>CM052545.1:19884517-19907240 GCA_028533065.1 Trachops cirrhosus | reverse complement strand
AGAGAACCCCAATATACTCAGGGTTACTTGGAACATCAAGAACTAGAACACTTATTGTAAGCCAAAATTAATTTAAACTGTGATGAAGAACAAAAAGCATTTATTTAAGCACAAAGGAGCTGTAACCCAGGAGACACAGATTCAGGTCGCAAACTAAATTGTGTTCCACCGAGACAAAGGGGATACTGTCTTTTATAGCAAAAGTTCCCACCCGGGTTCTAAATTAGGTCCATTTTATGTAAATGAAATATTCAAATTGTGCTGTTCTGATTGGGCAGGGCAGGTCTCAGTATATTGGTAGAAAGACAAAACTAGGGTTTCCCTGCAAGTGTTGACCCAGAGAATGTAAACAAATGGGCATGGTACAGGAAGCCGGGAGTTTAGTCTGAGGTTCTTTTCAGTACACAGCTTGTGTGAGGAGCCTCTATCAGCAAATGGTCACTAGACTCTGATAATTTCTAACATGTGGGCCCTCGGTTGACCACGGGGAGTCTATCTCAATGGATGAATTTCTTCTCAGAGTTCACACCAAGTGAATCTTTCTTCTCGGTGTCCTTATTACAGACATCAGCATTCTCAGGGCAGGTACTACCAGATGCAGCAACTCTGAGATGCCCTCATGGGGTGTGGAGAGAAATGGGTGTTTGGGAGGCGTCAAAGCACAACAGGGTACAGAACACGTTCATGGTCTCATGTGTGGCATCTCCAGAGAGTCTCAGCAGTCATTGGATGAGATTTCAGGGGGTGCTAAGGGTGCTGCATGACCAGGTGGGTCCAGAGGCCACAGAAATGCTCATGTCACTGCATTTGCACACAGAGCTGGTAAGGATTACAGAAGTGATCATCTAATTGAAAACATTTCCTCCTTTTACCTTCAACCTTCAAGAAAAAACTTGGGTTGATACAGTACATTTTTGAAAATTATTTTATTGTTGTTCAAGTACAGTTGTCTGCATTTACCCCCCACCACTACCCCTCATCCCAGCCATCCCCACTCCTCTCCCCTGCCTCCATCCACCCCCTTGGTTTTTGTCCATGTGTCCTTTATAGTTGTTCCTGGAAACCCTTCCCCCTTCCCCACCTCTCCTCTCCCCTCTGGTTACTGTCAGATTGTTCTTAATTTCAATGTCTCTGGTTCTATTTTGGTTGCTTGTCTGTTTTGTTGATTAGGTTTCACTTAAAGATGAGATCATATGGTATACAGCACATTTTTTAATCAGTAATTTCAAGGTTAATATTTACAGTCTCGGCAAACTTCTATTCCTTTAAAAATGTGAAATAACTGTGGTGCTGCACTACTCCAAGAGTATGGCTCCTTCCATTTAACAGAAAACCAAGCAGAAAACGGCCCATACTTAATTTTTGATTTATTTTTTCTACAATTGGTTCTTATAATGAATCTTGAATTGTCCCTTTTCCTGGAAGTCACTTGGCTTTCCAAGGCATTTTCAAGCTCAGCTTGTGGGCCTTCAGCATGAGTCATAGAAGCCATACAATGCATCAAGTATGAGTGAAATGATCAATTAATGACTAACTTACATTCACGGGAGAGCTCTTTTCAAACCATGGAGAAAAATAATTATGTCTTGGCCTTGGTTTCAGTCACTTGCGTTGCGAAAACAACCCAAATTGTTTCTACTCAATAACAATTTCCAAAGGCCAGAGAGAAATGTGTTGCCAAGGAGACTGCTGACATGCAGAGGAGGGAGGGGTTTATGATTGCTCCTGCCTCCAGCTTTTGACCTGCAGGCACTCACAAACGCTTCCCGGTGACATTGCAGTGACACGGTGACACGAAGGCAGTGGTAAGTCCCTCCTGATCCTTGGGGCACGGTTCATGCCAGTTCATCTCAAGCCAATAACTTCGACATGTATCTTGAATAACTCCTTCGATTGCAGCAAGAAACCTCCCGGAGGGAGCAAGCAGAGAACACAATTTCACAATTTCACTTCCTAGGTGGCAGTCATTTATTCAGAGCCATCGTGTAGTGGAAAAGAATGTAGAAGCAAATGCTGGTTTATTCTGGAGTTCTGTGTAAGAACTTCAAGAGACCCGTGTACTCCATTGCCACTGCACCGCATCCTGAAAAATCGTGGCGGTCTTCCATCTTCATCAAGCCTATTTTACACAGAGCTCAAGGTTGTAGGTAAGCATGCCTTCTTTTCAAAAATAATGACCTTTTCAATATCACTTAATTACCTCATCTTTTATAACTTCCATGGTTACGAAACCTAAAATTCCTAAGGCGGTTGAAAACACACCAGCAATGTCAAATCATAGTGCGAAGAGAAGAACTTGCCCAGGGTCTGCTCACCAGATGGAAAATGCAAGAAAGAGGTAAAGGCCTCTCAGATGCAATGTTAACCTAACTTGGCCAAGAGGAGCAAACTGATGGGCAAACCTAAAACGACAGGCTCCAGGAGAAACCACAGGTCGTGGTCAGATGAGCTGCTCCAAGTTCTCAGACCAACCATGAAGGCAAAGCTAAAATGACACCTTGGTTGAAAGCAGGAATGTCTACCTCATGCCATGCTGAATGGAAATGGTGCATGGTGAACGATGGTGGAGGGGCATGTCCCAGTGCTGCTGGGTGGACCGTCCAGGGCAGGAGGGCCGCTGGCCAGCACGGTGCACACTCAGACAAGAACGAAGAGTGAGCTGCTCGAACATCTGACTTAAGTCACAGAGGAAAGAAGACTTCTTTTTAGCAGTTATATTAAATTCTCTGTGAAAGATATGTCACTATACACTGTGCAGTTGGGTTCTGATTTGATCGAAGGTAAATCAAACACCAGAGTCAGTTAAAATTTCAGGATCTGATAATGACCCTATTCAGGTGAAAAACCACATCCGTTAGTAATTGGTATGGTTTTCTGAGCCAGGTGTGCCTCTCTTTATGATGAGTCAGGACTAACATTATGAGTGTCTGCCTCAATAAACTCATTCAATGCATTAACAGTAAATTCCATGAACATCTTGTAGCTGTAAAAAGTTGTTTTGCCCATAGTTTTCCATTACACCAATATAAAGCATTAAAATATATAGGTATATATGCAATAGAATTTCTCTTTTTTAAAAATGTGTCTCTGTCAAAATGCAGAATTTATTAGACCACATCAACCATCAACTTCAAAGCAACTCCTAGCACACCCTTGTCTCTGGCAGCTGTTGGCGCCAGAGGACGCTTCGTGTTATTTGCTGTCAGAGGGTCACTGAAACACCTGTGAACTGGTTCCACGCGTGCTCACAAATGCATTCTGCCTGGAATGCTTTCTAACTGCTAATTCTACAAGTGCCCATAGTGTCTCAAAGGCATTAAACTGAATCCTCTTTAGGGGTTATTTCTTATGCTTATTTTTATTTAAAACCCGGCAAGGTGCAGAACAGGAAAAATAAAGACGTATGACTAGAATCTGAAAATACAATTAAGTGACTAAACAAATGAGTGAAGAACATGCATTCAAAAGTCCTTATGGGTCAGCTGATTGTTTTACTGTAACTGTACTTCAGTTGTGGTTGTGTTTGCAGTGCATGTAAACACCATGATACATCTCTTCTAATAGGAGGACTGAGGTCACGATACGATGTGTTTCAACTCAATCAAGGCAACACTTTCTACCATGAGAAGCCTAATATTCCTCACTTAAATACATCCTCGAGACATTGGTACAGATTGAGGCTTACTCAATAGGAAAAATTGCATATATTCAGTGTGCAGATTATATAATGAAGTTATAGATTCTGCAAAATTCCAGTTGTCATTCAAGGTGCTAACATGTCCTTTTATTTGCTGAGAGCCAAAGCAGCACAAGTGGACAAGGGACAGCGTGTCCTCCTCTCCCACAGACACAAGTCCACCGCCACAGAACTGCTATGTGCTGGCCAGGTGCGAGTTCATCATTTACCCCCCAAAGCTGAGCTCCCAGAAATACCCCTGTGTCTCGACTTCATAACCACAACTACCAATGCTTTCTTCCTGCCATGACCATCATGTCCCCTGTCCCCTGCTCCCCGGGCAGCCAGTGGGCTTCCCATTCACACCTGGACCACCCAAACCTGCCCAGATTGACTTCTGTGACTGTCCAAGGAACCTTCCCACCATATCCAGATTTGCAGTTTGTTTTCCAAACAGGAGAAAAAAAAAAGAAGGGACTGCAAAGCTGTCAGGAAGATTGTTTTTTAATTTAAAGGGAAAAAAACATGAACAAGACTCAAGATGGCTCAATAATAGCAATTTTGGAGTGACCTACCCATAAGCAAAGCTCTCAGAGTTGAAATGCTAGGTCTATAAGCCCTTTATTTTATCATTTTAATCACACTTTTAGCGCTTTAGATTGTTTTCAGTGCTTTAAATTGAATGCTCATTGCCTGGAAGACTCTAATTTGCTATTTAAGACCCAAATCAAATGTCCTCTGTTTTCCCCTAAGGAGAGCTAGTTGATCCATTCCTGTGCTTCCTCAGCTCTGAATATTTACCTTTGTAACATGTGTTAATATGTTATTTTCTGTTTGGGCTGCTATAATGAAAAGACCAGAGACTGGCTGGCTTATAAACACCAGAAATTTATGACCTAATCACCTTCCAAAGGCCTCACCTCCAAATATCATCATCACACTGGGGACCAGGTATCAACATAGGAATCTGGGGGAAGGAGGGACACAAACATTCAGTCTACAGCAATCCACGGCATGTGTTAGTAGATACATATAATATGCGTTAATATGTACTCTTGTGTCTAGATGGGTCTACACGATTTGTGTTCTTAAGACTGGCTGATTGTTTCACTCTAACTGTACTTTACATCATTGAGGAAAAGCTCCTGTTTATTTTAAGCCACCAAAATCACAGGATTTATCTGTCATAGAAGCTCATGCTACCTTCAGTGTTACATGTCTCCTTCATTCACTGCACTGGGCATCTAATGTTGGAGGCACTGAAGACTTATAAACAGCCTTCATAAAACTTACAGTGCAGAGATCTAATATAATAGCAGACAGACAAGTGGTGATCAGTCCTTCGAAGGAAGCATGCAAACACTGACACAGCAGTTACTGCGGAACCTGACTCGGGGGGCAGTCAGGGACGGCTCGAGGAGGGGCTGCCTGGGCAGAGGGCCGAAGTTCCAAGATGAGCAAGTTCCTTCCTTCCTTTGTGTGAGCTGCTCTGGAAAAGCTGCCCCTGGCACAGGGCCTGGTTCCTGGTGCGGGTGCTCATACATGAACCTAAGAAAACTGAAAACATTGACCTCCTCTGAAAAAATGCCTCTGTGTTACAGTCGGGTAAGTGAATAGCTGCGTTGTGAACTCAGTGTTCGGTGAAAGCTCCCTTAAAGTTAAAATGATTACATGTAAGTTGGTCTAAATTAGACTTAATTTAATACGCTACACTTCATTTTAGCGAAATTGGTTAGGTAATTAACATGTTCTGATCATTTCACAACACTTTTATGATGGCTGATTACAGTTGATAAATGAGCACTGTACAATGAATATTTAATATTTTGCTTACGACAAAGAATTCTACATTTTCTAAAATAATTTACAGGCACAAAATGCCTTCAATTGTTTTTCTCTCATGAATTACTGCTTTGTTTTGATACTATTTCTTTATGATCTTTAACATTCCCATCACCTAAAATCTCCCACATCTAAACCACTATTAACTTCCCAATTTTGAGCCAATTACTTATGAAAAGATATTCCTTTTAATTTTTAAATTTTGGATATTAAAGGATAAAATAACATAACAATACTTAGATTCTTCTGACAGGTCAAATATTATCTAAAAATTGAATTACTAATTAAGATGCATCCATTTAGAGAATTACCATTATATAAATGATCATTGGCATTCTACCTGTGTTCAGAACTCAGAGTAAAAAAGATCAAATTTTAGTCTTATCTTGAATAATTTATTTAGCAGAAAGAAGTAGATAACATAAAACAGAATAAATAGAGGGAAACACACATCGTATTCAAGGTTAAAGTGAAGAATAAAATAGATGTTTCTTTCTCCTTCTCATTGCAGGGTTAGACTTCCTAAGGGAAATAATTTTTTCCCAGCATGGATTACAGAAAGATTAATCCTAGTAAAAACAATTAATTAGTAAAAGTAAAATGTCAGGCTTCAGAGTAAGTCTCTTAGTGATGGCGCTGCTGAACTAACAGCACGTTTGAATGCCTATATCACCTCCTCATGAGCCACAGTGACTAGTGGGAGAGAGGAGAGGGTCAGCTCTACATCTGGCCTTCAAATGGCTGCAACGTTTCTAACCCTGTCCACCCATGAGAACAAGACATAGTGACAATGAATATAAAAGATAAACAGTCTAGAAATAAAATATTTTGGCCTTTCTATGTCCAACATATGAACAGACTAAGAAAAAAAGAGAGTAAGCAAACTCTAGTTTAGTCAATATATTGCACTATACGGAATCCCATACACTCTGCCTTTCTTCTAATTTTGGCGGTTTTATTTTTTAACCTTTGTGTATGAAACTAGAATATACAGATACTTGTCGGAGGAAAATTCATTGTGTTTTAGTCAAGAGGTCTGGAAACAGAATATGAGGAGGAATTTGGAGATAATAGGTAAAAGCTAGGAAGAGAAGAAACTCAAAAGGAAGAGCCAAGGAAAATGTCAAACAAAAATTCTGTAAGCACCACTATTTTTCAAAAGCATTTTTTATTTGCATACTTGGACCATTAACTCCTGTTGAAAGCAACTACATAAGCAGTCATTAAAATCAATCTGGACCTTGAGTGGAAAAAATACATTCACTTAAAAACCCAAACCTCAATTTTCCCATGTAATTACTCTTCTAAGTACTAGCAATTATAGCACCGTGAGAGAAAAGGATGTTCTCCTGCATATTTTTGCTTAATGAAAATACTTATAATATGGTGTCCCTTTTATTTCTCTGAAGCTAGAAGTAGTTTTGTATATTCCAAAGGGTGATGACTTTGAAAACTTTTTTCTCTTAATAAAAATATTAAATCTTTGGGGCTCATTACAAAATCATCTTCTAACAATTCAATATGGCACATATAGCAAATGAAATGTCCCATTTGGAAAGGTTTTGAAATGTGTTGCTGCTCAGGGACCTAGTTAAGAAGGTAAAAATACTGGTTTTATAATAAAAAATGATAAGAAAAAGATTTTCAAAGTCAGAACTGTTCATTAAAATTTTAATGAAATGCAAGTACAGTGTGCTCATTGTTTGTGTAACAAAGATTGTTTCGGAGAATTGTGTATGTTTTATAAACATTTGCGTGTTCTCCATTATTCAGCTTCCTAGCTAATGAGTAATCTTGGTGTTTCTTGTCGCATTTGTCTTCTTGGTAAATTCTTTTGTTTAGTAATATCTATGTTTGTGGAAACATGGAAGGGCACTGGTGAAATACGTTTCACCTCTCATTTTAATTCAGCTAGCGGCTTGAAAGTCCAACCAAAATAACTGAAATGCAACCTGTGTAGCTTCCACAGATTAGAGATGCTTGGTGTGAGCTGCTTGGAGGGTTGTTAAGGAGACCCGTTCCCTCCTTCATTGGCAAATAGCTGGACCATCCTCCTGACAGTCGTGTGTACTGGGCGACTGGGTTGTTGCCCAGGGAATGAGAGCCTCTTCCAGGGCTGGTAAAATCCGTGATGCTCTATCCCCCTCCCGCAGACTCTGGAGGCCAAGTGAGGAAGGTCATGGAGCTGCAAATGGGGAGGAGCCTGGATCGGGAACACTCACTTTGAACTTCATGACGGGAGAAATAGACTTGGATTGGATTGAGGGATTAAATTACAGAGTTTGCCTGTTCCTACAGGCAGTGCACTTCAACTAATAGATACTTATAAACAGAAATGTTTAAATGTTGTGACTTGAAAGGAGCAAAAGGCAATAGATAGAGATGTTCCAAAGATAAATAACAAAAATTTTTTTGAAAAAAAACAGTGAATATATAAATGAAGAAATAAACGAGTAATATATCATCTTAGCAATCAGGACTCCAAAGCGCATTTTCGATGTCCAGATCAGACCATTGAGGAGACAGAGAACAGCGGGGTGTCTCACCTCCCTCTGAGTCAGTGCCACCGAGGGCAGGAGGTCCCCAGCATGGGAGCAGAAGAGGGAGGTAGCAAGAAGGACAAACTCAGAGACTTGCAGGAACTGGGCAGGAAAGACATACTGGCTTTCTCTGCATTCGACACTACAATTAGAGTCCTCATCTCACCAACAGAGAAAACAGAACCTGGAATATTTTGATCACCTACCCAACCCAGTAGAAGAAAAGCACAGTTTAAAATTCCCTAGCTCTTGGTTACTACTTTTATTTACCAGAAGAGATTCCCTACTGTACTATTCGTGCAAATGTCATATGATTTAAAAAAAAGTGTATTAGCATTAAATAGCTATGGGAAAAGTTGAGTTGAACAAAGTGGCCAAATTCTTTACACAGAACTCCTCAACCTTTGACACCCTGCTGCACACCCTCAATACTCAAGAAGAGCTTGGTATACATGGCCCCCCAAATTCATATGACTGTAAGCCACTTCGACAGAGGAACATCTCCCAGCGCACAGACAATAGGAGGAAAGAAGTAAAGGAACGAAAGCACGTGAAGGAAGGTACAGGCAAATCCTGCCCTGGTCTTGCCAGTAAGTTGATACTTTGAATATTATTTCCACTCCCGACTGTGTAGAATCTCACCCAACAACACTGATACTTGTGTTCTCTGATTTTGTATTGCAAGGTGGTTAATCATGCCCATCCAAAAACCTCTCTTTACACTGGGACCTTAGCTCCAAACTACCTTGAATGGTTTCAGCATGACTTAGAGATGAAACCACAACAACCAGGCATCAGCTTCTTCTCTTCCATCTGTCTCTCCTAATATGAGCCATTGTATAAGTTATTATTTGGTTAACATTTGTGCTGCTTACAGAACAATCCAAATTGGGTACCATAGTCTGGGAAATGACCTTGGGCAGCAGGGACAAGCAAAACAGCAATTTCTCGGTCTCTTCTTGCAGCAATGGAGAAATTATGTCACACTAAAAACTAATTTCAAAAATGAAAAGGCTATAGAAGTGTAACCTTTAGAATTAATAGTATTCTTGACTTCTTGTGCCCCTATCCAGTGACAGAAGGACTCTGTCAGTGCAAACGTAACATCAACATTTCTACTCCAATGTATCGGTGCGTGTGGAGGAAGCAATTGCAGAAAACAAACAAAATAAAACAAAAAGCTATTCAGAGGACAGTACATCACTCCTGCTTTATCTGTAAGCAAAACATTTGTAAATGACAATCATACCAGACCTCCTCAAAGGAGACAGCAGTGTGTCCATTTTTAATGCATACATAGTCCCTGACGTTAAGAGTAAAAGCAAATCTCTTCTTTAGCCAATTTCCTTGCTGAAAGAGGAAGTAAGCTAAATGTGCTTAACAGAGTTGTGAGAAGAAATAGATTTATATTCTCTTGGCCTTGCTTCTAATTTATACTTTAATCTGTTTTGCAAGTAGAATTATTCTTTCTCTTGAGCAGCATTTTTTGGAAGCAGCACTTCTATTTAGGGAGTTATTTTTCGTGGCCTCTGTGACCTGAAATTGTATTGTTTGAATGCAGTGTACTTTAAAATGCTCTGGTGAGTAAGAAATAGAAAAGCACGGAAAACAACAACAACAAAAAACAAGAAGCATTAGGCACAGATGCGTCTGCAGTGTTTTATTTAGATAGATTCTGGCATCTTTGTTTATATCCAATTTCTGAATGCCTCAAAACATACGCATTTCATATATGGAAAGATTTGTGCCATCAGAATCTCCTAGTATGATTGTTAGAAATGGTGTTATTTAATGATGATGGGACATTGGGTTTGATATCCCCACTATTGGCATTAAACATTCAGGCCTTGCTTCCTAAATGCTGTTTTCAAGGACAAGTTCATGGCTTTGCTTACTCTGGTTCATGACCAGAGGACTTAAAAAAAAGAAATGAGAAATGTTTCCATTTTACAGATGAGAAATCTGCCCTTTCCCCCTCTCTGACACATGAGATGATATAACCAGGTACACAGCAAAGATTATAGACTGAAGTCAAATAAGGACTTTTCAGAGCAAAAAATATTTCTTCAAAGATATGAGGATAATATTGAATATCTGCACACACAATGCAATCCATCCTAACCTTGGAAAGATCCAGCGTCAAGCACAAAAAGAATTCTTGTTGTCTGACAGCTCTGCTTTCAGCCTCTATAAAGGTGTGGTGTGACTAAAGCAGACTCTCTGTAATCAAGCTCTCAAACTCATCTTAGCTGTGTAGGAGGTGCAGTGATCCTCTCCAGCGAAGCCATCCCTCTAATGGGGAGGATATGATGTCAAGATCTTTTTTTAAAATTTAATCTTTATTGTATTTTTTCCATTACCATTTAGTTGCCTTATACTCCCCTCCTCCCAGCAATCACCACACTGTTGTCCATATCCATGAGTCCTTTTTCCTTTTTGCTCAGTCCCTCCAACCCATAACCTTCTTGACCCTACTAGTTGTCATCTGCTTTTCATCAGTGAGCCTGTCTCTGTTTTGCTTGCTAGTTCAGTTTATTCATTAGATTCCACATACAAGTGAAATCATATAGCATTTGTCTTTCTCTGACTGGTTTATTTCACTTAGCATAATGTTCTCCAGTTCTATCACTATTGTTGCAAAGGTTAAAATTTTCTTCTTTTTCACAGCCGAGTAAAATTCCATTGCGTAAATGTCCCAAAGTTGTTTTATCTACTCATCTATTGATGGATACTTGGGCTTCTCCCATATTTTAAGCCCCAAGAAAAAGAAATAAAAGGCATCCAAATTGTAAATAACGCTGCAATAAACATAGGGGTGCTTATGGTCTTTCAAATGAGTGTTTTGGATACCTTTGGATATATTCCCAGAAGTGGGATCACTGGACCAAAAGGCAGATCCATTTTTAAATTTTTGAGGTATCTCCATACTGCTTCCCACAGTGGCTGCACAAGTCTGCATTCCCACCAACAGTGTACTTCCCCTTTCTCCACATCCTTGCCAGCACTTGTTGTTTGGTGATTTATTAATGATAGCCATTCTGACAGGTATGAGATGATATCTCATTGTGGTTTTAATTTGCACTTTTCTGATGATTAATGATGTTGAACATCTTTTCATATGTCTATTGGCCATCTGGATGTCCTCTTTGGAGAAGTGTCTTCAGGTCCTTTGCCTATTTTTTAATTGGGTTGTTTGTTTTTTTGTTTTTTTTTTTTTGAGTTTTGTAAGTACCTTATAAATTTTGGATATTAACCTCTTATCAGATATATCAGTGAATATATTCTCCTGTTCTGTGGGTTGTCTTTTCACTTTGTTGATGATTTCCCATAGGCCTATATCCCTGATGAATATAGATGCTAAAGTCCTCAATAAAATATTAACAAACTGAATACAGCAATGTATCAAAAAGATCATACACCACAATCAAGTGGGATTTATTCTGGCAATGCAAGGTTGGTACAACATTCGCAAATCAATAAATACAATTCACCACACAAACAAAATGAAGGATAAAAACTACAAGATCATATCAATAGATGCAAAAAAGCTTTTGATAAAATTCAGCACCCATTTATGATAAAAATTCTCAGCAAAGTGGGAATAGAGAGAACATACCTAAACATAATAAAGATCACATATGACAATCCCAGTCCCAGCATTATACTCAACAGGAAAAATCTACAAGTGTTCCCCTCAAGATTGGGAACAAGGCAGGGATGTCCACCTTCATCTCTCTTATTCAACATAGTATTGGAAGTCCTATCCACAGCAATCAGACAAGAAAAAAAAAATAGAAGACACCCAAATTGGAAAGGAAGAAGTAAAATCATCTTTATTTGTAGATGACATGATACTATACATAGAAAACCCAAAGTTTCCACCAAGAAACTACTATGTCTTATAAATAAATTCAGCCAAATAGCAGGATACAAAATTAGTATCCAGAAATCAGTTGCATTTTATATGTCAATAACAAACTAACAGAAAGGGAAATTAAGAAAACAATGCCATTCACAATTGCTTCAGAAAAAATACCTAAGAATAAACTTAACCCAGGATGTAAAAGACCTGTACTCAGAAAATTAAGACACTGAAGAAAGAAACTGGAGAAGATACAAATAAGTGGAAGCACATACCATGTTCATTGATAGGAAGAATTAACATCATTAAAGTGTCCATACTACCCAAAGCAATCTATAGATTGAATGCAATTCCTATCAAGATTCCAATGACATATTTCACAGAACTAGAACAAATATTTCAAAAATTTACATGGAACCACAAAAGGCCCCACATAGCAACAGCATTTCTGAGAAAACAGAACAAAGTTGAAGGAATCATGCTACCTAATATCAAATTATACTTCAAGGCCAGAGTGATCAAAACAGCCTGGTACTGACATAAAAACAGACACATAGATCAATGGAACAGAATAAAGAGTCCAGAAATAAACCCACCCCTTTAGAGCTAATCAATATTTGACAGAGAAAGCAAACATATACAATGGGCTAATGATATTTTGTTCAATAAATGGTGTTGGGAAAATTGGACAGATATGTGCAGAAATACACCACAACCTATTGATTATTCTTACACCACACACAAGAATAAATTCAAAATGGGTCAGACTTAAATATTGGACCACACACCATAAAAATCCTAGAAGAAAACATGGGCAGCAAACTCTCAGACATTGCTTATAGAAATTTTTATATGGTATATCTCCTCAGGGAAGGGAAACAAAAGAAAAAATAAGCAAATGGGACTATCTCAAAGTAAAAAAAGAAGATCTTTGGGGTCAGATGCGTGAGTGTTAAATCTGATTTCTGTTCCTTGCACACTTGGTAACACCTGGGAGTAAGATATAACCTCCTCAAGTCTCCGTTTCCTTGTCTGTCAAGAGACAGCGTACTGCCTCCCCGGAAGATTCCGAGACTAAAGAAGATAAAAGACAGTTCACTTCAGAGACCTACGTGGGGCAGGTGCTGAATATTCATTCCCTTCATTGCTCTGTTAATTCCCAGGTGCTAACAAGCTCTCCCCTGCAGCTATGCAGGTGTTAAGGTGGAGCCTAATGCACTCATTCTGAAATACTACATTTCGTAGCTGAGCTGCATTTTTATTTGTTTGTTACTATCATCTCTGCAGGCCTCCTGAATAGATCCTTCTTTCTGAACGTCTTCATAAAGGAGCAGCCCAGATTAAGTCATTGATGTGAATGTTCATTTTAATTATGTTATTCACAGAAACGTTAAGCTCTTTTCAGTGTGAGACATGGCTCATTCTTTAAAAAAAATGCGATGCCCTGGGTTGTGTGAAAAGGTTGGAAAGGAGGCAGATTAGAGGCTGCTCGATCTTTCACTGACACCAGGAGACTGACTTTGAAGCCGCCTTTAAGAGGCCTCCTAAATGCTGTGAGACCTGCTTGACTCTTTGAGGCCCATTTCCTTCCATTTCCTCTTAAACATTTTATGTCATGTAAATTTTTTTCATTTACAGAAAATGTATTGAAGTCACTGATATTTATGTGTGTATGAGAAAGAGAGATTGAGATTCAAAGGGAAACTCATAGATTTTTTAAAAACTTTTTAGTTGCCATCTAAATGGGCCCTAAAATCACAAAATCTTAGGTGTCAGAGGATCTAGTTCAACTCCTTTATTTTACAAATTAGGAAACTAAGGGACAAGGTCACTGAAGTAAGTAAGAGGCAGAGCTTGGAGTAGAATAGAATCAAGAAGGGCCAGGCCACTGTGCTTACAAATGTCATGTAGGCAAAGGCAACTTCAGGCAGACAAGCAGGGTGTGGAACGCTTGCAGTTATTAGTTCTAAAAGAGGTTTCGTTTCATTCTGAGAACAGTATCACCAGACTCAGGAACAGGCAAGTCCTGAGCTATTACTGACCTTTCTGTCCTTGGGAACTCTAGGAAAGAAGGACTTGTCATATAGGGAAGCCAGCAGTTGTTCACGGGTGGGCCAGAATGACATCCTGTCCAAGTGTGAAAGCTGAGTTGGAGTGTGTGAGTCAGACTTGAGCCTACGTAGGATGTTTTTCTTCTGAAAGTAAACTTTGTGTAAAAATGAAAGGCCAGGGCCGAAGCAGTGTGAAAAGCCGGGAACCGAAGGAACATGACCCTCTTGGATGCTCAATTATATCCTCAGAAGAAAGAAAAAGGGAGAGAGCCACTGGGCCAGGTCTCCCTAGGAGAGCAGAAAAGAGGGTCATACACAAGTCCCAACCATTAAGCCACAGTAGCCCATCCATCCCAGCCAAATAGATGGGATCCAATCAATGTTCCAAGCTCTGCTTAGCCTAATTCATAATTAGCCCTCTCTTAGGAGGATCGAGTAAGGAGTAGGGCAGAGGAAAAGAAGCTGAATCTAGAGGACAGGAACATTCACTTCCCAATAATGGTGCTGGAGTAACAAATCATAGGTAGGATTAGATTCTGAAGCATCATCTTTATTTGATAAAGTAGTCCTGAATGTATTGGATTAATTTAAAGCAGGATTGCTAATAAGTGCCCTCATTACTTACAAACATAAGGATCCACTGTGATTAGAACCAAACTCCCATTCCATTATTTGAACTACTGATAAGGTGCTCTATTAAATACTTCTTAAAATTATTTTAAATTGTATCAACCTATTGAGTAATGAATCCAACCAAGGTGGAAAATATAAAACCCAGTTTAAAAAAAAAGAACTCCTGGAAAAGTAATTTCTTTAACTAGCCCCAGAAATATATTGGTAGTTTTTTTATTGTACCAGTTATGGACCCCGAGAAGAAAGATTTCTTCGATGTGAACCCTGAGAAGGAATTTATCTGCTGAGACAGACCCCCAAAATCAACTGAGAGCCCACATTTTTAAAATAGTAAGAGCCTAGTGACCATTTGCTGAGAGGGGCTTCGCACAAATTCTGTACACCAGAAGAACCTTAGACTTTTATATGGGAGTTGCTTGTTTTCTCTTTCGACCAATGGACTAAGACCTGCTCCATACAATCAGAACTGCTCTATAATGACCAATCAGGACACACAATGCCAATCATTAGGAGTGGGTAATTCAAACCAATCAGAAGTGTACATATTTGGATACCTCATTTACATAACGCAGACCTAATTGGACACCTTTGTCTCAGTGGAACATAATTTGGACTGCTACCTGAACCTCTATCTCCTGAGCTGCAGCTCCTTTTGCTCAAATAAATGCCTTTTATTCTTTATTACAGCCTAAAATCAATTCAGATTTACTCAGTTTAAAAGAAAAACAGATGTGTAAAGGGCCCATCAGAGTAGAAAGGAGGTAAGACCTCAGGTTCAAGCCTTCTCGCTCAGCATTTTTTCATCTACACTTCACAGCCGCTGAACACGGGAATAAAAACGCAGACATTGTCCATTGTTTAAACAATCAGCATTAAGGTCTGCTGCAGATACACAGGATCTGGTCTGCCCAGAAGCAGGAAAACAACGTGGTGATCACTGGTCACGGTTACAACCTTTAGTCTGTGGGCTTGTTGCTACATTCCAAAATAACCCTCCTTCAAAATGATCTTGAGAGCCTTCTTTGCTGCCATGTCAAAACAAGGCGACTCAAACTGAACAAATGTTAAATTAGCACATTCAGTTTCAGAACTAATGTTGAGAAGACATCTGCCAGCCACCCTAATGGTGCATTCAGGAAACAGTCCTCCACCCCCCACTAATCAGGGCAAGTTGAAATCAAAATCAAATCATTTCTCTTCTTCCCTGTTGCCATTGAACTGCAGATAACACAGTCATAAAAGTTGGACCCCACCTGCCTAAAGAGTGATATTATAATTTGAAGCGAGCTGTCGAGGTGGGTGAGTTTTCCAGAGCCGGTTCACCCAAGCCACAGCTGCTTCAGCCAGACTTCTGGAAGGTCTGCTGAGCATTATTGACCTGAGGCGGAGGTGGAAGTTCCCTTGGCTGAGCATACTCCAAACTAACTTATCTTCCGCCAACTTTTTGCACAAAAAAATCTTTAATAATAATTTTCAATATAGAATTTTGTTGAATGTCAATTATTTAAAACTGGGCTTAGCTACTCCTTGGGCACCGATAAGAGACTGACGAGAGATCGATCCTCAAACTGTAGTGGAGATCTCTCGACTCTAAGGACTGGTCTGGAAAGAGATTTTTCTTTCCCACAACGCTTATTAATCTGAGAGCCTCCAGGGCTCATGATAACCTACAAAGCTGGGCCTCTGCTGCAGTTCTAATGTGTTACTGTTAGCCTTCCACCACCTTAATATGAAACCCTAAAGCTTACAGTGCTGCTTGAGGCATGTTATCTGAGTTTGAATCTCACCACAAGGCTATGAAGAAGTCAGAGAAGATATTATTTTTCCCTTTGATAGATGAAGAAACTCTTACAGGGCTCAAATATCCGCAGTTACCCAGTTCATAAGTAGCAGAGTCAGAACTCAAACTCGAGGTGGTCCCAAGCTAAGTCTATTGCTCATTTCCACCACCACAACCTCTGAAGGACCACATAGCCTAGTCACGGGCCCTAGAAGCCACCGCTAAGTCACTGGCAGCCTCTCTTTCCACCCTCTGCTGGTTGAAGCTACAGCACATGTGGAGGTGAGAGTCTCTGAGCGAGTCTGCAAAGTTTGAATCCTGGCTCTTTAATGCATTAGCTCTGTGATTTGGGACATGATAATCTCTCTACCTCAGTCTCCTCTTCTGTAATATTGAAATGTTTTGTAATTGTAATACTGAACTTGAGATATTGCACCCACCAGTGCATTCTCTTCCAACACTATACCATCTCAGTCCCCTGACCCCCCACCCGGAGTGATGGTTTCAAAAGTCACTAGGCTACCACATGCTGGGGTTTATCACATTTTAATCTATGATATACATCACCATTGCCAGCCAGATAGTGGGTGATTCAGCTCCAAAAATCCATTTAAAATCTGTTTCCCACAACTGTATCTTACATCAATTGTCACAGATCAAGTTCTCTGGAAAACAGACTCTGAGATGGAGATTAGCAG
The DNA here is from genome assembly GCA_028533065.1 of Trachops cirrhosus. Taxonomy (NCBI): domain Eukaryota; kingdom Metazoa; phylum Chordata; class Mammalia; order Chiroptera; family Phyllostomidae; genus Trachops; species Trachops cirrhosus. The sequence continues at coordinate 19,890,158 of CM052545.1, read as the reverse complement.
TCAGCTGGTTTATGGGTGAGTAACTTGGTTAAACAGGGGAAGGAAGCAGAATTGGGCAGAGAAGGAAGTTGGACTTTGATGCACGGTAGCAGAGGTCTGAGTCAGTCCCCCAGAGAACGTGGGAGTGAGATGAGCCTCTTAAAGAAGTCCCAGATTGAGTCCTGGAGCCAGACTTCTGTCTTTCTGCATGAACTTGTAATGAATACACGGTTGTCTCTAAAGAGGGAGCGGAATAAACTGCGCATGTGAATCCCCTCAGACAGATAGCCTGGCCTTGGGACTTCCCTGGACACAGACGTATGCTGGGAACACAAACCAAAGCAATAGCAAGAGCTCAAACTGTCAGGCTGCTTTGAAACACATAAAAAAACACATAAAATTTAATAAACGTTGAACTGCATAGAAAAATTTAATAACTGTTGCTCAGAAAATGAACATGAATAATCACTAAAGCTATTATTTCATGTCTGCATCTCTCTGACAACTCACCCTCTATCAGGACCTTCTTTATCTGAAGAATTGTTCTGCTGAAATGACTTTGAAAATCATTTCACAGATAATGCAAGCATTGTGCCCTGACTCAATCATCAACGGACCGTCAGCATCAGGGGGCGCATGTCATAAATTAGATAAATCATTCTACCAGAAGGCCTTCTCTCTCAAACAAAGAGAGCAAACACACATTTATATATTCGACAAACAATAATCAGACAAGTGGAAAATGCTACGTGTTCTTCTCTGTCATTACACTGGTAACTGAGTGTACTTTTTTAAAAATGGCAAGGACCCAGGTAAGCGACCTCCAGCAATATAGTTAATCAAGATAAAGTATATAAGGATTAACGGTCTTTTTGCTAGACTCAAAAGTAATAATGCTATTTCAAGGAAGCTAGAGCTCTGTGATGACTTTCTCTTGCCCCTAGCCTACAAAGGAAGTTAAGAAGTTTATTTTCTAGTGAAATTTGTAATGTTGGAAAAGACTGAATTTTCAGAGATGATGTTGACCAAAATAATACGGTAATTGGCTGGCAGTAATATACTCAAGTTTGAATCATGTTAGAGTCACGCTTGTGAATTTCTATGGATCCACAGATGTATTTCCCTCCTGCTGCCCTTCTGAAGAGTGTTTCCCGCTCGCAGGTTGGCTAACTGAGGCAGAGGCTGAAGAATGTGACAGAGAGCTATTTGGTCCGTGAAAGGATAAGACACATACATCTGTCAGATCAAATGAAGTGACTACAAGCATGCGGAGCTCGTTCATTGGGAAGAGTGCGGAAACGCCACATTTTCAGTCCATCTGAACACCTTTCTGTGCACAGAGCACTTCGCCTTGTAAGTGGCCCTTTTCTGAACCTGCAGATGTGCCGACACCAGGCTTGTGTAAGTGCTCATAAGCGTCTCCTTGTCCTTAAGCCTCTGTTCTCAGAAGGTAGCACTCCAGACCTGTCAAGTGGTTAAACAGAAATAAGAAGAAAGAAGAAAGACGAAAAAATCCCGAAACTGGATGGAGAGCAGTACTTGGTCACTTCCGGTACTGGTGTGTGATGGTCTGAGTTTTACAAAGCCAGTGAAGGTCCCAGGGGGATTGTGTGAATGGGCTAAACAGCCAATTGTCTGCTCCTCTACAAGGCAGTGCCTCTGAGGAAATGAAGACTGGAAATTCCTTGGCCTAGAAGAGGAACAAGTTGAGGGCATCTAAGCCTAAAGTCTTCTTGAAATGTTTTAAGAATAATCTAGCATCAGGGCACAACCATTACCACGAGGAGTTGGCAGGAATCTTGGCTGATGAGCCCTGGAAGGAGGAGGCCAATTCCACGGGCGGGGAGGAAGGGGGTCAGCCGGCTGAGCCAGTGCAGCTGCCAGAGTGAGAGGGAGGTGTCCCATAAGTATTCTAGAGCTCTACAGAGATAATTCCAATCCAAAGGTCTCAGACCTCAGGCAATTAATTGTTCCCAAACGTACTGCTCAGAGGCCTCTGAGGGTCCAAGGGTGTCTCCCCCTCCAATACAGGAGTGCAGCGAGCAGGTAGGGGGATGGCTGAGCTTTCTGCCTTAAAGTCAGGACACTCCAGGGTGAAGACAGCATTGCCATGACAACACAGCGGCTGGAGTGATCTCAGACTCATCCCAGTTAAAATGCCGCTTCCCTGCTCCCTGTGGGCTTCCCTCCACTCCCCACCAGCAGGTTATGATCAGCTAGACTGTACGTTTCCTGTGGGCAGAAACCACACTGTTCATTTTCATAGTTCCTGGAAACTTGCAGGAGGCTCAAAGAATAATGTGGAGTTAAATTCTACTCCAGCATTTTCTGGAAGGATATTCAAAGATGGGTTAACACTGGCTTTGAAGAGAGATTCCAGGAGTCAGTACTTGGTGAGACGGGGGAGGGAGAATTTTAGGTTTCACCTTTGCCACTTCGTGTACAAATGCTTTTATAACACGATGCCCACGTGCATTGGACTCACTCCACCTATGCTGTTAAGACGCAAGGGAAAAAATGGGTTTGGAGGCGTTCAGTCAGGAAAGTTAGTGACAATGGCCTATGGCCGGAAAGGGAAGTGCTTTTCCAGGGAGTCAGCACACCCCTCCCTCTCCCATGGCAGGTGCTTCTACTTCATCGTGACATTCTTCCCACTGGGCTCGGTGACCAGCTCTAAACCCTCAACCCAGCATACCTGGGGTTCTGGTGAACTGACCGGAGCTAACCTGCCATGTGAAACCACTATACCATCCTCAGGCTGGATAAATCAATGCACTGACAGCCCTCTTTGAACTGCAACTCAACATGAATGAATCTGAGTTAAAAACTGGAGAAATAGGCTCAGATGAGGACTGAAGGGGAAAACAGGTGGCACAGATACAGTGGAATATGATGGGACCAAACTGCACTGCTATTGTCAGTCTCCAGAAAAATCTATCCCTATAAAAAGGTGGTAAAGCAAATCTTTTTTTTCAAGAATGATGGCTTTAGCCTGTCTGGATGGCTGCCTCCAGGCTCTGGCACACTCTATGGGAGCGAGCAAGCAGTTGTCATTGAGGCGGAATGCTGCCCACCATCATCAGCCTCACTGCCTTTTCTGCAAAATAGACTATGGGGTCACCTTGGCTGGTGTATCTCAGTGAATTGAGTGCTGGTCTGTGAACCAAAAGGTCACCAGTTTGATTCCCTGTCATGGCACATGCATGGGTTGTGAGCGTGGTCTCTGCTTGGGGGGTGTGCAAGAGGCAACGGACTGATTGATATTTCTCTCACACATCACTGTTTCTCTCCCTCTCTTTCTCCTTCCCTTCCCCCTCTCTAAAAATAAATACATAAATTTAAAAAAGACCATATAGCCATCATTTCACCATTTCCATTGTCATTTCTCAAACTCTATGTTTTAGTCTCATCAGAGACACCCTAGGGTGTTAATAAAAAATAATTGTTTCTATATGTTCTGTTAATCCCACGATGCCCAAAGGCAGAGAACTACTTGAGAAGAGAAATGACTTACACTGGGGGCCTCAGCTCTCAGGAAGTGGAGCAATTCATTGACTGGCTGAAGTAAGGCACCCCTCAATCTGCTGGAAAGGATAGAGGAAAATCACATGGCAATCCAGTTCCAGCATAAAGGAAATGGAGTATTTGTTGGAAAAATTGCAGTTGCTCCAGCCAACTGGCACAATCAGGCCAGCTGGCATGAGATCCTTGTGTACTCTTCTGCCAACTGAACACATGCTAAGTGACCTGAAGAGTACTCAATACGGAGAGAGGAAAATCCCCAATATATGCAAGGTGGTCACTGCAGATATTCATCTATTAGGCACCAACTATGAGTCAATTTTTCCTCTATCCCTGGGATAGAAAAGGTACACAGATTTTGGAACAGTAGCTGAGCCCAGCATGCATTTCAAGGTCAGAAGCCTATGTTAGCTTAAGCACAGGCTTCCTAATTTGCCCCAGGCATAAAATTGCCTTGTTGTGCTTCAAATTTTCAGCTCTAAGAACCTACTTTATAAGTTGAGAGGGTTAATTTTGAAGGATGCATTTGAAAATATTACTTATTAAAGATTTTATTTTGAAGGCTGTAAATTCTATTTCCATTTAAATGGAAGTAGAAGCAGACAAATGCTTTCAGGATGCTCTTCCCATTTGTGTCTCCATGGAAATGGGTTCTTGATTAGGAAGGGGAAAGCTAAAATCAAAGCCTTACAGGCAGGCAGAGCATAACTGAGGGTTACATCCCCAAGGAAACATAATGTTAAAGTGCCCCCAACTTACAGAAATAAACACACGTGTCCCCTCTTTACCTCTTCCAGAGCCATCAGACCTCTCATATGTCCTGATCACATCTTAAGCGAGGTTTGTCAGACACAAGAACCACACAGCTTCGACTTACAGATCCTCACTACTTGGTATCAGTAGTCCTCACTGATTCTGTCTCACTTTGGAAGATCTCTGTGTTAATTAGCTCCCAAAATATGACGTTTGCCCTAAAGTATGTGTTTAAGAGCAATAGAAACCTTTTTGGGATGTTGCTGAACAAATGCAGGCTAAAAAGAATGAATGAATGAATAAATAAATAAAAAGTGAAGCTGAATTTCAAAGAGTAAATAATCATTTGGTATCACTTCTGCTTTTACATCATAACCATTTCTTAATAACCCACATTGAATTAAAAACAAGTCAGATTTACATATTCTATGAAGAACTGCTATCCAAAACCCATTACTAAAAACTTCCATTACACCAACCATATTGGCAGCTGCTGTCAATTTCCATACCCTTTGACTTCGAAACGGCCCAGGGTCTCGCACACAGGCCGGTATGGCCGGCCTCGCAGGCAAACCCTGCCGCTGCGGCAGCCCCGCCCCAGACTGCGCTCGTGTTTTCTGTGAATGCTCAGTGCTAGGGGAAGGCCCCGATGCATGTTCGTGAAAAACCAGAAAAGCCCGGGTCCAAAATTAATCACTTAATTTTATAAAGCATCAAACAATAATTCAACCAAGCAGAATGATTTATGTCAAAATATATTATGCAATTCGGGATGGCAATGCTGATGCTGTTCTCTTAGCTACCGGACATGAAAGACATGTTGCGCACCATACATGACCTCATTTCCTACAAATTTCTGGCTCAGCATAAAAATAAATTTGTATGCTAGTATAGATGATCTAAAATCTCCGATTTCCTTAGTTCTAAACGCCCTACTAATATCTCCATACCAGAAATTTAAAAGGTAACAGGAGGAAGAGTAATTGATCACAGAGCAATTAGAATTTCTTTTCAGTGTATGATTACTATAAAGCAACAATATTACAGTATTGCCCAGGATGATAGTTAGGGGTACAGAAAGAAAGAAGGAAAGAAAGAAAGAAGGAAGGAAGGAAGCAGTAGTAAGGAGGGAGGGAGGGAGAAGAGAGATTAGGAAGGTAAGAAATTTGGACATCATTGAATCAATAACTATTCAAGAATGGAAAAGAAATGAAAGTAACCAGAAGCTAACACTGATCATGTATTGACCATAAGAATGATGTTATTTAATATTACTAGGGAGCCAGATGCGAATAGGCGAGAAGGGTTATATAAGAAAAGGTCGGAAGAGACGGAGAAGAAAAACTCCAATTGTACACCAGTGTCTCTTCAACATACATACTGGTCA
>CM052545.1:19860159-19884017 GCA_028533065.1 Trachops cirrhosus | reverse complement strand
CTGTAGATCCCATTTAGGCACCACAAGACAAAAATTGAGAGAATGAAGGCAGCAGAAGTAAGAAGAGCAGAGCTGGGTCCCTGTAGGTGCCAATGAGCAACTGAACCAATGATACCAACCAGCCAATCACCCTTAGACTTCTTGTTATGAGAGGCAAACAAACCCCTAATCAACGAAGCCATCTTTAAGGCAGATACATGCTTTAACTGAACAGGTAGAGTCCCAGGACGGAAGCTGAAATAAAACCATCAAACTGACCCAAGCACAGGGGTCAGGCATGACGGGAGGTGGTTTTCCTAAGGTGTGAGCTCTTCCGTTCCCCCCATCTCAGCATTCAGCTAGAACCTTGAGACCTGTCTCAGAAACCACTCCCTCTAGGTCTGGAAGGAGAGAATGGATTGAGGGTAAGTGATTAGAATCAACTTGTGATGCATCCTTTTATCATTTTATCCCCACCCACATACTCAGGCAATTATAGCTGGGGCAGTACTTATCACAGGAAAAGAATAAAATTATCTGAAACGTTGATTGTTTGAGGAAGAGTTGGCTATCTAGATATCATGAGGCAAAGCTGAGCATGACTTAGCAAAGCAGTACAATTATAAACATTATCTAAAGTCTGCTAAGATGATGTGGTTACCAAGACCTGGCATTTAAAACCCCCATTGGGACCTGGCATCAAACAGAACCTTCACGGAGCACCGAGTAACAGCCCTGAGTTTGAAGAAAGATAGGAGGATCTGGGGGAAGACACAGGAAAAACGATAAAGATGACCAGGTTTGCAAAGTATCTAATTTTTTAAAGGCTAAAAGAATTGTGTTTACTGTGCCCAGAGAAAAGGAGCCCATTTTCTAATTTTAATAATCACCTTCCAGCTCAAGATGTACCGTTTTAATAAAATCAGAACGATGTTCGGTTTGGCTCCTTTTCCTGGGGAGTCAGAACCTCACGCACACGTTACTCGGGTCTGTGTCTGTTGTTTTGCTTCCTTGAGGAAATTATTCAGTTCTCCTTGGGAAAGAGTGACTCACTGAGATGTAATGAAATCTTCTCATCTCACCTACGGGAGAGTTTCTAAGAAATTAACCCTGTTTCTAAGACGTAGTCCTGCTTTATTTAGAGAGCGGGAGGGGCAGAGAGCACCATGTTTTATGTGCTTTGCACCCCTGAGGATAACAGTCCAAGGAGGAATGGCATGAGACATGGAGGGGACTGGAAGAGAGGAGGGGGACATAGGAGCGTGTCTGATACTGTCCCTGACCCACCTCATAGCAGACTCTGGGGCTGGAACATGGGACCCTGAGAGGGAAACCCCACAAAGGTCCAGCAGCCCCACAGAATTAACTCCCTCGCTGCAGTGGCCTGGCGTCAACCCAACAGAGCCCCACGGGCCTGGAACCCACTACCTGCTCAAACCTCAGGATCCCTCGTGGCAAGTGGCTCACCATCCAGTGAGTGGGACAGATGGTCTTCAGGTCTGAGTCCACACACACCAATAATTTAGTCTCCCTCTGAGGATTTCAGGTTACTGCACCCCACAGCTAAGGCCCTGAGGGCCGTACCATATGGGGCCAGAGCACCTGTCATCCATGACACTGAAACTGGACTGCGACACCAAGAGCTGGAACAAGGGAAAGAGAACTCCCCTGAGACACGATAAATGAGGAACTCTTATTACTACAATGTAGCCTGTGGGCATAGACTGAGACGTGGAGGAGTTTATTGATTTGCTCAGGTCTGGCTATTCAAAATTTATAGAGGAAAAATGTGAACCCAGTCATGCGACTTGTAGAGAGTGTCCCTAGTTATCTAGTCTGACAAACCTAGGTACCTGCAACTGATGGGAGGGGTCGGAAGAGACTATATTTGTTATGAAATAAAGCTTTTTATTAAACATATCATTGGAAAAAGGTAACCTGTGAATTTAGGCTAAGCATGAAGAAATTTCTGCTGATAAGAGCTGACAAACATTAACGTGCATCCCAGAGATACAAGTTATTTCTTGTGGAAAGTCTAAAACAGACTGCAGGGTCAGTTAATCCTGCCACTGGGCAACGAGAAACCTGGATGGTTTCTTCTAGGGCTGCTTCCTCATAATTCCTTCTTTAGACCAAAGATGTATTATGTATTTATATTTTACTTCTTTCCCAAAAAGATTTGGGATCGCTTATAAGAATACATATAATATTACCAAAATTTAGAATACAAAAGTATTATAGTGACAGAAATATTCAAGTGCAGTAGTAAAATAAGATTTTTTTTAAGTAAGGAAACAGGATGGCTTTGGCTTTGCTGGCAGAGTAAAACCATGCCAATAGGCGTAGCCTGTCAATTTGTGGCGGCCAGTGCACTGCAGTGGAGCGACCCTGAGAGATTAGCAAACTTGGGCAAAGTGTCTGCAGTGCTCGGGAAGCACCGTCTCCCTGATTAAATACACACACTCCAGCGCTCCCACAGAACCGCTGGTCCAGCCGCCTGGACATCATTCTCCTGTGTGGTCTACGAACACACAAGTAAACCCAGAGATCCACGCCGCATGACATGATCCTCCGTTCCCAGCACGGTCAGTCCGGGCCGTGGGAGGCCGCCCAACACACAAGTTCATTGTTTCACCTGTCCTCCTCTCTTCTTCATCCGTGTCATTTTCTTTCAGAGAGGGGCCCTGATCAACAACAGCCTGCTTTAAAATGCAGGCAAATTGAGCTACATGGTATTCAACAATCCCTTTATTTTCGTTAATAAGGGGAATGAATGAACAACGAACCAGTAACAAGAAACTGAATTATAGGGGTGTTCATTGCTAAATTAATCTACAATAAAGGGCAGCAGAAAACCAGGGGTTGGCTTCCCTGGGCTGGCATTCTTACAGTAGAGGGTCACTTCAGAGCTTTCCTGCCCTTTCTTCACATCTTGTTTGCAGCAGCGCCCCCAGTGGTGAGCTGATCACCAGGTGCTCCCTGGTGCTTGCTCCTGGGGAACCCCCACTGCCATAGTCCTCATTGGAAATGCGTCTCTCCTTCCTTCTAATCATCTCACCCCTGCTCCCTTTTTAAAGACTTATTCTTCCCACAAAATCTCTTTCTTGTCCAAAGTCACTTAGACTTTTCACTAAATTCTTACAGCATCTACTCACTTCCTCACAATTTAATGCTCACTCAGCTAATGCCTTGAACTTCTCCTTAGTTGTTTCATTTATATGTCTAATTTTCCCCAAAGCATCAGGGTTGGATCCCCAGGACCAGAGTGTTTTGATTTGGCCCATTTGATCAGGCCCAGCAGACCCGTACTTGGCTGTGAACTGGACGCTAAGGTGACCAAGCATCCTATAGAGGAAAGGTGCCTAGGAAACAGGGAGTGGCATATGAAGTCATCTTCCATCATCTTCCCCACCCCTCCCCTCCTCTTTACTGTGAATGTTAAGTGCCTAATCCTTTTAATGTTCATGCTAAGTGGCCCAAATGGCAGCAAACGCAGCAGGAGTGCAATGCTGCCATTCTCTATGGTCCTGATGTGTGAGGAGGATGACAGAGGCTGAGACTGTCACGTACTTATTTTGCAAGAACGTCACCAGTCTTGCCTGAGTGTCTTCTGCCTCTTGGTCCGGCATCACTGAGAAAAATGCTTCCCTACAGAAGACTCATGTCCCGTTGGTCCATGTCCCCATCCTTTTGCTGTGGGTTTTTAATGATTTCATAGTAGGGTATCTTTTATACCTCAATCTCAGGCATGTGATCTATAGTAAAAGAATTTAGTTAGTTACCTGCCTAGAAAATGTCAGTATTCTGAGAGTGGGTGGCTTTTGAAAAGAAAATTTAATAAGAGGATGTGGAAAGTTAGGTCTTTTTCAAAGAGTATTAGCTCTGATTTAAAATAAAATCTGCTGGTAATTACTGTTAGGTGTATTTTTGTCTCCTTCAGAAAATGGACATTTTTGATTTTCAAAGTTTACTTTCAAACTGTTATGTACTATGAAGCTTTTCAACCTTTATTTTTTTCCCCCTTTGATTCACTAAGAGTCCTGGCTTTGTAAAGATTTATATTAGTTTCCCCCTCCTTGGGAAATACAGACCTCTAAGAGATGCTTTAGAAAGGAGAACTATAGAATTTCTGCTAAAAAAATACAAATACAAACTCTACTTGTTTCATACCTCCAGAAAACAGTGACGTGTAATTCTTAGGCATAAAAGAGACATTCAGCTCCCGAGTCCTTTCTGAACTTCAACCACCAGATGGGAACTCCTTCAGTGCTCCACAACCGTGGCTGCAACCTATCTGAATCTATGGCCAACCTTCCCTCTTTCCTTCCTCTTACAATAAAAAGAAAAGTGTCCTTTGGCCAACCATGGGCCAGTCCCTCCTCACACATTCTAAACCCTGCTATTTCTTTCTTCCTGGAGACCTCACTCCAGCTGCCGTGTCTTCAACCTCTCCCTCACTACCGATTGCTTCCCATCAATATCCTAACATGATAAATGTACTCTATTCAAAATAAAACAACACAAAACTAGCTACTTTCCTCTTTCACTTTCTTCTCTTGTTCTCTGTGGACAACTTCATCCACCCAGTGGCAGGTACCTGTAACCTCCAGTCTCTCCTGTACCCTGACCGTCCTGTTGACATCTCCAGTTTGTGCAGAACTGTACTTGTGACTTTTGTCCCCTGGCTACCCCTCCTGTGTTCACTATCTCAGGGAATGACACCACCTACGTATTCAAGCCAGAGGCTTGAAGTTGACTTTTTCAATTAAAGTTATTGGGGTGATGCTGGTTAATAAGATCATATAGGTTTCAGGCGTATGATTCTATGATACGTCATCTGTATGTTGCATTGTGTGTCTACCACCCAAGGTCTAATCTTCCTCTATCCACCCTGAACACACCCGATCTCTTCTGAAAGCATTTTTGTCACAGCCTTCTCTTTCACCTTCCACCTTCCACCCTCCAACATTCATATAGTGTTACACATTCTACCTTCTTCCCCCCTTTTTATTATTGTTGTGTAAGTACATTTGTCTGCATTTTCTCCCTACCACTCCCACCCACCCCACCCACCCCCACCTCCCACCCTCGATCTTATCCTCCTTTGGCCTTGTCCATGTGTCCTTTATACATGTTCCTTGATAACAGGGGAGGAGGGAGGGAGCAGGGTCATCAAGGAACGTTCTACCTTCTTAACATACCTCGAATCAATTCACTTCTCCCCATCTACTGCTAAGAAAGGAGCTGTCAGAACCTTCTCATCACTCTGTCATAGCCACTGAAATAGATGCTGTGTGGCATACATTCACGGTCTTGTAATTGGGAACTGGGACCCAAGATGAGGACTTACATAAAGTTCTTTTTATGACAGAAAGAGCCACAAATAATTGAGGGCTAGATACCCCCTCCAATTATCAAGCAATATTTGAATTGATTCTGCTACACCCAACCTGGTTATTAGTAGCAAGTCCCAGAAACACCTGAGTGTCTAATTTTTACAAGTATATAATCACAGTGTTGCAGTCATATGATGATATCAGGGACACTAAGGATCTCTGGTAAAAGACTGTTTCTAAGGACCCTCTTACCTGGGGGGAGAGCCAGGATTATTTCCCCCAGAGCAATGAGTTCCTTCTAAACTCACCCACACACTATGGTCAACTGGAGAGTTTTAAAAAGACTGAGAGGCCTAAATACCACCTTTAAATATCCCTGTGTAATTAGCCTGAACCTTAGGGTTTTTATCAGCTCTCGGGTGATTCTAACGTGCAGCCAAGACTGAGAACCTCGGCCTTAGAGGAGGCAGATGGCTAATGGCATGCCTTAGGACCAACTGCGTCTGAAAAGCAATTCAAAGCCTGATCACTTTCCTGGATCAGTGCAGCCTCCATGCTGAGGAAATTTGCTTTGAAGAGCCAATCCATCTTCAAGGCAACAACTTGTAGCTAAATAACTATCTAATGGAGAACAGCACAGCAGTGATGGAAATGGCGGCATTCCCATTCTGCTAGAGATGAGGTGTCACAAACCCTCCACCCACGGTCATTTTTGAGTATCTATTTGATTGGGTGGTATCCCCAGAATTTAATTTTTTAAATTAAGAACTTACTCCAAATGTCAATAAACATTTCCTGATCCCACCTTAAAAATGGATTCTTTACATCTAAGAATGGAATTATTTCAATGAACATTTATCATGGGAATGCGTTAAAGAAAGAAGAGCAGATGTGTGGAGTAAAAGGAAACTTGCAAACACAGAAAATCTCAGGAGGCTACAGAAACAATCCAGTCATCGGTAAGGACGTGGTGTGATGAAGTCCTTCTCAGGCTCGCCTTCCATCTCACTCTGCGACTTTTACGGCATCAGTGCCATCTGGTATAATGAGCAGCGTGAACAGCTTCTAATGCCTCAATAATTTAACCCATTTTGCCTGTCCTCTGACGCAATTAGTAGATGGGCCGACATCCCACTAATGCACCCGGTGCTCACTGCAGCCGCAAGTTCCCGGTGGCGTTGTCTCTAACGTGACAGTTGGTTCCTCTGTCACGCCATCTCAACATTTTTATTTAACTCAGGATCAGAGCTATGCAGGCGAACCAACACTCCATAAACTAAAATAAACAAAACAAAATTCAGTGAGAACTGCTTTACATCTTCAGTGGGCGGAATAACGACCCACTCCCCAGAGCCTGTGAATATTCTCTTATAAAAGAATGAACATCAGTCAGTTGATATGGCCAACGATGTGATTGAGTTAAGGGTCTTAAAAGGAGAAGCTAATGCTGGCTTAGCTGGGCGGGCCTTCTGTGTAATCACACGTACCCTTGTGAGAGCAAGACTGTGGGAGTTTTGAGCAGTTATTTGCGGGGGGCTTTGTGAGGCAGATGTCTACAGAGAACTTGGAGGAGGCTGAGCCACGTGATATGCTGCGTCACTCCTCCAAAGAAAGAGGCAGCAGGAAGTCCCCACTGTCATCAAACTGACCTACCTAATCTCTGGAGATGTTGACAGGCAGAAGTAGACTTCAAGGTCGTCAAGAATTATTCAGTTTACGCACTGCTGCTTTTTCTTATTATCTAGGCTGACAGAAGTGACATGGACTTGAGCAATTATTTGGGGACCTTATCAATGAAAACAACTATTGTCTTTTTTATTCCACAGAAAAGCCATTAACTGAATTCCTCAAATCACTTCTCAGCTTAGATGCATATTGCAAGATCTAGTAAAAGTGAGGATGAAGGGAAATGTTCCTTAAGTCTCTTCACTCTCCATAATCGCAAAGTTTAAACGAGCTCTTTTTGCTTGTCTATTGGCTGCAAAGAGAATAGAGCTATACCCATTCACACTTAGTGCTGGCTTGGATGATGTTCAAAGCCCCTTCTTCCCCTCTTTTGGCCAGAAGGCAAGCAGACAGAAAGAATAATCTCAAGGCAGTGAAGCTTGCCAGTGGATAGTGGATGGCCTCAGTTGTAACTGAGCAGGTTTCAAGAAAAAACACTCTTCGGCGCTCATTCTGATTTGTAATTTTCTCCCCAAAGTGCATCATCCCAATCAAGCAATGTAAACTTGACACCAAAGCTGCAGAAATAAAATAGGTGATACAATATATCCAATCCCTGTCCTCACCTCCCACCCTTTGGTCCCCAGTATAAGGAAGGGACTTTTGTCACACATGGCCCTACAGTCTGTTGCAAAGGTCAAGTTTATTCAAGACCACAATTGGACCTTTCTCTGTAGAAGAAGGGCAATAAGAAACATCTTTCATCTCACCTTCACTCCAATACCTATTCCCAAATTCTGCTATTAATACCACCAGGCTCGGGTTTCTAAACAAGATCTATCATCAAAGTCAAGTGGGGAACATTTTAGACATAGAGATTCCAGTGATACCTCATATCTACTGACCAATCCAGGGAATAGTTTTTCAATTTTCCCAGGTAATCCTGAGCCTCATGCAGGTTTGGAAACCACTGCCGTGGCACGTGTTACCCACTGTGGCGACGTCCCGTGTCCACCCCAGTGCAGTGGAGGACTGTAGAGATTCCAGACCTCACTCAAATAGAACTTAAGTTCTCCAGATACATGCTCCTCACTCTTCTTCACCCTTCCCACACCTCTAGCCTTAGGGCGGCCTGAGAGTTCATCCCCACAATCCCACAACTGCCTTGAACAGATTACAAGAAGGAGGATGAGGAAGCAAACAAAACATACATTCACAAGACACTTCAAAAGCATAGTAACAAAAGGAACAGACTCATAGATACAGAGAACATCTTGACAGCTGCCAGATGGGAGGTGGGTTGCAGGGAATTGATTGCAAAGGTGAAGGGATTAAGAAGTACAGATTGGTAGTTAAAGAATAGTCATGGGGCTGTAAATTACAACATAAGGAATATAGTCAGTGATACGGTAATAACTATGTACAGTGTCAGATAAGTATGAGATTCATCTGGGTAATCACTTTGTCTGGGTAATCATATGTAACTTGTAAGTTACATATGTCTAGTCACTGGATTGTACGCCTGAGACTTATATAATAGTGTATGTCAACTATAAAAAAATAAAAAAATTAAAAAAAAGTTACTTGAAAAATAAAAAAGTTATTTAAAAAAACAAGCAAGATAAATAGAAACATTTTTATTAAGTAGGTCACATGCTTTGCAAATTTATCCCATTTAATCCTCACAGCACTAAAAAGATGTCTATAATCATCAACCTGATTTTACCTCTGGGGTGAGAAATATTCAATAAAATGTACTGAATGAATATATTACAGTCATTTGAGTTGTAAAGCTAGGAACTGACTCAAGCAGTCTGAATTCGGGAACCACTAAGCTATAGATCCACAGAATGGGGCAGGGTAGTCAAACCAAGACATTTCCTGCTTGATGTGAGCTAGAGAAATAAGAAGAGACCACCACACTTTCCTACCGATCAGACAGAAGGACTGGGGTAGGGGCACCTCCAAGAATCATAGGAGGGACTATCAAGCCTCCTAATCAGCCCCATCTTCCAAATCTCAGATTTGGTGAGCTCTGCTCCCCTTAGTCAGAGGACCCTCACAAACCTCGCTGCACCACAGGTGCCCTTCTAGGACAAATGTGCACCAGGACAGTGCAGGTGGTGGCCCGAGCAGCGATGAGCACCCGGCAACAACAGCAGATACGATTTCAGAGCCCTCTCACAGCTGAATGGACAGTGAGTAACATAATGAGTTACGAAAAGCAGGCACGTGAGGGAGGTACTCAGTCCATTCTTCAGGCACAGTAGGGGCGATGGATTTATCTCGGAAGATAAAGAGATCGTATCTGAAAAATGTGTGTCAGACCAGTCCAAATTTTGGGAGAGAGTAAAAATTTCCACGGACAAAGGGTTTGTTAAAATATGACTTGGAAGATGTGATGGCTATTAAGTTGAAATGTAGTATATGTGTGCACACCCTTTCTGTGCCCAAACCCATTTTCTTTCATGTTCCAATGTTATTACTAAAATGACTCTTGACTAGAATTTCTGTAGCCCTTGGGCCAGAAATACTCATGACATGTTAAAAGTCCTGGGTTATTCATGGACATCACGATTCTTTTTGTTACCATTTCTATACCAAGATACAGGAAAATCCTCCCTTAGACACACCAGGGCAAGGTACCCATTCCTTGGAATGCAGAACCCAGTGCACCAAGGGTGAGCTTCATTGGAAGGGGAGGAACACGCCTCTGCAGCCTTTGCCTCGTGAACTGCTGCGTCTTAAAGCGGGGACAGGCACACACGTTACCAGAGGAAATGAGCTAATCACCACCATGCCTCGTGCAAATGACTAACATATGCTGTTTTTAAGGATCACATTCCAGTCCACAGGAAACCATGCTCCAACGTCTCATTCAGCAAGACAAAGTCTTCTCTTAGTGGTACCATCTTTCATAATAATGCAGTACAGAATTATGTTAAAAGTACTCACTTTTCTTCAAAAGTGAGAAAGAGAAGAAACAAAAAGGTGAAAGGGGAAAGAGGTCCTCATCCTGCCACACAACCCAGAAAAGCAGCAGCAACCCCAGTGCTCCTTCACAAGGAATTTTCTTCAAACCTGCATCCTTTGGATTCAAGTCCCTCTCCACCAAAAGAGCCTGCTGTGCTGCCCTCTGCTGGAAGGTCAGCCCACCGATCGGAGTGGCTGGGGGTTTGGATCCAGTCATGACTCAGTGTTGACCAGATGAGGAATCTCCCACTCCCTTGCTCTTTCACTCATAACCTCTGCCCTTTCTAGTAGGCATCATGTCATCAGAAGTGCCACCCTCTTTAGGACAACTTAGCCATTTATGGTTGAGATGCTCATGATTGACAGAAGCTTACTCAAGATGCGGTCTCTTTGACTCTTTACTGAGGTTCTCCTGGTTGCTTTGTTTCTGAACCCCAAGGAGATGAGAGTGGGCTGCAGAATCATAGCCCAAGTTTCACTGCGGCCCTAGGGGCAAATCCCTAACCTTGCTGGCTGACAATCCCCTCATTCTCTAGTGTGTGCTCATTTGTTACAAGATAGAAAGAGCTAAATAACAGGGCTTTCTGGCACCTCCTTATGGGGGGCTGCTGAGATTGAGGGTGTGTTTAGGGAAGGAGATGGTCCTCCAGCCTCAAAGGTTAGAGCCTAGAGTTCTTGCTTTCTTAAATATAGGGACATTAATAACTGATTGCAACAGCAATCCACATGTCATTTCTTTTCTATAATGAACAATGATTCATTATTTCAGACAAAAAATATCCCTGTAATAAACCAAATTATTTCTCAAGACAAAATACCATAAAAAACAATAAAAATAGGAAGTAGTTGTCCCTCAAATTGCCGTATTTCCAAATTGTGCTATATCATTTCTGGGGAGATAGTTATTCTCTCTAAATTGCACTTCATTTTTTTTCTGTCCTTGAGGAAAGGTAAGTAGGAGTGCAATTAATCACAAGAATTTAATGGGTCCCAGCAGTCCCCAAGACGGTCCCCAGGATCTGTCCCTTGCTTCAACAGTGATTGGATGAACAGACCCAGGGACACGCCTTCTTCCAGCCTCTGACCACCATCCCACCTCATTTCCAGTCACCGTCTTCAGAACTACCTCAGCCATCCGCAGCCTCTGAGACCAGACCACACCATTTTTTTTTAAACTTAACTGCTTATTGCCAAACAACGACGAGCTCCCAAATTCATCAGACTTATTCCACCAAGCTGGAGGCTGACGTCAACCGCCTGGTCAGGCTGCAGGCCTCCCACACCTACCTCTCTCTGGGCTTTGATTTCCACTGGGGCAGTGTGGCTCCTCAGGGTGTAGGCCACGTCTTCCGAGAGCTGGCCAAGAAGTGCAAGCGGGCCAAGTATCTCTTAAAGATGCAAAACCAGTGCAGTGGCTGAGTTCTCTTCCAGGATGTGCAGAACCTCCCCAAAATGAGTGGGGCCAAACTCAGGATGCCATGGAAGCCGCTGTGGCCTTGGAGAAGAACCTAAACTAGGCCCTTTTGGATCTGCAGGCCCTCGATTCTATCCGCACAGACCTTCTAGCTCTCCTGGAGAACCACTATCTGGGTGAGGAGGTGAAGCTCATCAAGAAGGTGGGCAACCACCTGACTAACCTCTGCAGGCCAGCCGGGCCCTCAGGCTGGGCTGGGTGAGTGTCTCTTCCAAAGCCTCACCTCAAGCACAAGTAGGAGCCTTTGGAGCCCAGAGGCCTTTGAGGGGCCCCTCTGCATCCCCCTGGTGTCCGGCTTTCACCTGAGCCTCTCCCTGCAACCAGTAGTCAGCCTTTTAACTGCCCTGGAGCCTCTCCCATTCCTTCTATCAAATGGAAACAATAAAGCTTTTTGCAGGGAAAAAAGAATTTAGCAGATCCTCAGTTTGGTTATAAATACTGCCTTATATCTGCCTTGTCAAAATCACCAGCCAGGTGTCAGACCTGGGCTATCTGTTTCTCCTAAGCTTCAGTTAATGCCTCTTTCCTGCATTCCATTCTAATTTTGTTTTGCACCTATAAGCAAATCTGCCTGTCCAGGTATGTATGGCATCTTTCTTCCCAATGTCACATCCCTTAACCACTTCTGAATGTTTCTGCTGGGATGGTAGCAGTGACTAGCATTTTGGAGCTTTTATCTATCAATAATTAGCATCTTTAATCCTTAAAACTATACTGGAATAATTATTACTCATCCCTTTAACCAAGACTCAGAGAAGTTAATGACTACTGAAAGTCACAACACTTGCAAAAAAAAAAGTCAAAATGGGAATAGGACGCAAAGATTGCAGATGCCAAAACCTACCCTCTTTACCACACGTTAAATGGTCTCAAAGGCAGAAAGAAGTTCCTCATTAGAAGTTGAACTCACCCTTCCTGCCACAATCTCCACTGCCAGTAGGAGTATCACCGTTTTCCTTAGCTACTTTGCTTGCTTGCTTTCTGACTTGCATCACACATTTCACCATCTATTAAGTGCTGAAGAAATTTGGTCTGCAATGCCTCCCAGATTCAGTGTCCCCCAACCATCATCATCCTGGTACAAGCTTTCTGCACATGTGACAGATATTCTGAGAGCAACCCCTTATTAATCTTTTTACCTCCAGTCTTTATGTAGCAAACCACGCTTCACAGGTCTGGGCTATTCTTTTAAATGTGCCTACAGAATGTGTAGTGCCTAACTTCATATTTCATCAGTCAGTCAGTAAGTAGTACCACTCGAGTGTCTATCCATGTCTTATATTTCCAAGCAATTGGAAATCCCTTCACAGTGGAGGTGATTGGTCATCAATTCAACCCCAGGAAGATGCAGATGGCACAGGGATATAAGTGAATAACAGCCAGGAAAGATCTTGGAATCCAAGGACCTCTCTCTCGTGGACACTAAGGTCTCCATGTGGGATATCCACATTGAAACATCTTTTTCTTTACAGAAAAGAAGCCAAAACAGCTTCTAAAACCTTTACCTGAACAGCTATTAGAACTTCGGGGAGATAAAAGGAAAGGGCTGCAGCTCTTCTCTCAATAGAAACATGGATTGCTAGGTGCCTCCCTCCCTCTGGGTTCCCCTGGGAGCAAAGGCTGAGACAAGGGCTTGACTGCAGGTGTTCGGTTGGGGAGCAGCGTGAGGAGGTGGGGCCGAGGGAGGAGAGACAGTGACGAGCCAACACCAGGGTCTGTGATGGAGATGCTGCTCTGGGCAGAGGGGCTGCTTCCCAGGACCTCCGAGAAGCGCACGGAATGCTCCCGCATTCTCCATCCGAACACAGGGGCTGGCCTCAGTCAGTTGGCTCCCACTCCCCGCGGGCCGAGGGCTGCCCAGGGGACACTATCTCCCTGGCACCTCCGGGCCCAGCTGGCGGGAAGACAGACTGTCCTCTAGCCTGGAGAAAGCTGTGAGGCAGAAAGAGAGCATATTGACTAACCTGATTACATCAAACGTGTTATAAATCATCCCATATAAAATGCAATTGTGTACCTTAAAATGTAAAAAAATATATACGATTTTGTTTTTAAAAGTACTATCAATTTTGATACTGCAAGTTTTTTTCATCTTTTTTAATGGATCTTTTTAAGTCCTAAATATTTTTTCAAGGTTTCAAATATTTTAGCCCGATGGATAAAACAGCCTTGAAACTCCCTCGAAAACTGTTCAATAGAAACAAGTAGCCACAACTCTACTCCAAACCCAGCCCTTTAAGCAGCTGCAAGTAGGTACTGAGAATTGGTATTCTCTGAAATTGGCATCACAAGCCTCACACCAGGCAGGCGCCATTTGCGGTGCACACAAGAGCGAAACAAGTGCAGAGCAAGAAGAAAATGAGCGGAGAAGTAGAACAATAAGAGCAGAGCAGAATAGAGAGCAGACCAGAAAAGAGAGAGCTCTGGCAATTGCACCTGGTAAAGACTCGACAATTTCCCAGTATAATGAAACTATAAATGACTATCAGAACCATAGGAAATTGACATCATCATCATCATCCACTTAGCTATTTCTTTAACTGTTCAAAATTCTGATCCTAATGTGGGTTTTTATTCTCAAATTAATTTTTCAATTTTCTTTATGAAATTCAAGTCAGGAGCCTTTCCAGGCATTGGTAAAGAAAAATGACCATTGTAAGGGTGTGTTCTCCAAAGTAAATGAGCAAAGCAAGATATCATCTACAAAATTCTGCCCTAGCAAGGCTTTTCTGCTCTGCTTCTATTTCTTAATACAGTCAGACTGAGGACCTTGTCCTGTCTTCACTCTCTCTCTCCAGGTCATAGGCCTCCCCGACGCTATCTCACACCCCACCGTTCCCAGGAGAGCTTGAGAGAATCATTAACCATCTTTAAATAAATAAGTCACCAGCGGTACACAGCCACGACTCTGCCACACGGAATAGCTCAGGTGAAAAAGGCACAGTTGCAAAAACATGCCTGATACAGAAGTTTTCCCTGGAGATTTTGATTAAAGCTTACATCCGAAACTGCTCTTTATTTCACCTATCTTGGACCCTTAACCATTACAGAGATAACCTTTCATCCAAAACAATAAAAGTCTGTTAAAGCAGAAAATTGATTTTAAAAAACAGTGCCCTAAGTCTTTAGAAAACCCTGAACTGTAAGAGGGTCAGGTTTTTAGCCAAGAACCAGAGGTATTACGCCAACATGCTATGTGATGAGCATCCTGTCAGGCTACTCAATGGAAATTCAGTTGGGCAAACGAGACTTTCTAGCAGGTTTAAATTCCAGTGTTCTTTTTTCTGACAAATACAAATTGTCTATATTTTGGGTGTATATGTGATGCGTTGATGTGTTTAAACTTTGTGAAACAAAGATCACAATCACGTTAACATATCTATCACCTAGCCTAACTCCCACTTTCTTCTCTGCATCTGTGTGTGGAGGGGAATGAAGACCTACCCTCTTAGAGAACATCAAGCATGCCGTACAGTGTTGCTGAGTGTAGCCATGTCGTCGTACATGAAGTCTCCTGAACATGAAGTTATCTGCACAACTGAGGCTTTGTGCCTTGGACCAGCTTCTTCCCCTTTCGTCCTTCCTGCACCCCTGCCAACCACCGTTCTACCAGCTGCTTCTATGAACCCAACCGTTTTAGATTCCACATGTAAGTGACAACAAGCCCTGTTTTTCTCCCCGTGTCTGGCTTATTTCACTTAGCGTAATGTCCTGCAGGCTCATCCAAGTTGTTGCAAGAGGCAGGATTTTGTTGTTTTTAAGACTGAGTAATGTCCCATTATATTATTTTCTCTACCCATTTTATCCACCTACAGGCACTTTGGGCATTTCCATGTCTTGACTGTTGCGAATGATGTTGCAGTGAACATGGGGGTGCAGATCTCGCTCCAAGTTCCTGATTTTGTTTCCTTTGGAAATATAATCTAGACGTGGGATGGCTGGATCGTCGGGTAGTTTTATCCTGTAATCTCTTGTCTTGTAATCTTTGATAACAGCCATTCCAACAGGTATGGAGTGACACTGCATTGTGATTTTAATTTACATTTCCCTGATAGTTAGAAGTGTCAGCACCTTCCATGTACTTGTTGACCATTTGCCTGTCTTCTTTGGAAAAATGTGTATTCAGGAGATCCTTCGCCCATTTTTCTGTTTTTGTTGTTGCTGTTGTTGTTGTTGTTGTTGAGTTACATTAGTTCATTGATAGAATTCCATTTGTCTATTTTTGCCTTTGTTGCACGGCCTTTGTTGTCATGTCCAAAAGTAATTGCCCAGACCAATGCCAAGGAGCTTATATTCTCCAGGGGGAGATAAATAAGAAGTGGTAAACACAACAAACAAAAAAGTTATAACACATATTAGAAGACGGTAACATTGAAAAGAAAAAAAAAACAAAAAACAAAAAAAACTAAGCAAGAAGGATTAAAAGGGCCAAGGAGAAGAGCATATGGGATTTTAAATAGTATGGCCAGAATAATCCTCATTAGAACACAGACTTCTGAGAAAAAGGCTTGAAAAAAATGAGAAAACATTTTTAAACTTCAAAAATTTCTATTTTCCAAAAAATGCAATGATCTCAAATAAAAAGATAGAGATTGTATACCATTTTGAAGGGATGACCAGAAGACCAAAGGATAAATAATTTAGAAAAAGTATAAATTGTCCTTTTGAGATTGCGTTTTATTCACATTTGAGTCCATCCTAAGGGAAATACAACTAAGAAGACAGAAAATAAATAGCCATAACTGTGGTACACATTACTCAAGATAATTCTGATTGCACAAAACTTTTATGGATTCCTTTTTATCTTCAAAGTCTCAATCAGATGGAAAAGAAGATCAAGTTTCAGAATCTCAGCTAGTAAACCCCTCACCTTGTAATATACAAAATATAGAAAGGTTGAAATTTGAAATGTTATGACTTTTCATGTATAAATTAAAATGTTATTGACCCTGATAGCTCAGTCCAGGCTGCGGTGCCCCAGCAGACACGTTGTTTATAAAAGTGTTGAACTCATGGAATCTTTGGATAGATGCTGCTCTGTTCCTATTGAAATGCTGGTTTAATAATATTTTCAGGATGTTCTGATATTAGTAAATTTTTGACAGCATGGGCCATAGCTTTTAATGCTTAGTATTATATACTCTATAGTTCTTTGATGTAGTAGGCCCTCAGTAAATATTTGTTGACTGATACTTACAAATATATAAGGAGGTAAATGTGCATGTCATTTGCTTTTTTATTTCACTTGGCAGGTTGAAGAAGTATCAAAAAGACCTATTTAAATAGAGTTAATCATTACAATAGTCTTCACATTGAACCAAAACGTCCCTGTGAACTCTACCCATTGATTTAATTCTGCCTTCCATCCTGAATAACCGATGAATGCAACTATTTTATTTTTTATTTAGAGCTGTCTATGTTCTAATAGAAGGCTTTACACATGTTACTTCATTCAAACACCAAATCCCATACTAATTCCTTTGTAAACAGGTAAGTTAAGCATCAAAAAGGAAGCAACATTTTTGAAATTTTACAACAAGACTGTAACATTATTCCTTTGAATTCCTTTGTCTTCCCTTATTTTTTACTACCTAATGCAACAGTAATGGCATCTTTGGCATTTCCTCTGACAGCCCAAGAACCAGGTTTCCCTCCCGAGTGGAGTCTGGGGCTGTGGCTGCAGCCTGCACACTGCTGGCTGCCCACGGCTTGCTCAGGACGCCGTGTGCCAATTAGTCATCATCACCTGCTTCAAAGAACAATAGCAACAATAGCACGACAGGGACAAAGCAACCCTTCTGCCTTCTCCTCTTGATTCAGAGTGTCAAATGTACAAAATCCAAAGAGTAATTTCAAATGAAGTTAATATAAGGGGAACATGACAAGAAAAAATTCCCTTTCAAATAAATTCTAACTTCCTCCTTATTGCTAGCCATTATCTTAGCTCTGTTACAATTAGTTCTTCTAATAATGTCTTAAAATTAAAATAAAGTTTTGTCCATAAAACATCCCAGAGAGAACATTTTGCAATATATTCAAATATTGAATCATTATTCTGTACACCTGAAACCAATATAATGTTATTTCAATTTTTAAAGTCCCATACATAATTATAATAGTTTAAACACTGTCGAGACTCATAGTATCCTGTAAGCTTTTATATTTGAACAGTTCTTCACCAATTATAAACCACTTTTTAGATACATGATATAAACTCTGAGAGTTGGAAAGGAATCTTAAAAAATTACTTAACTCAATCTCACAGTCTCCTCCGTAATTTCATACACGTAGTTTTTCTGTGTTAGAGTTGAGAATGAGAGCCTGGAGACGTCCACGCACTTTTCTGGATCACAGAGGTGGGGAGTGGGGGCATCGGACCTCACGCCAGGCCCTGAACTTGGTCCCACTGGCGCCGCTCTCAGTTGTGCCCACACAGAGTCTGTTATTCGCCTCCGTGAAGCTTCTAGCACTCTCCCTCTAAGTGCCGGATATGGGTCATCATTGTGAACATTCATTATTCTTGCTTAAAACATTATACTTTTACACCCACAGAAAACAACTGTGGAGGGGATTAAGCAGAATAAATAAACAAATAAATAACCTTCGTAGACACAGTCAACAGTACGGTGATTGCCAGAGGGAATGGGGGTTGGGGGTTGGGGGTTGGGGGGAGGGTAAAAGGGGATAAATGGTGACAGAAGGATATTGGACTTTGGGTGGTGAACACACAGTACAATATACAGTTGGTGTGTTATAGAATTGCACACTTGAAACCTTACAATTTTATTAATCCATGTCACCTCATAAATTCAATTTAACTATTTTTTTAAAAGAAAATAACTTTGTGTTCTCTTTTGTGTTTTATCTTGTTCTAAAATCCAACAGGTAATGATTATGGGAATGTGGCAAAAAGAACAAAAAAATGCGATGCAACGTGTTGAGACTGAAAATTAAACCTTTAATTTTAGTGTTAACCACATTTGGGTTAGACTCTTATTTGGGCGAAGGTGTCCAAAGGTGCAAACTTCCAGTTATAAAAGAACAAGCCTGGGGATGTGCTGTAGAGTGAGGGGGCATTAGTTCACAGTTCAGGGCTGTGTATTTGAAGGTGGCTAAGGCAGGGGTCTTGAAAGCCTTCATCACAAACTGTGAGACTGAAACTAATATGTTGTATGCACATTATACCTCAATTGAGAAAACTAAATAATAACTTAAGTACTAAAAATAAAAGACTCTTAGTTAGAATGATGACACAAGATCAAGCGACACTTCGAGTCTACATTGTGTTGAACAGCTGCTGTTTCCCCCTGAATGCCACCCTGCAGGGACACCCACTGGTTAGGAGGAGGGGACCATGTGCGACTGATGACTGAGATGGAAGGACTTCACCTTCGGGGGTCCATAGACCCAGGTTTGAATCCCAGTTCAGTGACCTACCACCTGTGTGACCTTCACCTCTCTGTGCCTCAGTTTCCTCGTCTGTAAACTGGCACTAATACCCACTTCACATGATGTCTGACGTACTCTCCATTTGCTCCAACTCATTCTCGGTACTTCTCTGCCCCTTCTCTGCTGACCAGGAAGGACCACATTACCCAGGCCCCCAAACCTGCACCCCGTCTGGTTCCAGCGAATGGGAGGAACTGTCAGGAGATTGGAAAGGAGGAAAGGAGGAGGAAGAGTGAGAACTGGGGGAAAATTATGCCTCCTGCTCTAGCCTTTTGCAGGGGCCTCTCGTGACTACAGCTCAGGCTAAATAGATTCTCATAACAGTTCCAACTCTGAATCAGCCAGGAATACTGTTCTCTCAGCCCATTGTGTCAGGGGCTGACAATGACTTTTCTACCGAGCTGGTTCCAGGACGCTACAGCATTCGTTTCTTGTTGGTTCTCTTTATCCTGCTCACCCCTCCAAAAATAGGTCCTTCATAAAGTATGTGTTCCAATCTCCTAACTAATTATGCCACCTGTTTCCTGCCAAGCCCAGAGTTGATTACAGTGCTCAATAAATACCAAGTATTATTATCATGAGTCCTAAACTTTCCAATCTTTCCATTGACTTTGTACATTTGGAAAGCACAGCCACAGAGGAAGGGCAGAGAAGGTCGTGGGAGGTTCCTGCAGAAAAGAGGCATTGAAGGTGTAAGGATGGCCTGGCTGCAACACATGTGACCCCATAAATCCCCAGGGCCAGGGCCAACTCAGTGATCAGCCTGGCAAGGCCTTCCCCTCCCTCTGCTCCGCATGCGCATCCCTTCAGAAGCTGTGCGCCTGGCGGGAGAAGCAAACCGTCTTTGACAGAGGAGGAGCACCCTTGGTCAAGAATATTAAAAGACTGTTCAAGCTCACATAACTGTGAAAATGAGGGCTTAAACCTGACCTGACTGTCCCCCACATCTAGCTCCTCCTACTAACATCCCGATGCTCTTTGGAGGCCCCAAAAGCCTTAAAATTTTGTAGAAAATCAGCAACAAATGTGATCAGAGTTATGACTTGCTCAGGAATTGTATCCTACTGTGATAAAGAATAGAAAGAATTTGTCACATTTTATTCTTTTTCTCAAAGAGCCAATGATAGATACTACCAAAAAAATCATTCTACTTAATGGGATTTAACATTTCCTTATACTAAAGGGCTTAACAAATGCATAAGACCCAACTTCAAAATGCGACTCAAACAAGAAAAGCCACCAAATTCATTTAAAAAGGAAATCCAGGGCAAAGGAAATAAGAGGAGAGAGCAACCTGGGAAGATGCTCGAGATAAAAATCTAATGGTCTACACTAATGTGCAACATGTATCTTCAATGACAATTTTGTAATTCTATTTTTCCTGGAATATTAATAAAACATTAATTAATGCAAGAAAGGAAAACCATTGTATTAGAATGATGACTAGAAAATAGGAGACCATGGCAATTACTTGAGCATCCCAATAACGTTATAATATTTTATTAAGTATATCAGCTGGAACATTGCTCTCGCAGGAAACACAAACTGAAATATTTGGTCTAAGCCCCGAGTAGAAAGACTTTTTAGCAAAGCAAAGTAAGACTTGGATATATCTTTCATGCCAAAGCTTGTTTTAAGTATCTCCCAACATCTTTAGACATTTCTGCCTGATAATAAATGCTCTAGTCCCTACGTGTCTTGCAGAAAACTGGTGAAGCTTGTAGGAGGCTGGAGAAAAATCAATACACACTGAGAAATAATTGTCGGATAACTACATTATTTCCTTGATGTCTAATCTGCCTCACAGAAACTACTCGAACCTCTCCGTGGCAATTCATTATTCATTCATTCATTCACCTAACAAAACATTGCGGAGTGCCTGAGAAGCAATTTTGTTAAGAACCGAAGTTACAGCTGCAAACAAAGTAGTGTCTGACCTTATGCACGTGCAGCTCCCAGTCAGGTGGGGAAGAGGGACGGTAATCACCCAAAGGAAGGAGCACATAGTCACATGCCCAGGTGACCGCAGTGAAAGACAGTAAGACAGTCCTCCTGAGAGCAGGTGACTCAGGATCCTCACATAGACTGTTGAGTCAAGGTAAGGCAACTAGAAAAATGATGTGATCTCTTTGATTGAAGAGAAAGATAGGTTTTAAGCATACAACTGAGAAGTGAAAAAAAAAAACCTTGGCAGAGATAACCAGCCTATGCAAAGACCCAGAGGCAGGAGGGAGTGTGGTGTGCTCCAGGAGCAGAAAGAGGCCCCAGTGACAAAGTACAGGGAGCTAGGGGATGTGAGATTAAAAAGGAAAGCAGGGGCCAGGTCAGAGGGACTTGAGAAATTTCTAGAAACAGTAAGAACTACTGTATTAGACAATACTTCTTCAAAATTTTTCAACCAAGTTAGCATTTATCAATTTAATCTATAACTTGATTTTTATAAACAGCAAAAACACCAACCATGAATCAATTACTATTAATGGAATAATTGATCATTGGGACTTCGAGTTTAAAGACCTGGGCCTTTAGGAGCAAGGGGGTTGGAGATAGGAGCTGAAAAATACCAGATCTACACTTTGTAAAGGTCACTGACTTCCACGTGAAGAATGCCTTGGAGGGGCAGAGGGTGTGGTGCCCAGTTAGGAAGTGACAGGGTCGTCTAGGAAAGACATATTTGCTTTCTTTGTCCCTTGGCTTTCTCATCTGTAAAACACAGGGAGCTGTGTTGGATGATCTTTAAGGACCCTTTCTGTTTAAACCATCAGACACAAAGAGGGACATTTTGGTTAAGGATGGGTGTTGTGAAGCCCAAGGCACATCCCTAAAATGGTGAAATGAGAGCTTAGGGTGCTCAAAAGGCAGATTTTCTATTATTCACATCAGCATCAAATATGCTATAACAACTAATATTTTAATGCCTTGACCCTGTACCTCCCTTTAGCTACTGATCCTTTCTCTCCGTTACCTGTTGCAGTAACACTTTGAAACAGAGCCCTCATCGTAATTACAAGCTGACAGGCATCATGGGAAGTCTGGAGCTTGTGAAGTAGTGTGCTTGGCTAGCAAAGAGTATATCCTTGGTTTAAAGACTAGTATAATGCTATTTGAAGTGCTTCAAATTTCTACTTGAAGTGAGGTGATAATGGTAGAAATTAAACTCATTTGAGAAATTACTGGGATGAGGGGAGTAATAGTCAAAGCTTACAATGTACCAGGCATTATTCTAACTGCTTTATATGCATTAACTCAAGCCCCAAAACAAATGCTGTAAGATTTATTATTGATGATAACATCTTTCCCATTTTGTGGTTTGTGAGACACAAACAGCTGAAATGTACATCTCAGCATAAGGAACTAGTAAGTGGGAGACCAGGATTTAAAACAAGACAGTTGAGCATAATAGCCAATGTTCTTAACTGCTACCCTACAGGCTTTCTACGGGAGTCCTTAAAACAATAGTTCAGGCCTAATTTATTCAATTTTCCTTCATTTTGGAAAACAAATTAACAGCATCCAGTTTAATTGACCGATAAACAGTGTTACCTGAAAATTTCAACAAATTAGATATTTCTGAGATCAATGAATCATCCATTTACCTTAACATTCATTGATTCTCAAATTTAGATCTTCTTATTGTGCAATTTAAAAATAATAACCACCCCAAACCAAAGGATCACCACAAAGAGAATTGAAATTCAATATTATAGCCGAGAAATGGAAACAAACCAAGTGCCCATCAATAGATGAGTGGGTAAAAAAAGCTGTGGTACATTTACACCATGGAATACTACGTGACCATAAAAAGAATGAAATCTTACCTTTTGTGACAGCATGGGTGGACCTCGAAAGTATGTGCTAAGTGAAATAAATCAGACAGAGGAAGACAAATACCATCTGATTTCACTTGTATGTGGAATCTAAAGACCAAAATGAACAAACAAACACAATAGCAACAGACTCGTAGATACAGAGAACAGACTGATGGCTGACAGAGGGGTGGGGTGGAGGGACCGGGCGAAAAAGGTGAAGGGTTAAAGATATACAAATTAGTAATGACACTATAGTCATAAGGATGTAAAGTACAGCATAGAGTATATAGTCAGTAATATTACAATAACTATGTGTGATTTTAGATGGACTCTTGATATATCAGGGGGAACACTCTATAAAGTACATGGGTGTCTCACCACTATGCTGCATATCTGAAACTCATATGGAATAATATCAATGTAACCTGTAATTGAAAAATAAAAATTAAAAAATATATATATCAGTGGGGAGAGGGTGGTGGGGAGGAGAATGGGGGAAACGGTACAGGGAATAAGAAGCATAAATGGTAGGTACAAAATAGATAGGGAGAGGTTAAGAATAACATAGGAAATGGAGAAGCCAAAGAACTTATATGTATGACCCATGGACATGAACTAAGTGGGGCGAATGCTGGTGGGAGGTGGGTGCAAGGCAGAAGGGACTAAAGAGGGAGGGAAATGGGCCAAATGTAATAGAATAAACAATAAAATATAATTTTAAAATATTACTAAAAACAAAATGTTGTAAAAACTATATGATGTCAGGTGGGTGCTAAACTTATCAGAAGGTCACTCTGAAAGTTATGTCCATGTCTAACTCTTTGCTGTATACCTTGAAACTAATATAATATTGAATGCCAACTGTGATTTAGAAATTTTTAAAATAAGAAGTGAAAAAAAGAAATTTAATATTATAAAACTAAACTTAATAACCCAAAGATAAACTGCCTAAACAGTGCACCAATGAATTCTTAGTGGAATCCTGATATCAGTCTCAATATAGGATTTTTTAGATAAAAAGCAATTGATATTTAAAAATCCAATACGTGAAATGGGAAGGAAATCTCATCAACCACGTTTTGTGGGACTTGTGAACTAGAACAGATGTCTTCCCCCAAATTGTTACAATCCCCCTGATTTTCTACAAGCTATTTTCTGAACTGCTTTTGTAAC
>CM052545.1:19782772-19859659 GCA_028533065.1 Trachops cirrhosus | reverse complement strand
ACAGAGCGTTCGTGGGGAAGGCCAACACTGATGCATGGGTCATTTGGCCATTTCTTGTGCCCTCGGACTTGAGGTGATTTGTAGCAGGTCGTCTTTTAGACACAGCAAGGGAATTCAACTTCCAACAGAATTTAGCATTATTACCAACTTTTATCACACTGGCAGAGAAGCTGTATCGATTTCAGAGTTTGCTTCTAGAATCATCTGTATCACAATGCTGATGGTATGTGTGTTAAAATGGTAGATTCCTAACCCACTGAATTAGGATTTCTAAATCACTTGATTTCGTGCAGCAGCATAAAATCTGAGAACCCCTAAAAGGAACATTTTACCTCTTGCCTATCTTTAAATTCTGCCTTACCCACTGTGACTTTTTTTTTTTGAGCCAGTAAACAAAAGTTTGAAATGCTGCAAAAATCACTTAAATCCTCCTACGTTTTATGCTGAACAGTTCTCAGGGCCCAGGATGATATTGTTTGAAATGTTTCAAATTTCTGCTTGAACTGGGAAGATAATGGTGGAAATTAACACATTCGAGAAATAGCTAAGATGAGGAGAATAATAGCCATAGCTTATAATATACCAGGTATTATTCTAACTGCTTTATATGCATTGGCTTAATTCCCAAAACAATGTTGTGAGATTTAATATTATTGGTAATATCATCCCCATTTTGTGGTTGTAGGAACTGAGGTATAAATGGGTTATATAAACATCTCAGCATAAAGAACTAGTAAGTAGGAGAACCAGGATTAAAAAAAAAAAAAGACAGTTGAGCATCATAGCCCATAATCTTCACCACCCTACTGGTTCCTTGTGGAAGTCAGCTGGATTGAGTGACTGAACGTATATCAATTGCAGTCAGGGGTGACTCTTGGTTTCCAGATTAAAATGTAATTTTGATATGTGTTTACTGAAAGACAGATAATTACTAAGGTGCAAAGAAAGGCACATACAGAATGGTTTTCACGTCACAATGAACATTTTTAAAGGAATCGCAGATTTCTAGTACCAGCCAGGATGGAGTAAGCCCAGTATTGATTACAACCGTAATCTCTGGAGAAAACATTAAAAAGCAGCTATTTGAAAACTCCAAAAATTAAACAATAGAAGGACAATTAGGAAGGGGAAAACCTGGGTAAAAGACAGGTAGCAGTGAATTTACTGGGGTTGTTTCCCTTCACTTATCTCTAGGCTTTTACCCAAGAGTGGGCAAGTCTCAGAACTGGCAGGGACTGTGGAAGCTCCAGAAAGAACACCCTCTCTCTAGCCAGAGAACCAGAAAGAAGAGGACCCTCTGCATGTCAGCCAGGGAGCAGAGATCTCTGCCTTTTCCCTCTCTTCCTTTCTGTCCTGGCTTTCCCTGAGGCCAGTCTCATTTTAATGTTACCCTGCCCCAGGCCAGGCTTAGCATCTCCATGTGAGTTTTCCAGGTGCCCACAGAAGCTTATTTTTTTTTCTGATCTGGTCCCACTCATGCCTGAGTATCCCCAGGAACTCATCAGCAACTTTCCCTCAACCATCTTGTTTACATTCCTTCAAATCACTTTTGACTTTTGCCAAAAAGGCATATTGACCTACCTTTGATTTGAGTTTTCAGGGACAATCTATTACTCCAGAAATCTAGACATCTCACCTTAATCCAAAACAAATCCCTTGTACTTAACAATTATCCATTCTGTACAGATGCTCAGAAACAGCAAATGATACGGCAGAGAAATCACCAGGCTCTGGGAGACTCAGCTAGAGCAGGTAGCTCACCTTCTGTCCTTCTAAGCTTGGATTTAGCCGTGAAGACAGGAGAGAAAGCAGCAGAAAAGAAGATGGCGACAGCGAAATGAGTTGATCCCCGGTCCGGACACGTACGAGAAGGCAACCAATCGATGTCTCTCTCTCACATCAATGTTCCTCTTTCTCTCTCCCTTCCTTTCTCTCTATATGCAATGAAAAAATAATGTCCTGGGGTGAAGATTAAAAAAAGATGAGAACTGAAATGCAGGAACTGAGTCAATGCTTTCATAGATAAAAATCTTATTAACAAGAATAACGCTTGGGTTTTATAGGACAGAGCTGAACCAGTCCGTGGGGCTTTCTGTGAATGACTCTGGAAATCATGGAGTATTTTCAATGTCCCTGGATTCTGTTCAGAGTTTTGCTGACATTTTTGGAGTAGCCAATGTATTTCTCATCTATCTATACTGTTTTCTTAGTTCACTTAAATGCCAGCTGACTCTTCCATTGGGAATAAATATGTAAACTCCTGATGCAGAGGGAGCCACGTGATCTTGGCTGGGGCCAGCAGTGCCAGGAAAGCATTTCACAAAGAAACTGCTTGAAGATGAATGTCCCCAGGATAGTTCTCAAAATTAGGGTCCTAAGTGTACCTATTAGCTTTGGATCATGCTAGACAATGCCAAATTCACAGAAAACAACATCATTAAGATAGAATGGCTATTGCCAGGGTAATCTAAAATATATATTTTACAAAGACAGAAAGCAGAAGGCTCATATCACATTTCCAGGAAAATCTGCTCACATGCACTGTCAGAAAAGAGCAGAACTTCTGTACCTTATTCGGAAAAATGGAGGAGCCAATATGAGGATCACTGATAGGGAAATTTAGCAAAATAAAAAAAAAATCTAAGAAGGAGTATGACCTTGGACAAGGACATCGATCCCTGGGTCTCTGTTTCCTCACTGTTAAATAAAAGAGAGGTGAGACTTTTTTTGCTCCAAGAGAAATTGTCCACTGTTTCTTCCTTTTACATTCCTTCCACAGCAGTGATTTCTTAAAGAATCCTTAAATGGATCTTGGTTTGTATTTAACAATTACCCTCATCTGTGCCCAGAAGAAGATTAGCAAAATATTAAATATGCCTCAATATGTATGGTGAGATTGTGGGCAATTCATACATTTTCTTTATTATGTTTTCTCAGTTACCTTCAATGTCCTTGCATAGCTTCTATTATCAAAACAGAAAATGAATTTCTTTATTTAAAAAAGGAATGGTAAAATAACCTATTCTGTATATCAGCCATGAAGTATTCTTTTTCATATAGAATATGTTCATTGAAATCTATCTGCATAATTTCTAGTTCTTTTCCATTATGTGATATTTTCTATCTTTTAAAGCAATTGTCTTTGTTTTAACAAAACTTGAAGTTAATCATGCTTCAATTTAGACTGAAATAAAGGACTGAAGGACATGTCCATGATAATTTGGTACCTTGAGTTGTAAGCATCACTAGTCAAGACAAACCTGTTTTGAATTAGTTAGCTTGCACAAGGAAGGAAGATTCTTCCAAAGTGAAGACATCTCTGCCCCCAATAGAGAGAGTCAAAGGGTCTAGGGCTTAGGGGTGGGGACTTGGTAAAGAACACACCTCACAGACCTGTCAGTCACAGCAAGGGCAACCAGGGCTCCCCGGCAGGTCCTGACACACGGAGCCAATGCAGTGAGCTTTCAATCACTCTTCCTCAGACAAAGGCGGGGATGGGCCCACAGAAGACACAGGGGCAAAAAAGAGGAATGGAGAAAGAAGTGAGGTCCTCTCCCAATGCAGGGACCCTGGGTTCCTGAGGGGCTCTCTTTTCCACCACCAAGAGCTAACTCTTTGACACTAAGAGCTATCTCTAACCCTTCTCTAAGGCCATCAGAAGGCCTTGGGTAGAATCAAACTAATTACTAGCCATGAATAACTACTGCCTAATATTTCTGAGCAAGCACAAGGCACCAGACACCATTCTAAATGTTGCACATGTATTACATATTGAATCCTCACAGCAACACTATGAAGCAAATGTTTTCACAGATACGGAAGCCGAGTAGAGAACACAGTTCAGCAACAAGCCCCGAGCCAGTAGTGTTGGGAGCAGCATTCGACCTCGGCAGTCAGTCCCCAACACTGGCCTCTTAATGACCTCACGTCCTGCATGGAGTAAAGGAAGAAACGAAGGTGGTAAAATATCTCATAATGAAGAGAGGTATCATTCCAAGTATAACGCACAGTAAAGAAAATCAGCTAAATGTAATCCTAATAATCCACAGGGGCAGAAGAAGGCTCTGACTTCAAGGTATGGATTCTTGTTGTCTTGGATGGAAGTCACTCCATCGGTTTCCTAGAACCCTCCCTTACTCAGGGTGACTCAACTACAGACAAATGGATAGCACCCAACATCTCTCTTCTGTGGCCCCTCCTGGGTTGTTGATGTCTCTGAGGATCTCTCTCATAGATCCCTAGCATCTCTGTTATTCTGACCTTGAAATCCTTTGGAGAATGCCACCCTCCTTCCGACACAGCCAGGTACCTCTTAGGCCTGTGACTCTCTGATGGAGATCCACTCCCTCCTCACCCTGCAGGCCAGCAGGCCCTCTCTCAGCCATAGGGGGAACGCACTCCCTGCATAATGGGGTTTCTTTCCCATGTTGCCTCAGCCCGGCCTGTTGTTCCAGGGCCCTCCTGTAGACATCTCTGCTCTCTTTCTGGGGTTCTAGTGGCAAGGGATCTCTGGATGGGACTGACCATCTCTTGGGTCTCAAGACAAAAAGCAGGACACGTGTTGCTCTATTCTTGTGTTTCCCAAAATCAAGCCATTGAAGTCCCAGTCTAGCAGCCCTTGAATTCGATTCCTGTGCCCCGCTCGCTGCCATTCTCTCTCTTGCCTTGGGGGGCGCCCCTCTAGTGTTGGCTGGAGGGAGGATCGTGTTCAGTCAGTAAATATTTTTCCTGAATATGTTTGTCTGACACCTAGGCTGCAACTTTTAACACCTGAAAACTAAGAACATGACATCTTTGTTTTCCACCGTCAACTCTGAAGACCCTTCTAAGAGAAATGCAGACTTACCTGGCAGGACCAAATTAAGGGAGATAATGGACTTAGAAAGGTAAAGTATATCATTAAGAAATATTTGAGCACATCTGTCTGTGAGAAATTGATGCATCATCTCCATAGCAAGAACCAAACTATCTCAGGGACCAGACAGGCTGATTTAAGGAAGAAAAAATAAAAGGTCTGCCCAGAAGCCATGTAATATGAAAAGTCGAGAGAGACATTTATTGAAGAAGATACAAGAAACATTGCACATAGGACAATGACGTCTCAGTCCCTTGCAAAGGCGGCACCTGGGGCCTCACACAGTTCTCCCAATCACCATCAGCTGCCCTGTCATATTTTCCTGAATCTCATAGATGGTCTGAAATCTATTCCCTTTCAAAGGTGATTTTAGTTTTGGGAAAAGCCAAAAGTCTCAGGGTAAAAATCTGGGCTGTAGGGGGCTGAGTCACCTGGGTGATTTGATGTTTCACCAAAAAGCTCTGCATGAGACATGATGCATGAGCAGGCATGTTGTCATGATGAAGCTGCCAATCACCAGTTGCCCATAGCTGTGGCTTTCTGAGTCAGAATCATCACAAGAGTTTCCACAGAGGAATGTTCAAGCTTAACACAAAATTTGATGCATATTTGTTGCTCTACTCACTCAGTCATTTTGAATGTGGCAGCCACACAGTACACATGCTCACTCAATTGTGTCTACTGCCCCTGCTGACTAGTACAGTGAAGTTGTCATTGCTCACACATGCGCACTCCAGTCCACTCTCCTTGGCTGCCAGGTTACATAGATGTCATGCACACCATTCTCATTATATTAACAATGGCTGGACTTTTTCTGGACAGACCTTGTATTCTAGACATTGAACCCATCACACAGGACCCTGATAGAAGGGAAGCCAGACATAGGGAGCTGGTTGGCCCCAGACCTCACATGTTGTACTCCCCTCCCACTGAACTCCATGGGTGATTTTTTAAAACAGATCCAGGAAAACTGGCAGAAATTTGACAACATAATGATTAGCACCAAAGAAGATATTTTAAATTCAATAAAAATAAAAATAGAAACAGAGAAAATACTTTGAATTTATGTGATGGTCTACAGCGACCAAGTCTGAAAGCCAATTACTAAGAAGAGACAGGTAAAAAATTATCTAAATGAAAGCATATGTAAGCCATCTCACAGTGAGACTTTCCTTTTTCCCATGTATCCATAACCTTCCTTAGCAAGAAGTCAAACATTTGGTCCATGGGGATACCTGTCCTCCACTGACCTGAGCTGATCCTCTGAGTCTGGAGTAGAGCTGGAACAGTGAAGAGATATTTTGAACCAACTCTGGTTTATATTCTTTGAGTTCTGTTAACAGTGAAGTGTTTTGTCTCCTGTGCCATTAGGAACTAGATTAGCTGATGGGCACTGTGGCCACTAGGACTAATGGGGCCTCTATTTTAAAGCATTTCAAAAAATAAGAGGCTGTGGATGTTGAACAGCCTTTGGCTTTTTTAAAAGATTTTATTTATTTATTCTTTAGAAAGAGGGGAAAAGAGGGAGAAAGAGAGGGAGAGAAACATTGACATGGGAGAGATACATCAATTGGTTGCCTCTTGCATGCCCCCAACAAGGAACCTGGCCCGTAACCCAGGCATGTGCCCTGACTAGGAATCGAACCAGAGACCCTTTGGTTCACAGGCCGATGCTCAATCCACTGAGCCACACCAGCCAGGGCTAGCTCTAAAGATTAGTTATAATTTAGAAATTATAGTGCGTGAATTTTCTTGTTTTTAGACCAATCTTTAGGATAATATTTATCAAGTAGTAAATACTGGAATAAACATTTTTATAATCTCCTACCCATGCTTGTTTCCATTTTAAAAATAATTTTATTATTTTCAGTCACACAATATTTGTTTTCACATGACTTAGAAACTCAATCAAGGCTATTATTTTCAAAATCTGATACAAGAAGTCCTTAAAGTACCTTCACCTGCGTCTGCCACCCACAGGAGCCACGGAAACATGGAGCAGAAGCTCAAGTGCACAGTCATGGCAGACAGTAACAGAAAAGCCACTCAGTGAACCAAACTTCACATGAAAACTGTGATTTTAAAGGGATTAGGTGCTATAGAGCATCTTCTTCCAAAAAAAGATATTGTTTATGCTTAGCTTTGCTGCCCCCCAAACAAGCCTTGGATCTGGCCTTGGAGTAAAATACGATGCTGTGGAAATAGCGATGGAGCCTGGTCTCCTGTCGCCGCTCACTTGCAGGGAGAGCAGAGTGCCTTCAGCTGCAGGGCCTGCAGGCTCCACCCTGAGCTAGGGAGCCTCAGACTACAGTGCAGATCGCAGATGAAGTCCAGAAAGTCCAACAGCGAACTGTGGAGCAAAGATGACTCATGAGAGGAGGCTCGTGTTGAGCAAAAATGGCCAGGCCCAGCACTCCCACGAAATGTCCAGTTAATGGTGGCAGCTCCTTGGCAGAGTCTGGTCTTGGCTGGTTTTATCTCAATACTTGCTTTTCAGAGGACCTACCCACTTGTCCTTTGTTTCCTCTAGCTGGTACCCCTAGTGATTGCCTCTCTCTGGGCAAGCACTTATTGTTCAGGATGGGAGACCCAACCTTACGAAAGCATTCTCTGTCTTCGCTTCGGCTATCCATTCACTAGGAGCATTTTCCCATTCTGGGGTCTGGACCCCACTGATGCCTATCTGGAATCCCTATTCTTTCTTCCTTTTTCCAGAGTAAGACTTCTAGTAATAGCATCAACAGTAACAACATTCACCCGCCTGCAGCACGTTGTAACTTTCAACATAATTTCATAAGCAATGAAGTCACGGTACTTTTAATCTAAGCATTTTCAATTATGTACATTGAGCAGAAAAATGAGCAAGAACAATTCAAATTGCCTGGTAAGTCTGCCTGCCATTCCACAAAATAAATTGGTATCTATGACTATTTGATACAGCCAAACCTGAAACAGTAACTACATATTCCATAAAACTGCAGAAAGAATTAAGAAGAATTTTAGGAGTTTTCTGACCACTGATAAAGAAGTAGAACACCTTGTCTAGGTTTCCAGGTGAGTGGGTGTGGATGATTCAAGGGAGAAATTGAAGATTTAATACAAAACTATGAGAATTAATAATATCATAGGCAATGAAGAGAAACACAAAGTCCTAACAAGTTAGAAACTACATAAATTAAAACTCTTGACTGACTTAACTTATGAGTATGATTCTTTTATGGAACTGTATGCTACATATCACATTATACTTTTTACATTTCTAGGTAGAATTTATGCTGCAGAGTGGTATACATAAAAACAAATACTGTCCTTTATGGGTGAATTAATAGCTTTTCAAGATTAAAAGGGAGAAAGGAAACTCTACTGAGCATCTACTTAAGCTAAAAACTTACACATTATCTTATTTAATCTTGATCAAAATCATCATAAGATAGACATTATTATCCCCATTTTTTTGGATGAAGAAACAGATTCAGAAAGGGTACATGACTTGCCGCACTACTACTAATGAGCGATACAAGCATTGATGAGCTCCCAGCCACAGAAGCAGACATGCGCCGTGGCTGCAAGCTCAGCAAAGTCACGGCTCTCTGTTCAGGAGCAACTCTACAGGCTACTGGCAAGAGCATTTCCAAGACTGACATAACACTATTCTGATTATGGGCTCATCTAGCTCTCCACTAGGGCTAAGTGACAACGTCTTTGATTAAGTAGGAGAAGACTGGATCTGGAGCACGCTTCTGTGGGTGGTAGGCTACAGGGTTTGCTGTGCTCCTATACTTTGCACCTGCGAGGCCAGGAGTGTCCTTATAGTCTCTACCCAACTACATGTTCTATATTTCTCCAATAAAAAGGCATTCTTCCCAATGCTTGAGCTACTTACGAGAGTCTATCAGTGTGGATCCACTAACAATATTTGAAGCACTTGCTATAGTCATTTCTGTAATGTGTACTCATGACTTTGAGTCTTTGAATGCTAACTCTTAGTATGCAGAGGACTGATTAGGTTATTCCTAACGCTAACTCATCATAAAAGGTAGAATAAATGTATACCCACACGTGCTTTGTACTATTTGTGCTAAAGTACTTTCAAATAAGCCACAGACAATATAAGAGTCATGAATCATTGTCATATATTTATGTTCCATATTAAATCTCTCTATCTATCAAGAAGATAAATGTTCAATTCTGGAACTGTGGGGCCATGCCTGTGGCCATCCAGGATGATAAGTCCTCCTTGGTGGGCATAAAGGGAGGTGCTGGGGGTACTGGGGCCTGTGTACACGTGCTGCTTGAGCTGGGTCTCCTGCACCATCCTCTCCCCTGTGGCTTCTTCTATTCCACAAGTAAACCAACACAAGGTTTAGGAACAACCACTGCCCATCAAATGAGTCTTTGAGATGAAAGTATGGCAAGGGGCATGACTCCTGGGCAGAGTCTTGGGGACATCAGAGCAAAGTTGAGGCCAGGCAGGGCATGGCAAAGCTAGGAAGCAGTGTAAAAATTAGCGTAAGTCCCCTGAGTCCCACTTCTGCTAGGTTTCTGGACACTTGAAATGAAGAGGGCAAGAGGTCATGGGCAGCTGGTGGGCCACAGGGACAGAAGGCCCCTACCTGCTGCAGCACTCCAAGTTTCCCAAAGACCCCCAGGAAAACGACCTGAGGGAAGCCCTGGGGAGGTCTTCTTCCACACAGGGAGATGGGCCTCTGGGTCACAGAGACCCAGGTCTGGGTCCCCCATTGTCATTTACCAATTGAGTAAACTTGGGAGGTTTACATTATGTATCAGAGCCTTTGCTTCCTCCTGGACATGCTTCCTCCTGTACCCACTTTGCAAAGTTATACAGATAAATAGAAGAGGCAGGTAAGTTGCTAAATCAAGCAGCAAGCATTCAATACCTATGAGTTGTTCTTACGTTATACTACCTTCTACCCACACTTCAAGCTTCACGCTAGCCTGTGTTTGGACTTAATTTCACTATGGAAACCAAGGTGTTCGTTAGATTTTACGTGAACGTTAATCATAAAGGCTGGAAGACATCTCGCCACTGTTTTCCCAGACCTTGTAACCCCTAAGTCATTCTGCCAAAAGCAGGCCCAATATCTGTGTTCCTCAACCCTTCCCAGCACCTTACAGGCCAATGCAATGACACTCTCCCTTTTATTGTTCTTTGTAGCTCAAGGCCCTCAGCTAAGCCTGCATACTGCAATCATCATAAATTAACCAGGACCTGATTAGCTTTGTAGAGCAAGGTAGTAGAAAGCTCCATTTACTTTGTCCTAAAAGAAAGAATTAAGCATGATAATAACAAAAGCTTTTTATAAATGTTAAAAGGGAATTTTAGCTTTTCACAAACATGATATAGGGCAGACTAAAGAGTTTAAATGTTCACTCGGGTTCTTCGTACTGGATATAAACCAAGTGAGCCAGACAGGTTCCCACGGGGTGAGGGCCGTGCAGGTAGGATTCCCGGCATTTGTAATGCTCAGCAGTACACCAGAAATAGGAAGAAATTTAGCATCGGACGCTATTGCTCCTCTTCCAAAGGTAAACAGTGTAAAAGTCAGAGGTCGAATGGCCTTCAAGGTGGTCCAGCCCATGAAAACTTACTAAGGAAATTACTTCCCTGCTTTGTAGTTTTCACAGCACTTTTACATACATCGTCCCCTGACTTCATTTGTTGGCTATTTAACTGTGTCCTGAGTCGTCACAACAGCCCTATCTCATAGATGAGGAAACTGAGGCAGGCAGATTTACAAACTGATCTAAGTAAAACAGCCGGTAAGGTATATCAAAATGTGTTGTCTGGGTGACCTTTGCAGAGCATCCAGAACGCAAGCTCCACGCGGGCAGGGCCACCTTCTGTTAGGTTCATGGCTGTGTCTCTAGCGTCTGAACCACTCAGCGGCACCGGAACAGCCTTCAGGAGGTGTCTGTTGGGTAGATGCACGACTCAGCCGCTGAGTGGCACGATTCACAGTATTGCCCTTCGCATTCTGCTCAAAAATTGAAGAAAGACTATCAATATGGGCTGTGCAGGGCCTGCAGGAAGAAACACCTAACAGATTAAATCAGTTATTTAAACTCCAAATGCTTGAAATGCAAATATTTCCCACTGATTAAAAGACAGAGCTGTAAAAAATGTAATTACACATTCATCTTGATGAGACCTTTTATTTGACCTTCTTGTGCACGTATCTTTGTAATAATTCTCATAATGGAAAACTGCAGGGGGTCCCATGGCAACAGGGCCTAAGCTTTGTCAAGAAGAGACACAGGTTCCATCATTTGGTGATTCGATTTACCCATGAAGTAGAGAAAAGGAGCTACAGGAAAAGGTTAAAAAGTAAAAAGAAAACTAACCAGAGGAAGACAAGAAAACTCATTATCTCAGTGAATCATGATGTTTTCTAGGTGGATGCATCCGTGAAGTTAATAAATCAGTGGGCAGGTCTGATGTATCGCCTGCTCTCCCACGGCCTGCCACAGTGTAATCACTGTCCTGCCGTTCCTCGCTGCCAGCGCGGTGACACACTCCTCCCAGCTCAGGCGACTCCCAGTCCCGCCCGCAGCAACAACGCCTCGCTGAGCCTTCACAGTGGCCTTCGCCTTCTCTCTCTAAGCTCCCCAGTGCCCTTCCTGTCTTCTGATCATTGCGCCCCTGCGCATCTGTCTCCCTGTCCTCTAAATGCCGTCATTCTCCAAGATGCCATCACACCTCTCTGCGTCTGCACCCGAGCGCCCTGCCCGGGGATCTGACCCCTTGCCACAGCGTTAGCACTGCTCCTTTTCCAAATCTGGGCCTCCAGCCTCACCTCTCTTTAGGGCCCAAGGCCTGCATTGCCACCTTTGTGCATGGCATCTTGTAAAAAGGATGGTAAATCACAAGTCAAAAGCTGCAGAAAGGTGGACAAAGGAAGATCTGAGATAACACCACTGGTTTTGGAGTTTAGGGGGTATTGGTGTGCAGAAAAGCATTTTTGAAAAGTGTAAGAGAAGCTATATTAGGAAGGTATGTATTATCCACCCAGGCAAAAAGAAACAACTTGCCTAACATCTTTTATTTCAATGTTGTTGTTTATTGGGGTGACATTGGTTAATAAAATTATATAGGTTTCAAGTGTACAATTCTATAATACATCATCAGTACGTTGCATTGTGTGTTCACCACCCCAAGTTGTCTCCTTTTATTACCATGTATTTGACCCCCTTTACCCTTTTCTACCTCCCCCACCCACCCTTTCTCTCTAGTAACCAGCACACTGTCGTCTGGGTCTACCAGTTTTTGTTTGTCTTATTGGTCTATTTGTTGCTTTCGGTTTTATATCCATGTATGAGTGAAATCATATGGTTCTTGATTTTTTCCATCTGACTTCTTTTGCTTAGCCTGATATTCTCAGGATCCAGCCATGTTGTCACACATGGCAGTATTTCATTTTTTCCTATTGCCTAACTTTTAGTCTCTCTCTATTCCAACATGACCCGTTATTCAGAGCTCACCGTCTTCACAAGTCATCTGCCCTTCTGGGTAACAACACATTTATAGAATTTATCTCCGGAATGCAGGCTTCTTGATTAGAATACAAGATGATACCATTAGAATACTAGGACTACTTGAGTTTACCTTAACTGACTAATATGACAGCCACAATGTCCGAATCTGTACATTAAAGTATTTTGAAGTAAATAACTAACACAACACTAGTTAACTTTATGCTTTTTAGTATGTCATTGGAGGAGGCTGGTTTTTACTAGAAGTTATTCGCTGATTATTTAGGGCTCTAGGTCTTGTTTGTCCAGCTCTGCTGTTTATCCTGTGCACGGGTAGCCCCCTGGGGCACATCTTTGGTACGCACAGAATTACAGAACCCATAGGCGAGGCACTTGGAGCGCCACCAGCCTAACTGTCCTTCTGAACTCTCGATTCTCTGTCCACATCAGGGGTGTGCAACCTTCGGGTCTGTTAGGAACCGGACCGCACAGCATGAGGTAAG
The DNA here is from genome assembly GCA_028533065.1 of Trachops cirrhosus. NCBI lineage: Eukaryota > Metazoa > Chordata > Mammalia > Chiroptera > Phyllostomidae > Trachops > Trachops cirrhosus. The sequence goes on along the minus strand of CM052545.1, from coordinate 19,846,810 downwards.
CTTGAGTGTAATGTGCTTGAACCATCCTGAAAACATCCTCCCCACCATGGTCCATGGAAAAATTGTCTTCCATGAAACCAGTCCCTGGTGCCAAAAAGGTTGGGGACCGCTGGTCTCGTAATCACTGTCAGATAATTGTGTAGCTTTTGCTTGAACAAAACCCATTTGGAGGATACTCACTCTTTTGCGACATCCACCTTGTTTAGTAGACATTTCTGCCCAAGAAAAAGATCTTGCTTATGTTCAGGAGGAATTTTTCTTCCCCAAACTTCCACTGAATTGTTCATCATTCTATGTGTCCATTAAGAGGTAGAACTCACTGAAACAAGACATGCTCCACACAAAATAGTAACAAAAATATTGTGTTTCCCAGAGCTGCCCCCTACCCTCACGAAGGATGTGGGTCACTGGGGAAGAGTTTATTGTAAAGAGGGTAACAGCTCAGCAAGCCCACAAATGCAAACTCAGAGAAGAGAGATCAGTGAGAACCGGTGTGGTCAGGGAGAATTTTGGCAGAGGTGGTACCAGAATGACCATGCTCCTAGTAAAGCAAATAATAAATTTTGTGGATGGTAGGGTTGAGCAGGCATTAGGCAACCTGGCATCTCTAGGCAGGGTTCCTTTGTCACCATTCCTGACTTTGGCTTTTGACTGAGTTTAGCTCAAGACCCAGTTGTGACATCAAAGGTAGCTAGTTATTAATTTCTTACAGTTTGAGGCAGAAACACACATCTGCAAGCCTTGGGTGATTGTTTCATATTGTACTTCTGAGTCTATCCCTAACAAGCTGCTGATTCTGAGTTGCAACTTGGTGATTTCTAAGTGGTTCATTCACATGATGCAAGGCTGCTATGCATTCCTAGCCAAGGTGTGGATAAGAAATTACAGATTTTTCCAAGTTAGAAAACCCCAATCTTCACATTAGTAATAAGATAATGGAAAATATTACTAACAAGAATGCTTGGGCAGTGTTTTTGTAACCAATACTGTTAACTCAGATTCACACAGCACTCTTTTTATGAGTAAAGAGAATCACAGAAGTCATAACACTTCCAAAACCAAATATTTAGTAAATATCAGATCTGATATCAGAAGCGAGATATTCAGACACCCAATTCAAACAGTAAAACTAGAACCAACAATGAAAAAACACCAATCTGTACACTTAAGGCTTATGCATTTTACTGAGTAAAAGTTGCAACTCCATAAAAATATGATAAAATAAGAGCAAGAAAGAGTTGACTGAGCCTGGGATGAAGACAAATTGTATATGGAAAAAGAAAGTAATCTATGGAGCATCCCCTCTGTGCTCCACTCTTTGGTCATTGGGCTCTGAGCTCCACCCTTCGGTCATTGGGTTCTGAGCATCATGTTACTATGCTCCCCTGGAAGTCAGGGATCTGCCTTTTACAGATAAAGAATCTAAGCCTCAGAGACATAATGTGCCCTTCTGGAAAAATCTAAGACACCAAACCAAATGTAGATAACTCCAAAGTCTATTGTATGTTCTTTCTACGTTATTAGTTTTTCCCAAAGTGTGCTAGGGATACCACTAGCAGTGCACAAGACGATGTTCAGTGTGGGTGTACATAGATGGACGTTTTCCATGTGTTTGTCCAGTGTCAACTTGTGAGGATGATAGCTTTATGTTTAAGGACATGATTCAGAATGTCTTGAAAAATAAATTGATGTTTTTAAAAGCTGCTCAATTGAAAGAAAATATTAAATGTTACAAATAATAATGCAACTGGTTTGCAGATGTTAGCACATGAGGTCATGGTCCGAGCTGTAATGGTAGCATGGGGCGTCTACAACGTGGAAAACCTAGAGCTACAGTGGGCTGCTTCCCACAGACAACAGGTAACAACTGGGTCAACAGCTTCCACTGAGCCCTGGACTGTTCTCCATATATATTCTACACATGCTAAAGAAAATAATTCCAGAAGAGCCTCAATCAGATTTTTTGCACAAATGAAACTTTAATCGATTCCCATTCAAAAGTATGCTCCCCATAAAGTTTGGTACATTCTACCTCACTTCCTCCTGTCAGGTCCCATTTGTCTCATTCTGGGTCATTTGATTTGCCATAATGAAATAGGTGGACTCTGAAGAACCAGAAAGTTTGGGGGATAAGAGAGAAGGACATTGTTCCATAGACCATCCAGAAAAGAAGTAACAATTATCAATAAAAACATTGACATTTTTATTGCTGCAACCCACTCAAAACTCATTAACAGGCCACTGCCCAATGCCCTCCTTGTGACGTCATAATGAGAGTTAGATGATAAAGCACAGAAGTCCCTATCAAGGGGGGTGGAGGGCACAGGGTACTGAATTATTCACTCATTCAACAAGTATTGACTGATGGCTTCTAAGTGGCCCAGGACTTTCCTATTGGGGGAGGATACAATGGTGGAGAAGAAAACACGTGGTTCTCCCAGTAGTGTGCCAGTGAATGTTTAAATAACCACCAATCAAAGAAGGGTTAAAAAAATCCCAAAATTTAGTCTATAGCATTTGCCAATTTCCATGGTGCAAATATTCCCACCCAGGCTAACTTCCAACTATCAACGTGCTCTCTCTGATTGTGCAGCTGGCAAAAGATGGCCACAACAGGTTCTTATAGTCGGCTCTGGCACACCACTGAGTGCATGGCATTTAGAGACAGAGACAGACCCTAGTCAAAAATCAGAAGAAAGAGTATTTTATCATTTATTCTCCATTCACGTGGAAGGCATTACACTAAGTTCCCATCCACATTATGGAGGGCAATCTGCTTTACTGGGTCTACTGATTTAAATGTTACTCTCATCCAAAAACACCCTCACAGCCACACCCAGAATAATGTTTGAGCAGATACGTGGGCAACCTGTGGTCTGGTGAAGGTGACACATAAAGTAACCATCACAGTATTCAGAGAGGAGAGGTTGTGATAAAGAAATTGTAGCTGGCAATCAGCATTTGAGTCATTCCTGGTTTAGTGAGCTAACTGACTTTCCCCCAGCCCTTTAGCTTATGGAGAACAGCATGCTGGAGTCACTTTCACACAGTAAGACTTATATTCATGTCCGTCATAAAACACCTTGTTTCAGTACAGAAGTACTAAATGCCATTAAAATGAAGTTCAAAGAAATGAATTTCACTTATAAGAAATAAAAGAGTATATATCCCTTTTAAAAAGGAAGTATCTGCAACCAATTTTTGGTTGCTTGCAAACCAATTATGCCAAAGATGACCAGTGCCATTAAAAAGTGATCCACTCTTGGGTGGAGAATTGAAAACATGTCCATGAAAACTTGTACATGGGTGTTTATAGCAACATTATTTTTAACAGCCAAAAAGAAGGAGAAACTCAAATATACATCAACTGACAAATGTATAAGCCAAATGTCCATACAATGGAATAGTACTCTGTTATAAAAAGAAGTGAAGTTTGTACATGTGCGACATCGATAAACCTTAAAAACCTTATGCTCAGTGAAAGAAGCCAGACACACAGATGGTCACATATGCTGATTCCATTTATATAAAATGTCCAGAATAGGCAAAAATATAAAGACAGAAAGTAGATTAGTGGTTGCGGGGCAGGAGAGGGAGGAAGGATTGGGGAGTGACTGGTAATATGTACAGGATTGTTTTTGGTGTGATGAATATTCTGCAATTAGATGGTGATGATGGATGTACAACTTTGTGACTATACTAAAGTCCCTAAATTGCACACTTGAAAGAGTGACTTTTATCTCAATAAACCTGTTATTTAAAAAATAATAATCTATTGTGCTTGCCCTCCTTACAGACAATATATGTTTTAAAACTTTTAAAAATAAAAATGATTTGGGGAGAAAAAAGGATTCAGAATATCAATCTTCCAACCTAAACTCCAATGAAGTATTTCTAAAGATATTAATAAATACATCTAAGGAACAGTGTGGAGGTGTTAAAATTTCTGTTTTGTTTAATGTTCTCATTCTTAAAGGAGACTCAAAGGTTAATAAAATTCAAAGGTTTCAGGGTCAGACTGACATGAATTCAATTTTTAAAAACTCCATCTTTGGTCACTGAAAATGTAACGCAAGGTGGTGAAGAGCCCCCTGGCTTCCCAGCCACTTCATCTGGAAAGCAAAGCTGGAGAACTTATCTCCCAGCCCAGGGGCAATCGATGACCGTGCTGCATGGCAGATGTGAACAGCACTGGCCACTTTATTAGAAGGGTGGTCCTTTCCCGAAATTCAGTCCTGTTTCTGAGGTAGAGCTATTGAACTTGCCGAGCAACTCTCCACTGGAACCGAAGTGCCTGATCTTCTTCGGGGAATGCCCGTTCTCCTTCCGGTGGGGGTGGGGGGCAGGGCACAACAATCGGGAGACTGCAGGAACACCACTCCTGTCTGGTCAAGGACATGCTGCAGCACCAGCCCACCCAGAGGAGCAGAAGGAACTATATATCCTTTTAAGGTTCTTTTCACTAGCTTTGAAGAGTCCCACTTTTCTCTGAAATAACCAAATCTATAGGTTTTCACTAAAAAACATAGCCATTATTTCTTTCTGATAGGATTATGTGAAAGGCTTATGCTACTGCTCACCTCAACCATATTTGTCCATGGGTCTTCACTGTAATGATGTAATGTCTCAAAAGGAAGAGTAAGCATTACACGTGATTTCTTGCTTTGTGGTCATACATCCTATTTTTCCATCACAGAGTAACAAAAACCCCAATATGAAATGGACCACTGCTCTGGCCTTGGGGTCCCATCTGCATCATTAACTAGTTCTGTGACCTTGGGCAAGTCATGGATACCCTCTCCAGGTCTGTTTCTTTCACCGTAAAATAATGGACATTAGCTAGGTGCTCTCTAGGTCCTGCAGTAGTATGATTTCAGTTCTGCATTTTGGCTCAGTGGAGGCACACACCAGTTCAAACCACGTGCCCTGTGGCCTGCAGGAGGGAAATGTGGTTTTGTGCTGTTTCTAGTCACTGGCATTTTTGCTTTCTGTGCCCATCAGACTGCAGTGACAATGAGGCAGTCACAAGAAACAGATCAAGATGAGGTTTCGCATGTCTTTTCATGTGAGGGGCATGCTCTTTCATTAATTACTTAGTAGCTTAGGGCCTTATGTGTTCTCCAAAATGAAGGCCTCAAGAGTTGGCCTTGGCCAGAGTATGGATCCAGTCATTTGGACAGGGGATGGGGTTCTTTCTAAGGAAGTGGGTACAATCTTAATGGAGCAACTTAAAGAACTGTGAGTAAATCTGAAGCCACAGTAATACACTTACTGTATTATCACAGTAACTGACAAAATAAACACTCAGTATACATTTGCTAAAGGAATAATGTAAACCTGAGTCATGGTAATTGCAAAATTTATGCAATTCACACCTCAAAAAAAAAAGAATGTTAAGTATAATATCTATGCTCATTTAAATTAGAAAAATCTAAGGCAGTAACCTGGAAAATCAAGTATTGCATATGGTTATATGGAATGAACTTTCTTTAAAGAATGGGAAAAAAAATGAGACTAATTTACTCTCCATATAATTCCTGCTAGAAACTTAGAAGTATTTGTAACCATTTAATACTGTATGTATGCAAATCCTATGTCATACAGTTTACACAATGAGTTGATCCACAAAGGTCAGTATCGAGTGAATTTTTGTCTCAATGATGTAAATCATCATTAGAAATTCATTATAAATGTAAACTACCAAAATATTAAACAATACAAACCACCTGAATTCATTAATTATTCACAAGTAAAAGGGGGAAACTTCACTGGGTTCATCAACAAAATATTTCTCCTGGCCTTGGGAAAGGATTTTTATTACTGTGCTTCATAAAACCAACAGTTTTCTGCAATACCCTCTGTTTTGGTCCCATGAAGACCCTGAGCCCATGACTGTACACCCGGAAGGGACCCTCTTCTCAAGACAAGGTCAGGCTGACTGTGAGAGCTGCGTTTGTGTGCAGAGTAATAATCAAACTAAAACACATGCATATGAGAAACATCACGTATTTAATGTAAAAGAATTTGAATTCAAGTACAAAAATTAAACAACACATGATTTCAACATTAAAAAACTGTAATACTTATTACTCAAACTATACAGTGAATACCAAAAACACAAATGAAGCATAACTATTAAAACCTTAAATATATTAACAGCAAAATTAGAATTTATTTCTATAACAAATAATTAACTACAATATTTATAGTTATTTTCAAGGACCACAATGGTGAATTGTTTTTTTCTCTAGTACTGAATAAAATTTGCATCTTCATCATTTTGCCCTTCATTTCTTTCTACATAATAGTTGGATGCTTCTGGTTATGTAACTGTTCCAATCTCTAATACAGATAGTGATCCTTGGCAATCAAGTCCAGTGTAACCGTTGTCTGCAAGTGCTTTACTGTTGTAAAATGCTACGTAGCAAACTTCTTATGCAAACATTTAACATAAACTACTGGGTTCTATAGCTCACTCAGGAATTAGAGGTATTTAAGGTTCCCAAAGTTTAAAAAGAACAGTAGTTATACCTTTATCAAGAGAAACCACAGAGTAACTTTTTTAACTTATCATTTTTACAAGTTTTACAACTTGGGTTATTCTGAATTATGGCTGATATTTATTTTATTATGTTGAAATATATATTTATAATTTTAAAACCAAATGTGCAAACCCAATTCTAAAATAAAACAGTATTTTAATCAGCATGCTTTACAAAGAAACTTTCATACTCATGTTTACAGTATTTTCTTCAGAAGAATGAGGCCTGACTGGAGATATACAGTCGCTGTCCGACATGGCTGCCATTAGCAAGTGAAACTGTTGGTGACAAGGGATAGCTCGGATAAGAGTAAGGCCGTGAAGTGTAAGGAAGCACGCTGGGAATCCCAGAAGAGAGAGGAGCATTAACAGGGGAAAGACTATTTACTGAGCTGCGACGGAAACTGTAGTCTGCAAATAAATACATGAACAATTATGCTGCACATCTTTATGGACACAAATTTAATTCAAAGAGACAAAGCATTAAAACTATAATCACAGTTTAACATAATGTCCTAACACTCAAAGTCCTGATAATACTACATTGCTGGTAAAGACCGTGTCAGTATTCACCGGGGGGCAAATCCTGACAGTTTTATTAGTCAGTATTACGCCTGTATTCACTGACAATGCTTCAGAGATCTTACTAAAATGCATTGCTGAATATCTATTTCTTGGATTTCTAGTAATTGTTTTTGTGTCTTTTTTTATCACACAAAAGAAAACCTCTGATTTATCTTGCTCCACCATGAAGCTCCTTTTGAATTTGGTTCTGATGCTAAGGGGTAGTTCATGAAGAAAGGATAAAACACAACAAATTCACATTTGCTTTTTTGGGGGAAACTGTATTATGTATGTATCAAACCAGCAGAAACATTCACCACTGGACTACAAAAACTAACTGCCCAATATTTCATTATTTAAAGATTAATATAAACATTTATATAACTCAACACACCAATTTAATATTAGCATCCTACTGGTACCATAAAACAGTAAAATGAATCATCTTTATAAAATAAACTTCAAAAACCATTATCAACTGAGAGTATAGAAAAATCCAAAAATTAACCAAATTATAGAAAAAACAATTACATTTGAAATATTACTGTTTCACAATATACATTCATCTTATGCAGCAATAATTTTCTGCTGCTTCATTTATTATAATGTTTATAGATGCATGTGAATATTAAAGACCAAATTTATAAATCCCATACTTTCCAAAAACTCAACTATGTTCTTTATTGTAGACTAAGCCACAGGTGTGACAATAACTATAAAATGATCATTTTTAAAAGTAATGGTGTTTCTAAGAATGAATGAAAAGGAATAATGTCATCTAATGTACAGGTAAGGTTTTTTTCCTGTATTTTCCTGGAACTAAAACGAATGAGCATTAACTTAATGTTGTCATGGGACTTAATATGTGGCCAACAGGGATGGATCAACTGCAGAAGAGTAAGCTCAAGCAACATCAGAAAGGACCTAGTTAAGAAAAGAAATGGAAAAAATAAAAATCAATTAAATTTAATTTAATTTCTAGCATTGTAAAACTCTAATAGAATAATTTTATATTAGTTTTTATGTTTTTATCAATGGTACCATAAGATGAATAAAAAGCAGTTTGTTCCAAGATGACATAAATACATTAAAAGTATCCAGTTCAAAATATTTTCAGTATTTTAAAATTGGATAAGGAATTACTTTGATACCAAACTAGGGAACTCCAAGTATCACAGATGCTTCTCTTAAAGGATCCACTTTGCCTGAAGGGTTATGGTATTAAAGGTTACGGTATTAAGTATAAACAGAAAGTTAGTGCTCCTATTAATTCAAATGACTGCTGTACAAAAAGTTCTGGTTCTCTCCTACAGATGATTACACCAGTACAGTCGATTCCTTTCTAGACGTGTCTGTGGCACAACTAGCTCTTTCAAATTCCAACAATGTAGTCACAGACAGCGAGATTTAAAAGAACAGGGCTTCAAACAGTTACACGTCTGTAGGTGGGGGAATGGTTTTCAGAGAAACCACTTTCATTCTGGGTTTACATTCATTGAAGAGGTACTGCAGCCTGTTCATGAAATGTGGATGGATAGAAGAACTATCTTCAGAGGAAGATTTCACAAAGGTAGTCAGACACGTGGCTAATGGCACAGTACTTAGGTCTCAAAATGTAGATTCCTACAGTACCATCCTGTAAGCCTTTAACTTAAAATACACTAATCAACTCTTGTATTCTCACATTTTTAAGGAGACTAAATCAAAATACAAAATTAGAAATTGACACTGATGAATTTATTCATATAGGATAAATCGAAAGAAGTTTCCCCAAATACTATGAAGATTAGAAAACAGAAAGCTTCAGATGTTTGTAAGATTTACAAGTATTTCATAGGGTTATGCAACCGACCCCACCACCCAGAACACTCTCCTTGTTCTAACCAAAAGACTCCACACCTATTAGTGGTCACTCCCCATTCCCTCTCCTGAAGCCACAGCAACCTCTAATTTTTCTGTATCTACAGATTTGGCTATGCTGGACTTTTTGCATAAATTGAATCATAAAATTTATGTGGTCTTTAATATTTTTTATTTATTTTCCTTTAGAGTGAGAGGAAGGAGGAGGGTAGAAGGGGATGGGGAGGGAGGGGGAGGGGCAGAGGGGGAGAGAGAGACAGATCAATTTGTTGTTCCCCCATGGTGCACGCACGGCTTGAATCCTACAGATGCCCTGACCAGGATGGAACCCATGATCTTGGCATAGTGGGATGACACCCCAACTGAGCTAACCAGCCAGGGCCTTACGTGGTCTTCTTAAACTGGTTTCTTTCTTTCTTTTTTTTTTTTTACTGGTTTCTTAGCATAATGTTTTCATGGTTTCTCCATGTTGTAGTATATACCAGAACTTCTTTCCTTTTTATATTCATTGTATGTATGTATCACATTTTGTCAATGGTCATTTAGGTTGTTTCTACCTTTTGGCTACTATAAATAATGCTGCTAAGAAATAATTTTACAAGATTTTGTGTGGACATATATTTTCAATTCTCTTAAGTAAATATCTACGAATGGAATTGTTGGCACTATATTTAGCTTTGCAAGGTACTACCATCTATTTTCCAAGGCAGCTGACAACATTTTATACTCCCAGCACCAATCTATGAGAGTAAAGCATCTGATATTTTGACCTATGCAATACATTTCCCAGACCTTTGATACATATTTTAACAATTTCTTTAGATTTTTAAGGGCTATTAAAAATTTTTAAAAACTATTCTCATTTCACCATTTTATTATTTCAGTTGCTAATATTCAAATAGCCATTACTGAAATAACTAAATTCCTTCACTGAACCATTACATTTTTTCATCTGCAAAACAAAGATTTTTTTAATAGCACTGTATATATACCCAGAATGTAAAATACAGCTAAGTTCAAACACAGAGCTTAAAAAATAAATAAATAAAAATAAACTTCTATATTAGAATATAAGTAACATTTATTATTTATTACTTTGTACTTTCCATCCCAGTACAGAAAATCAAAAGCTAAGTGTAAAGTAGAAGAGTTTTCAGAATTGCTAGTTATTAAGCAACTTAAAACCTGGGAAATATTTAAAAATTAACTAGAAATTTTTAAGTGATACTTCTGGTTGAAATATGTTACTCATATCAAATTCACCATTTTCAAAAAAATCTCATTTACTTTCCCTATGACAATTAGGGACAAAATTTTAAAAGGTATGTTTGTTCTCTACTTAACTTCTATCAGGTGACTGACAACAAAGGTCAAGAAGGAGATATGAAATTACCAATGTTTCCCCCCCTAAGACTAGGCCCCACAGAGAAGCTTAGGTCAGTCTTTTTGTTTTAAGATGATTTACAGAAGGCTTTGAGTATTCTAATCTTAGTAATGGATGACTCGATACGAAAGTTATTGTCTGTGACTGCATTATAAAGTTTGAGTTGGTTAATTCTCTTTTTATTACTGGAGTTACATTTTTCAGATTCAATTTCAGGAAAAAAACCTCATCTGTTTTTTATTTTAACTAGTGTTTAAATTTACAATGCATTATTCCACACAATTTTGAAAGAACAATTGGGCTTTTCCATTTTTACTGTGAAATTTTGATAGTGTACAATAATTATCATAAACATAAAATCTGTCAGACATCTGTATTTTTATTTTTAAGAAATTATAGCTGTTTCATTTTAAATTATCTGAAGATTATAACTTAAACCTTCAAAAACAAGGGTTTGAAATTCTAGAAAATACAACTATAGTGACAGCAATCAGATCAGTGGTTGCCTGGGAAAGACAGTAGGAGAAATGTGACATTAGGGGTGATGGAAATGTTTGTTTGCTGACTGTGGTGTCATTTCACAGATAAATACCTAAATCAAAACTGGTCAAAGTGTAGACCTTAAAATATGTGCATTTTATTGTATTTCTCTGAGTTAGTTTCAGTGTTTCCCAAACTACATCCCATATAATTGAAGTACCTCAAAACAAGAATCCTTTAACAAAAAAACAAAATCCTTTAACAAAAACTTAGGAAAGATGAGTTTACCGTAGCAGTTAAACAGGTTGCCACTACAATTATTCCATTATGATTTATGCATTATGATTTCCCAAAGGGAGTGTACAGTTTTTCCAATACTTGTTTGACCTTAGAGACAGTTATTTCACTGAAGAACTTTATAAATAAGTTTGGAAAGGACTTTTAATGAGAATAATATGGAATATGGAAACTTTAAAAGCAAGACAGAAAATTCTTGAAATATGCTAAACAAAGTGATTACAAACTCAGATGCCTTCAGAGGCCAAGATGTAACAAACAAACAAATGAGAGAGAACTCAGAGAACCAAATGGAAAATAGGTATCTACCTATTGTACTGAAATTGAGCCTAGTTGCTTTCCTTTCAAAAAAGCTGAAGAGACCAAACAAATCTAGAGCTTTCAGTTCGCTACCTTTGGAGGCACAGAAAAGTAAAGGAACCTATTCAAGAACACAGAACTAGCACATGGTTTGCTGCCCACAGCACAATTCTTTTTGCCTTCACAGATAAAAAGGAGTTCAGATAATCTTTACTCAAAATATAAACTATCTTCAACTTCCTACTAAAACTTATCCTTCTCAGTATCATGTTAAAAAACTAAACAGTGAATCTTCATAAATGTAACTTTTATTCTAAAGTATATCAACAATAATTTTGGATTAGTAAATTTGAAAAACATTGAATTCTCAGATAAGTTTGAGAAATACTAACCTATACACATAGCATACCCATTCCAACTGCATCTACCTTAAAACAGTTTACCATCTTGCTGGTTTACAATGTGCACCACTAGAATGTTAAAAGTTTTGAGAAGACCTGAAATAATAAAGTGTTACTTTTTAAAACTTTGTTTAAACAAACAAGTCTATAATTAATAAAACTATAATAATCAAAACACTCCACAAGGTTTTTATTGGAAATTTTTAGTTATTTCTCCTTATAACTATAGAAATAATAATTTATAACTGGCTTTCTGAAAGCTAAATATGTCACTTAATATTCCTAAGAGACTTTTGCTTACCTGTTCACTTTCTCCAAATTCTTCTACATAGGTCCAGGCTGAAGAGATTGTGTTCCCTGTCTGTAAGCAGTGAAGACAGAAAGAAATTGAGTCTTTAGACTGATGTTATCCCTATCGTGGGAGTGCATGGAACCCTTGATAACTTTAGTTAAAAACCTCTTGATCATAAATAGGAAAATAAATTTAGAGAAAAGGAAATATGTGACAAATAGTTATCATTTCTGAAGCTACCATCTGCAAAGGTAAACAAAGACAACGGTATTTTGTTATTTGAATTAAAATTGAGTTAATACATTGTCAGAAAAAAAAAACATCTTTCTATACAAATTACCAGTCCTTCTTAGCTGGTATTTCTAAAAAGGACTACTCTAAAAATAAAATAAAGATTTTAAAAGCAAATGAAATTACCCAGGTTCTGAGAAGTGGATAGCCAAAGAATCTTAGTGAATTTTAAAAATATTAACATCTTTTCCTTCTCTTAGAAAGACATACATGGACAAAATAACACTAAGCCTAAAAACACATTTTGCTTATTAACAGCTAAACTAATCTACGTGAGGCCTAACTTAACCATATACAGTACAACTCTGGGCAGTCAGCCGTTTTAGTCACTCATCCCTTTATGTGCCTTAAGGCTTTCGGGTAGAAATGTATATCTAACTCTATGCCAAGAAACAGTGCCTAAAAAGTATGAACAAATAGAAATGATGATCTACATAAAGCTACAGATTTTTAAATAGTCGTCTTAAAGATTACAACTCAGTAGAAAAAAGTAATCACAATACTTTCTGATTTTTACATGATCAACCTTCCCAGCGAGAACTTGAAAATGTAGACAATTATTATAAAGGCAAAAATATCTATCTGAAAGCATTAAGAAGGAGCAAGGCAGTGAAGAATAATGGGATAGAGATCTCAGTCAAAGGAGGAAACTCAGAGAAGTGGACACATGTGTTGGAGGAGCGTTTCCCCTAAAATAGCTGGCAAATCTGAAAGGGATCTTGGGAGCAAAAAACACAACAAGAGAGAGAAAAACTTCTGAGGAAGAGAAGGACAAAGATTGAAGAGGAGAAGCTACTGATGAGGCATGCCTGGAACCCTGAGTAAAACTGAACTAGACATAGACCAAATTTAAAGAAGAACAAATTCAACTTCAAATCTCGATTCCTGCCTGAATTAAGGTAATCAGGGGTCGCCAGCCACTTGGGGCACCTTTCTGTAGCAAAAATAAATCCCCTCTGAATAAAAATATGCATGCTAGCTTTCAAATTATCTCTATATTTTTTTCATATACAATATCTGTCATTCAATAAAAAATATTACCAAAAACCAACAATATAACAACAAACAGTAACAATCTACAGAAAAATTAGTTTTCAAAACTTCATATTAAAATAACTATGTCTAATATGTTCAAGGAAATAAAAGACAAGACTAGAAGTTTTGTAGAAAAAATGGATAGTATTAAAAGGAAGAGTCAAATGAAATGCTAGAACTGAGAAATGAATCCAAAAAAATGGTTTTATAAGCATGTTAGGCACAGATGAAAAAAGAAGTCATGAATCAAAAACAGGTCTGAAGAAAATATGCAGACTAAACATACAAATAAAAAGTACAGAAAAAATATAATAGACATGAGGTACAGTAAAAAACTTCTAACATATGTGTAATTCGAGTACCACACAGAAAGGAGAGAGATAATGGGACAAAAGCAATATATGAAAACAACAAGAACTTTCTAAAACACATGAAAAATATTGATCCATAGATTTTAGAAATAGTGAAATTCCAATTAAGAAAAAAAACTACGAAAAGTAACATAAGTCCATCACAGTAACAGTTCTGAAAATCACACATTAAAAACATATTAAGAGTAGCAGAGGGCAAAAAAAAAGGTAGTGTTCAAAGGAGTAATAAGTAAATTATAGCTGACTACTCAATGGATACAATGGAAGCCAAAAGACAGTAAATGGAATATAACCTCAAAGCATTAAAGTAAAATCGCTGCTTATCTAGTAAAAATATTGCGTTAGCCCTGGCTGGGTGGCTCAGTTGATTGGAGCATTGTCCCATACACCAAAAAGGTTGCAGGTTCAATAACTGGTCAAGGCACATGCTTAGGTTGTGGGTTCAATACCCACTCAGGGCATGTATGGGAGGCAACAAATCAATGTTTCTCTCTCTGAAATCAATAAATACATCCTTGGGTGAAGAGTAAAAAAAACTGTTTCAAAAGGAAAAATAAAGACATATTCAGTCAAATTAAACTGAGGTAATTTATCATTTCCAAAGGAAATACAAGTGAATGTTCTTTGGGTAGAATAAAGAAACAATTGTGGTGGAAGCTTGGAAGTGTAGGAAAAATAAAAGCAAAGGAAATTATAAATATGTAAATGGTAAATGAATACAAATGTATATTCACTAAAAACTATTATGATTAGATACATGAGATTTAAAGATATAGGTTTAAAACATATGGAAATACCAAGACACTATATAAACTGGAAGAAATAAGAGAAGTTAAAGTATACTAAGGTCCCTGCATTTGTCTGGAATGTGATAAATGCACTCATTAATATTAGGTTTCAATAAGTTACAAATGTATACTACAGTGTACAGTATAATAACTAAAAAATAAAGACTTCATGACTAATACAGCTAAAAAAAGAAGAGAAAAATGGGCAAAAAAAGCAATCTATCAAAAAAAGGCAAGAGCCCTGGCTGGGTGGCTCAGTTGGTTGGAGTATCATTCCGTATACCAAAAGGTTACAGGTTTGATTCTGGTCAGGGCACATACCTAGGTTTCAGGTTCGATCCCCAGTCAGGGTATGAATGGGAAGCAACAATAGATGTTTCTTTCTCACATTGATGTTTCTCTCCCCCACCCCCAGCCTTCCTCTCTCTCTGAAATCAATAAACATATCCTCAGGTGAGAATTTAAAAAAAAGGAGACAAGGAAAATAGAACAAGGAATAAAAAGTAAACAGCAAGATGAGAGACTTAATTCCAAGCATTATCAGTAAGTACACTAAATGCAAGATGACCAAGCACTCAAAGGACAGACTTTCAACACAAACAAGTGACAGCAGCAACAACAAAAACTAACTATATATTGGGCTCATCTTAAGTCTAAAATACAGGAAAAGTAAAGTTTAAAAAAGGAAAAAATATATAACATGCAAACGCTAACCAAAAGAAAGCTTATGGAAGTATGCTTTAATGCAGGAATGCATGACAGAGATAGAATGACACAGTATAACAATCAAAGGCATATTTCACCAGAAAAATATAACGACTTTAATTTCTAGGCACCTAATACATAACCTCAAAATATATAAAGCAAAAACTGACAAACCAAAAGAGGAAAATATAAATGTATAATCATCGTGAGTGGTTTTCATAACCATCTCAGTAAGTAATAGAATAAACTTATCTAGTAAAAATCATGAAAGATAAAGAAATTTAAATAGGATTAACAAACTTGACCTGAGATATATGTGTATGTATATATACAAACATGTATACAATATACATACACATATATTTACATATACTTACATCCATAGTTTATGAGTTGAATTAGGTGCCCACAAAGATGTTAAAGAGTTGAAATTACATTTGGCTCTTTGAAGGCACTGCCAGGCTGATGTGGCCCCCAGTGAAAATGAGTTTGACCCCCCTGCTGTATACCGAAAGGTTGCTGCTTTGATTCCTGGTCAAGGCACATGCCTAGGTTGCAGATTTGGTCCCTGTTTGGGGCATGTGAGAGGCAACTGATCAATGTTTCTCTCCCTCTCTTCCCCCTCCCAAAAAATAAATACATAAAATCTTTAAAAAATAGAGGTAAGGAAATTCTCCCCTACCAACTTCAGAAAGACTATGGCCCTGCCAACACCATGAATTCTGACTGTCAGCCTCCAGAACTGTGGAAGAATAAATTTCTGTTGTTTAAACCACTAGGATTGTGTTACCTTGCCACAGCAACCCTAGAACTGCAATTAACAACTGCAAATAAATTCTTTTTAAGTAGGCATGGAATATTTACTTTAACTGGTCCTTAAAATCAAGAAGTACAAAAATGATACATAATATACTTTCTGATCATAGTAAAATAAAAACCAAATATATAACTATAAGGATCTATGTTCAAGAGGAAATCAAAACAAAATATTTTGAAATAATGATAATAAATACATCAAAACATATATGATATAGATATAACCATATGCAAGACAGAAATTTATAGCCTGAAAATGTATATATTGTAGTAAAAGGCTGAAAACTCTAAATTAAGATGCAATCAGAGAAATGTAAATTAAAACCACAATAAGATACCACTTCACACCTGTTGGAATGGCATCATAAACAAATCAACAAACAACAAGTGTTGGAGAGGATGCAGAGAAAAGGGAACCCTAGTGCACTGTTGGTGGGATTGCAGACTGGTGCAGCCACTGTGGAAAACAGTATGGAACTTCCTTAGAAAACTAAAAATGGAACTGCCTTTTGGCCCAGCAATTCCACCTGGGAATATATCCTAAGAATCTCAAAACACCAATTCAAAAGAACCTACACATCCCAATATTTGTAGCAGCATTATTTACAATAGCAAAGATCTGGAAACAGCCCAAGTGCCCATCAGTACATGAGTGGATAAAAAAGCTGTGGTACTTTTACCCAATGGAATATGATGTGGCCATAAAAAAGAAGGAACTCTTACCTTTTGTGACAGCATGGATGGATGGACCTGGAGATTATTACTCTAAGTGAAATAAGTCAGTCAGAGAAAGAGAAATACCATATAATCTCACTTATATGTGGAATCTAATGAACAAAATAAACAAAATAAACTGACAAACAAAATGGAAACAGAGGCATGGCTACATGGAACAGACTGACGGCTGTCGGAGGGGTCAGGGACTGGAAGAAAGAAGGTGAGTGGATTCACCGAACATATACGTATAACCCACCAGAGAGGGAAGGGGGGTGGGGGCTGGGTGGGGATGGGCAAAAGGCGGGAGAATGAGGACATCTGTAATAGTGTCATGTGTAACATATCTTATTATTGTACACAATAGTATTACCTCAGATATTATCACAACAATGTATTATATTCCCTGACCCATGTGGCTCAGTGTGTTTGGGCATCATCCCACAAAGCCAAAGGTCACTGGTTCGATTCCCAGTCAGGGCACAATGCCTGGGTTGCAGGTTCACCCCCTGGACAAGGCATGTACAAGAGACAACTGATCAATGTTTCTCTTAACATCAAAGTTTCTCTCCCTCCCCTTCTCCCTCCTTTCCCCTCTCTCTAAAAATAGGTAAAATCATTTTAAAAATAATGTATTATATAAAGGCATTTAGCATAGTACCTAACACATAATTAAGTGTTCAAATACTATATATTATTATTAGTGACTGGAAACTCCACTGTCTTGGCTTTGTTTTCTTAATATTATCCTTCAGTACTTATATAGCACATTTTTAAGTATATGGCACTGTTGTGGGCCTTTTACACAATTTTAACTCATTAAATACATATAATTACCCTATGAAATACTATTAACATTCCCATTTTACAGATGAGGACAGTGAAGTATAAGGGGGTTAAACTTCCAAGTAAGTAATAAAGCTGGAATGTGAACTGAGGAATTCTGAGACCAAATGTCATGCTCTTTATTCTATGCTGTTGTCTATGTGCTGTACTGAATTTCCCTCATCTCACATTAGGTCAGATCATCCAATTACACATTCTTACAACACCCTGTACATCTCCCACGTTTATCAGAACTGTGACTGAGTAACTATCTCCCTCAATAGACTCCCCGCTCTACGAAAGCAGCAACTGTGTCTGATTCACAGGAGGGATGCTCAGGACTGTGTACAAAGCAGTGGTCGGTACTTGTTGAATTAACTTCTATAGAGGGTGGGGAAAAAGTAGGCTGACAGCTGTTTGTATGGAAAGTAATACAAAAATTAATAAATAATAATAAAAGAATAAACTCTGTGTTTTGTGTTCTCAAAACTGTAAACCTACTTTTGCCCCAACCTATATTAACAAGGATTAACAATCAGCCAGCAGTCAGTCAATATACTGAAAATGAGAACAGAAAGGCTAAAGGAGTAAATAACAATAAACAAAAGCATTATGAGAATAACTTCCTTAAATCAAAGTTTTCAAAAAGTAACTTTTTCAGAGGACTTTAAAATAGCAAGAGTAAATATAATATACTCTCAGAGATGTAAGGAAGGTAATTCTGAGTTCTAGGAGTCTAGTAGAGAATCTTTTCTTCTTCCATGCATTTATTTAACAACAACTAAATCATTTTCATAAAATATGAAGTACTGTATATATAAAAATCCATATAAAAAGGCCATTTTTATAGTTCAAATGTCACTTGCCATGAGATAAATAATGGCACACAATAACTAATATATCTGTAGCCAAAAACCATACATTTAAGGAGCAAGAAAAACCAAGTAGTTGTTAATATTCTGATGATTTAAAGCTTCTGATTAGTTAGGACACTAAAGGTTTTTATTTTGTTTTCTTTTGTTTTAAATCCCCATGGGAAGTTCACCATTCTTGGAGGTAATGCACTCCCAGGTCTTAGATAGAGGATATATTAGTCTAGGAGATGATATATCCAAAATTAACAAAGAATAGAGTCTATATTTAATTTTAACCAAGAAGCCCAGAAGCAACTGACACAATAATTTTATAATTATTAAAAGTACAGATGATCACTTGAATAAATTCATCACAGTAAAACCCATTTTCTCAAATACCTTTTGTCTCAATTTACAAGTCATTCACTAAAATATATTGCTATATAACATAAGCAACCATTGTCTACTAAATATTAAATAGGAAGCAGAAATAAAAGCATAGTGAGCTGAAGATTATGTGCAACTTCTCACACAGATTTTACTGATTCTAACCACCCCCCCAAAATAAGTAAGCCACAGAGAGGAGAAAAATCAATATAACACTGAAATTCCTTTTAAGCCAAGTTAAAAAATATATTTAGGTGACACCATGTGGCAAAATTATGAATTGCTATTGACATCTAAGAATGGAATCTAGAGGCAAAATTTATTGTGGCATTGATTCAAAAGGGGAAATTTTATAAACCATTATTTTCTAAAATGCTAAATGATAAAACCAGATAATTTATAAATTAATAAAGCAGTAGCTACTGTTAAAACTACTGTATTAGAACAAGTATTTTAGGAATTAACCAAAGATACTAAGAAATTAGAGGACAGAGGATCCAGCATGACTAAACTAATGTATAAAAGTAAATGAAATCATACGATCACTTTAGCCAGTTAATAACATAACTATGGAAAAGTATTAGTCAGATGGTATGTTTTAATATACATCATTTTCCTGGATTCTGTTACAAAAAGAATTGATTTCAAAACTTTTAAGCAATTAAGTTGTTTTATAAAACCTTGATTTTGACTGTACTGTAATTAACAAATTCAAGAAATAACCATAAAGCGATTACTTGTTCATACAAATAAAATAGGTGACTGAGTCTTTCATTTTTTAAATCCAGTTGTTCTGCTGTGAAATAGACAGATGTAAGCTTTGAATTGTATAAAATAAGGGATAGTCAACTGATGAACAGTTAATTCATGCAAAAACAACTCTTAATTTTAAACTATTTGAACTCAAGTATGTAACTTGTAAAAAAATTTCAAGTATTATTTTTGGTCCTTCATAAGACTTTTAACCATATTTAAACAAAACCATAATTTGGAAAGGTTAAGAGAACTCTTTGAGGTCACCAAAAAAACCCTCATATTTTAGATGTGAAGGCACTGAATTCCACAAAGAGTAAACAATTCATTTGCCATTCCAAGGTCACAGTTTGTTGGTGGCCAAAACTGTAGGTTCATGTATTTCTATTTGATTACTCATCACTATATGAAATAAGCTGCTTCTTTCACAGTAGTAACTCCATAATAACTATGGTCTCTTAATGCAAGTGTCAGTAAAATTAAAATTATGAGGAATACCACATGATGGTCTTTCAGAAAAAATGTTTAAGTTTCAAGAGAAACAGAAATATATTTTTGTGAGTACTGGTCCCTAATGGAGGGTCAAAGACACATAGTTGAGTTAATGGAATTTTTGTCTTATCACTTGATCATGTGAAAACAAATTAAAGTATAAATGTTGATGCTCATCATACTTCTTTATCTAAATGAATTTTAAAGCAAATTTAGCAAATTTGGTTAATATACCAGTTTGAAATACTATCATAAAAATTAAATCTGCAATTAACATTAGAAAGATTAACTTTCTAAAACTATCATTATTTTTATTCTACTTATTTATAATTAAGTTTTTCATTGTAATATATCACCATTATATATTGTATCTAAGCTTAAGAGAATCCTAAAATTATTCCTTAAATTAAAAAGAAAACTGAAGGTTTCTCTTTGTCACAAAGCAATTTATTGGCAAATTTTTTAAATTAAAACTTGATATTTTTTGTATTTCTGCCCATCAATCTGGAAATAATGATAGCTCATGAGAAGAAAAAGCACCTTACTTTTCACATTAAAAACTACTCAGAATAGTACACCTTCATCCTGCTGTCTTATTTCCTAACTTTCAGCTAAGTTATAAGCAATAACAGAAATCAAACCCTAATTTAAATATTAAAGAGAAAAAACATTGTGATTGTCATGCTTAGAATATATATAATAATATTGTACCACTCAATGACCAGAAAAATTAAAGATTCTAATACTGTACAAAGTCAAATATGAGAAGCAATTTGTAAGTCGGCTACAAAATGAATATTGAAAAGAGAAAGTACAGAAGATATTAAAAAGATGAATATTCTCACATAAAATGGTCCACATAAGTAAAAATAAATTCATCTAGAAAAAAACTTACTTGCTCAGAGGAAAAGCAAATAATATCAACATAGTTGTACTAAAAAAATACTTGCAAAGTTTTAAAAAGCAGAACTAATGAAATTTCAATGAACTAAAGTCCACTTCCTTTCAATTTCTAATTCTTAAAATCTGGCTGAAATCACCAAAGCAAACATTATACAGAATTATTGCCATTAACTCACCACTATGCTGTTTTTCTAAGTGTTTATGTTGTGTCTCTTTCTGGGCGTCTTCTGGACAAAGTCCTCTCAGGATTTACAACTCAGATCAGGTGGGAGGTGTGCCCTTCCTCTGTACTTCCAAAATAACCTACGCACAAAGTTTGTGCTTGCCTTCTTCTGTAGACCATGAATCCGTAATAGCAAAAACAATGTTTTATTTATCTTTAGCTCCAGATTGCTTAGGAAAGTAAGTACACTTAGCACAGGAGAGGCATTCAAAAAAGATTTGTTCTTTAATTAAACTTCATTATTCATGGCGAAAACAAAAGAACACTCAGATGAAATTAAGTCAATGGCACAAGCTTGTTTGTGACAGAGGTTCTTCACCCCTGTCTTAAAGCTTTAGGTGGTCATCAAAGTGAAAAAACTCCTACTTCATCAGTATTACAAACACAGAAACAAGAAATGCCTTGCCTGCAATTAGTTAATAACTGATTTAGCCAGATGAATTATCAACACATACTGAGGAAACCTCCCTCCTTCCAATAAGTATTCTCCAGGACTTTCTTCTTCAAAACCATTAACTCTCCAGAACTTTTCTTTATCTCCTTGACTTTGTTCACTCCATCCTGGATGGTGAAGAACCCTCCAGGAAAAAGCAGTGGCAGTATTGGAAAGCAGTGGCAATACTGGAAGGCCCAGATTGAAAACAGAGGCAAAGGTTTAAGAAAAGCAAGATTATTCACACTGATAGTCTAAACTATTATTAAAGAAACAAAATTATGAAACAGTAAAGTCTTATTTAACAAGATGATACTGAATGACCCAAGATGTCTCCACACATCAAATATTTGTTATAAAACTTTCTATTTCCTATGCCCCAACTCTGTATTCCACCCATTAAATCCAATGAGTATCCTACTTATTACAAGTTCCAAAATATAACCAGGTAACACAGAATTTCTCATCATATTGGTTGAGGTTAGGGAGGTTATTCTCTGCTATTATGAAGATGAAGATAGTCCCTAAACTTAAAAGTAAAAAAAAGATGAGGGTTCAATTTTGGCATTAACCCCGGCTTTCAGCCTTTCTTCTATTTAGGGGCATTTTGCTTTATTAAATAGAGCTCACTTTAAATGGGAACCAAAACCCTAAGTATTTTAAAAATTGATTTTAAGGGACCATACCCCAAGAACCTCTGGGATTCTGGTAAGAGTACTAAAATGGTCACCAGAAGTAAACTCCTTGATTTCTAGCACTCATTTAGATGCCTTTTACCCCTTAAAAAACTTTCTATTTTCCTCATAACACCAATGATAGTTGTTTAACTAAATGAAGTCTAGTTTTTCATGTTTTATTTCTCAAACTTGAAAAACAAGCATGGTAATGCCAAAAGTACATTATTAAAGAGCTCTGAAATAAGAAGGTAAATGACAGTTTTATCACATATAATAGTCAAAGATCATCAAGGTAAGACTGGATAATCCTCAAAATAGCATCAAACTGAAAGGATTAATAGAAGCATATTAAAACAATCTTTTTAAAATTACTACACCCAAGGAGATCATCTTAAAATAGTAGTGAAATTCACTACCTAGGAAATCATATTCAAATTCTTTAAGAAAATAAAGCCAATGATTATTTAATATTGGGTTGGCCAAAAGTTTGTTGGTTTTTCCATAGGTGGCTCTAGCAGTGCTTGGTTGTCTTTAATTTCATTCAAAAAAATTTTGTTAAGACTATACTGTGACAGCAGTCATATCGCATGCATTAAAAAAACTCATCAAAATTGGTGAATTTTTGTGTAACCATTTTAATATAGAAGATGGAAGAAAATATGACATTTCCAGCATATTATATTTTATTATTTCAAGAAAGATAAAAATGCAACTGAAACACACAAAAAAGATTTGTGCAGCATATGGAGAAGGTGCTGTGACTGATCAAATATGTCAAAAGTGGTTTGCGAAGTTCCTTGTTACTATTAACGTTTTGGCCAAATAACTCTTTGCTATTTTGACCAAATACTTCTTTGTCATGGGGCTGTCTTATGCATTGGAAGACGTTTTGCAGCACCCCTGGGCCTCTACCCACTAGAAGCCAATAGTGGGAAATAGCCGACATACTCAAAATATCCAAACCAATAAAGTTATTGGTGAAAATGAAAAGTGTCTTTTATTTTACAGGGAAAAACTAAGTGGGGCTTTTTGGCCAACCTAATACTTAATGAACATTTGAGGGACTCCAGTAACAAACCAGTAACAACCTCTCAAGGTCTCAGAAAAATGCAAGGCTTGAAACATGTAAATATTTGGCAGGATATGAACAACAAATGTAACACTCCCTCCCCTCGAAGAATGCACTACTATCACCATAAGCTCTACCCTGAACCTTCCAGTGAAACCATGAAAACTTTATCTAAAGAAACTCCATGTAAAAACACATCAATCTTTTAAAGTCCAGAGGCTCCAGTATTAAGAGAAGGAAAAAAGCCAGGTCATTGCCACAATAACGGTAACTCTATCCTTAACCTGCCATGTGGCAGCATGTAATGTGTCTGTCTACAGACCTGTCATTATGCAAATAGCCTCTGAAAGTCTGACATTCCTTTGCCGATCAAAAATTCCTACACCCTGATCTCTGACTATTCCATTTTCCACATCCCTGAATTCCCTTCTCCTCAGCTGCCTCTAACTCAACCTTCACTCATATTTCTACACAACTGCACTAAGGATTTTTCTGTTCCTGTCTGCAGACAAGGTCTCAGGCCTGTGTACTGCATCTAAACAAGACTTTGACTTGTATTTGGATCTTAGATCTTTCCTCTGATGGTGGATAGAAACTGAGAAAATATATAAAACACAAATTGTTCAATGTTTTATTATAAGCAGCTTTAATAAAAGACTGATACAATCTGAAGTAGATGACTACAGAGCAAATTGCCCACACCATCTAATGACTTCGTTTACTGAAGTTAATTTTACCCTTAAGTAACATAATCTAGTTGAGAATACATACCTGAATAGGGGTTTTCTTTGGGAACTAAAAGCTACAAGTTAACTATTGCCCTAGTACTCAAGTAAAAAAACATTTTAATATTAAATTAAAGGTGATGAAAAACCTCTGGTTTCATATAACATCTGATATTCTTTATGGGATAACCAAATGGGCAAACCATGTCTAAATAGAAAATATGACATGCAATAAATGAAGAAGACTATGTTTTAAGAACCTTGGAACTTTATGCTAAATTCGTGAGGAAAATGAGTGAGAGTAGAAATAAAATATATTTCCGCATAACCATGTTGGATCAGACACAAGTATCCTAGGAAAATCTTGCTTAGCAAACTAATTATCAATATCCATGCCAAAAGAGTAATTTGATCCATTTTTCTCTAAGAACCCTAATATGAATTATTTGCTACCTACCTAATTTTATATTGTCTTTATTTTTAAAAACTGGAAGTATCCTATTATGTACATTAATGGAAATCATGCCTAATATTTATTAACTCAAATGACTATAAAATTACCAAACATTTTCACAGTAACAATTAATGACACTACTGAAAAGTTTCTTTGAAGGGGAGATCTCCAAACCAGAATCTTCTAAAACTATTCATAACACTATGGGAGTGGCTATAACAGACAAGCAAATCTATACAAGATATAAAAATTACTTCCCTTTTGGCAATGTTTTCTTTTCTGACTGACTTAACAAATTTGAGGATACCAATTTTAAATAGATTTAAGCTTCAGTAGTATGGTTCTGCAAACATAACAAATCAAATTTAAGCTAAGTTTGACAATTACAATAAAAAATTATAATCCTTAGTTGGTGACCTTTCCCTTTTATTGTTGTTTTTCAAGAAACCACTATTCTGCTAATTATTATTATTTGGGACACAAAGTCATCACCAACTGAAATATACAGCTGCATTTAAAAAGGAGACAAATGGGTGGGAAGGGGGTACCTAACAAAACAGTAAGAGAACTGGAAGAAGGAAAATGCCAGAGTGATATCACATCTCTTCCTTTATAATGCAAAGTATCTGGCCCAAAGCCTTTCTTAGTTATCCCTCAAAATGCAGGGGTGTCCAACTTTTGGCATCTCTGGGCCACAATGGAAGAAGAGCTGTCTTGGGCCACACATTAAATACACAAATACTAACAAAAACAAAAACAAAAATCTCACAATGTTTTAAGTAAATTTACGACCTTGTGTTGGGCCGCATTCAGCGCCATCCCGGGCCGCATGTGGCCCACAGGTCACGGGCTGGACAACCCTGCTACAGAAACTTACTTTTTTTAAAGCATGAAATTTAAAGAGAAAATGGTCACAGACATCTTTTAATGATGCTTTTTGTCTTTCATGAGTAACAACGGCAAATTTCCAGATTGGTGAGCACAAGGCTGTGAACGTGACCCATGTGAAATGCTTCTGATTTTACAACTTCCCACCCCCACTGGGTCGGCTTCACCAAAGATGCCGGGCACTTATAAACTGGCTTAAGTCACAAATCCTGTAACTTATATACAATAGAAATTATTATTTCAAATGAGAATGAGTTGTTACCAAACCATAAACTAATGAAACAGCATCATGAGCTCTGAAGTAAATGTTTAAAAAAGCTAAACATAGTTAAGTCTCCACAGGAGAAATGTCTCAACAAGATTTACCACAAATTCTTAAAACTGAGGTAAAATATATGTTAAATACTCACCACTGTTGAATTTGAAATAAACTTATAAATAATCTATAATGATAGTTCCTATTCTACAACATTATTTAAAGTAGTTTTAAACTTACCCAGGTGAAGTAACGTAAACTGAGCCGCCAGTTCCTTTGCATCTTCTAACGTGGTACAGAGTTTGTCTGGCATGAAGTAACTCTGGGCTCCGTTTGCAATAGCAGGAATAACAATTTTATACACCAAGAGTACTTTCCCATCTTGACTTGTTGTTGAATATAAGTAATATTCTGGTGGTGCCCAATTATTTTTGTTGCAGTAATAATCCAAGTGCATTACTGCAGAATTGAAATGATTTGATTTTAAAGAATACATACTAATTGGAGTAAGCTTTGTTCCAGGAAAAAATGGATAAGTGCATCTATCAATTTCAGGGGGGCCTGGGCTATGCTGACCATTGAGACGAGCTGGAAGAGCTGGTTGCTTGCCTAGAGTTTTCGGATGGCTCTCCTCTTTGTTAGCAAACACAATCAAGTTGTCAGAATTGGGGCTAATCTGACCATTAAGATGCTGTTTCCAGGTGTTTTCTTTATTTACTGGTTTTGCCAGTGTTACCTCAATACTTGCTCCATCAATGCACTTCCCATTCATAACAGACATGGCAGCCACTGCATCTTCTCGGTTGAAAAAGTGAACAAAAGCGTAATCTCTAAGTTTCTTTACTCTTTCAACTGCACCAGGTTTGAATTTATTGAATTCTGCTTTAATTGTTTCCTCTGCAGTTGAGATCATTAAATTTCTAACATAGAGAACTTTAACTCTCTGCATGGTTTCCTCATCAACCTCTTTCTCTGGGTCAGCCCAATCTACTTGAATGGTATGGCCCCACAGTTGGAATGTTCCTGTAAAAAAGAATAAATTAATCTGAAAACCATCAAAAGGAAAGTCAAGTATTGTTAAGTAAAACTGTTTCTCCAAAGAAGTAGAAACTCAAATACATATCAACATATTTGGTTACCCATTAGTTTCCTACTCACGCAAAAATTTACTAAGGCAAACCTAACCAGAACTTCTGGTGAAATTAATTTTAAGAGTCAACAAAACAAATAGGCTTCAAAGACAGATGTTTACTAGAAAAATTAGGCATTGTCTTTTGGTTTTTTATCAAACACAGTTAACAACTCAATATAAGTGTATCATTCCGTTTTCAATAAATTATTACAAATAATGACACATTTTATAGAAACAATTTACTGCTTTTTAGAATCATTTGATTTACTTTACTTCTTAATCCTTATTCCTCTTTAAGGGCATTATATATTTTCATAATATTGGTCTATGAGATACTGTCATCTTTTCATTGTCATCTATTTATAATGAAGGGAATATAGAAAAATAACCTTCAAAATGATAGGCTTACCTGGAATTAGTTTTCTCCGGGCCATAGCGGCAGCTCTGTGAGATTCATATTCAACAAATGCAAAACCACGATTTTTGGTCTTATCAGTTGCACTTGGATAAACGATGACATCTACAACTCCTTCTGTAACTTTCTTCATTTCATCCAAAATTTCTTCTTTCTTCTTTTCCTTGGGAATAGCGCCAATAAATAATCTGCAATTATCCAAGCTTACACACACACCAATAAACTTCCCTGGTCGAATTTCATAATTATTAAGAATCCTGATGGCTAACTGGGCTTCTTCTTTTGTAGTGTACATCACAAAAGCATAACCTCGATTTTCACCACTAAATTCCATCATAAGTCGAAATTCATATATCTTCCCAGCTCTTTCAAATACAGGAACTAGCTCATCTTCATACATATCACGAGGTATTTTTCCTACAAAAACTTCACAGCCTCTAGGTGGAGGTGGACCTTCCCAACCTGAAAGACAAAAATGAATAAATACAGATAAATTCTAAGAAGTTATTCATATTACTATTTAATCATTCATTCATTGCATAAATGTACTATGAGCCTTGGTGTCATGCACTATTCTAGATGCTGGAGGATACAATAGTGAGCAAAACAGAAACCCTTTCTCTCGTGACACATATAACAATATAGAAAGGAGACAATGAGTGGTTAAGTGCTATGAAAATACAGTCACAGAAGGGTTGATACTTTTGGTAGTCAAGTAAATCTTCCCTGCAAACAAAAAGTTTAAGCAGACATCTGAATGAAATGAGGCAATGAACCTCGAGGACATATATATATCACGAAGCAGCAGCAAGTGCGTTGTATGTTAGAACAACTCAGAACACTTAGGCCTGCATGGATAACATGTACTTGAGGGAGGGGTAAAGTGGTAGGTAATGTGGCCATCAATGTAGTTAGAGGATGGGATTTCATTTTAAGTCTGATCGAAAGTTAATTGAAGGGCTTTGAACAAGGAAATTGTACCAGCTATTGCAGAAAACCAAAACATTCTACTTACCTGTTTGCATCTAGTAGAGACATCACACCTCTCTCACCGCTCTTTCAAATTCCTCCCAAAACACCTCTCCTTTATTAACAAAAGTACCCTTGTGCCCAATGACCCAATCCTGACTTCTAAACCAACCCAACTTCTTTCTCAACTGCTTCTTAAACCAAGAGTAGCATTGAAAAGTGTGAGGGTAAAACATGCAACACATTATAAAACCTACCTCTTTTCCCTAACATTAAAAATGACTGCTAAGGTCTTAAAACACTTATATAAAGATCAGAGCTACTGTTTGGGGTACTTGAGGAGAAATACACATAATATATTGTAAATGACTCCACTGAAGGCTTAATTTTTTTTTTGCTGTTTTTACATAAACAAATCCACACCTGGAGGAGGACCACCAAATTTCCTTTGCCCATTTTCTTGAACCATGTTGTAACCAGTCTTTTCCATCAAAGCAAGTAATGCTGCTTCATTCTGAGTACCAGTTCGGACTTTACTGCATCCATTTGTTCCGTCTATATTTTCTTCATTCATGGTTGCAGTTCCTAAAACAAAGTATAAAAACAGTGATTATGACATGGAGAATCAGGAATCTATGAAGCATTCTTTGGGTTGCAAGAAATCAAGGATAGTTGTGGTTGCTACTTTTGGTAATTGCTGCAGTCCTAACCCCCAAAGTTTTCTACAATGGATGATGTTGGAAACTTCTTTTAATGTCAATTAATAAGTACCTTTATAAGACCTAAGCTAAATACAAGAAAGGGAGGTAAAAGTAGAAAAAAAAACAGTAACAAAAAAAGCAGGAGTGGGTAAACAGAAGTAAGTGAAACAGTTGGAAATGAAAGCAAGAGTAACATAATAAAAGTACTGCTGTCAGTGATCACTGTGAATCTATATAGCTCAAGGTTTGAATTATTTTGTCATATAAAACCTTTAGCTTTAAATAAATACTAACTCTATCTTCATTAATTATAAGCATATTAATAAGTTAATGAAGCTATAATTTTTCAAACTTGTACTGCCTTTCAAAATAAACCGTATTAATGAAAGAGATAAGTACAATTTTAGCAAAATATAAATGAAAATCATTTATCTAAAGAAATTTGTGTCACTCATTCAAACTACTTAAATTGAAACTTCATCTTCTGAATTACTATAAAAATTTATGAAGTGAAAATAAACACTTAATAAGTTTTACTATAATTTTTAAAAACTGAAAAGAAACATTAATTTTTAAGGTATAAGAATACTTATAAAAAGTACATTAGATCTTTATGGCTTTCCATGGCATTCCATGCCAAATTACATGGTATTAAAATGCAGATATGTTAGTTCAGTCATTGTTGAGCAGGGCACTCTGAGACCATGGTTGCCAGGTCAATGGAGATTTTTTTACAGGTAACTCATTTTGGTGACAGACTGCACTATAGCAACATGGTTGGAAAATGAAAAGAGTTAGTCAAAAGTATAACGATGTGTGAGTCTAACACTCCAAAACAAGAGAGTATAGATGGATCAGTTCAATTCCATTTTATGTTATTTTTATTAAAGAATGAAAAAAAAAGAATGAGAACACATTTATTCCTGTAAGTTAAATATATATACAAAAATTTTAGTACCACGTGTTTCAAAACCTCTAGTAATAATACTGTAGGGGACAGGTTTACATTAAAAATATTTTAAAAATTGAACTATTTTATAAAGTAATTATATCTAATATTTTTTAAATATTGCTTTGAAAACAAAAGTGTAATGCTCTTTTGACTCAGGATAAAGACATAAAGAACCAAAATTCTTGCACATCAGGACAAAATAGTACACTATTCCTCTCACAGTTGTCTATAATCTGTCATCTGAAATCTGTTAAAATATGAACATAGAGATCATATCTTCTTCCCTTTTTCTTGCTTTACCAATCATCAGGTAGTAAAATAAGATGAGAAGCACCCAGCATTACTTTGAAAATCTAAGCAGATTTTTCACCAGTTATTTGATATGATTAGTAGCTTTAAACCAACAAACTCTTCCTAAATCAACATGTCTATTTCCTAACACCAAAAATGACACCATTAAAAATGAAGCTTAATTTCAGTCCATAAATTAGGCATAATCTTATAATCCTAGCCTCCTAATATATCCGGGGATACATATGTTTATATTTCAAGTGTTCATACCTATAATAATCTTTGGCAATAATGTTGAAGTCCAATATTCCACCTTCTTAAGTGAAAACTGGCAATTAAAGCAGTGCCTCAGCAGAAACTAAGGCAACGCTAGCATTTAGTTATTGCAGCACCAATAGCCATCTTATGTTTATAATAGCACACAGTTGCAAACAAACTAAGTCTGAAATAGAATGTTTTAAATGTGTACCCTGGGAAAGAATCTATTATTAGAGTCCATGAGGTGCTTTAATTCTCCAAATGGAAATTTGTCCAACTTCTCACCTACACATCGTAGTGATTTTTGAAAATATCTCCCCATTACTTAAATAAGTAAAATTCTACCGACATGCAAATATGTTATTTATATGTTATACTATTTATATAGTATTTATATTATACACGCAACACATCCTTCTTTTTGGTTCTAATGTCATCCTCCAACACAAAGCGGGGCAAATTTGTAAGAGAAGCCAAGTCTAGCTCCTGCCGATAGACCCTCTCTATTAGCCTTATTAGATAGAATCACATATATTATAAAAGCTATAGACTATTTATCAAGAATGTGAGCGATTAAAGAGACTTCAATATTAGCTAAACTAAATGAATATAATTGGTGCCCAAAATAAACCAAGGGGCTTCAAAACGATCTCGGAAGTAATATCAATGCCAAGATTAAACCCGAGGTCCACATTCAGTGGTCCTTTTGGTGCCCCAAAGAATATATTTTACGAATTAGTAACTCAAACTGCCTGATGTTAGCAACCAAAGATGGTACTGCTGGCTATCCAGTTGAGTAGTGGAGTCCGGTATCTTTCCCGCTGGCCAGTGCGCAGCCTTGCTTGGTTCAAAACCCAACAGAAAAAAGACGGAGAGTCCAAGGCCGAAGAAAGTTCGAGGCTCATCCGCAGTTAGAACTAAATGAAAACCACGACGTGATTACCAAATCTCACCCAGCAGGTAGGACGCCCCAGGCGTCATCCCAGAACCTTTAGAGGGAATGTGCGGGCAGGACAACGGCAGTCCGGCGACAGGAAGGTAAAAACGGCGGGGGCGGGGGGGTACTGACCTGCGGTGGTCGACAGGAAAGGTTAAGAAAAGAACATGGAGGGCAGCAGGTGGGAAGCTGCCGGAAGGCGGCGGGGGGAAAGCGGAAATGAGGAGAAAGGGCAGGGCGCTGTGGAGAGGAAGGAGCTGTCGAAGGGCCCCGACGAGCAGACGGGAGCTGGGGGCTAGACGGCCGGGACCACGCGGCGCGAGGGGTTGACGGCAGGAGCTGCGTACCGCTCACTGCTCGACGGAGCAGGAGAATGGGGAAGGTGAACTGCGCAGACACCGCCTCCAGCGGGGAGTGGGTCTTAACCGCGAATTTGGCTTGCGTGACTAAACACCAGGCTTTTTGCGGCCGGGAGGCGGGGTCTTCGGTCGTTATCAGCGGTTTGACAGCGCCCCCACTGTCCCCATCCCTTCCTCACCCCTTTGGGTCTTCAAATGTTGGTCCTAAATCCCTGGGACCAACGACCACAAACGGCCGCCACCGTTTAGAGGACGTGTCGGTCGGAGCCGGGGTCGCCGCAAGGGGGAGGGGACCCCACCAAGTACTGCTCGCGCCGTCCTCGCGCCTACACTCAGCTCCCAGGGAGCGCTGCGTGCGCTGGTATAAACAGCCCCATGCGGCTTGGCGCCTGGGCCAATCAGTGACCAGCCCCGGGGAGGAGCCAGGCGAGTGGGCGGGACTGTGGTATAAATCCGAAGAAGGCTCTTGGGAGGCGAGTAAAAGTGCTTCGAGTGACAGCTACTTTAGCCAATTGGAGGGAGGAGAGCAATTTTTGGAGGATGAGTAGGCATTGAGTGATACAAGTTTATTTTGCGTGTTCTGTCACAGTGTTTGGAAACCGGGCTGTGATCCGTTGGACCAACTTCTCTTACTTAGGGGAAAATATAGATGGGTCGTAAAAATTCTTTTTTCTTGTGTGATGTTTTCAAGTTTTAAATTGCTGGTTGTACCCTGAACAACCATATGTCTTAACTATGGACCTTTTTAACTAAGGACTTGGGTTTGGGTAGGTGGAGGAATAAAGCCGAAAGGCTGATTTGCAAGTAAGTACTAAACTATAAAGGGCAGTACTTTAATAATAGGCCGACTCTACCTCTAATCAGTTTGTAGAGAGATTTGGCTGTGGGGGAGCTGAAGAACCGGGTTTTGTCCTTGTCTAAAACCAACTTGAACGTATACGGTTGTGTGGCATTCTCTACATGTACTGTGAATTTTGCTTTCTAATTTTAAAGCTCAGGATTAAATGGCAGAGGAAAAGATGACTTTAGGAACCAACTCTGTAGATGCATACATAGACTTACAGAATGTTAAAACTGGAAAGAACCTAGATCACGTAGCTTCTCTTCTAACATGTGAGGAATTTGATGTCCAAAATAATCCACTGGATTACACACACAGCGACACAGTCCTCCCAACCTCAAGATGCTTCCTTCCACAATAACTCGTGATTTCAGTTTGTTGTCTCTGTATTTCAGGGCACTAATGAATGTCTTTTTTACTTTTAGCATACTCCAACAGTGCGGAGTTAACAAAGACTTTGGAGTCAGGCAGATCTGGGCTCAAATCCCTACATTACTTTTTAGTGGTTGTGACACTTTGGGCAAATAACTTCTCTGAGCCCCAGTTTAAAATAGTGATCTTGGGGATTAAATGATAAATAATGTTAACAAATAATGAACACTTACTATATGCTAGAGACAACTCTAAGGGATTTTCACCTGTTCATTTAAATTCTCACTGTGGTTTTGGCAAAGGTACTAGTCCCATTTTACAAATGGGGAAACTGAGACAGAGAACTAAAGTGGCTCAAGGTCATACAGCAAATAAGTTGCCCCAGATTGGCTTTGAGACCTGTAGACATAACCACTATACTATACTGTCTCAAAATGTGTCCAGAAACAAGTGGTGTAATACCCAATGCACACATAAAACTAACATATTCTTTCCTAAGCTCTCTGCCTTTAAGTCAGTGGATACCATCACATTTTAGAGGGTGCATACATTCAAAATAAAACAACCAGAAAACCTGGACTGATAGAATATATCTATTTAGCTGCTTTTTTTTAACATGTCATTTTTCTACCTCAGGAACTAAAAGGATGGTAATTATTTTATCATATTGATTACCATTTGTGGCTGCTTGTCTATTTTCCCACAGAAAGATTCATGGTGGTGCTATCTCAATTCCCAATAATTCTAAACACACATTTAAAGTTAAACTAACTGAAATTGTATTAGACATGTTAGCCTGAAAAGTTCTAGGGAACATTTTTTTTAGGATTTACTGTAGGATTCTTAAGCCATCACTAGGTGGAGATGTTACCTTGTGAGCTGCAAAAGATGTCCTTGTAAGTTAGTAGCCTGAAGGGTTGTTGTGTATTTCCAGTTTCTTTTTCCTTCCCACTTCCCCGAAAGTATAAAGAAAACCAAATAAAGACTTCTCAATAGGCATTAGAATCAGACCATAGTACCCTACTTTAGAAAAGACAGCATCATTTAAAGACCATTACAGTACTTATGTTCTTTGGGTCAGCTTCCTTCTAAACCTTTTATTGTCAATCATGTATAAATAAATAGATGTATATTTCAAATGCTATCAAAACTATGTTCTGTACATGTAAAATTAAAAGAATGCC
This sequence comes from Trachops cirrhosus, assembly GCA_028533065.1. Classification (NCBI taxonomy): domain Eukaryota; kingdom Metazoa; phylum Chordata; class Mammalia; order Chiroptera; family Phyllostomidae; genus Trachops; species Trachops cirrhosus. The sequence goes on along the minus strand of CM052545.1, from coordinate 19,812,621 downwards.
CTAGGATCTAAAATATACCAACTAAGATTATTTTTCAGGAATAAATCCCAAATTAGGGTTTGTTATAAGTTTATGGGAAAAGGGGATCCAAATGAACAGCAAGAAAGAAGGAAAGACCCACTTGTTTGTACGATCTCTAGAATAGCCCTGAAATCGCTGGCCTTTCATGTTTTACCAGCTTTTACTAATTTTATTCCAAGTCTCATTCTTTGAAATCAAAATACATTCCCATCTCAACCTGTGTCTCAGCACCACTGAATTACTAAACACTTTTGACAAAAAAGGACTTTTGTTCTGTCATAATAATGTATTTAAGCATAAACTGTGGAAACAACCACAAAATACAGGATCCAAGAAGGCAGAGATTTTTGTCTGTTTTACTCCTTGCTCTATTTCCAGTGCCAAGCACAATGCCCTTAATAATTATTTGTCAAATGAATGACGTAATGAATAAAAGATTACATTTTGGAGGTAGCTTGTTTTCTTCTCCAGTTTGAATTCTTGAAGTGGCCTAATGAAAGTAATTCCTATATGATTTCCCAAATTACTAACTTGTAGAAAGACATCTCCATCTCCCTACTTCTATAGAAAACTTAGTGTACTTATTTTCAAAGTATGAGTGCAATGACTTTCATAATGTCAGGGTTTAGAGAAGTGAGAGCTGAAGCCTTGTGAAACTGACAGAAAATTTGACTCTGAAATTAGCGTTTGGACAATTTATGCTGTCTATTTATTTATCCCTTGATTTGAAATTATGGTGAAACTTAAATGCCTGCAGACCCCAGAGGAAATTTTACAGCCAACCTTCTCTTCAGCCTCTAGATGTGTACTTGGCTGGCACAGTAGAGGACTCCACCCTTTCACTAACCCTAGAGCAGCTTAAGGGCATGGACAATATTGTTCAACAAATATTTGTCTAATACCTTCTGATTACTAAACACTTTAGGAAATCTGATGAGTTGTATTTCAAAAAAAATTTCTTTCATCCGAGGGCCAAGGTGGAAGTACAGTGGGCCGTGGAGTAAGACAGTACAAATACTGGCAGTGTAAGTTTGAGCACAAATTATTTAGTCAGCCAAGTCTCCATGTTCACACCAATTACATTTATTAAAATATTTCCTGCCTTGAACGTTGGTTGCATAGATTAAAGAAGATACTGTATCAGATAGGCTAGATTGCTCTGCAGTAATAAACAATCCCACGAATCTATACCTAAGATAACAAAGGTTTTTTTTCTCTTGGGCTACAGTCCTGTGGCTCTGCTCCCATTTTTCAGATCTCTGGTCGGAAACCCAGAGTGACGGAGCCTCACTAGCTGTTACGCTGCAAGTGGCCGTGGCAGAGGGAAAGGAGAGCTCTGAACCATCTCACGGGTGATTACCTGCCAGATTGTAAACTGACACATGTCCTTTCCAATCATTTCATTAGCTGGGATGAGTCACACGGTGCTACCTGCAAAGGGGTCTAAAAGGTATAATCTTAGGTACCCAGAGCATGGCACCTGCATTTAACAGAAGGAAGAATTACCAGTAACAGTAACATCTATTCATCATTTTGTGTAGTGCTCAAAACTTAAAATGCTTTATCTTCATTATCTCCACTGCAACTTGATTTTTTAGAAAAAATTTTACTTACTGATTTTAGAAAGAGGGAGGGGTGAGAGAGAGAGGAACACTGATTTGTTGTTCCACCCATTCATGCATTCATTTGTTGGTTCTTGTATGTGCCCTGACCAGGGATGATCGAAACTGCAACCTTGGTGTAATCAAGACAACACTACAACTAACTGAGCTACCGGGCCAGGGCCAACTTGATTTTTAAAAGTACTATTTTTAATCTCTATTTTACAGGGAAGGAAACGAAAGCTTAGATAGTTTAGGTGGTTTTGTTTTTCTAACTTTGGTGTTGCTGCTGCTATTTATAGATCTGAATTTAGCAGTCAGTATCTTCAAGCATCCTCCCGTGACACTAGTTCTCAGTAACATGCCAACACTCACAGAGCAAAAGGAAGAGATGATAACTTGCATAAACTGACACACTCCATGTTATAGGACATTTGGAAATACAGGCCCAAAGAGCTGGATTTTTCACACCCTTTTAGAAAAGTTGGATAATGAATGTCTTGAAGCGTGCAGATGGGTTATTTCCAATGTGCTCAGTGAGAATGTTAGATCATTAACATACACCATCTTTGACTTCTGAGCATCCCAGTTCTAAATGACAAAGTAACAACTTTTCATTCAACTCACTGGCATTTTCAGTAGCATAATTTATAACAATTTTTAATTGATGTAACGTTGGAGGACATATAATATAATGCCCAGGAACTTATAAATTTATTTTGCTCATAAAATGATGTGTATGTGTGTCTATATTGTCTACACACACACACAGATCATTATGAAGCACTTAATTGCTTTGCATTTAGAACTGGTTTTATGCCACAGGAGGCCAGCGGCACTGAAGGACTGAGTAGGACTATGGGGCTCATTCTGTCCTGGTCACGAGTCACTCATTACCAGTCCTCAAAGCGAGAGTCTCAGCAGGTCTTATTGCTTGGAATGGAGGACTTTCCATCCCCTTTCCAGTCTTCTTAAGTTGTCAGAAGCAAATAAAAGAAACCTTACACTTTCTCTACAAAAATAAGTAATTCAAATTACGTATGTGGTTGTTACATGTTCAGTCTTCATGTGTGTGGTCTTTATGTGATATGTGTTTGTGTATTGCATGTGGTGTGTTTCTGCCTCTGGATGGCATAACTAGGGTGTAATATTTTTATTGGCCTAAAATATTAAGTACTTGTATAAATTAAGCAGGATCCTATGCTTTGGACAAAGTATTTGATATTAACACTGAGTTTTAAGTTTAATTAATATCTTTTAGGGTTATTACAAAAAAAGTGTTTTACAAAAAGTTTGTTATAATCTTTTGGTTAAGTATATTTGACAACCTTCCCAAAGGTTAAAGTTTAAAAACTGAGAAATATCTTTAAGTTATTCCAGTGGGCTTCTGGAATACCTCAAGGATTTATTCTCTCCTTATAAAAGTTTTTAACTAATTAGACCTATTTAACATTCTTGAAATTACATGGGAAGCTTTGCCAAACAGAATTACAATAACCATTTTATTTGTATACATATATTTTATCAAAATATATTTTCTGGAAATTTTGCCCCCGAGAGGAACTTGCAAAGATTCAGAATGAAGTTCAAAGAGGAAGCTCTCAGGGGTCGTTAGGTGTCCTGTCAATGACACTGGACAAGCCGAGAGCGATGGTTCCCCGTGGGGACACCGAGCAGTGGTATCTGGGTGTTTGTGACCTGCCATCGGGAACTTATGAGTTGTTTCCAGTGCTCAATGCACGCTTCCAATAAGTCCTGTACAGCATTTTAAAACCTTGCCTATTGTTAGGTCTTTATATAGATTAAGATTGTGTATTAAATCTGAAAATTTGGACTTCATATTGTTCTTTTATGTTGTTTCCTAGTAATTATTACTTATCAAGAAATTTTTATCTTGAAATATTATGTTTTACAAAGAAGCAAAGTCCCTTGTCAACTGCACTGTCATTGAATCTACAACCAGGTCATTTTTAATTTGGTCATTTATAAACAGTCACTGTTTTACTCTAATGCATTTGCAAATGTGTCTTTGAATAGGTTCATGAAAAAGACTCTGACTTACTCTAAGTTACAGGTATCGAAGTAGGTCACATCTTTAAAGTAAATGAAGATTTATAGCACCCTAAGGAATAACTGCATTCATGGAAACACTCGCAAATAGTAAACAAACAAAATTGGTTGTATGTTCAAAATATTACTAAATTTAAATCTTTTTGTTTTTCAGATACAAGGAAATTTGTTTTTTCCCTAGAACAATTTGTAAGGTATACCCCCATAAGCAACACTGAAACATTTCTGTTTTTCTGCCTACCTGATCCCTCCAGAACTTGGCCACTCTTAACAAATATTATCTCCATGGTCATGTGTTCGTTTGCATAAACCCAATAAGAACCTGTTCTCTTTCTAACAGCACCAGCTTCCAAATGTGGCTTTATTAACCAGGTCTTTGTCTAGGATGTCATAATCGAAAGAGTCGTGCCTGGACTCTGATGTCACGAAAAATGTCTTAAGGAGCTAAGACTGACTTTGAAGCCAATGAAAGCCCTTTGGAGAAACGGCCTAGTACCTTGCTTGATCCCATGGTTCCTGGCAGTCTTTCCAGGTAAGGAATGAAGGTTGCTTTCCTGACTGATGGCAAGGAAGGAACCTGAAGACATTTTGGAGATCTCAAGAACTTGAATCCACCCAAACTGATAGATGCTTCAGGCAAAGCCAGATGGCAACTGTGTGGCTCGGCTTCTTTGCACTGAGAGGCTGACGAAAGCTCAGTCTGAAGGTTCCTTGTAAAATTCCAGCAAAGCAGATTTAAAAGAGCCTGCATGATCAATTACTGTTCTTGTGTCCATGCAAATAATCAGGCCAAATTGAGACTGGACTTACAGGCAGTCTCTTTGATAAAATTGGGATGACTTGGGGGAGAGAAATTGTGTTTCAATGGAAATCACAGTGTCCAATTGTCATCCACAGAATGATTGAATCTTAGTTTTTCTAGTTTTCTTCCAAGCTAATGTTTCATTCTTTCTTTCATTCTTTGACTTGGAATTATTGAGAACTACTGATGCAGTGTCAGCCACACAGAATTCACCTACTACTCTCTGCCTCTCCCTTTTTGGGATTTTAAGGCCAATATCTGGTCCTGCTTTTCCTGGCTAACTCCCTTCATAGGACCTATAGCAACTTTATTTCTTTATTCTTTTTTTAGGCCATGTCTCTTCAAATATCTGATATCCCTCATTCAACAGAGTGTCCAGGCTCTGGAAGTTTCCCTCCACAAATGGCCTCCCACCTTAACTCTCACTTTTTGGGCTGTGCAGTTCCACCTCTTCTCCTTAATGACCCAGACCCAGACCCAGACCCACAGGCAGGGACGGCTCTACATCCCTAGCCTGCCTGAAGTAGTTACAGAAGAAGAGACCTTCATCCTTACTCCTCAATACTAGAACCAGGCCAGGTCATTAAGAATAACTGAACTAACAAGCAAAAGAGAGACAGACTCATAGATGGAGAACAGAGACAGCTATGGCGGATGGGAGTGCGAGTAGGTTAGGGGATGGAGGGATTCAGCCAAAAGGAAAAAAGACTCGTGGACATGGACAGCACTGTGATGATTGCGGGGGGAGAGAGTATACAGGAGGCTAAATGGTAATGGGAAAAATATAATAAAGATTATATATTTTTTAAAAAATAAAGAAAAAAGAATAAATACATTTTAAAACCAGAGGGAAATGAAAGGATAAAGTCAGCATCATTTGCTGTCCTGGCACCATTTGCTGAGCAGGCTTGTGACCTTGTTAAACACGACTGCCATTTAACTCTTCTGAGCTTATGTCCCCAGGACTGGAAATTACAGAAAGCAAGAACAGAACTTGACTGACTAACAGCTCCTTACAGCCACAGGCAGAAGATAACATTGGAAGGGACCACAGCCTCCAACCTCCTGTCACAATGCCCCAACAGCCCAGGGACCACACAGTGACAGCACTGCCCCCTCCCTTTTTAAATCCAATTATAATTCAATAAAAGCTCAAAGACCCCATCCCTCAATGCTGGTGTATCTCTCCACACCAGGCCCCTGCCCCTCTCCTTTCTTGGAAAGTGAATAAAAACTTTATGCTTTGTTCTCTTTGTGAATTCTTTCATAGCCCACATCACCAACCACCCTAATGAATATGATTGCTAATTACAACTGAAAAGTTGTTTTAACCTTCCTAGGTTCTGGTTTCGGAGAAGGTGTTCTTTTAGAGAACAAGCTCCGGTTCGTATTCATGGTCACTGTGCTAAGACCACACTTCCATTTTCCCTCCCCCTTCCTTTCCCTGGCTGCTTTCCAACAAAAGTCCCTTCCACCCAGCCTCTTCATGAAAAGCTCTTTACTGCCAGTAGCCCTTTCTCTTCATAAAGTCCTTACTTTAAAAGAGCCAGGACACCCAGTTGCTGTAAGCCTGGCTAGTCTGACCACTACTGGGATTTCCCAAAGGTCAGCGGCTCGGGCACATCATTTGAATGGGCAGGCTGACTGCCAAACAACCACCAGGGCTTTGGGGCCTGACCACTCCGCCAGCACTGAGGCCTCATGTGGCTGCTTCAGCAGCCCTGTGGTCTGGCTGTGCTCCACAAAGACAGGCCACAGGGAAGCCAGGCAACTGCTTTGTTTCTGAGAGCTAGCTAGTGCTGCAGAAGCTGGGTCGGTACCACAAGGAACTGGAAGCCTAGAAACTGTAAGCCTTGAAGTGTGGAAGGCCCAATACTAATTATAGGCTCTTGGTTACCATTCTTTAAGCATATCTATGTGCCAAGCCCACTGGAGGGCATCACATACTTCCACTCGATACTTCACAATCTTGAGCGGTAAGTCATATGGTCCCCTATTTACACTTACAGTTGACCCTTGGAAAACGGGTTTACCTGTGTGGGCCCACTTATACGCAGATTGTTTTCAATAAATTCTGTAAATATATTTTTCCTTCCTTATGATTTTCTGAACATTTTTTCCCTTAGCTTACTTAATTGTAAGACTATAGTATATAATACATATGACATACAAAATATGTGTTAACCAACCGTTTATGTTATCAGTAAGGCTTCTGGTCAACAGTAGGCTATTAGTAGTTATGTTTTGAGGGACTCAAAAATTATATATGGGTTTTTAACTGTGCAAAGGGTTGGTACTCCTACTCCCCACATTGTTTAAGGGTCAACTGTACTCGAGAAAATTAAGAATGAGATAGTTTGCTGGAGACTCCAGCTGGTTGGGGGCAAGAGTCAAAGCCAGACTTTTCCATGTTGTCACGGAGGCTCCCTGATGAAGACTGAATAGAATTGTCGGAGGGGAGTAAAGTCATGATGGGGAACTGCAAATAAATTAATAAGGTTTATGAAAACAGAAAAAACAGAGGATTAAACAAAACCAACATTTCCAACATAAATAGTTAATTCCTATTGAATCTAGAAATAAAATTATTTTGATAATCTCCCATTAAATTAGATGGTAGACAAACAAAAACTTGGGAGAACAGATGTTTCACGAATAATGAAAGTTGTTAGGGAAAGTCATCACGTAACCATGGCAGCCAGGTGGGCATCAGACCCATACCCTGGAAAGAGGTTGTACTCGTAGAGTCAGTTAAAAACACTTCCAGTTGGCGCACACTGAAATCATTTTTTAAAATTGTTTATTGACTTTGGGGTGGGGAGAGAAAGTGAGAACATCAGCGTGTTCTTCCACTTAGTTATGCATTCATTAGTTGATTCTTGTACATGTCCTCACCGGGGGCCTAACCCAAAACCTTGGCATATGGGGAGGATGCTCTAACCAACTGAGCCACCCAGCCAGAGACCAAAACCCTTTTGTCTGTTAGTTATCCAGGCAACAAGAGAAATGTAGAAATACAGAAGAAAAAAGAACGTTTGCACCTCAAACCCAGAGCCAAGACCTAGGAATGAGGATGTAAACTGTCAGAGGAGATGGTGTGTAGAGACAAAGGATTTCACAGGAAGTTTACAATGCACAAGGTAAGTGCTATGTTTATGCACACGCACTGCGGCCAGACGGATGTCACCGTTAACACTGTCAGGCAGATTGGGAGGGAGTTCAGAGCCGTCTCCAGCCATCTGGTAGGAAGGAAGATCTGGTGCCTCAGTTTCCACATTGATTGCACATAAAGACACAGCACTTTCCTTGCATTCATGTGTTCAGTGCATACCTGTTGAAGGGTGAAGGTAAAAAGAAATAAAGAATGGCTAGTGTGATGTTTGAGTAGATCTGCTGTGGAACCAAAAAGGAGAGATCTTTTCACTTTGGTTGCCTGTCTATAGGGGGAAAACAAAAGCAAAAACAAAAATCCTATGAGACTGCAATTGTACTCATCCTTTAGAATTTATTGAGCACTGTACTAGACACTTAGAAACACTATAAAAGAGCTTTTAATTTAATTGGTTTGCAACAGCCAGCTGCCGATGAGGCCAACACTTGCATTGTAGCCCTGCTGCAGTAAGGGTTTCCAGTCAGCTCAGCCCCTGGCCCCATTTTAGAGTCACAGATAATGGAAGCTGCTGTGCCTGCATCCACCAGTTCACTCCCGGTCGGGGAGGGCACTCCAGGTGGGGTCTTTGTGTGTGCTTCCTCACCATTCTGCAAACATTCCCGCCTGGCACCTAACAGGCGCCCAGGAGAGTCACGTGAAGTTGGGAGGCCTGTCTTTGTGAGAGCAAGCCAACCCCATGGCCTCACAACAGAAACCACCCAGAACATCTGCCCTGCCTATCTCCCACTCTGCCTTGTGACACGTGCCCCATTTCAGGTCTCATTGCCTCCACAGGCCCTCACCCTTCAGACCGTACTGATGCTTCCATCTTGGCTTTTCAGTGGCCCTGTCTGCAAGGGTTCAAGGGCATGGCTCACGAGTGGTAGAAGCTGGAGGGGAAAGCTACAGGAGGATATGCAATCCTGTCTAGTCTCAGAAAATGACCCAAACAGAGTTCTGCTGAGTCAACACTATTATATATGTCACACATGTGAATAATGTCCTTCAGTCTGTAACCCAGGTCGATCATGGCTTGTGATTCTACCACTCACAGTAGGCCTGGAAGTTGTGTTTGAGGATTTGCACCATTTGCCACTGGTAGAGAGCCAGGACGGTCCACCTGACACCTCTGCGTCTCAGCTTTTCCGTATTCTCTCAGTTGAGCTTCAGGGCTAGGATTTGGAATGTGATTTTCATTGCCCAGAAATGACTCCACATATACCTAGAGGATAAGTCCCAAATACCAAGAAGACAAGTTTAGGGAGCTGTATGTGCCTCTGTGTGCATACCAACAAACCTGGCAGACTGACACACCGATTGTTACCATTACATTCTTTTGTGCTATCTGTCTTGGCATTGCTTCGTGGAAAGAAGCCGCCTTGTAAACAGTTCGCTATGGAATAAAGAATGTTCACCTTTATCGCCCTCATCAGAGGCCTGATGGGCATGCACAGTGTCTGGTATAACTGGGTTCTGTTGGCATGGATACCAGACCTTAGCTGTGTCTGCTAAACTTCCAGATTCCAGGGGCATCTGAGGGAAAGACCCTGGCAAGGATGGGGTGGGTGGTGGGGCAGATAAAAGTCGATCTTTTCTATTTTTCTAAGACTCTATCCTGCTATGTAGGTGGGAAGATAACATCAACCACACCATTTTGAAATATTGTTTACTTTCAAATAATCAACCAATGATAGCAACTGTGGAAGACTACAGTGACCACCTGGCAAGCTTGGAAACAGTTTATCCACATGGAATCCCCAGGGCAGAGTGGGGGTAGGTGTCAGAAGAATCGGTTATCATTCTGCTTCTGTCACAGAGTCTCCTGGGGATCTGTGCTATTCTGAAACTCTAAGCCACATATAAAATGAGGAGATTGGATCGGCTCTCATCAAAGTCTCTTGCAGATTAGCCTCTAGGAGCTCTGAACGTGTTGCCATCTCTGATTCAATAGACCATCCACCGAAAGTTGCTGTGGCCAGCACTTCTGACTGATGACGCTTTACCCCGAGTTCAGAAGTATTCAGAACCTGAACATTCTCCCCTGCACTTGGGCATCCATGGCTTTCCAAGAAGGTTGTGCTCCCATCCTGCTGCTGTGAATGACATTCACTATTAGTCACCTCAACTGCCAGTCAGAGTGGTTACTTCACTGCAGTGTCCAGTGCTGTAATAGGCAGTTGGGCAAGAGCAGAGTGGGAAGATAGGCCAGGTGCAGAGTCACCGGGGAGGGGAGCCTAGGCCCTGGGGGCCTAGCAACGGGCAAAGCCACAAGCCCTTGCAGGACCACTCATTAACCCCTGGGAGATGACATCTAGGCCTCAGTTATGTTTCAGCTCCAGGCCCAGAAAAGCAGCAAACCAGGTAGAGTGATGCCATGGCTGACATCATGACCAACTGCATTGACCAAAGATCCCCTGTTGTGGCTCCAACCAATCAGTAGGGACCAAGGCCCTCAGGATGGAGGGCCCAGCAAGGCTCTCTATTAAGAGCAAGCCTGTGCCTTTCCCTACCCACTTCTTCCTCCAGGGTGCTGTATAACTCTCTCTCTCCCCCCCTCCCCTTTCTCTCCCTCCCCTAAGCTCCAAGGGCCCTTCTTTTCCTATAACTTGTTTCCTGAACCTGTTTCTTCTATGGCTCATTTCTACCTCTGTGACTTTCTAAATAAACTTTCTCATAATTTGAGTCTTGGCTCTGAATTCTTCTCTTAGCCAGAACTCAAGAACCCAGGCTGCTGAACTGAGGTTAACACCTGGTGGTGTTTTTTCGCCACTAACAGTTTGACTACAAATCATCTTGACACAGGTATGGTAACATTCCATAGTTTCAGTATGCTAATTAAATAAATCTTAAAACTTTCATGTTCTGGCCTCTTGCTGAGTGTTCTTTCTGCACGTTGCACCTCTTCGCCTTACACTGAACAGTCCAGATGAGCGGGGAAGCCCCTGAGAGCTGAAACGCGTAAGACCAGACATGATGGTGGGAAGATGAACACACCAAGTTTTCTTTTAAATAGGAAGAAATACAGGTGACATTCGGGAAATGAAAATTGAGCCCTCTTCCTCAAGGTGAAAAAGTAAAAATAAAAGATGAAAGGGAAACCAGCAAGTTTACAAAGTACATTTAATTATACTTAATTACTCTGTAAGGAGCTAAACTTGTAAATTCTTACACAACTCTTTCTGTCCAAACCACATAGTCCTATAAAACCATGACTTAAACATGTATTTCTGCCTCATTAAAGAAGTCAAAGGCTGCAACTCATCTACCCGTCCATTCCCACTCTCTGGTACAAACCAAAGAATGGATCTCCTTTTGGGGGAATTGGCTTGAGGGTTGGCAGGAACCAAGTAAAGGGCCATATTCAGAGAATCACTATTCTAAAAGAAAGTCTTTGTTTCTCTACCTGTCGTTGAGGTATGTAAAGAATACATGAAATATGTGCCCTTTCTCAAAATCTCTCGAGTAAAGATCTCCACTTGGTTCGAGTGGCTATTTCAAATATATGTACAGGAAGCTTTAAGAGAGAGAATTCTTCAGGCAACAATGCTCCAAAAAATGTGACCTACTTCTCAAGTATTTCAAATTCAAAGACAAGAGAAGACAGTATAGAAAATGGATTTTATTTGACATACATGTGTAAAAGTAGTTGAACTGACAGATCTACGTTGAGTAAAACTTTCTAAATACATCATATAAAACAAAAGATTGGCAACTATCATTTCTTATATGCTTCTTGTCTATAACAAGAGTTTTGCCATTGGCATAAATCTGATATTGTGGCAAAACACTTTTTTCTATCTGATGGTAGTACTATGAAATGGAAAATGGAAAAAATAAAAAAAACCTATCCTTATTGTGAAAAACTAATATTTTAAACAACAAAGGCTTACATATTTGCTTGTCCCTAGAAACATAGCTAGCAGAACAAAGGTCTGGAATATTCAACATACACACAATCACCATGTTAATTTATGTTTTAGGAACCAACCTTCTGGCAGGAAATGACACATGACTCCTCCCTGACACTCCAACAGGAGTTACTCACGTAAGGGTTTGTCTCCAGCCTCACCATGACAGGCCTTCGAGAGATTTAGGACTGCAGCTAGTTTCCTAATAGATCCCCCTCTCCTGTCTTGCCCCATACCCCCATCCTTCGTACTTTCGGGATTACCTTTCTGAACTCCAAACCTCCATTGCCTGTTCATAAGGTCCACACTACTTGGTGTGCACAAGACTTGCACCACCTGACCGTGGCTTTCCTTCCCGACGTCTCCCATCACCCTTGCCCTGCTCCACCCTCGGAACCCCGTCCACTTGCCCAAATGCCCCATGCCAGTTTCGTGCTTTCGGTCAACTGGTAGTAGAGGCACATTGTGCAGAGTTTCCATGCGTTTGTTTGTGTTGTTCCCATTGTGTAGGATGTTCTGCCCAAATGTGTCCCCTGAAAAACCTCTCGTTTTTCTGAGTCTCAGTACACAGTCCCTACAATTTTGGCCTGACCAGTTAAAACTAACCGCTTTGTCTATGCTTTCAATCAACTCTACTGTGTAGAGTCTTAATACTCCTATGTCCATGAGGCCATAAACTTTGATGAAAAGGTCCCTAACACCTGACTCTTGCATTATTTCATCTTAGCCTCAGGAGTCCTATTTGGCCTTCACCTGGGTGTGGCAAAGAACAAAATAAGCAACAAAAAGCTGCCTCAGGAACTACTTGATTACTGTTTCACAGGTTAGAAGTTCAGAAATGTCAGAGACTTGCAGGATCCTAAGTATGAATCTTAACTGATGGTGCCATCTTGAAATTCATTGCAAGACACATTCATGGTTCAGGGTTTCTCCCACAACCACATTCAGGGATATTTGCATTTTTTTCCCTAAAAACTCTCCTTTCCCCTAAGTTCAACAAATTCTAGTGTTGTGGAATGTTTAGCAAATAAAGCCTTCCTCCGGTTCTCTCTTCCCCTAAGTAGTGAAACAACACATCAGTGTGGTAAGACCACCTCTAACTATCTCTCACCTTAATGCTAGCATTGCCTCCTTCACAGGGATTTCTGAGAATTTGATGTCTTCTTCCCATAGCACTGCACACGCTTTAATATGGGTAGTTGAAAATGATTAATTGTAGAGCATGAACTTGAAAGCAGGTCAGTGCCTGGCATACAGTGAGCACTCAAACGAATGATGAGTTGAATCTTGTTTTAAGGATATGAAGTGAGTGAAGACTAATTATGTTCATTCTAATCTTAAGTACTTCCCTTGGCATTTAATGAGGGATTACCTTTGAACACAGATTTAATATCAGAAGTGGGTTTTGCTACCTGCAATACTAAAGTCTGCAAAAAGGTGTTAATTATTTATGAGGATACCATATTTTAAAAAATATATTTAAATAATTGCTACAAGGGTAATAAACATCGGTAAAAAAAAAACACCAATACAATGGATTTCTTATTGTGGTTGCTTTTATGCATACATAATTAAAATAATTTTAAGTGGTTAGAATAGGACCACAGAACAACTTTATTCTGTGGTGTTGCCATTTCATGTTTTAATTATTTAAAATGGTGAAATGATTAAACACAAAATTAAACAACTGAATTTGTTGTGGGTAAATGAGTAGAGATAAAATATCAGTTACTAAAATCTGCTCTTAAACTTGCTCTGGTCAGACCCCAGAGGGACTGACCCCATCCCCTTGCACCTCTCATTATGTGATTTCTTATTTTGTGACCCTTGACAGTTTAGAAAGGAATTCTAATACGTGAAAGGCAAGTCTTGCTTGTGGCTCAATCTTAGAATTTGGTAATTTTGGAAAAGTCCTTGGATGCTTGGTTTCACACCACTACATCTCCCCTCTAATACCCAAACAGCCTCAGTATAATCAACTTACATGTAATCAACTTACATGGTACAGAGACACTTTAAAAATTCTTTCTAAGAATTATTTCCTTTGGTCCTTACTTGGCAATTAAACTGGAGGGAAGCAAATCTGAGGACTTCTAAAAATTATGCAGTACTTTAAGTACAATAAGTGCTTTAAATGATAAACCATCCAATGTCATATATACAAGTTACATCACAGGCAAAGGCCTAAGAAAATGGACTAAACTTGCTGTAACATTGACCTCTACAAATGCTCTATAGTAACCACACTGGTACGATAAGAAAGCAGTCAAGAACAAAATTTGTCTCTAATCAGTATGTAGATATCTGTATATATACATATAAATTCCAAGTATCCAAATTGTTTCAATCTTATATGCATTTACCTCTCAAAAGTTTTCAAAGTAACCACAGTGACACATAGTGAAAAAAAAATAAGGATGTCAGGCTTCCTGTTAGGTAAAGTTATATGAAATTGTTTCACTGATGTTATAGTAGCTATATCTGCAGGAAAAATACATATTTTGTAGTTCTGGTCAGTTACTTTATCAGTAAACGTTAACTTCATGCAACAAAATATTCTTGACTCACTTGGAATTATAATACATGAAAAAAAATTGAGAATTTTTTCTTGACAATCATCAAACATGTTTTCATCTGAATGAGGGAAATTCTCTCAGTTTAATATAAGTTTTTCAATGAAACAGGGTAAATTTACAGTAAAGTTGGTCATCTCATTCAATAAGTCTTCCGATCTTCAGATTCAGGCCTAACAGAGAAGAGCGATGATTACAGGAGAAAAAAAATAACTCAAATAATCTCCTGTGGCCATCGTCTTAGAGGCTGGTTTTCTTATAATGATGCACTCTATCACAAGTTTTCAGATTTCCAAGATCTGTGCAGTGTTTTAAAATGGAACTGCCTGAGGAAGATTGAGAAAGCCTTTGTACTTGGGCTTACACAGTAAGCACTTTGTGTGATTCTTAATCACATTTTTATCCAAAACACAGTGCGTCGGTTCACATGTTTCTTGATGATGCTTCTGCTGATTTGTGCTCTACAAATATAAACATGTTTACGCACAGAACACACACACTGACACAGGGATGCTCGGTTAGCCAGCCAGCCATAAGCAGAAGGGAATAAAAATTGCAGGAAGAGCGGTATACGATGCCAAGCCCAGACAGACTATAGATGCCAGTCCCAGGAGTGCCGAAGCAACAACGCTTCTCTCATCGCGAATAATTATCTTCAAGATCTCACAGAACTGGAAAATAAAATTTAAGAATGTCAGAAAAGGTGGCTAAGCCTAAGAATCGCATGTACCAAATAATAAAGCACAATTTTCCCAGCTATCAGAAGAACTGGGATTTCTCTTATGACTTATGAAAGAATTTAGATGTCAATAGTTTAGTTTCTTGATTCCACATCCCATAACAGCTAGCTGAAATGACACCTTTGGTGACTGAGTTCATAATGGTGGTTGCCTTTGGGAATGCATACCTTTTATGGAAAACTACAGAGACTGTAACCACATAAAAGTTCAGGATTAAATGTTAAAAGCATTAAACTGTCAATCAATAACAATATATTCTAAAATTAGATGAGCAAAGAGATCTCTAATCTCAAGTAAATAAATTGTCCATTACTATTGGTGAATTCAACTCCTACAATTAACCATTTTAAAATTTGGTGGTATAATGATAACTTTTTTACTTCCTCTTTAAAAATTTTTTTGTATAAATCTCAATATTTAAAGGCATAGAAAATCTAACTTATTGCCATATCCCATTCCCTGCCTAAATAAATTAAACAAGTTTACAAATCAATTATGAGATATAAAATTGGCTGTTGAAAAGATAAATATGATCTTTAATCCTAAAAAGTGTATTCTTCTAATACATGTAATTTTTTTTCTTAGGAAACTAATTTTACTCAGAATTGATGGCCTATGTGTCAGCCCAGGATCTACCTCTTATTAGTTGTATGACCTCAAGTAAATCACTTAATCTGTGCAGGCTACATTCTTCTTCCATGGGCGCTGGGGCTGTTGTGAGAATCAAACAGAGCCTTTTATGCGAAAGTACTCTGCAGTTTTCTCCATGCTACATAAATGTGAGGTGTCAGGACAATTATCATTACTGCTGCACCTGCCAAAAGTCGTCGCCACCTTATCACTGTCAGAACAGAATTTAGCCATTAGTTGACATTTTTATATGAGGATTGTTGCTCACTAATTTTAAGCTCCTTTTCTAGACATGACATTGTATATGCATTTTAGGGTCTCCTACAGTGGTCTATATAGTAGTGGACTAGGTTTCCAAATTCTTAAAAGGTAGCATGTTAAAACAAATTGGAATTTTGCATTCCATCCTGATTGTAAGGTCATCTCCATCCATACTTTTATACAATAGCTAAACAAATACCACGTTGGTCTTTTTTAGAGGTCAAACATATATTGTATTTTGTATCCTTTTACTAAACTAACAAGACATTGAGTAACAAATACACAATCTTTAATTGGTAATGATGAAATTGAATAAAGTTTCAGGACTGTGAGAAAAGTTGCTCAGCAAATAATGGAAAGATATACATTCAGGTAAATGAGTATGTTGTCTTGATATAGTTATACTTTTCTTTCTTTTTCCCAATAATTTTAAATTAAGACAAATAAAATCACTGTGGACTCTTTTCCCCAAAGCATATTTTGCCAAAAAGCATCTCATTGCTAATGCCCCAGTCTTGTCCACTTGGCCATCAGCCCAGGGGACATCTTTTCGTGGTGGTGCTCAACTGTAGCCAATGTCTCTTACATTGCTAGGTGTTCAGAAGGCTATAGGGGCACTCTTTGAGTATCAAACCCCCAGATATTAAAAGGGGTATTTGCATTTATTTTTGGCAATGAAAAGCAATTTCATCAAAGTAAAACAAAGCCAAAAACATAGCAGAAAAAGCATAAGGAATAAGTTACTAGTGAAAGAGTTTTATAGTTTACAAAACACTGAAATTGTTAACAGCAATATGTAGGGTGGGGCAAAAGTAGGTTTACAGTTGTGAGTGCACGAAGGAGTTTATTCTTGTATTGTTACGTATCAGTTATTATATTATTTTCCATACAACAATTGTAAGCCCAGTTTTGCCCACCCTGCAAAAAAATCCCTTAATTTTATGATTTCTAAACTTGTAAAAAAAAAGAAAGAGAGAAAAAGAGCATCACTACAAAAAAGACTCTGCCCAGTTGATTTTCAAATTAGTTGCAGTGTTTTCATGAGGGAAAGTGCTCTCGAAAGTTTTTGGAAACTCAAATTTAAGAGACGACTTTGCAACTCCAGTGTCGAGCTGGCGAGAGTTATATATATGAACAATTCAAAAACCAGACTCAGAACAAAGTAATTCCTCACTGTTTCTGAGAAGCAGAAGCCAGTCCTCCTTCAGGATTAATGACCTGCTTCTCACAGAACATGTTCAAAAACAGTTCTGAGAAATGAAAAAATTGGGATGGGGTTTCGTTTTCCCTGGGAAATCTACTCCGTGGCCAAATTGTTTGTTAGACCATTGAAAGGGAAAACAAAAACTCAAGTTTCACAAGAGGTGCTATGCAGCAACAGCAGTTAAAATCCTTGTGTACTTCTATAAAACCCTACAAAGTTTCCAAAGATGAAAAACTACTCCAAATAGTTACTTATGCAGAATAAATATTTTACTCCCTTAAAAAAGCACTTGTATTGTTTTTCTGTAGAAATATATAATACAGAGCTGTATGTGTTCCATGGTACACTCCTAATTAACAGATAGAAGTACTATTTTCCTTAGAGAAATGATTTGCTTGGTTTCTAAGTAAATCTGATGTGTTTCCTTTTGTACATTTTTGGAACCCGTGTATGTAATCGTGGTAAAGTTCTTTTCTAAACAGGCCTGGACTGGAGCTGTGATTCTTGAATCACTGCACAGTGCTGTAACTGTATTTTATTTTGCTTACAAAAGTATTCCTAGATTGAGTTTGTTGTGGCTCTATAAATAATCACAAGGAGTTTCATATATACTTTCATACTGTGCCACAGAGGAATGATTTTTCCCACCTCAATAGATTAAAATATGGAATGACTAAAAAACTAGTTACATGGACTCATATTCTTTTGGTTCAAAAAAAAAAACAAAACCCCTAAATGTGAAGAGTCAAACATGAAGTTCATTCTGGATTACCTAGGCTTCCAACATTAAGAGTGAACATTAACAATAGCTCTTTAACAACTGCAGGGCAGGCTGAGAAAGATATTTATTGCAAATGAACTTAAAAGTTAAGAGGTTTTGAACTAAAAATCCATTTCTTCCTCTTTGGACTTGTGGCTGTCTTAAATTCTCTTCCTTCCTTCCTTCCTTCCTTCCTTCCTTCCTTCCTTCCTTCCTTCCTTCCTTCCTCTCCACACCCCCCCCCCCAACAGCACACATTAAAATTACCTTCTGACAGCTAAAGGCTCTTCTTGCAAACCAACTGTTTTTGATCTCTGGGGAATCCATAACCAACCTAACCCACCTTTGGGGCTAATGGGTAAAGGATGCTAACAATGAGAGAATCTGTAGATGGAGATTAAAGTCAACACAGAAAAATTCAAAATACCGAGGAAAAGATGTGTCTGAAGCCCAGATGTGTCTGGGAGTAAGAAGAAATCTACCAGGGAGGTCTTCTTACTGGGAATTTTGATACTTCAAATTAAGCAAAGGGAATTAACTCACTCTCTGCAGCTTACAGAGGGAGGCCGAACCCTGCAAGCTTCCTTACTTTAAGGGCAAAACATTTAGTATTCGGTGTTATGGATTAAGTATAAACTCTGGACACCTTCCTTCCAATTGCAATTCTTGGGAAAAGTTGCAATCACATGGCGGTTGTGGTCATTTCAACTCAGCTGGGTGGACACCCTGACTGCTTGGGCGGCAATAACCGGGCTGCTCCCTTCGGACAGCGGGCAGAGGTACTGCACTGCCACACTCTTTCCCCGCGCCATTTACTTTGTCCGCCTTAGGAACACCAGAGTGTTCGTTATGCAATCTATAACTCAGTGCCTGATCACGGAGGAGAGAAATGGTTAGGGACCGGAGGGCCGTGCCCACGGACACACCGGAGAGTAACACGCCGTACCTTGTCTGCCTGGGGGCTGACCGCGGTGTCAAACCTGCAGTAAGTCACGAAATGCTCGCAGTTGTTCCACAGCAGCCTGTAGGAAGTGAGGCCCAGCATCTTCTCCGCCCTTTGCGCCACCTCCTCATTGAGCAGCGGCTTCATCTTGAGGGACTTGTCCAGGTGATTGACCAAGATTTTGGCTCCGTAGGCGAAGTCATCCACTGTGTCCACGCGGATGCTAGCTACCCTGCCAATAACGCCCAGGAAGAGACGCTTGTTGGAGACCACTTTCTTCGTGAGCCCCTTATCGTCCGTCAGGGCCAACAGGACGTCAGGCATCATGTGGGCGACCCGGTTGTCGCCCAGATAGATGCCATAGTGGGTCAGGTGGGCCCGGGGCACTTCCAGGACGTCACCACGGTGGAAGGAGTTGATGTCATGGAAACTGCTGCTCCCCTTGTCTTCACCCGGGGTGCCCGCACTGAAGAGCTTGAAGTTGTACATGAGGAGCAACTTCTCCAGCAGTAGGGACACAGCCTCCAGCATCGGGTTCTTCATCCTGCTGGGAAACGAGAGTCTTGAGGGGACTGGCACCGCTGCCGCTCTGGCCGGACTGGGCCAGGTGAGCTTGCCAGACAGGGGCACTGTGCTGCAGCTCACCTGCAGGCACGCAGGCACAACGCCGCGGGGCACAGCGGCTGCCACGGCAAGAGGGGGAGGAAAGGGAAGGGGAAGAAGCCTGGAGACCGGCGTGGTCGCACCTCACTGGGGACTGAGGATGGGGAGAAACTGGCGACGGCTGACCTTGGGGACAGTGAGACCCACGCTGCGAACAGCAGAAGATGCGCACCTGGACTCCAGCGTGTGCCTGGGTGCAGGGCAGCTCGTGAAGCTCCGTGGTGCGGGTGCCTCGGAGACCTTTTATCACTGGCCAGGGGGCGGGGCCGACTGTCGTCACAGACCCAGCGAGAGCGCTGATTGGGCACCGGCGCACGCTCTCCGAGAGAGGCGTGTGGAACCGAAACTCGGGGGGAGGGGGCAGGTAGCCCCGGGTTCTGGGGACTCCTTCCACAGGGGCTCCCTCTTGCACTCAGAAGCTAAGCAATTCAGCTTTTAAGCAACCATTTTTGGATCGTAGAGCCCGAGGCATGGCCGTGCGAGAGGTTCTGCACCTGCCGGGACCAGAGAGCGTTCCCTGTACTTCAGAAAGGGTGTCTGTGGAAAGCCCGTTGGGGCGAGATTTCAGTCCTTGTAAAGGGTTGGAGACCCGGAGACCACGGTTAGCTGTTTTCATTTATTCTGCGAAGTGTGCGCGCTTTGAAAGCCTGCGGATTCCTTCCTAAACTCCGGGGCGTAGCCCACACGCCAGGATCCTCCTCTTTAAATGACACGAATCCCCGTGTTTTCAGCAGGTGTGCGGGTTGGGTAGGAACCGGCGGGTCCAGATACAAGTTCTGCGCGCGTGATCAGAACCCCGGGCGCATCCGAAGTCTGAGACTCCAACGACCGTTGAGCGCGCGGCTCCCAACGGTCTGTGTGAAAAAACGGCGAAGTCCCTAACGTTTTCCTGGAAAGCCGGATTCTCGTCAAGTTTATTTCTCTGGCTGCAGGGTTACAAGTGGACCTAGCTTCGTTTCATCCACCCAAACTTTTGCTGCTTTCTTTTAAAGTACCAGGGTCCAGAGGTGGCCGAGGAAGGAGAAGGCGCCGAGTTCCTTGCCAGCGCCCGCGTCCAGAGGGTGGGGGCAGGAAGCAGCCAGGCCCGTGGTGTCCGTGAGTGTGCTGAGTTCCGTGCAAATTAATGCACTGTGCCAGCGACTTGCAACCTTTTTTTAATCTCATGGCACACATACTTACAAAGTTTCTGTGGCACACCAAGATATGTTTTTTGCCGATGTGAACCCCTCCCTCCCATAGGTATAATTTTGATTTATTTTTAGAGAATGGCGTTTGTTGTGTTGGCCGTTGTCATTTTTTTTAAATTTGACAGTCGAAGGGAAAAAAGGAGAGTGACCTTGAGTAGTTAGGAATTGCATGTTTAAAAAATTCCTGGAACACACCGGTTGAAAATCGCTGCATTATGCAAATGCGTTGATCTCGCGGACAAAGACCACAATGGAAAACCTCCTTTGGGTCCATAAAGCTGGGCAGTTCGAGGCTGGTAGGTTTCATCAGCGAGCAGCAACTCCGCCCCCGCCTGGGAAGGGGGCTTGCTGCGAGTGCCGGACGCAGGGCCATTCATCTGACCTGGAAGACGGAGGGGACCGCGGCGACCCTGCGGAAAGGCTGGAAAGTCCAGCCTTTCCCCCACACTGCGTCCTGCCATCAGCGCTCTGTCCCAGTCGTCCCGTTTGCCAATGTTCATTTCTCATTCAACCCCGAATCACATTACAGTCCCAGCAAAGAGAAAAAGATTCCATTTCCCACAAATGAATCAACAAAAAAAGGTGAAGAGGAGAGAGCATTGGACGTGGAAATTTAAAACCATCTATTTCCCCAGCCCCCCCCCATCCACCGCCACCTAAAAATCTTAAAGCGTCGAGCCATTGAGTTCTGAAACTAATCAACCCCCTCTGCACGTGAGCGCTCATTAGCTTTCACCAGCACACTAGCTTAGCTGCAGGATTTAAAATCTGGGGAAAATTTCAAGTCTGATCGAGACCTCAGCGTGTGCGGCTCTGTGGGCCCCACATCGCACTCCTGGGCCCCAGGACTCGACCGTGGGCTCCAGCTCAGATAAAGTGCGGAGACAGGAGCCTCCAGTGTCAAGAGCCAAAAGGCCCCGACAGATCAAAGGACACTTGGTAATCAGCGATTTCCGTCTTTGGTAGTCACTACTAACAGGGTTTATAATGCCAGCAACTGTCACCACCGCGGGACTCTGCGGGAGGCTAATGCAGGGAGAACTCACTGCCTCAAGGCATCAACAGAGGGCTCTTTCAGGGCAAAAAATATTGAAAGATCACCTAAAGGCCCTTATCAGCAGCGTGTGTAGGGCGATTTGTGAGAGGCGGGCAGTGCCAAGGTGATTTGCTTTTGATTTTTCTTTGTTTCCTGGTGGGGTTTAATGTTGTTGCCACCAACTCTGGAAAGAGAGTCACTTAAAGAAAAAGAGTCCTGGTTCGTGTGGCTCAGTGGAGTGAGCGCCGGCCAGCCAACCAAAGGGTCTGGTGTCAGACTCCTGGTCAGGGCACAGGCCTGGGTTGTGGACCAGGTCCCCTCTCCCCATCAATGTTTCTCTAGCACACCGATGTCTGATGTCTCTCTCCCTCCCGTCCCGCCCTCTGAAAACAAATAAATAAAATTTTTAAAAATAAAAGAAAAAAGCAGGTGAAATCAGTATGAGGCATGGATCCTTATAGGTTACACAAGATACAGACAGTCTGCTATCTTTGGAGGTGAATCAGGAAGCAGGGGTGTCCATAGTTTCTTGAAAGTTATTTTTGTCTCCCATAACTCCTGATTTTTAAGCCAAAATGTTATGCCATTAAATTTTTTTTCAGTGAAGCTGCTCTCCCCTGCAGGAAATCAGGCTTAGGGTGACCCGAAGGAGGCAGCCAAACAAACATCCTTTGTCTTCTTTGGAACCTCTTAAGCGGGGAGGGTTTGTGAGGGTTATGCTAGTTTTCAATCAAAAATACAGAGTCAAAGGAGCGCGTGTTGGCTCTGCCCATTGCCATCCCTTCCCCTGTTCTTCAACAAACATGGTGACCTTGCAAAAGGCGAATGCTCAACATTCTTTGAGTTGCATACATTTCTGTAGCCAACGGTCAGTTTTCGATGGGTCTCTAGGGAAACACTTCATAAAAATATGTTTATGCATGGAGAGGCTCACACTCCCACTAATAATTTCCTGCCCGCACCAACTTTAGCTAAACCATGGGAAGACAACTGCTGTTAGAAGGAAATGCCTAAGAGAAACCTAACATTAGAAAATTCTTCTTCCTAAACCAGAACTCTTCATTTGGAAAGAGGAAAATCCCCCTGGTTGCTAAAAAGACCTCTCATTTCCCAAACTGTGTGAAAGGCTGTTTGTTCTGTTCAACAAGTTTCGATGTGCAGAGCTTTCAATGCCCACACACGGCTCTCCGGGTCTCCAGGTCTCCAGGTCTGGTGATTCCGAAAAGAGCTGGGGCTGTCCCAGTCAACACATGCTGGGCACTGAAAAGTCGACTCTCAGGCCACGGCTTCCCTGGTGTCCCAACAGTATGCTGGCCGGTGCTTCAGGCGCTGGCTCTGGCCTTCTCAGCAGCAGAACCTCGGCCTGGGGGCACGTCTCCCTGGTGGGGTGGTCTCTGCCCAAAGGAGACGGAAACTGGGGCTCTCAGAGCCCACTTAACTTACGGGCTTCCCCATCTCGGGACACTGGACCCAGGCTCTCAAAGACAAGGTGCAGAGTCCAACACAGACTTCTTTTTAAAGATTTTTAAAAATTTATTTACCTTTAGAGACAGGGGAAGGGAGGGGAAAAGGGAGAGTAACATCGATGTGTGAGAGAGACATTGATTGGTTGCCTCTCACATGCCAACTGGGGACCTGGCCCACAACCCAGGCATATGCCTTGACTGGGAATTGAACAGGCGTCCTTTGGGTTCCCAGGCACTTAATCCACTGAGCCACAGTAGGTAGGGTCCTAGGGACAGACTTTTTACCTCTGCAGTCTCCCTCTTCCTGGGAAGAGGCTTTGAGGTAGAGGATATGACCGTAATATTGTGTGCCTCCTGTGTGCTAAGCACTCAGCAAAATAGTTTCTCACTTAATCCTCATAACCCATGAAGTATCATCTCCATTTTACACAGAAAGGAATTGAAGCTTATAACTTTGTTTCCGTTTCTGTCACTGTGTCAGTGTGGATCACCACTCAGACCCAGGTTTCCTGTCCCCAGGGCCACCACCACGGGGGACGGCCTGACCTTCCATCAGTTCAGACACATCATCTGTTCAGTGATTAAGTACCTGCTGTACACCAGGGGCCCAATCCTGGAAGTTCAATGAGAGACCTAACCCTAAACTTGGATCCCACACCTTTTTAGACTTCATTTCGCTGCTTCTCAAATGCCAATGTGTCCAATTTTTAACATCAGTTATTTTATTGCAATAGAAAGTCTGGTTTGGTTCATAGTACACCCTCACCAGGAAGTGTCCAGCACTTGAGTCACCAGTAGTCCTACACTGTCCTCGGTTAGACGCAGGAATGTGGGGCAACTCCAGGTACTGCCCAAGGGCACAGCGTCGGAAGCAGAGCCCAGGCTGTGTCCCAGATGTCTTACCTGTTAAGACCTTTTCCCCTGGGTCCTAACCCTGATAAATTTGCTGTTCTAAAGTTATGTTTTTTAAATTATTGCCCTCCTTTAAGATAATTTTGTTGTTGTTCTTAGATTTTTTTGATTATTAAATCATTGAGCACATAACAATAATCTTAACTGTTTTCCTTCCGTTCACTTTTTTCTTCAGTTCATTTACATACACTCAAGTCCGGCCCCAGGGGCACAAACAGAGGCCCAAACTAGCTAACTCTGAGGGGGTAGGGGAATAAAGACTTCTGTGAACTTCCCTCTGCAAGCAGAGGAAAAAGAAGAGACTCCTTTTCATGGAGCCTCCTAACTCAGTGCTACCTGGAGTGTTAGGCTAACATGAATCAATCACCTCCTGGAAGGAAGACTTCCCCTGTTTCCTGGTTGGCTAGCACCTCATTCCAAGGGCCTCAATCCTGTCTGTTGTCTTTGGAAAGATTGAAGGCTGCAGCTCCAGCCAGGCAGGAACTACAGTAGCTGGGGGACTTTTTTTCCTCCCAGTCAAATAAAAACACTGGGCAAAACAAAGAATTTACATTTAATACTATGAAAAATCATGGCCAAAATGAATATAGCTTACTATATGTTATTAATTTATTGATTAAGCAGCAGTCATGTAAAGAAGACAGAAAGTCAGTAGGCAGTAGAGAGCCATGAGAGGCTTTCAAGAAGAGGAATGAGAGGATCCCAGGTAGCTCTGGAGACAGGTGGAGACTGGATTATGGGGAGAAGGGAGAGAAACTGAAAGTAGAGACCAATGGGAAGGGCACTTAAACTTACACCAGGGAAGAGATGAGAAAAGCAGCTAGACCAAGGCAATGGAAAATTAGATGGAGGAGCATGGAAACAAGTAGAAATGTATTTCTGGAGACAAACTGGCAAGAGGTAGTGACCTTGATGTTATGGCGGTGGTAGGAGAGGTGAGAGGAATAAGGTGGGACCAGAGATGACTCTGAAGTTCCCTGCTGGAGCAACTGGACCACTGGTGAAACCCTTCACTAAGAGGAGGAAGGTAGAAGTAGGAATAAGTTTATGGAATTCCTTCCATAATGAAAAATGAACTCAGTTTTGGTGTATGCGGAGTATGAACAGTCCATGGCTTTTCAAAGTGGGGATGTTGAGTAGGTAGATGCATAGATGAAACAGACCTTTCACTGATGAAATAGATGAAGAGGCCAATAGACAAAAACTTGGGAATCTGAAATATCTGGGTGGTGGTTCAGACCTTGGGAGTAGATGAAGCTGCATAAGGACAGCGTGGAGAATAGGACGAGAAGGCAGCCAGAAGAGAGCCCTGCACGAAGGAAGGCCACACGAAGTTGTCCTGAGGTGCTTGTGAAGGAATGAGAGGCTGAAGAAAGTCTCAGTAGGAGGGCACGCTCAGTCTTGTCAAATGCAGATGAGCTAGCAAGAGGGTCCAGGGACCATTGGATTAGGCAATAAGGAAGGTACTGGAGTAGTTTCACAGAGCTGGGGTGCTAAAGTTGGGAGAGTATCAGTCAGGCACAGGGAAGGGCTTGGCAAGGTGGAGGAGTCTTTCACAATTTTTCTGCAGTAAAGGAAAGAAGGGGATCAAATGAAAAGCGTCTTGCTATTTATTTGCATTTTGTTTGTTTTAAATGGAGGGCACATGAGAATATCTGCATATAAAGGGAGGGAAATCAGGGAAGAGGAAAAATACATAGCAACAAAAAATAGGATAGCTGATGGACGTCAGTCCCAGAGGAGATGGGAAGCAATGCCATTGAAACTACAGGTGGGGAGTGGGAACTGGGGAGGACCTTTGTTCCTCTGAGACAGGAGAGGAGAAAGCAGATGCAGAGTGTAGCTCTAGAAACATTTGGAAGCTGGAGTCAAAAAAACTCTCCTGCCTTTACTTCAGTTTGTGCTGTAGACTCTAAAGAAGAAAACTTCAAAACCCAGCCAGTCACCAAAGTTCACGTTATGCTTCAATAAATTCATGCATGTCTACTGGTCATTTGCTTGTGTAAAAATCTAGATAAAAAGTGAGAGTTTTTAATTCCATTCTCATTCAGAGCATCTATTTACATTCAGTTTTACATGCATGTTCCTAGAAGCTTGATCTTTTTCCGCATTTGTTGAGTAACAACAGGCTCTCAGTGATGTCAATTTCTAGTATTAAATTAGGGGAGTGCTGATAAGGGTAACATATTAATGATAGGCACTAAGAAAAGTCAGGCTTATCAGAGTAATCCATTAAGATTTTCAATCACATTTTTATCATATCAAATCACTGTGAAATCACCATACTATTTATCATGGAACAGAAAATATTGAGAGTTAATTAAAAGTGGTTCAATGTTGTCCCCTCAACTAAAATGTGAAAATAGTTGTATAGCAAAGCTTGAATTTAATTTGAATTCAAAGTATTAGGATATAGTTATTATTAACTTTTCAAACTTTCTCCTACTGAGGATAAAATGTTTTCTATTTTTCCAAATTCAGTGTGAGAATACTACAAATGTGTTAAAATTTTCTAACTGATAGAATGTTTCTTTGAACCTGAACTTAATCTGTATGCTTATGTATAGAGATTGTTTAGAATAGGTAATATGATGTTTAAAAACATTTAAAGAGAAGAGTAAGATGCTCTTCAAATAAAAAACAAGGTTATGCCATCTTAGATTTGGGGATCAGAGAGAGATAACTCTAAAAGTCAATATATATTAAACAAATCATAGTTTATCACATTTTTAAAGTATATGCCTGACAGAAAAAAAAGAACATCATCAAATGCCTGTAGGAGATAACGGCCACTTGTCTTGTCTGTGTCACATGTATCTTTGTACTGTCTTCTACCTTGGAGTGACCACATTTTCAACGCTGGTATTCAATCCACCAAGCTGGTGTTTATTTTAATGCACGTTTTCCATATTCTTTTATCTTCTATTCAATTTTGTATTTTCACTAAGAACAAGTTTCCCAAAGCCAATGCTCTTTTAGCCACCTACTAAAGACTTTAAATCAGGAACGTCTTTTATCTGGAAGTCCAGCACCATTTGTCCACGTGCTTTGCCCTGTTGAATGAAACTAACAGGAAAGTCTTGAGTGTGAAGAGAATTCTATTATAGCTATTAATGTTCATGTCGTACATTTTTAAAAAGTGCATTCTATATGAATTGGATAAATAAGATTTTATTTGATGAAATAACAATAAATTTCAAAAGCATACTAAGGGAACACACTTGTAAGTAAAATATATCCCTAGTAGATGAATTCTATGTGAAGAACAAAATTTAAAAAGCTTAAAGTGTACAAAGGACATACATTCCCAAATCAGAAACCCTCAATGTTTATATGGGAATGTACTAGTTGTAAGAAAATAGAAAAAAAAATTTTTAAAGGATAATAAGAATCACATGCAGACCAAAATGAACAAACATCAAAGTAAACTGAACATATAAAGGAACTGAAGTATCTCTTTTCCGCTAGTGATTCACCATAAAACTACAAGTAGTTTAATTTCATCACTGATGCCTATAGGCTATTGGCTTGGACAAGATGCAGAGCTGAAGATGTGAATTGTTTTATCAACTTTATAATTCTTTCCTTTATCCAACGGCTACTGTATAGCTTAGGAAGACTTACGAGTTTCAGATGATTCAAAGGTCAGATTTTTTAAAAAGACTTTATTTGTTTATTTTTAGAGAGAGGGGAAGAGAGGGAGAAAGAGAGGGAGAGAAACACTGATGCGCCAGAGACACATTGACAGGCTGCCTCTCTCCTGCCCCCAACTGGGGACCTGGCTTGCAACCCTAGCCTGCATGTGCCCTGACTGGGAGTCGAACTGGTGATCTTTCGGTTCGCAGGCTGGCACTCAATCCACTGAGCCACACCAGCCAAGGCCAAAGGTCAGATTAAATAACAGGCAATATTTAAGGCTAAGGGACACAGTGAACTGAGTTAAGTTACTGATTTTAATTCCTTTCTAGGGTGACCCAGATATATTTCAATCCGACTCCACAGTATCAGGCTTCAGCTGGTTCTGGACCATGATAGTAAGATAATAATTTTCTTTACTTCAAATAATGGCTCTCCTTAATTTATAGAATGCCAAATACTCTTCAGTTTCAAGATTAGGTCATATTTGAACTATTCTCTTAAATGTCGAGATACTAAGTTTTCTCTCTTGCTATGTAATCTTCAAATCCTCTGAAGTCACACTCATTAAAATGAAGATAATGATGTTTTACTAAGAAGTTATTCAAAAAGACTTTAATTTTTTCCCCATTCTGAACTGAGAACTCTGAAGTATTAGTGTAGGTGTTATGTTTCACGGAATATTGTTGATACAGGATGATGTCCATAAAACTCGAGAAACAACACAAAAGAGAAACCACCCGAGGTTTGGATGCTTACCTGTGGCCGTGCCTACACCACCCAGGGAATTTTTCAAAACGAAGTTTAATGTATATATTCCTGGCAATTCATATCTACAGAGTTAAAAAAATGAATTATAACAAATTTTACCAAATGTAATAACTGCTAAAGAAAGTCTCTACCTCCCAAAGAAACCCAGAAATCAGTCTTATGATAGCCATAAAAAATTTAAGGTAGACAATTCAGATTTAATTATAAATACAAGTAGATATTTTACTAAAAAATGTCGTGAGTGAACACAAGGCTGCATTCACCCAGAATATCTTTATTCAAAAAAGAAAAGCACTTAGTAAATGGGAGGCAATTTTTTGTTGTAACTTAATGTTGACATAATTACAAACTTTCAGAACAGTTGTAAAAATATGGGAAAGAATTCCCATATATTCTTTACTCAGCTTTTTCTAAGTCTTGCTTTATCCTTTTCATCTATACTCCTCTCTCTTTCTCTGTGCACATACACACACACACACACTTTTTTCTGAACTGTCTGAGAAATGTTGAGATACATTGTGGTAAGTTGCATATATGATGACCCATAACCCCTAAGTTCTTCAAAATGTTTCCAAAAAGTTATGACATTCTCTAACATATCACAGCACAGTTATCAAAGGCAGAAAATTAGCATCACTACCACTCTCTAATCTACAGATTTACTTAGATTTTGCCAATTGTCCCAGGAATGTTTGTTATAGCAAAAGGAAAGTCTAAATAATGTGTTGCAGCCAGCTGCTCCTTGTGGCTTGTACCCTCTAGAACAATTCCTCAGTCGCTTTCTTTCATGGCACTGACATTTTTGAGGGATGCAGTCCTGCTGTTTTATAGCATCTCCATGAATGTATGCCTGCTGTTTCCTCATGATCAGATACAAGCTTTGCATTTACGACAGGAATGCCATGGAGTGATGAGGTTTTCCTTTCCTATCAGTAGGCACATGATGTTGATTTGTCCCATTACTAGTGAGAAAGAGAAAAGCAGACAGTATCTGACCTCTGGGATCTGAGAGTGTCACCAGCTCGTACCAGCAATTTTCTATGGAGACTACCAACAGCTATAACAAGCTCAACCTCCAGAGATGGTTGGGGTCTCTCTCCCTTCTCTCCTGAGGAGAGTCCACCACTCTGTATGCAATGGCTTTTCCTGCTTGTCCCCTCTGCTAAATACAACCTGCTTTTCCACCTTAAACTCTTTCCTTGGTCAAAGCCAAGAACCCTCTTAGCTAAGGAGCACGAGAGTCCCCACCTGGACTCGCCCTCGGCATCACATCCAGAATTATTCAAGTTAAAGATTAGAAAAATGTACAGAACTGCAAAGTAGCGTTACCTAAACAATGGTCTGTGGGCTGGCAGCTTCTACAGAGCCTCAGAGCTAGTCCAAATTGCAAATTTGTAATCCTCACCTGGATCTACAGGAACCCTCTTAAACAGGCCCTCTGAGTGACTGTGAGGAGCTCTGGTTTCTTCAGTGCTGCTCTAAAAGTGCACCTTTCTGCTGGGAAGGGTGCACTC
>CM052545.1:19761447-19782272 GCA_028533065.1 Trachops cirrhosus | reverse complement strand
TGTGTATATAAATTAACTAAGAAATATCTGTGGTATTTATTCCCATTCTATTGTTCAAGTTGGACAGGTACTTTCATTGGCATATCTAGGCCATTTCAGAAAGTCATCTTTAGGTTACATTAAGAATAACTTTTAAAATAAATATTTATAGAGCAGCATTGCTACTAACAAACTCTTGTCTTAAAATGTAACATACTTTAAATTTGACAAAAGCTCATAAAAGTAGAAAAACCCCTTGTTTTGGCTAACTTAGCATGACTAAACAAATGGGGTGCCTCCTTAATTACTCCCTTTAATGCCTGAGCTTGGGTTCAGGATTCATTAGAGATCGGACTTCCAGCAGAATTTCCTGTTGGTTTTGGCTAAGTTATTATTGGTGCATTATATAGAAAAGAAAGAACAAATCAATTGATTACAGCCTGGAAAGTATTAAATGAAAACACAAGAATGAAAAGCATCTACATAGAATCTACCAAAGGAAACAACCGATGATCAGACTGAATCTCAGAATACACGGGTGAGGCTCTGCTGTCTCGCTGGCCAGGCTGGCAGCCACGGGCACCATATGGGTGCGCTCAAAGCAACTGGAAACACGTGGACGCCTTCTTTCTTAGCGAAGTTACCAGACGGCCCCAAGTAAAGAACATGATTTTTCTCCAATTTTACTTATCCAGAAAATTAAAATCTTAAATGTAAATGTTTTATAGCATTCATAGGTTCATCTTGTTTGAGCACACATAGAAAATGATACTACAAAAAGGATATCCCAGCCCTTTAGGAACTAATCTAGGCATTAAGTCATTTAAAGATATTAAAGAAGATGCTTTTGGGGTATTCTCTAGTACAGCTATCAGTACTAGGATTGGATTAAGACCCAATTACTTTACTCAGGTGAGTTTATCAGGGAGAATGCCAAACCACGCTCTTTGTTTTCAGGAAAATGTCAGCAGTGTGTGTGTGTGGTGAGGGAGACGGATGGGCGGTGGCATTGCTGATCAGAAAGTAAGCCATGTGGTATCTACATGCTGCTCTGATTAACAAAATTAAAGAATTGAACTTCTAGGTCCACACGTTCCCTAGGGTTTGGTTCTCAAGTATGGATTCCAAGGTTATCGAAATATTGATAATAACCCTAGCATGTTCACATTATTCTGAAGTAGTGTTTAAATTCATTACCCCATGCTGTTGATGCTCGTTAGTTCAAATGATTAGGGCAAGTAGTTAATGAGTACAAAGTTGGAATGACACAGGGTGACTAGTTTTTCAGTCCTTAATGCAAATGACTCTAATCCCAGTACATCCCACAAATAACAGAAGGGGCCAGGAGAAAGGGTGGGCAGGAACTGGTAGGACTCTGTCATCCCCTGGAGCCCAATAGGTGCACACATCTGCTTAAACATGTAAAGAGTGGACGGGTTGAGGGGGGCAGAAATCTGTAACTGGGCTCTACGCACACACGATTAAATTTCATTTAATGCTGAATATTTAGGGAACCACTACACTCTTAGAGAATGTACTTTATTACTTTTATTCAAAGGCTGAATTTTCACTGAAACAAACTGAAGAGTAGTAGCACACTGGGTGGGGCAAAAGTGAGTTTACAGCTGTGAAACATGGTTTATTTCATGCATGATTTATTTATTTTTATTTTCAGTTACAGTTGTCCCACCTTTTTCCCGTTGCTCTCCGTTGCCCCATCCCCCCATACCGCCCATTCCCACAGTCAATCCCCACCCCATTGTCTGTGTCCATGAGACCTCTATGTTCTTTGAAACATTATTTATTTATTATTATGTTATTTTTAATACAAACAACCATAAACCTACTTTTTCCCCACCCTGTATTACCAGCCCTATGAGTTGGGTAGAAGTGAAAGGATAAGAGGTTATACCCAGTGAGAGGGTTTTGAAGTCAAAATCCTGGACATGTGAAATGTTTCTGAATAGCAATGACAGCATGCTGTGTCCTTGTTTACGAGTCGCAGAAGTTAAAAGTGTTGTTAGAACTGAAGAAAAGAAACCCTGAGTTCAGCATATTTGAGAGGTCATTAATTGGTATAACGAATTCTTTCACCAGTGGCGGTGAAGTGGTGCAAAAGGCACCTAGGATTCAAACGTGGAGACCGTCACGGACTGTGCGAGTGCCCTGGAGGCCAGCAGGGGGAATGGCGGAAGGACGGTCAGAGGTACTGGTCTAAGCATCGAGAGGGAAAAGATCCTGAAGACATCTTTGAAGGCAAGGACCGCCTCTTACTAAAAATTTAGATTCTCGAGTACCACCCAAAACTATTTAACTTGAATCTCTAAAAATTGGGCCCTGGAGACTTTTTTTTTCAACAGACTCCCCTGATACTAGTTAAACTAGTTTTGGGGAATGACTGGGCTAGAAAATCTAGTGTTGAGAAAGGATTATATACACCCAGTGTATCAACAACATTCAGTTGCAGGTAATAGAAACTTAGTTATTTTAAGCAGAAAGGTCCATAATTGAGAGACTTAGGTGCATGTAAAAATTGTTGTGAGAACCTACAGCAGGGGATTCTACGTGCGCATTCAAGGACATTCAGTGATTTTCAACCTGTGTGCTGCAAGAATTTTTAAAACATGCAATGCCTATTTAGTCAAGGGCACTGACCTCTTTGCCCTTAGACTGTCAAATAAAAAAATGACAACAGCCAACACAATAGCCATCCAGTGTGAATGAATCAAAATTATACTATTTTTTGTTGGATCAACAAATTTTACTTGTCCTCTGAGATGAAAAAGGTTAAAAATCGCTGCACCATACAATTGACCCACCTAGGTGGCACTGCTACTAAAACAGTCAAGAAGGTGAGGCTTTCAGAAGCCCCCACCAGAACAGGTGGTTGAAGGAACTTCCTCCTTTAGCTGTGATTCAGAGATTAACAAACTACCACCTGAGCTGTTGGCTCCAAGAACACATCACCAGTTAAAATTCAGCAATCAAGAAGCAAACACTGTATCCGTTAGCTCTGGAGCCCCAACACACCTGCTCCATCAGTAACGGCAAAATAGATGCCCTGTGCCTTGCTTCTCGGCACCTATAAAGCTGCTGAATGTTGACGTCCCCTCTGCTGCTGATGAAACACACCCTCCCCTCCCCCACAATGCCGGCGCCTCAACTGTCACGCAGACTTGACCACACTACCACCATCCAAACCTTTCTGGAGGCATCTGAGTGATAAAATCTAATTCATATCCAGAAACCTAGCTGTAGGAAAGGCTGAGTTTAATTTTTTTTATCTTTCCAAGCTCTCCAGATCAGAAGACAAAATAGGAATGGGATGGATGCTGGGTGCTGATTCACCATCACCCCCACAAGCATTTACTAAGCGCTGTGCTGGCGTGGAATGCTCCAGGCACCACAGGCCCCAGTCAGCTCTCTCTCATTCTCCACAGTGACTGCTGTCTCCACTCACAATCTTCCCCCATCTCTTACTCATTTTTTCAATTTTTTTAGAGAGAAAGAGGGGAAAGAAAAGAGAGACAGAGAAACATTGATTTGTTCCACTAATTCATGCATTCATTGGTTGATTCTTGTATGTGCCCTGACTGGGGATCAAACCTGCAATCTTGGTGTATCAGGACAGTGCTCTAATCAACTGAGCTACATGGCCAGGGCCAACAATGGGTGCCTGGGTGGACTTGAACTCTTACTCATTTTAAAATAAGCTGACATCTGTCCTTCCTCCCCACCATTCCACCGGAACTTCCTTACAAGATTACAAATAGACTCCTTATGGCTAAATGTAAAGAATAATGCTGCCTTTATATTACTTCATTTAATTACATTATTTTAACAAAGTTGACCTTTCTTTTTTGACCCTCCTTTCCTTGACCTTCATGTAACCACACATGTAACTTCTTTGACTGCACCTTCTGTCTCCTTGTTATCCTTTCTTCTTCTGTTTTTTTTTCTTGAATATTAATGTTTCTAAGGTTCTATCCTGGTTACTGAGTGATCTTATCCAATGACTTTGTTTACTGTGTCTGTACTGATGACTCCCAAATTTATCTTTCTGGTAGATATCTCTTTCCAGAGCTCCCTACATATCCAAAAGCCTCAGGGTCTCCTTTTGAATAATAACACAGATACATTTCAGGCTTAACATGTTTGGAACTAAACTCATCATTGCCTCAAAACTGCCTTCTTTTTACCTTGCCTATTTCGTTGAATGACAACACCATGTAAATAGCTGCTCAGCCCAAAAGTCCAAGAGTAATTTGGACTTCTCCCTCTTCCTCATTCCTCACATCTAAGTCCTCCTTATCTAGTCTCTTATAAATTCACCGTATCTACTTCTTTTCATCTTTACTGCTACTATCTCAGCCTCGGCCACCATAATTGGTGACCTACATTACTTTAACAGTCTGACCCTGTCCCTTTCCCAAACATTCTATTGTAGCCACATTAAACATGGCTGTTTAATCTTCTATCTCTGCACTAGAGTTCCTCTTTTGTTGTATCCCCAGAATTTGTCACATAGTAACAAATAATCATTTGTTCAATCTCAAAAGGAAGAGGAGAAAAGAAGAAAGAATGTCTTTCATTGGAGAGAGTACAAATGAGGTGATATCCTCAGAATTGTTGTTATACTGGAGAGGTTAAATATGAAGAAAAGTTTGTTTATCACAGAAATAGAATTCCACACACTAACAAGGCTGCAGAAGTTGCACATAAAGCAAAGCTTCCTAGCTTGCATGCCATAGGGCATGCTGGTGTGCCAAATGGCTACCGAAGAAACTGGATGGTAATTGGGATGCTTCTATTCAAACTTAGGTCCATTCGACCTAAAACTGTTGTTCTTCCTACTAAATCTGTTTGCCGTAACAATGAGATGATTTTACCTACTGATGCTTTTAAATGTTTTTTTGTAAGGAAACCTGAAGATATACATTACGATTTTATAATTATTTTATATAATATTCTTAGAGATCATTTTAATAATGTACTTCTTGTTTGATATTATTAAATGTACATACAGGGTGGGGCAAAAGTAGGTTTGCAGTAGTTTGTATGGAATATAATACAATAATTAATAAATAGCAATACAGGGATAAACTGTTTCTCATGCTCACAAATGTAAACCTGCTTTCACCCCACCCTGTATATCAGGCTTGTTTTTCTGACAAAATACCTCAATTAATATGCAAACTACTCTTGGGGACAAGAGTTTTTCTTACTCAGGAAGCAAAAAATATATATACATTTTCCTAAAATATATTTTTGAAGTTGCAGATCTTTTATTAATCAGTGTAAACCTCAACACAAATACACCATCATAATTTCACGCATTTGGAGGGAAAACATTTCCTGGTTAAGTGGAAAATTGTGCAGATGGCTTCTGGAAGGCCTTCCTTCCAAGCAGTTTCACAGTGAAACACATTCCGTGTAGAAGTGTGGACCTCCTTTCTGCAGTTTGCTGTAGCCTACGTTCGCCGAGGAGAACTTGCTCTGGTCACCTGGGCCCCGTTCAGAGGGCCTGGAAGCAGAGGACACAAAACTGCGTGGCCCAGGGACAGGTACTCAGGGTACCGAGGGTGAGCACATGTCCAAAGTCACCCTGTCCTAAAACGTTTTTAGTTAATTACACAACTGTTCACAAATGGCTTTCACAACATATGTGAAAAAACAGTTGGATGACTCTTTCCACCCACAGGAAAATAAAACTTGAAAAGTAAACCTTTAGGAGCTAAGACATCTTAACATAATCCTTAAAATTCTCACACTTATATATAACTTTCTAATCTCTCCTCCAAAAGTTTTACCTTCTATTCTCAAAAATTCATTCTAATACCAATCAAAGAAAATGGACCCCAAATAATTCAATTTAATAATTCAAAGTATTTTTAAATGCCTCTTCCCCCAAAATCTCTCAAAAATTTAGCTGTATTTAATGATTTCCCTCACCAAAGATATTCTACTGAAAAAGACATTTTCACTATTAAACACTAGCTTATAAATTGGTACAAAAAATCTATGAAAAAGCGATCTAAGGGTGACAAATATTTATTGAGCATCTACTGTGGCTTCCCTTGGGTGCTTAGTGCCCAGAAGGAAAGAATGTAAGGATTCTGGGATCCTTACATGTAAGAATGTAAGGGCTGAGGGAGAACAAAACAAATCTTTCAAGCAGCCGATAGTGCCAGAAAGTCAATGCAACAACTTCAACACAAGACAGAGTCAAACGCATGGCAAAGCGAAGACGGTGGTTAAAGAGTAAAAAGTAGAGATTGTGTCTGCCTGGGAGGGTTAAGGCTGGTTTACAGGGGAGGATCATTGGAGCTGGGATTTGTTAGGATAGACATGAGTATTTTGTTGTGAAAAGACAGATGGGAAGCAGGTCAGGTCGTTTGAAAGAGACAGTGAGATTTGACACATGGAGTTGGGAAAGCACAGGCTGTGTTCTGGGGGTGGTCAGGTCCAAGCTCTTCAGTGTGGCAGACAGGCTGTCCATGTTCTGACCAAGGCCCCCATCCTCAGCCTCATCTGTCTCTATTTCCCACTTGAAAATTCTCTCTGTTCCCCGAGCTTAGAATGCCCTTTCTTTCATTCCCTTCTCCTCCCTGAGCCACCTCCTCCCTGCATCTGAGCAAATGGACACCCCCTTGTTCCTCATGACTCCACTGCAGTCTCCCCCACTTCTGCTTCCAACTGCTCCCACCCCCTGCCCCACGTACAAGGGTCTGGGGTTTGGCGCTTACCCTCTGTGCTCCCCTAGGACCAGATGGCCCTCATCACTCAGTAATGGAGTTGACTGTTCATTGTCTCTCTCTCTCTCCCTGGGGCTTGTTCACTGCTGTTTTTCCAGTTTTATCATAGCCCCTAACATACAGTAAGTACATGATAGTATTTGCTGGTCATTGAGTGAATGGCAGAAGTGATCTGGCTTGACTGATGTGTCAGGTGTATGATGAAAGAAACAAACCAAGAAAGATAAATCAGAGATCACAAAGGGCACACGTGCTGTGTGTAGCAGCCATCACTGTCGTTGGCCAAATATTTCTAGTTCTACCCCCTTTTGGCCATGCCATGACTACACTTCTTATGGTGGGATGGGGTCCAATGTCTAGACCAGGCCACTAAGTTTTGAGCAGAAGTGACACATTTCATTTCCTGGTCAAAGTATTTAATTGTTGGTGCAAGACACTCCAGAGCTCTCTCTCCCTTCTGGAAAGACTCTGTCAGCTTGAGTCCCCGAGCCACTAAAAGTAGCAGTCTCCCTGCTGACAAGTGCTGGACACGTGATATGAGCAAGAAATGAACACTTATTTTAATCCACTGAGATTGTGAGTTGTTTGTTCATGCATAACATCTAAAAAGTTTATTATGTACATCATTGGGAACTATTAAGAATTTCTTCTATCAGAACTAGGTTTCCTGACAAAAAGTTTGAGCACTCTTTTTAATGACAGATTTGGAAAAAAAGATGAGCTGAAGCCAGGGAGAGCAATCAGGATGCTATCATAGTAGTCTGGCTCTGTATTTCCCAAATTTATGCTCGATGGACCTCTCATCAAGGAAATGTGAAGCTGATATAGCACCAGAAAAATGCTTCCACAGTAAAGTAAATCTGGAAAACTCCATATAACATATATTGCCTTTACAAAAAGATATTTGCAATATAGGTTAGCCAATAAAAAGTTTGGAGAGGGTACTGAGTAAAAAGTACATTCTTAACTTCATCTGATCTAGTAGCCATCACCAAAACTCATTTGCTCCTGGAGAGTTACTTATTTGCTTGCTTGTTTGTTTAGCATACCTTCTATGAACCTCTAGAAGACCCTCACTAATTTCCAAATGCCTGGGGTTGAGAATCACTTAGCTGACATTAGGTGGGTTAACATTACAACAGAATCAAATCACACTAATAATATATGGCCAGCTCCAGTAACACTTAGGAACCTAAGATCAGAGTTTAGTAGTTTTAAGAGGTTTAATAAGGAAACAGTAAAAGAAATGTCACTAGATTCCTACCCCCCATCGATCGAGAACATTTATATCACCCCCAACCTGCTTCAGTAGATCTGTTTCCAGTAACAACAATTGCTAAACACAAACATAGTTGTTCAGGAGATTAGTTATTGCCAAATCAGACATTTTTAATAGGCTATGCATGTCTAAACCATGACCCATAGCCTGGTTTTACAAGCCTGGCCCTTTGCCCAGGATGTGGGCGTGGGGAGGGCCCAGAGTGAAAGTTCTAGAAAGAGGCTAAAGTAAATCAGAGGACTTAGTCTCAAAGAGAGCTCCCCCAGGCAGAGCACTGCTCTCCCACACAGAGGTGGTTTTGGTAGTTTGAAAATACAGCTGAGGATTTGGCCTAACAGACGCAGACTTAGAAATACTGACATAGTGGCAGAGCAGTCTGTGGAAGACCTGTGTGTCTGCCTGGACAGAGAGAAGGTCTAAGGCAAACGTAGGCTCTAACTGAAATAAACTTAGAGGAACTGATATTTAGCACTATCTCAGAGCCAGACCTCAGCTTCTTCTTACCTGGCTATCTTACGCTCCTTAAGAAATTCTCAGTATGCTTTGCTAGCCCATCTGCTCATGACCTCAGCCTTCCCAAAGGCTGTCCTGTAGAGGTAAGCCAACAGGCTTCCACCTGCCAACAGCATCACCCTATTTTGACCCCACTCTACTGGATCATAGCCCTCAGTTAAGACTTGCCCCACTGACTCTTCAGTTGCAACCCCACCCTATCTCAAAGATCTCTCCCACTAGAAACACCGATAGTGATCTGTTTCATATTGGTCCCCGCCTGTCTCCACACACTCTTGCATAAACCCTCTAACTGCAATGCCCTGCCTTCCAGTCTGCTTTATTGAAGTAGAGTAGCATTTTCCACTCCAATAACGACTGACCTGACATTTCCAAACATCTAAAATGGGCAAGAGGTCAAGGTGCAAAAGGTGCACCTAAGGTGTGAAAAGTGCCAGAGAACTTTCCTTTGGGGTGAAGGAGTGCCAGACGTAATGTAAAACCTCAACATTGCTTCTAGTCAGGCATAATATACTAGTGAACTGAAACAGAGGGAATGTGCAGTGTGTTTTAAGCAGGTTCTTTTTTAAAAATAGTTTGTACACAAACTTTTTATTTACTGTGCCACATTCATAATATACCATATTCCAAAGGCAAACTTTTTACTTTTTATTAAAGCAGGTTCTTAAGACCACATTCTAAGACTACAGAAAAGATTATTTATAGAGAACTACTAGCATCTATTATACCACCTTTAGCTTTAAATGTTCTAATTGTTAATTTTGGACAGTAAATAAATTCATCTAATTATTTCAGTTCTCTGGCATGAAACTGTTAAGATACATGAATTTCTAAAAGTCAGCTATCAGAAAATAAATAGAAATAAAAAACAATGAAATAGTAATCTGATTAATAGAAAAATCATAATTTATTTTTCATTGAAAATAATCTTTAAAAATATATAACAATTATATATTATAAGCAATATATATAATTCAGTTTAAAAATGTACATATTATCCCATATTTTGAATGTATTTCATATATTCTTAAAACTGCTTTAATTTTAAGAAAATTAGATTATTTACATTTCACTTAGGGAAAACAACCAAAAGAGACTTACATTTTACTAATACATTTTCCATGGCATATGATTCAGCCACATTAGGATTCTGATACTGAGGCAACATCTAAAAGGCTGATGTGCTGTTTCTATCAAGTTTCTCCCTACTCCGTGTCACACAGTTCTCTCCCATCTCCGAGGTCTGGTGCCTGCACCATCCAATTTAGCATATAGTAACGGGTCTCCTACTGATTTCCAGATGCTCCAAATCTTGTCACTTAAGAGCTCAAAGAGGGTCAGTTTAGCAAGACCACCAGTTCATTTTGAAGGACAGCAATCATGTCTTGTACTATTTTGTATCTCCCATAATGTGGGCAAAAGTTACACATAAAAGTTCTCTAATCACAATGAAAGTTATAGATCTCCTAATTCAAAATCAACATGCTCAATTATTATAAGCCCCAAATATAAATGTGGTAATTCAGTCACCTACAGTGAACCATACCTTATCACGGAATTTCCCTCAGGTTGTTCTCTATGCAGAATATGTTGGAAGAAATCTTCTATGGCTTGAGCAGTTAGAAATTTTTTTAAGTATGGGTAGTAGAGAGGGTGCCGAGCTATGATACCTATTGCATACAAAACACCACATTACTAAGCACAGATACTGAAGATTGATCAGTAGGACTCACTAGTTTAAAGTATCTTAATCTGATTGTTCCAGTGCATTGTGTATTGGGTAGGGGTGGGGAAGAGGGGATCTGAAGGGATATAGTGGACGAACTGTAGCTGTCAAAGGGAATTGTTCAGCATGCCATTCTCCCAGCTTTGGCCATGTACAGAGTTTCTCTGATTTCGGGTTGCCAGATTTAGATATGTTGAATTTAGGACATACCTAAAGATTGCATGGAGCATACTCACACTGATAGTTACTCATTATTTATATGAAATTAAAATTAGCAAGGCATTCTTTATTTTGTCTGGCAGCTCTAATTATTTCAAAGGGTATTATGAAATTTTAAGAAAATTTATTTTTACTACTAAGTAAATGCCACATAGCTGCAATTTGAGAAGAAAGGATGGAAGATTGATGTAAAATCAAATGAAAAATGTACGAATAGTAACATCAAAAGACTAAGTTTCAGAGGTCAAGGAACTTGGCAATCATGCTTCCTGCTCTATTCTGCCTATGGCTCATGTTCTAGGGCAGCAATTTTCAACTGGTGTGCCGCAAGAATTTTTAAAACATGCAGTACCTGGCTATTTAGTCAGCAGCACTGGCCTCTCTTCCCTTAGATTGTCAAATGTCAAAAGAGCCAGCCTAACAGTATTCAACCTAACAATATTCAGCCTAACAGTGTGAATACCCTGTCTTAAACCATAAATACACAGGTCATCTAATAGAGTTGTATCTTATTGCTCAGGTTGCTAAATAAGGATGCATCTGATTGGTTAATTCTTAGTACCAGAAATCCTTATGAACTAGTGTGGAGCAAAAAGTATATGTAATTACTAATATTATTATTATTATTTGTAAATCAAGATTATAACTATATTTTGTCAGATCAGCAAAAATATATATTTTCTGTTGTGCCAAAAATTTTTACTGATTAGTTTATGTGTGCCATGAGATGAAAAAGGTTGAAAATCGCTGTTCTAGGGAATGTTCAGAAATGAAAGGTTGGCCAATCCATTTCTTTTAGTCATCTCAGCTTAAACAGCTCAAATAAGTAGAGCAGGTAATGGCGAAGCAGAAGTATACAAACTGTCTGTGGCCATCACCTGATATCTTTCCAGGAATAGACAAGGTGTGAATGGAGTCATTACTTACCAGATTTCAGAGGCCGGCACCTATAACGGGTGTTTGCGTGTGTGTGTTCTTTTCCGTATACAGACTCACTAGGCAGTGGAGATTTGGATCCACTCTGGTTTTTATATATTAAATTTACTAAAGGACAAAGGCATTCACAGTTCACCTAAAGGCACTTATTAAACGATAGCCTGGTTATTCTTGGCATTTCAGTAAAGAGATGGGTAAGTGACATTCTGTGAGGTTAAAAAGAACAAAGAACCAGGAAGTTATTCTAAGGAGAAAAGGAAGGATCTGGCAATTTCTGAAGACGAAAAGGAGAAAGGACTTTTAAGAGGTGAGGAGATATTCTTTAAAAATATTCTAATAAAGGAAATATACATGAATAACGAAAGACAGAAAGATGGTCATAAGAAAGTATTGTACTATTTAGGAAACATCAAGGAAAAAAAGATTAAAAGGGAGCTCTTGGCCAAAGGCCAGCTCACAAAACAAGTGCATTATAATATTATGAGATAAGAGTGGATATTCTGGCCCTGGCTGGTGTGGCTCAGTGGACTGAGTGCCAGCCTGTGAACCAGAGGGTTGCTGATTCCATTCCCACTCAGGGCACATGCCTGGGTTGCAGTCCAGGTCCCAAGTGGGGGGCACATGAGAAGCAGCCACATGTTGACATTTGTTTCCCACCCCCCTCCCCTCCCCCTTTTCTAAAAAATAAATAAATAAAATCTTTTTAAAAAAGAGTGGATATTCTGGCCCCAAGTATGTTTAAATTATTTTTTGCAAAAATGTATTATTGAAAGACACACTTCATTTGAAGCACACATTTTTGTTTGTTATGTCAGTAAGCAAATAGCTAGATAGCATTGTGTTGGGACCCGCCCTGCCTGGTTTCAGGAGCTGCAACCCCCCATAGCTAAGGTTGAGTGAGAACCACTAAGAAGGCAAGCCTGTCTTCCCTGCATGAGCACTGCCTGCTCCAGGTCTGGCCCCCATTGCTTGGTTGGTTAGCCAATGAGGGGTAACATTCCTCAGAGAAGAATGGACCCAAGACAGGCACGATCATGTGGGAAGGCCCTCTGGGAGAGACTCAGGGGTCTGTGGAA
The DNA here is from genome assembly GCA_028533065.1 of Trachops cirrhosus. NCBI lineage: Eukaryota > Metazoa > Chordata > Mammalia > Chiroptera > Phyllostomidae > Trachops > Trachops cirrhosus. Next base: position 19,769,789 of record CM052545.1, on the reverse strand, counting down.
AAGAGGGGATGATCGACCCCCGCCCCCTCGACTTTGACAAGCCTGAGTCCTTATTCTGCCTGTGAGAAATCCAAATCTCCCAGCTGCCTTTGTCTCCTCTGCCGGACTCAGGCCTGCGGCAATGACAAGGGGCGGTGCAGTCCAGACTAGACACAGGGGACCTCCCGGGGTAATTAGGCCTGAAGCAGAGGATATGCAAGGTCCTGTGAAGCTTACTTTGCTGGAGGATGCTCTGAATTAGAATATGAAGGCATGGGCAGGAAATGAAATAGCCCTTTAGGTCCTGTAGTTTTTTAGGTGATAAGACCCCAACTCAGCGAGAGCCCTTTTAGCTCTTTGAAAGTTATCTACCTGTTTGAGCTTCCCTACCAGACTGTAATGAACAACCTGAATCTGTATTCCTACCCAAAGAACCTAATAAAAGCCTGCTTGGGCGGGAAGGTGCAACGCTCCCCCCTTTAGGGAGTGGCTGTGCCATTCCTATTCCTCCACAGGACTCAATAGTCCATGTGTATTTCTTTTGTTTCCTCGATCATCTGCCGCACTCACGGTTACCGCTGGCCGGTAACTGCATCAGCATTGGACAATTTAATGTATCTTAAATAACACAGTAAACAAAAACTTTCATCGAATCCAAACGAAAACTTATTAAATGACTGAAATCAATTCTAGAGAGGTGAAAAATGGTTTTGATAAGCAAAAACATACCTATATTTGCTGAGTTGCCTTTGTCCCCACTTCTTGTATAGGCCAGATCTTCTAAGCGATAAGTCAGTGAGCCACCTGGTAGGTCTACCAGTGGAAGAAAATTGAAGAGGTACATAAAAAACTTAACCGATGGTCACATGGGTGTGGTGGTTCCAACAAGGAAGCTACACAGGGCAACGTGGTTGATCACAATTGGATCGCAAGCTGTTGGAAGGCTTAGCACTCTACGTCAGATATGTGTTTCTTTAGATTTCTAAGAACATTAAACATTTTTGAGACATAAATATATGTTCTGCTTAAAAATTACAACTTTTATGTAAAACCAACAATAAAATGAGAGTAAATGACAATGTTGAGATATTCATACCACTTTAAATGGTGTAACTGCATAATTGCTAGAAAGTTAAACATCCATGATGTTATTTAACAAATGGGAAGCAGAACATTTCAGATGTTTTTCTCTTTACGATGATTTTGTGGGAACAATAACACTCTTTTTTAGACTGTGGATCCATATCTCATCTTTATGGGAGACCGAAACTTTATAGGTACTCACAAAGACTGAACAGCATTTAATTTAATATAGTGGACCATGCAATAATTACCAGTTCCCTATGATCAAGGTAAAGAATATGCAAAACCAGTAAGACCTCCTTAAAATGAATCAGCAAGAACACCATTTCAAACAAGTGGGAAAAAATCCTCAATTGTAGAATATCTCCAAAGCAAATTTCGTAAGCACATGGTAATTAAAATTAGGTCAAGAAGCACATGGACAATTACAGTGTAAACCCTCTGAGTGTACAGGCAGTCCCCACTTTGCACAATTCCAATATGCATGAATGCTGCCACCAAGATTAAGTTGATTAACACCAATCCCCTCACAGCACAGTTCCAGTTTCAGCTACCACAGTATATGAACTGGATGTGACTGTATAATTTTATTCAGTCCACGCACACATGGCAAAGTGTGTAGTTGTGTTGCCTCCTTGGTCTCGCAGTGATAAACCCGCATGAGATTTTACAAAAATGCATTGTTGAAAGAGACAACTGGCCAAGAAATAGGAAAGTGTAGCAAAGAAATAAGTGGTTAACAGGGGAAGTAAAATGATAACTGAAGTTACAGAAGGACCCAAGGTAGAGATGTTGACACTGTTGAAAGACTCTAGATATGCGGACTCTAGAGGAAATTGGTGAAGGTGAAATTTTTAAATTGAATTTATTGGGGTGACATTAGTTAATAAAATTATATTGGTTTCAAGTGTACAATTCTATAATACATCAACTGTATCTTATATTGTGTGTTCACCATCCCAAGTCTTCGATCACTTTTTATTTCCCCCTTTAGCCTCTTCCACCTCCCCCCACCCCCTTTCTCTCTGATAATCAACATACTGATGTCTGTGACTGTGAGTTTTCTGTGGGTTTTTTTGCTTAGCCCTTCATCTTTTCACCTAGTCCCTATACCCTACCCTCTGAAAGCTGTCAGTCTGTTCTCTATCTGTGGGTCTGTTTCTATTTTGATGGTTAGTTTATTTTGTTCATAAGATTCCACATACGAGTGAAGGTAAATTTATCAGCATAAATGAGGAAAGAGATTGTGACTAAAAGGATGAAGGTGTCCCCGAGGAAATGATGCCTAAAAGAAAACCTTCACACAAGGAATTCTTGAAGATATTTCCCAATGGAAAGTGCAAAGGGTAAAATGTTGGAGGCTGGTCCAAGCCTCCATAGAAAGGAATATGACAAGTTAGAGTTGGCCTGTGGATGGATGTATTTTAGTCTCCTGCAACTGAATCTCTAAAAGGCTGAGAGCTTTCCAAAGCTCTTTTTTCTGATTCAAATGTTCCCTTGATGAAGGGTGTCAGAATAAATCACTGTTCTGATTGCATGTCTTTCTGAATCCCTCCTAAAATCTAGATTTCTACTTGTGCAGAGCTATCCTTGATTTATGCAACAAAAACCATCACATTTGCTTGGGTCCCCTCATCAAGAAAGAGACCAGCTGAATTGTAGGGTTATCGTTTTTCTGCACAAATCTCCAGTCTATTCAGTGTCTTTCCTGAACCACACTCCCTGCTATCCTGTATGCCATGCCCAGGTATGGCCATGCCCTGGCCTCAGACAAATGACACTAGTACTCCCTGCCAGTGTCCTACATGCTTTCCATATTATCTTTATGTTATATTCAGCAACCACGAGAACGAATGCCGGAGACTTTTCGGGTTTTCAAAGATTTTTCTTTATTGGCCAAAAATTCTTTCACCTGCGCAGGGGGAAGACTCTCCCTAATGTGTCCGGAGACACGTTGCCCATAAAGGCTGCAAATGAGAGTCTCCCACTGAGTGTTTTCAGCTACGTCCCTATATAGGGGAGGGTGAGCAAGCATTATACAGAAGCAGACGTGGCAGGTAACTATTAGTTTGAAAATATCATGCACGGGAACAGGGTTAGGCATTGGCTCACTGGTTGTAAAATTTCAAATTAACCGTGTCAAGTTACATGTTTTACGACCCTTTGTTCTAACATGAGGTAGAGTGTCCGTTTAGTAACCTCCTGTGCCCCGGGATCTAACCAGTTCCCTTTTGTCCTTTAGCTAGGTTCCTATTTTCTCATGGTCTAAGTTTTCCTCGCCCCTTACACTTTACAGATACTAAAAATATACTGGAAGAAAAAGTAATGAAAAATGGAAAGAATAACTGCTGTGGCAGCATATACCAGTAGAGTATATGAACATACCTTTTAGGTCATCATCTACCTTGGGCAAATTTGGTGAAGCCAGTGTGTCCAGTGTAAAGGTGAGATCTTCATGGAAGGTTTCAATATGCCCTCCATTAATCAGGTGGATGGAAACCTGAAAAAAATCAAGAGGAAATGGAAAAGAAAGATTTAATGAAGAAAGTACTTATAACTTAGTTTAACTGGAATACAATCAGTCAGTTCTTTACTCACACCTTAAGACGTCCTGTTTTTGAAACTGATGCTAGTTTTTAAAAATATGATGCTTTTATGGGACTACATGAAGCATACTGCTTTGCCATTCTTCTCAGAGCAAAAAAAAAAAAAAGGACAAACTTTCTTCTGCTTCTGGGCATGTATGCTTCCTTCCGAATTTCTGGCTCTGGTTGGGGGTGAGGAGAGGGAAACACTGAACTTTACCTGATAGCCTGGGGCAAACTCAGCAGAAGCACTAACCAGTAGGGCCTTGAAACTGGAATCAAAGACTCTTTGTTTCTTGTAGAAACAAATGACTGATGGCTGCCTCATCAGTACAATTTCCCTGAAAAAGCATTTCCAGCTTCCTCACCCAGACCTCGGAGAATTTAATCAGTTCAGAGGCACACACCTCTCAAGTGCCAGAGCCTCACAATGGAGCTTTCTGTGCCATAAGCAATGTGTCAGCCTTGTGTTTTCCTCAGAGTGTGGTGACACTGACTTACACACCAATGTACAGTCAAGCCAACCAGGGGCAGGGAATCTAGAATAGCATGTCTTAAATTTATGTTTATGAGCGCATTCATTTATATAAGGGTGGAGCCGTGTCTTTTCCTTCTTGGTATCCTAATGCCTAGCCCAGTCAGAGCCTGCAACATACAATCTCTCAATAAATGTTGTACCAAACTGTATTGAGTATTAGTTGTGTGTTGTTTTCCGAGTTGGCCTTTGCTATTATTTCTGATCTTTTTCATGACCAACGCAGGTGCTGTGAGAATTGGAACCACACGGTAAAGAGTGGGCAGGGAGTAACACTTGAAATTGTATTCTGTTTTTATTCCTGGATTTTTTTTTTATCTCTAAACTGTTCCATCTAAACAAAGGGCAACCTCATTCTCCCTCCCCCATCCCATTCTCTTCAGTCTGCTGAAAACTGCTGCTTAGTTTTTCTTGCTTAAATTTTCTAAAGCAAAGGCAGCTGGCTGAACTGTGCACCGCTATTGTTTGAATATGTAGAGCATTCATAGTTTGCTCATGTTTCTTGCCATTGCAAGTTCGGGCAAAACTGAGATGCCTGGAAATGACAGGTTTCAATCATTTTAGATGGTGCTCTGGCAAAAGCACATGTGGCCATACTGAATGCTATTACCATGTGCTTAGCTACAGGTTCTTATTCAGGATATGCTCCTTCCAGATGCTGAGAAACACAGATTTGAATATCTGTCTGGCAAGCTATCTTTCAAATACTTCCAGATGGAGACTTTCATTAGCCGTTAATTAGCTTATCAGCCATTTCCCTGTTGTTTATGACTTCATGGCATTCTATGAGGAGCTGATTAAGGGTCTTGTCTTTTTATTAATGGGTTAAGAAAAGGTGTTTTGAAACAAATTGATAAAAGTGAGTTGTAAGTCCCTTTTAAAAATGACCTTTAAACTTATGCCATATGTTGGCAGTCCTGGAAGCTCCTTATCAATTTGTTATGGCCCAAGTTTCCAGTAATAATATTAAAATCTGCAGATTTTTATTTTATAATAAAAAATCTGCAGATTTTTATATTATAGTGTCTGGTGACACTACCCACTTCTTTTCCATCATGGAACATTTCTATCATTTTCCATAACCAACAAGACGAGACAACCTGAAATTTGAATAATATTATATGAAATTTCAATAATATTTATCTGAAAATTCAATAATATTATAGAAAATTGAACGCTTGGCAGCCATACTGGTCACCATGACTCCAGCCAATGGAAAACAATTTGTGTTCCTGTATTTTCTGCAACTCTAAGAAAACGGCTTTTTACAACAGAGGACAATTCAAGAAAGTCATGGTTCTGGTGGATTATAAGGGCAAGTCCAGAAACTTCTACATAGGACATATTTTCTATAGTTTTTGACAAAGATGAAGTAACTGTATTTTGGGGGAAAGTAAGAGTCTCACATACTTTCATCTGAAGTTAGAGGAAAAAATAGGAAGGAAAAGGAATTATTCAGAGAGACAGCGGCTTACAATTTCCAAAATGAATGAAAGAACAAATTCTTTGATACATTAAACCCAATGAATTCCAAACCAGGTAAGAAGAAATAGATACTTAGACACAACATGCTAAAATGATAGAATGCCAAAGAAAAAAGAAGCCAGAAAAGAAAAGAGACATTACCCACCGAAGGGCTGCCAAACCGTCAGCTGATTTCTCAGCAGCAGTAGTGGGAATGATCAAAGTGTGACAACTTTCAGCCTGCAGATGCTCCCAGTAAAATTTTCTTTCAAACTTGGGGAGAAATAAACTCATTTTTAAGACTTTATTTTTGAGGAGAAATTTGATTTTCACAGTAAAATTGAGCAAAATGTACAGAGAGTTTCCACATACCCTTTATCTTCACGCATGCACGCCTTGCCCAATATCAACACCCTGCACCAAAAAAGTACCTTTGTTACAATCGATGAACCTACAGTGATGCATTGTTGTCACCAACGTCCATAGAGTAAATTAGGGTTCACTCTTGTGAATTCTATGGGTTTTGACAAATGTGTAATGACACAGATCAACCATTATACTACTATACAGGGCAGTTCCACTGCCCTAAAAAAACCTCTGTGCCCCTAACCATCCCTTCCTCTCCCTGACTCTTGGCAACTATTGTTCTTTTTCTTTTTCTTTTTTTACTGTTTCCATAGTTTTGCCTTTTCTAGAACATTATGTCATTGGAATCACACAGTATGTAACCTTTTCAGGTGGTCTCTTTTCATCTAGTAATATTCATTTAAATTTCCTCCATGTCTTTTCATGACTTGATAGCTCATTTCTTTTTTAGCAGTGAATAATTTTCCATTGTCTGCATGTGCCACAGTTTATCCATTCATTTACTAAAGGACATGCTGGGTGCTTCCCAGCTTTGGCAATTATGAACAGGGATGCAGAAAAAACTGTGCTAGGTTTTGTGCAGACATGTTTTCAGTTCATTTGGGTGAAAATCAGGGAACATAGCTGTTGGGTCACATGGTAAACGTATATTTAGTTATCTAAGAAACTGCCATACTTTCTTCCAAAGAAGCTGTATCAGTTTGTATTCTCACCAGCAATGAATCAAAGTTCCTGCGGCTTCACATCCTCGCCAGCATTTGGTGTTGTCACCACTGATGTGGTCAGTATTTGGTGTCGAACATCTTTTCATATGCTTATTTGCCACCTGCGTATCTTCTTTGGTGAGGTGTCTGTTAAGGTTATTTGCTCATGTTTTAATCAGGTTGTTATCCTATTGTTGAGTTTTAATAGTTCTTTGTATGTTTTAAATTATAGTCCTTTATCAGATATGTCTTTTTGCAAATAGTGGCTTATCTTCTCATTCTCTTGACAGCATCTTTCACAGAGCAAAACCTTTTAATTTTAATGGAATACAGTTTATTGATTATTCCTTTCATTCTTTGGTGATGTATCTAAAAAGTCACCACAATACCCAAGGTCATCCAGGTTTTCTCTTATGTTATCTCCAAGTTTCATAGTTTTGCATTATACATGTAGATCTATGATCCAGTTTGAATTAATTTTTGTGAAAGGTGTAAGATCCAGAATGCATGTGTGTTTGCATGTGGATGTCCAGTTGCTCCAGCACTATTGGAAAAAGACTATCCTTTTCCACTGAATTACCTTTGTTCCTTCGTCAAAGATCGGATGACTACATTTGTATGGGAATACCTCTGGGCTCTCTATTCTGTTCCATTGATCTGTCCATCTCTTCTTTCGCCAATACCACACTGTTCTGATTACTGTAGCTCTACAATAAGTCTTGAAGTTGAAGAGTGTCAGCCCTCCAACTCTGTTCTCTTTCAATATTGTGTTGGCTATTCTAGGTCCTTTGCCTCTCTATATAAATGTTAGAATTGGTTTATCAATATCCGCAAAATAACTTGCTAGGATTTTGATTGCAATTGCATTGAGTCTATAGATCAAGTTGGGAAAAACTCTCTCTTGATCATATTGAGTCTTCTTATCTGTAAACAGGGACTATCTCACCATTTATTTATTTCTTTGATTTCTTTCACCATAGTTTTAGAGTTTCCCTCATATATATCTTGTACACATTTTTTAGCTTTTTACCTGAAAGCGTTTTATCTTTTTTTTTTTTGCATGCTCATGTAAATAGCATTTTTTTCAAATTCCACTTGTTAATTGTTGGTATATAAGAAAATGATTGGCTTTTGTGTTATTAACCTTGTATCTTTCAACCTTGCTGTAATTGCTTATGCATCTAAATAAGCATCTAAATAATTCATGAGTAAAAAGAGAACATAATAAAAGTTAGAAAATAAAAAAAGAAACAGTGAAAACATAAAATATCAAAATATGTAGAACTTATGTATTATAGCTCTTAGATATTTACAGCTTTAATACACTATATGAAAAAAGAGGAAAATTTGAAAATTAATGAGCTAAGCACTCACCATAAGAAGTCAGAAAAAGATCAGCAAAATAGATATAAAGAAAGTAAAAATAATAAAAGCAAGGGCAAAAATTAATAAAATAAGGAATAAATGTACAATGAAGAGAATAAAAATGCCAATCATTTGTCTTTGAGTGGATAATAAAAAGGAGAAATATCAAGTTTTGATCATGACAAAAAGGAAAAATAAGCAATATCATAATAAAAATGAAAACAAATGACAATAAAGTATCATTATGTTATAATTCACTTA
>CM052545.1:19619175-19760947 GCA_028533065.1 Trachops cirrhosus | reverse complement strand
CCTTTTTGGTTGTGTGTGTTTTAAAAATATTTATTTATTTATTTAGAGAGAGGAGAAGGGAGGGAGAAAGAGAGGGAGATATCCATGCAAGAAACATTGATGAGGTGCCTCGTGTGTGCAGCCTGAACCAGGGAATGGAGCGCGTGACCTAGGCACGGGTCCCGACCGGGAATCTAACCAGCAACCTTTTGCCTTGGGGATGACGCCCAACCAACTGAGCCACGCTGGTCAGGGCTGGTTGTGTTTTTTCGATGGGGGCATCTCCTTGCTCCAAAAACCAAAATACAATTAGAAATTTTTAGCCTTTTTAAACAGAACCTTTCAACTTGAGCTATAGAGAAGGAAAAAAGGAACTAACTTGTCTTTCTCTCTGTCCATATACACCTCCTAGTGGATTTATAGTTTAACTAAAAACAAGAGTGAGAAAAGACTTCTATGATCTAACAACTCAAATTATAGATGTTGGCTAAAACATAATGCCTTATAAAAACATGACAAGGAAAGTATTATAAGAAAAAATAAGGGTTTGGCACGAAGAGTATCTTGTCTGAACATTAAGTACATCTTTGAATGCTATCTGGCTATTTAGGTAGGCGACCCATCTCATAAAAGGTAAGGAAGGAATCAGGAAACTACACTGTGGGAAGTAATCACAAAGTTAAGTTACCCTGAAGAAAGAAGTTAAACTTTCATTTATAACATACAATTCTTATATGCAAGTATGCAATATTTAGATATGTTTCACATTATATTAAGAGTACAACCAGCATTGAATATTTATGTGTATTTCACTTTACACTATGTCCTCATAGTATTCTGATACTATAAATTATAGGGCCTTAGAAATCAATTAGTCTAGCTTTCTGACTTGACAGATGAGAGAACTGAAGATTAGAGAAGTGATTTGCCGAAAACCATAGCTAGTCAGCTGTATGAGCAGAACTCAGATCCCGTGGATCTTAACAGAATGTTTTTTTTCCACTACCCCTCCTGATAAACGAAAAAGTGATACTCAGAGCAGACACTAAGTATAATCCACACAGATAAATATGTAATTGCATCCTTTTGTGAGAGAGACTAATAAGGGCACCTAATTTAGACTGCAGAAGTTTTCTCAGTGAAAGTTACTGCTAAAAGAAAGGAATAAGTAAAGGAAATAAGCATTTCAGGCAGCAGGAAAAGACATACAAAGGCACATATACTTCCTCATGGTCGAGGTGAAGAGGAGATGGCATGTTAGAGGGGACTAAAACCAGGCTGGAGTGTGGGGAACAAGAAAGAAGACCCCAGCAGGCTCTCTGGGGAGCTAGACAAAAGCTGGCCCAAGTGGGCATGTAGCCCTGGGCTGGGCTTTCTCCCAAATGCCGAGGAACCACAGAAGGATGCTAAGCAGAGAAGCCATGGGCCCATACTTTGACTCTTTAAAGATCACTCTTTAAAACAATGTTTGTGTGTGTGTGTGTGTGTGTGTATGAATGTGTAAACTACATATGGTACTAAGTTCAATGAAAGGGTATAGACATTAAGAATCATCTTTCTACCACCCCTGTCCTACAACCACCCAGCTTTTTGTCCCAGACCTCATCTTATCTTTCTTCTTTCCAAAAACTATAGAATATACATTGTTCTGCATTTTGCTTTACTCTCTCAACTATCTTGGGGCACTGTTCATATCAGCTCACAAAAGCTACAGAGCGTTCAATTGCCAAGGTATACCTGAAGGATGTATTCCCAAAAATAAACGGGTAAGTCATAAAGGCTCTACATAGTTTTAATTTTGATAGATGCTGCCAAATTGCTCCCCAAAGTGAGTGAATTAATTTATACTCCCACCAGCAATGTATGAGTGCCAATTATCCTTTAGCCTTCACAACACAACACATTATCAGAATTTTTGAAATTTGACAGTCAGATGGGGGGAAAGTGGCATTTTGTGGTAGTTTGCCTTTCTCTTATGATAACAGCTCATATCCGCTGCATGTGGGATGACTTGAAGGGGGCCAGGCAGGGAGACTGGTCGGGAGCTGTGGCAGTGAGCCACGTCAGAAGTGGCCGGGGTGTGGCAGTGGGGGCGGCGAGAGGGGACAGATGCACAGCCTACGCAGTGAGGGTGGAACTGACAGAATCTGGCCATTCACTGGGTGTAGAGAAGGAGAGGGTGGGATGTGTCAAGGCTGATTCTTGGGTTTTTGAATCATGGTTTATAGGAGCAAAGAACTTGAAACAACTTAAATGTCCATCACAGGAGATCGTCACATCCATAGGACAGAATATAACATGGCTGCTAAAAGGAATTGAGGAAATTAAGAGGAATGAAATCTATTAGGTTAGAAAAACAAGGTTTAGAATAATATGACTTACATGCGACGTGCAAAAAAACGGAGACATTGTATAAAATACTACTGTTTGTGTTCAGGGGACGGTGGGGTGGGGGGAGTTGTGTATAAGAGCTTGTGCATGCACAGAGCAATACAAGGACTTACAGAAAAGTGTTGACCTTCCAGAGAGAATTGGGGACTAGGAGTTGGGGTGAGAAGCTGACTTCATTTTCATTGGATTTTGTTGTAATGTTTGAAATCTGTGCTGTGTGCATGTGCTATCTTTGTAAAAATTAAAAAGGAAACAGAAGTAAAATCATGCGTCTTAACCTAAGGTGATCCCGTCGCCTGCAGGAGGCTGGCGCTGCCTTCCCTCTGCTCCTCAGATCTGCGCTCGCACGCCGAGACACGGCCCTCGACCGCCTCCGCTCCGCTGAATTAATTCTTCACTAATTGATGCCAATGCCTTGTAGGAACGCTGCAAGCCTCATGGGAAAGCCTCTGTCTGAACTCTGTGCGGCTGATAATCTTAATCTGTTCTAATAACAAACTACATCATTGTGACCTTTTGTTTATCACTCTCGCTTCCTATTCATCCCGTTTTTTCTTGCCCACAGAGGACTAAACAGAAGTCTCCAAGGAGCTACTATATAATGTTTAGGATACACAGTAACTTAAATGAGATTTAAAAAAATAAAGTCAAGGGAATTTAAGGAGAAGAGGCTTGATGGCAGATATGCCCTTTCGACACTACTATCAGACCAGAGTGTAGAAATGATCTGTCGGTGACCTACCTTGACCCCTGAGGGTTCCCCCGCCTAACATGTTCTGTTATAGAAAAGAAAGTGGCAAAACTAAGTTTCAGTGATGAAGTTTCTACATACTATTACTATTGACATCTCATCACATAAAGTTAATTTGGAGCGGTATCTGCCATATCATCACACTACAGGGATCTGAACCCTAGGTCCATGTATAAAGTAGTAATATGCATTCACAGTGCTAACCTCCAGTCCTGGTTCTGTTGAGTTCAACTACATGTTTTTAATTATTCTATTTCCTCCAAATTCACAAGATAAAACCAAGGAGGGAGAGTGTAGCAAACTATTAAACCAAGGACCTTTCTTAAAGTGTTTTCCAACACACTTATGAGATCAGTCATAATATTTATATATACTCAAGCACTTTGAAATCTCAAGCTGTTTTAACCAGCTGTCATTTTGATGCCAAACTCCGGTCATTTTAATGTGAAACAAAGGTCAACAGAGGGTTTGTCTTATTATTTTCCTGTTAGAGAAACACTTTATAGTTATTGAACTCTGCTTAAACTCCCAACAGAAAGTCCCTATTGCATACCCCTGCTATCTAGGTCACATGGGATTTCATAATTGTTCCCAAATAAAACACACAGAATTAAAGCAAAGTAAAATGTCAAATTAATATTTAAAACACTATCAACCGAAAACATACACAACCCAGTATGGCCTCTGCAAATGTGATTATTAGGAAACGTTTATAGCTCGGCCTGATGACCAGCACACACACAGTGCCAATCCGTTCTTTCTTTGTGTGTAAAATAAGATGGCATGCTGGGGTCCAGCCTCGGCGGGGTCTCAGGGTCCCCGAAGAAGAACGGCTCAGGCGAAGTGACAGACACCAAGTGAGGTGCCGGGGGACAGCCAGGCTCTCTAGGCCTGACTGACTCACCGAGAAGAATCAATCTTTATTTTTATAGGGGAGGTTATACAACATTCAATGCATAGTGTGGTTATTAAAACAGAAACGGTTACCATAGAAATAATTTCGAAAAGTACAGAAGGTTTTACAGATCAATCATGTTAAACAAAGAAATAACCGAAAAGTACAGGAGGTCCCACAGATCAACCATGTTAAACAAAGGTTATTTTGACCAAGAGGGTCATTAATCAGATAGCCAATGAAGCTATACAGGCACAAACTTTCAGGTGCCAATTAGTAACTAGGGGTCTATTAAGATTCTAGGGATTGGTCTAAGTTAAAAGGGTGCAAGGGGTGATTTATAGGTTATATAGAAATTAGCTATTGTCCACTGAGGTTAGATTTGTGTTGGTTAGGTAACTGGTTTTCTGCCTAAGTTTTTTGATTTATACATCTTGGGGGGGGCCATATTTTGTATTCTTTTCCATGTATTGAGATTATTTTCAGCTAGAACTCCTTGTTTCTTTACACTCCTGTCCAGGGTATGGGAGGGATAGTGGCTCTAATAAACCTTAAGCTTTTAAGTGGTGACTCCTTAAGAAACATTCCTAGCAACAGCTTCCTTCAGCGTTCTGGCAGTTGGTCTGCCCATAGTTTAATTTTGTCTTTAACTTCCCAGGTGGGGGAAGTAGGCAGCATTAGAGTTGTTAAGGGGTCTCTATTCTGTGGTCAACAAGTCATTTCACACAGAATCAGAGGCATCATGCAGAAATTTTGTTATAACACACAGGTATCCAAAAATCCCACCACCTATTGCTAGCAGGGGCAGGCACACAGGAAGAAATAGACAGGAGATCCAGCCACAGTCACCTCTGCTGTGCAGATGCGTCTCATCCGTCCCTACCGTGTCAAGGGTCGGCTGTTGGTCAGCTCCCGACAATGGCATGCTCATTATTTTCATTGCTTATTCTAGGAATAACACTGTAAGATCATGCCAATTTTTGCTGAATTATTGGCCTTTAAATATATATATACACACACACATACACACACATATTTATTTCTAAAGCTTTTTCTCTCAGTTCATTGTTTAACCTCAAAATAATACATGTATTTTTGGCCAACATCCATCTCTGCCTTTTTTTCAGAATTTTGATTCTCACCTTTAAAAATTCTGCTAATCTGCATCAGGATAATGAACTGTACAGGGTTATTTTTATTATGACAATTAGCCATCCCATTAAATAGTAAGGGCTTAGAATTATTCAAATCATGACAAATGAGGAAAAGTATTTCAGGGTGCCCATCTGGTTCCCTTGAAGTGAGGTTTAGCCCTTCTGAGTGACACATTCACCCAGTTCATATTTTGCGGTCATTTGCAGCTACTTCATTCATTCATTCCTTGAACATAAACGTACTGAGCACGCACTATGAGCCAGGCATGACTCCTGGTGCTGGAGAGTTGGCAGTGAATGGTAACTATCACTTGTCCTCCTTGGAGAGCTGACATTTTGGAAGGCACAGACAGACAGTAAAGACATGACAAATAAATTTTATCACTGCAGACATTGTTGAGTTCTGATAAAGAAGTAGGGTAACAGGCTAGAAGGTAACTGGCAGAGGTGCTAGCTCTGTGGTGCTGATAAAGACAGGCCTCCCTCTATCTCTACTCGACTCCATATTCAAGCATAGCATTTCCACATATAAGATTAATTTATTCACACCAACTATTTTTGTAAGGATTAAAACAATGATATTCCTCAACTTGCTGTGTCTGGATTCAGTCCCAGTCACTTGACTGAAAGTGCTTTTGCCAAGGTCACCAGCAACATCCTTATTGGAAAACCAAATGGGAATTTTTTTGGTTTTTATTTTATGTGACCTCTTTGCAGCATTTGACACCATGACCATTGCATCCTCTTGAAATACTTTCTTTCCTTGAGTTTTTAAATGCCTTCTGTGCTGGCTCTTCTTCCCTCCTCTGACGGATCCTTCTAAATAATCCTATTTTGAAGGATCCCCTTTTGCAAATTCTTTGCATTTGACATGAAATTAGTACAAATTGGTATTGATGTCTCCTCAGAGGCCCCCTGCTGGATATCTTGAAGTGTCCCGCAGACTCTCCCAAACCTGCTTCCTCCCCCGTGTTCTCTTTCTCTGTGAGCAGCGCCACCACCCAGTGGTCCCAGCAGATCCCAGAAGGATCCTCGATGCCCCCCTCTCCCTTGTTTCTCAAACTCAGTTCAGCCCTGTAAATTCAGCCTCCTCTAGGTCTGTAATCTGCCCTACAATTTAAAAAGGGGCATAGATGCCGGATAAACAGTCATAAAAATGACTTCGATAGTCATTAAAACTGTTATATTCCACTTATTGAAATGAATATATCCTACTTTTGAAAGCAAGGAATGATCCAGTTATGTAAATGTCTAATGACTATGTTGTAAACTTGAAACTAATGTAATATTGTATGTCAACTGCAACTGAAAAAATTTAAAAGTTTTAAGTACATCAGATAGTGATAAGTGCCCTCAAGAAAACAGGATGTGTTAGAAGATTTTAGGCAAATTAAAAAGGGTGGTCAGATTGCTCTTCTACACCTTCAAAACCGAGTGTGGGGAAGCGGAGCCCCTTTTCCCTGTGATCTCGGAGTTGTTGGGGCACAAGCCTCGGGGCTGACAGGGGCTGCTGCTCCAGCTTCATGACGCTGGTCTTTACAGCCAAGGAAGCAAGAAGTTTAAAAAGTGGCCACTGTCTATTGCAATAGAAATTCCGAGCAAAAATAATTAAACAGAATACATATGAACCACTAACTACATCTAAATGGATTGTGCATGAGGAGAAGGGTACAAAATACATTCAAGAGCTTTGACAGGACCCGTAAGTATAAAATCTAATTCAATCACTCTGATTTAATCACCAGAGGAGAGGCCAGCAAGATTAGAACAATTTAAATATAAGACCCTTATGTAACAGTGTTACAAGTAAATTCAGAAATAACAATGTGACATTATTGAAATATCCAGATTATTGCCAGGATTTACTGCAATTAGCTTTCTGTACTTAATATGCATGTGCTTCAGATTATAAACCCAGGGAGTTCATTTGTACGATGAACCAAAGGCCGTCACGTTGATCGGCTGACACTTTTCACACATTTCCCACAATCTGATATTAACACAATATAACTTAATACTCAAAATGCTATTTGCATTCCACATAAATTTTAGGGTAAGCCACCAGCTCTTCCACTTAAGGAGAAAGTGGTAGATTTCCCCCGTTATACAAGTTATGTTCGTCAAGTATAAAATCAAAGGACCATATTGTCATATTTATTGCTAAAAACAAAATATATTTCAGTACAATAATGTACTATCCAAAGGAAAGCATTGTCTCTATACCAACACAGTCAAGATCTGAGAAAAAAAGGGCAAGGCCAAAAATTCAAGAAAAAATATCAATGTTATATTTTACCAATGATCTTTCAAGCCAAATATGATTTGGCTTGGGAATGTAATTTGGGGCCAAATGCCTGGCAAAACTGTTACACCAATGCAATCTTCAAGTACCAATTCATCTGCTTTAAGATTTCAGATCTTCCCCTGAAACTATTGTTTGTTTACTATTAGGTCTTCATATGCTTTTATTTGCTTTATCTCTGTAATAAAAGTTTAAGCTCCCTGAATGCAGGTGTTCAGTCTATATGCCATTTGTGTCACCTACTAACCCCCTCAAAACATTGAGATTCACAAAATGAAAGCCTGAAAACACATGCAGAAACTCCACATCACATACTGCGTCACACTGGATCTTAGAAGCTGCAGTGGTCCCAGACAGCGGGTGGGTGACTGCCTCAAACCAATTCTCTCATGGCCGTGCCCGTGGGACACCTTCTCTGGTTAAAGACTCCACTCCTCTGGCCACAAGAGCAGGCACACAAACCAAGCCTGTGTGCCTTCCTCTGGCCCTTCCAAACTGCTTCTGGGGAAGAGGAGTGCTTTCCTCTACGCTCTCAGATAACCAGCCTTGGAGCTGTCAGGGGTTGCTGCTCCACCCTCTTGGAGAAGCTGGTCTTCGCAGAAAGCAGAGAGGGGAGACAGTGAGAGGCCAGGTGAGCCAATGCCAGCTCCACCCCTGCTCTTCCCACAGAGTAAGTCGATGGGATTTACAAGAGCCAATAAATCCCATCGACTTACTTTCCCTAAGTCACGTTGGGATTCCATCAGTGGAAGCCAGAATTCTAAATAGCACAGATGAAATTTGTACTGCTGTAAGGACTCTTGGAATCCCTGAGGTCCAAAATCCTCATGTTAGGTAGTAGGAAACTGGATTAGTTAGAGAGGTTAAGCACCTTGCTTAAAGTCTCACAATGGAATTGTAAGGAAGCCGGAAACTGGGGCAGATTCTGCAGGTTGGCTCACCTCCATTCATTCTAACTCCAACATTTCCCACTCTTCTTGCCCTTGGGGTGCCGGCATATGGCCTAAGTTCCCGGGAAGCATAGGCATCTAACCAGGACTTGGAAGAGAAGTGAGCAGCGAGAGGTGGGTACTGCATGCAGGGGGTGTGTGTCTGCTGGGGAGCAGGTGGTGGAGCCATGCGTTCTTCTGAGACGACTCAGGTGGACTCGGGCACACAGTGCCCTACCTGCCTGGTAAAGCAGAATCTCTGTGTGTGTGTGTGTGTGTGTGTGTGTGTGTGTGTGTGTGTGTGTGTTGAATGAATAGTACCCAAACTGGTGTGACGATTCTCCCAAAATCCTGGGGGCCACCTAATAACTTTCAATAAATCTCTTTCAGCTTAAACTAGCTAGAGTTCTGTTTGAGGCCAAGAACCTTGACCTATGTAGAATTTCGTTCCTGGAAATGGGGCGCTACAATCTGAAATATGGGATTGCATTACTGGGGGAAGTGGGGCTTGGGGCAGTGAAGGCACAGATACTGACTGAAAGCAGAAAGCTGGTTACTCTCACTATGCAGTGATACAAAATTGTGTCAAACTGTCCCCTGTTGTGCCTCAGAAAGTAGACTGTGTGCTGTGAATGCTCCATTAGAAGGAACCATGAAAAAAAAATTTGTCCTAGAATGAAGACATTTCACAGTACTCAAGAATTCCTAAACCCCATCCCAAATTCAACATCATTTGGAAATTATTTTTTTAGCTGGATTACAAATTAAAAAGAATAGTGAAACACATTATGGATTTTATTTCAAACCTGAAGATTAATGGAAACTATACAGGGAGTATCAGTCTATGCAGTTCATACGTTCAGAATGGCAACCCCAAATCATCCATAAAAAAGTAAAAAGATGAGCAGTATCCTGTCTGAGAAGAGACAGGAGCAGATCATATACTGTACAAATATTTCATTGAGATCACTTTGTATTTTGCTCATGTGTATTGTGTTGTGGCTTAAAAGAAAGAAAAGATGTAAGTCTTGCTTGGCCAAAATTCAATTTCTCCCTCCACTTTTCATCATTGGTAAAGGAGATGGAAAGAAGTGGAAATAGAACTGAACTTTTCTCTGTGACACTAATAATCACTAGAAAATTCTACTTCTCTTCTTAGGAGCCAAAAGAGGGTACCTGCCTTCTCTCATTTTATCTACTTCACCTCCCTAAGCCTCGATTCTCCATCTGTGCAATGTGGGAATTCAAGGCCTTTCAAACGTTATGTCCTGATGAATGAATGACTTTGTAGGATTAGCAAAACTGAAGCCTGGAGAAGCCTGGAGAAGCCTGGAGAAGCCTGGCCCTGTGAACATGGCAGGTGCACCTTAGCTGCGAGGGGAAAGTGAGGGCACTGTAGGGAAGGGCCCTGCGTGCCTGACTGGGGTGGGGCGGGGGCATGCACGGCCCAGGACAGCTGTTCACAGGGCCCTGGAGGACAGCACTCTGGGGAAAAGAGACCCTAATGCAGGGGAACTGGAACCCAGGACGGGGCGGTGGCATGAGCACAGGAAACTGTGATGAACTTCTACCAGGTTGCTTTGTCTGGGATCATCACCGAAATCCACTATTTCAAATACTCAGGGGGATAATTAATGAATAGTGTAGTTGACGACGGTGATAAGAAAGTAACAGATTCTCACGTCTGTAACTGTAAAAATATGAATATTTACCCATTCCAGTCCCTGCTGGGGCAATTTTTCTTGAAAAAATTTCCACTGCTTTCTTCTCTTTATGATGTACTGAAAGCCAGAAGACTACTTCTCGAGGACCCTATTAATAAAGAGTGGATATCAACAAATGCAGAGATCAGAATAAGGCACAAATCTGTATTTGTGTACCATAGGAGAAGATGTTTTCTGGACCATGTAAATATTTCTGGTTTGCATGTTTACTATATGCAATTTATTATTACAAGTTTTCCTGATCATGTCACATGTGTCCACAAGACATCTTAATAGAAACAGGTGATAACACTCTTAGTTCCCTGTAAATTAGTCATAATTACTTTTACCTTAGGAATATAACTTGACACATGGTAAAAACAGGTTGGAAAATGGCTAAAATTGTACTTATAAAGTTCCTTTGTTGTTTTTTCCATGTATCCTCTCTTTTTTTCTCTTTCAAATCATGTTAATAATTAAGTAAGTCAAATATGAAAAGCAGATTCAAACTTGCTCCCTTTAAGGCGATGCTGCCATGACTGCCTGGCCCCCACGTGATCAAAGGTGATGACGACACCGGATTCCAAAGAGCAAGGGCAGCCAGAAGGCTTCAAGGCTCGCAAATTGAAGAGCTTGGTTTCCTGATGCTGAGGGGTCGCAGGCATCAGGAAAGACGTGAAACTTAAGGGACCCTCAGAGTACAGGGCACACTTGCTGGGTCGTCAGCACCTTGAAACGTTTCTGGATGGTGATTCAGTGTCGAGAGTATTTGTCACCCGGGGAGAACCGAGCAGGACGGGCTGAGCAGGTCTGTGGTCCCGGAGGGTCAGACTCCTTCAGGGTTCAGACCCCGTCTCCCTGTTCACTGGAGAAACCTGGTCACGCTGGAGCTGGAGGTTCCAGTTCCGTCTGCTGGTCAGTCTGCCTCCAGGTATCTTCTCTTTTATTTAATCGATGCCCATTACTTTCTTCACATGATGGTTGATTTTTCATTGTATGTGTAAAATTTCTATGGCTCAATTTCTCCTGAAGAGTTTTAGCAACATAGATGACCTATAATTCTCAGGTAGTTTATTATAGAATGAATCAATTTTCCTAGTTTGAAACAGAATTAACTCTAGAAGTATGTAAATAAAAATGTCATTTAAAAATTTTAAGAATTGAGCAATCACTTTCTTTGACATGTGTGGTCATCTGGAAGGTCACCAGAAAATGTGAAGTTCTAAGGTCAAGCTCTGCCTCTTACTCTGAAGATCTGCTTGTCCTTCATTACCAGTCCATGTCTCTATAACTTTATTTTCCTTTCCAGGAAAATATAGATCATATGAGCTTTCCAACTACTTCATATGGAGTTATTATTAAGATAAAATAATGTGGCATCAGATGTGAAACACTTCAAGTACAAATATGAGATATAATTATTTTAATAAGACCCATAAATTAAACTACTTTTCCCATTAAGTGTGCTGTCAATATCTGCAAAACCAAGTTAGTGAATCTATCTGACAATTTAATTATGTGAATAAATAGAGGTTCATGGGCACAACATGAAAAATAGACATCCGTACTGTTTTCAAGCAAGCTTTAATAAAGAGCCCCTTCTAAACAACAGATTAAAAGTTGGGTTTCACAATAACCTTTCATTTTTAAGTTCTCCATTCACTAATTCCAATTCAGTCAATTAAATATGGCAGTTAAACCACCTAGCAACTAACAGAGCACATATTTTTTTATGTACAGTGAAATATCTACACTTTGATACCTGGTCCCTGTTTCTGGGTTTTATCAAGCATCTAAAATTTCTCATATAATTCTAAATAGCCCCTGGGTTTACATCCTGACCTTACCACACAATAGTCTACAAAATAAAACACAGGAGTTCTTGGCATTTGGGGGCTGTATAAAATGAAATGAATAACAGGCTCCAAAAATTATGAAACTGAGAACACTTTCTCCAAAGTAAAATATTTAGCCAATAGTTTGTTGAGCTTACTGTTTTATATAGAAGAGAAAATTCCTAAACAGAAGAGTCTCAGTGAAGATTTGCACACAGAATATATGAGATATTTAATGTATAAGTCTATAACAATATTATTTTTCTCTTCTAAAATTTAATGAATCATCTTTTTTGTTTACTGAACCCTTAATAATTCAGTCACAAAAGATGTAGATCTTTTTAATTGACTCTCCATTGACCTGAAACTCTTGCTCCTAGTGGTTTAAAGTACAAATGCTAGAAGACTGCAGGGAGTTCAGGATGTGGTACTGCCCCTCATTAGCTGTGTGACCATCGGCAATTACTCAACCTCTCTGTGCCTGAGTTTCCTCATTTATCAAACAAAAATACCAACACTGTACCTAAAGGGGTCGTTGTGACAGCAAAATGACCATGGATAAAGCATTTAGAACAGTGTTTGACTCATTAACCTCTCAGGTAGTGCTGTGATTGTTACCACTGTTACTGTCTCTTCCCGCACATCTTTCCATCTCTGATTAACAACAAGCTAAAATATCCACAAATAATCCCCAATAAGTAACTTGGGCAAAGCTTTGTGAATATGGCTATTGAGGTAAAAAGTCCTAAAAGTTATTCAAAAGGCTTAAAGATGTGAATAGAAAGTTATATAAGACACACCTATAATGATGTTGTTAGAAATAAATAGACGATAGAGGAAAAATTACCTAGACAAGGTCAAATTAATTATCTATAATTTAATGGGACATTGATAAGACCTCATTTTGTTTAATTTGATCATTCATATTATTAAAACAATCTCAAAACACCTTGGGTTAAATTAGATTAATGAAATTGATTTTTAATGGGTGGTTACAATAGATTTGACATAATTTCTATATTGAAATTTTTAAATGTAAGCAAAAACAATTCTGAATCTCTTATCCTTTTTCTAGTAAATAGCTAGAAAATTTCCCATGAGAATGGAAGAAATACTATTTCTGTTTTTGTTGCTAAAGAATAACAAACATTAAGAAGTCATCAGAAATTAAAAATTTAAATATTCAAAGCTCTCTAAATGCTTTTGAAGAAAACCATACATTTGCTATCCAAGAGCCTCATCATAACACAGATATTAAAGGTGGATTAGAAAGAAAGGGAACAGAACTGGGGTAAGTTTTGCCTTAGGCAAATAGAAAATTCAAACCAAATAACAAGCTTGTTATGGAACATAGATTTTTAAAAACACATGCATGCTATGAAATTGAATTGACCCAAAACTCATAACCTGTTAAATGTCAGTCAGGTTGGTCTTTACAATAAATGCCTTCATCCGTAAGTGATTAAAAATAGTCCAAACCGTTCATTTACATTGGAATAAGAAATGTGCTGTTCTACTTACTCCATTTAAATTTGCTTTAGCTTGTGCTCCATATGTTTCTTCAGATCCTAAAATTTGAACATGAACTTCACTATAATCTTCTAAGCCAGCTTTTTCAAACATAAGATGAGTTCTGCAGCAAAGTATATGTGACCAAAAATAATCATGAATCTATGGTTGATCAATTCCAGCATTCCTTTAGTTTTGGTTCCTGATAAATATCACCCATCTGGGATGTTGGGACGTGAAAATCAAGCACAGCTGCAGGACTAGGGAAATTTAGGGCACTTAAGGGTGCCCAGTCATTCTGAATATCAGCTTTAGCTTCAAACCACGACATTTGGTATGTTATAGCCTCAATGTCTTTATTCTCTAAACAGTCTAAAATTGAAGAATCTTCTCTTTGACCCAATAACTACATGTGGATGTACTTTTTATATTTCTAAGAGATCAGAGGTTATGTTTTCTGTTGTTGCTTAAAGTATTGTTATTAATCTATTGTATTGCATGTGGTCAGAGGATGTTGTCTGTAAAATTTCTACTCCCTGAAATGGATCATGGTAGCCTTGAGGAAGCTGGGACATAAGGCACGGACTTGTCCTTTGGGGGAAAATGTTCTACCTATAGCTATTAATTCCACATTATTATATTATTCTAATGCTCTATGTTCTTTTTTGGTCAATTTGATAAATATTTGTATCTGTTAAAACTTTCCACAGCAATTGGCATTTCTCTCCACTTCTCATTAGGTATCTAGTAGTTCTCACCTAAATGTCCCAATGCTATGTTACTTAGCACATCAAGGTGCATGACTACTTGATCTTTACTGTGTCTGATACATTTCATGACATTTAAATCAGACTTTACTATCAATACCATCTTCATTTTTTTCTTCTCATTTTCCTTCTCTTCCTTTTTCTTATTCCTTGCCTATTCTGATATTTTTTACTTTTTTCAATTGCTTTATTTCAATGTGTATTATATACATAGCTGCTCTTTGATTTGAATCTATTGTAGGGGACTATCTTTCAGTTGAGCAGTTTATAATGTTTATGTTTATTTACACAACCATGATTTTGACTTGAGATCTTGTTTTATGTTGTTTTAATGTTTGATTTGTTTTCTGACTTTTGGAATAGTCCCTCATTCATTCAACAATATTTGCTGAATAAGGTGTGTCAGATATCGTGACATGTAACTATGTTTCTGTTGCTTTTTATTTTATTTTATTTTATTTTATTTAGTGTCTAAGAAGGTACTTATCTTTAAAATTTTTCTGTTTAAACATCACTTAACTGCTAAATTTAAATGATGTTCCCCTATTATTCTTTTTTAGAACACCCTTTAATGTTTATTCAAAGTACTTTTGATTCTTCATTTGTGGGTTCACAGTTTAATGTCTGGCCACTTACTAAACTCCATTGGGAGAGGCACCTGTCTGCTCACAACTGCTTACCCAGGGCCCGGAAGTGACTGGCACATAGTAAGTGATCCAAATGTTAGTCGAAAGAGATAATTAATTCATTGATAATGTAGATAGAATTAAAAACTCAAGTTGTAGTTTTCTTTCATTTAAAAACACTTGGATTCTATGTCAAGTAATGGGATCATGGGCAATTTTCATTCATTTTCCCATTTATATATTTTTTGTACTTTAAAATGTTTTATGATCACTACTGCTGATAAAGAATGAAATAATGGGATATGAGTTCCTTCCTGTTAAAAAAGGAATTAGCACTAATTTGTCCTTTTACATCTCTCACCAATACCTCCTTATTTTTATTAATAGGGGTTTCAATCTTTAATGCAGACTCTCGCCATCAACACAGCAGCACGCCATCAACACACAGCACAGCAGGGACCATCACTCCTGGGGACAGGCTATCAGTTCTTCGATTCAAGGTCAGAAAGCTTATCAATGTTGTTAAATTGGGCTACAGAAATGTTATGAAATTTCTTTATTTGGACTTTTTTTTAAAGAAAAGAGGACTTTCTGGGACAAACTAACGGACCTCCAGACACCAAACGCTGGGAGGCAGCACAAGACCGGTGAGCGCGGCGGCCCCTTCTCATTCAGTCACCTGTGCACATCGTGTTAGCTTCCTGAACATAATTTCTGGGTGAGGGAAAGAAGTGTAGGTTTTCTAGTAGAATTTGGCATCCATACTGCTCTTCTAATACCTGTTTCTAGATAGGCGTGCATCCTAAACCATGAAATTGTTGGTGCAGGGCTAATTTGTATCAGTACCTGTCACACGTAATGTGCCGAGTGAATACACATTCGTGCATAAATTCAGGGGAAATATTAAGTGATCGTCATAATGATTCTTGTTAAGTAGCTTGGTCACTAACATGCTTTCAATTTAATTAGACTTTTGTTTCATGTACAAACCTTATTAAAATATTTCCCGCTGTTCTCCTTCCCTTTTCAGTTGCCTTTGGTCCTCCAATTGGGCAGACAGCAGTTGCTTTGAAGCCGTCGTGGTAACACGCACTTACCTGAAGACACAAGGTTACAAATATAAACGGTGTGTATCTCCACCAACAATAATGTGCCCCAGAACGGACCCTGAACTACGGTTCAGAAACTATCATCTATTCTGAGTACATCAGTAAGTAAAGTTGCCTTTTCTTAAATGAAATAATGACTTTTATAGAGGTAAAGTGGAAGCTTTAAAAATAAATGGGGGGTTAAGGTTATAATAGAAATGTAATTTCATTGTGGAAAGTTAGAATAATACATAAAAACTGTTTTAAACTGAGTTGTGGCTTTATTTTTAATGGAGTTATATGGCAGAAAATAGGTCTATCACACAGAATTTCAAGAAACTTAAAGTTCTAACTGCAAACATTAGTATAGATTTTATGGGTACTGCTTAAAATATGGAAGAAACGGAACCAACTATGAAGGGATGTGCCAATTACCAAGGGACAAAAACAAAACACCAACAGCTCAAGAGTAAACTGAGATTTAAAGTTCATTATAAGAAATATGTTCTTTCAAAACCACTTTTAAGTTAACACTGAATTCAATAAATTATTTTAAAATTTCACTAGCTAAATAACTAACTAATTAATTACAACTGTATCTGACCATTATTTCTGAATTTAGGGAAATATTTTTTGGCTTTAAATTGTACTGCTATTTAAGCTTCCAATAAAGCTTTTTCTTCTACTTGGAATGAGAATTTGCAGATACTCTATTGGAAACCATCTAAATGTCCAACAAAGGTGTAATGATTAAGTAAAATATGATATATGCTAATGATGTAATGCTATGGAGCACATTTGAAATAATGTTAAGACTATTCAATCATGAAGAAATGCCCCAATGTTAAATTAATGTAATCAAAATATCTAAATATGTGTGTTTATATTTACACATGACTGCCACCCTTCTTCATTTATGCAAGTTTAAATTGTTACTTACTAGAATATTTGTAGATTAACAAAACATCCATTTAAAAAACTTTTTTTTAAACTGATGCTTTGCTTTAGAAACAGCATCGCTTTGTAGCCTTCAGTACCCTTGTTAAAACAACAAGATAAAAAAGCAGCACATTTAAATTTTGTTTTCTACCATGAACACATCACATCTAAAACAGTGACATTATTTTGAATATCATACAGATATATGTTCTCTGTATTAATACTTGAAACCCTACCCTATGGCCCTTTTTATGATGTTTTGTATGTGTGGTAGTACCATACCTACATGCCTGTAGTTTCATATAATAATGATTGCCCTAAATTTAAGGAATTGCCAAGCATAGGTATAATTTTAAGTTCTGGAACTTATATGTACCAATTAATCTTACCAACATCAAGAAACCAAAGATGGTCTCTGGGCTTATCCTCCCTCATGTTTTCTGCCTGCTTTCTACAGGAAATTAATACTTTATGCCTAACTGAATACCCGACCTATTGTACAGAGGGAAATTACTGTTTCCTCCCTGAGTTCTAAACAGGTAACAAAATCACACAAGAGAAAAGACCTTATAGAAGGAAGAAGGAAGCGACCCCTTTGCTCCTTGAACACGCACTGCTCCACCTTCAATACCTAAACATTAAAGAGAAAAACAGGAGCACTCATTTTAATATAAAGTCTGCTTATTACTTTCATTTTTTATTAAAAAATTGTTTTAATCCTCACCTGAGACATGGTCATTGATTTTAGAGAGGGAGGAAGGGAGGGAGAGAGACAGGAGAGAAACATCGATGTGAGAGAGGAACATGGATTGATTGCTTCCCACACGTGCCCCAGCCTGGGGGCAGAGTCGGCAACCTAGCACGTGCCCTGACCGGGAATCAAACTGGTGACCCTTCAGCCCAAGGGCAGACACTCCAACCAACTGAACCACACCAGCCATGGCTGTTCATTACTTTGAATACACAGCTGCTTTTTTCCTAAGATGAACTCAAACATTCAAGAGTGAAAAATATTAGAAATTCCCCTAAAACAAGAAATACAACTTATTTTAACTTGCTATCTATTTAAATGACATCACTGACAAGATCACAACGGCCTTCTAAACTTCTGAACACACCTTTGTGAAATGAAGAATCTTTATCAGCCTCACCAATGAAACTGTCATTACTTAGTGAAGTGTCAGAAAAGTTGGGCTAATGACAGCCTAACACAGCTCACATCCTCATCTTACAGATGCAGCTGTGTGCCATTTCACACGTCTCTGTCAATGAAATATAATCTCTCCCTCTGAAGTAAACAACATCTAAAACACTGCTCAGGATGAATAAAGTATGGCGTGAGAATAGAGTGTGTGTTAATAAACATTGGTTCTAAGCAAGAAGATGTGTATCAGTGGGTAAATAATATGCATGCCTGCATTATTTGGTAAGTGTGATAGATGTATCTTTTTTTTGCAGACAATAAGCAATTTTCAAGAGAAGCAAAAATCTTAGTTACTATCTCCATATCACTGAAATCATTCTGAGGGTTTTTAATCTAACTTATTTAACAATATTGTACAATAAATATAAAGAAACTTTAAGTTCTCAAAACAAAGATTACAAAGGTATTATAGTTTTATCACACTTCTATCT
Source organism: Trachops cirrhosus (assembly GCA_028533065.1). Classification (NCBI taxonomy): domain Eukaryota; kingdom Metazoa; phylum Chordata; class Mammalia; order Chiroptera; family Phyllostomidae; genus Trachops; species Trachops cirrhosus. The sequence continues at coordinate 19,742,444 of CM052545.1, read as the reverse complement.
TTGGTATCTATTTGATCAAACAAACACTTTATTTCTTGGTGTGCAAAGTTGTTGAAGGAGCAAGGACTTGAAAATCTGGGAGGGCTGGATTTCATTCCCGGTTTAGCTGTGTGTTCTCAGACAAGTTACTCAGTCTGTCTTCCTTTCCTCTTCTGCAAAATGGGCATAAAAACTACATTGGAAGAGAGCTATAAAGATTACACCAATACCTATAAGGAGCCTATCTCACACCATGGCAGTAGTGATGTACTAGTTGGGGCTTAATTAATTTTCCTTTCCTTTCTCAAGACCATTCAGAAACCATGTGCATCTTGAACTGAATTGCTAGCTGCACACTACTCAAAGTGAGAAACATTATAGCTGATTCATATTCTACAACCTGAAATGAATCTTTAAGAGACCCTAGTATCTAAATCATTTGAAACAATATTATTTCAATTGGTTCAATAAAGCTCTCTTAGAATTTCGTACATTTTATGACCCAGCTAGCTTTGTCTTTAAATGCATTTACAAGTATTGATTTAAAATCCAGAAGCTAGTCAAACAAAAATATAACTGTACCTCTTAATTCAGGCATATACTCTAACTAAACAGCCTGTAGTACCATAAAGTCAGGAAAGTAAACACTGGAAAGAGATAGTTGACCTTGACGTTCCTATTAAACATGTCAAAGTACGGCATCTAAAAATATTTGAACAATCTGCCTAATTTCCATCTGCTGTATTTCTCAGAGGATAACTAAAAGTTCATGAGAAAGTTCATGGTAAGTTCAAATATGTCATATCAGGGCATTTAGAGAGTAAAAGTTCACTGGGAGTTTATGATTATTTTTTAAAGACTGAAGTAGAAGAAAAATAAATACACTAATTGAAGTTATTTTAAATTGTATTATAACCACTGCACTTTTAAGTGTCATAAATACAAATAATAAATTTTAAAAGGCCATGTGCAACACATAATGGCAATAATGATGATTATAAGGACGATGCCTAAGACAGTATCCTTGGGACTGTCCTTAGAGAAGAAGCAGTAGGTCAGTTTTGATTGCTCCTGATATTATTTAAAGAACAAGTTGTTACATTTTACATGGTATTGAATACTTTGTTTAAACTACATATTCAGAAACAGTAATATAAAGGTGCAGATAAAAAAGAAAGGCACATCAGAAATAATAAATGAATACAGGCATACCTCATTTTATTATGTGTTCCTTGACTGCACTTCAGAAATAGTGTGGGTTTTTTTTTCAAATTGGTGACCCTTCACCAATTTATGGATAGTATGTACCATTCTATCCATAAAACACAATCATGATTCTCTCTCTGTATGTAGAAAAAGAGCCAGCCGGGCCCTTGAGAAGCTGGATTTGCCCTGAGAGTGTTCCAGCAGAGACCCTCGAGCCCCCAAGGGATTAAATGGGGGCACACCAAGAGCTAGGCATTTGACCAGGCAAGAGTTAATACACCTAATTTTAGAAAAAAATTACTATTAAAATAGTTAACATAAGCAAAAGAGTCCCCAGACATATAGATGGTTTCTCAAAGTCTAAAGACTTTTCTAATAACTTTAAGATCCGAAAGCATTCTCAGGTGTTGAATGAAAAGGTGCAGAAGTTACACACCAACCACACACACCAGTCCATAAACCAGTTTCACAGGGTTGTCTCTGAATAATTTGGTTAACAACAACCACAAATTATCCCACCATATTTTAATGGGACATCGCCGTTATATAAAATCAAATTTGAAATTCACTTTGTGCCTTTTAGTACTCTAGATATAGTAAATGTACTTATTTTTGACTTGTTTTTATTATTTTGGAAGTTTACAAATTGGCACCTGAAAACACACTTCGTAATGGCCGAGGAAAGTTACTTGTGTGTTAGTAAGTCAGACGAAGATGACGAGCTCAAGGTGACAAGCGTGTTCTCATAAACTCACAGCGTGAACCAGGGGCCCCAGCACGTTAGCACTGTCCACGCAGCGCCCTGTCAGAACGACATCGGCCCTGAGGTCCAGGGCCCTGCTGATCGGTCTCGCTCTGTGGGAAACACAGCATCCCTATTGCTGGTTTCAACCAGGTCAGGCCAAAGCTTCCGATTCAAACACAACCGCTTATCATTTTGTCCAATGACTCACATATGCTTCAAGTAATTCCAGGCATAAAATGGTGTGGACAGAAACACTCTCCTGGATACTTCCATTATTATTATTGATATTTTTATCGATATCGATTATTATCAATATTTATTGATATTTTAAAATCAGCATTTCCTGTGGGACTGTTAGTCAAGTATTGTCAGCATCACGCCCATTCTGCCTGCTGGTTTATCTGGGCGCACGGTTCTGGAACGTCAGTCATTTTCCTTCCTGGATACTATTTCACAGTCTCCTGGTGTCCAGCTTTACTGTTGAGAAGTGTTATCAGTCTAAGTACTGATATTTGTGTATTGTCTTTCAGGATGCCCTTACGATCTTAATTTTTGGTATCAGACAATTGCACTGTGTTATATCGTTTTGTCTAATCTGCTTGGGATCGACTCTCCTTCTTGACCCTACGGATAAACGTGTTTCTCCAACCCTGAACAGTGCTCAGCCATTGTCTCTGGACTCTGCCCCCACCCCCGCCCCATTCTTTATATTCTCTTCTAGCACTCTTAACTGGATAGAACATCGGACCTTATAATTCTATCCACATATCTCTAACTTCTCTTTCATTTTCCATCTCTTTAACCTGGGCTGCATTCTCAGTAATTTTCTCAGATCCATTTTCCAATTCATTAATCTTCCATTAATTGTATCACATCGGCTGTTTAATCTATGCATTGAGTTTTTATTCAAAGATTATATGTTGGATTAATCAAGTTCACATTGTTTCTACTCAAATCCATGTAGGCCTTCTGCAAAATCTCGTTCCCTGCTCAGATTTTTGTTCCATCTTTTTTTTTTTAGACACCTTTAACATGCTTATTCCGTTCTGCATTGAATCATTCCGGGTATGAATTCTGTGGACATTTCCATATGCTTTGAAATTTCAGGTTGTGAACTCCTATTAAGTTTGGTGAGGCTTTATCTGTGCAGCAGCCTCTTTTAGGGGAACATCTGCATTTGCATTTGCTTCTGCAAGATGGGCTGGGGATATGAGCAGCCATGAACTTCTTTAGGTAAATTACTTAAAAGCAACAGAAGCACCGAGTACACCAACAGAGCCCCATCCTTCCGACCTGTGACAACCAAAGCTTTTAACTCCCAAGGTTTACAGTTAAATTCCTCCCTCTGTCCTGCTATTGGTTGTAACCACCGGGGGGACACCACTGCGGCAGCCTCAGCTGTCAGAGAATGCCTGCCTCCTTCACCCCAGGCCTCTCATGTGGTCTGGGAGCTACAGACTATGGCGGTCCTTGAGAAAGTCCTGTTGATAGTCCTAAGAGTTTCTGCTGCTACCTGGCACCCTGGGAGAAAGGCTTTTTAAATGATCAACACTTTCAAGCCACCCGTGTCCACCTGCACCGAGAAGGACAGAAGGGAGGGAGGGAGAGTGGGAGGGATAAAGAACATAAGAGAAAAGACCTTACCCAAGGTACACATTCATGCTTCTCATGGTGTCTGGAAACTTCTTCCCGCTCTCTATGTCTGTGATAGCTGATCTCTGCAGAGCCTCCTTCTACAGATATTTTACAAAAATATTTTAAACCTTTATTCATAGCTTATTTTTTATCCTTATACAAAAGTAGATTTACAGTTGTTCATATGGAAAATAATATAATAATTAATAATATAAGAATAAATAAACTGTGTTTTGCATACTCACAACTGTAAGCCCACTTCTAACCCACCCTTATATGCTAAAACATAAAAACATCTAATAGATAAGTAGAATCCTATACACTTCATTACTGACATAAAGGAAGTAACATGTACTGAAAACGGTATTCTGTTTCCGGCACTTTTCATGCAGTGTCTTGTTTAGTTTTCCGAGCAGCCCTGTACGGCAGGGATCACAAGCCCCATGGTGTAGATAAGGAACCTAACGGAGCGAGAAAGGCTGAGTGAAGCCTTGTGGAGAAGCGTGTCGGCTCTGGAGCCTGGCAAAGCCCCCGGCTCCTCTGTGCTGCTCTGAGTTGCTGCATCTTTAAAGTAGGACACTGGCGGTATGGATCCCACAGGATTGCTATACATATATACATAACCTGCTCTTGTGCTTACAAAGTGATATGCGGAATTTGAAAGGTTCCCTAGCAATTTCTCTCCGGGAAAGAATCACGCTTCCTATCCAGCCATAGTTAAGAATAAAAATTGTCAGTACATTTCCCTGAAAGACATGAGTTTTGTTTTGTTTTTCTGCCCATGATCATGAAACTACGTGTTCGGGGACTCCTGATGCAGGCACGTTTTCCCAGGCTAAGCACCAAAGCACTGGAGACAGCATGGGTATGGGGTGGTCTCTACAACTCACTCCCCTCGAAAAAGGGGCTCAGGCTAGAGTTCCAGAAAGCAGGACAGAGTGCCTGAAAGCTGTGCAAACCACCACAGCACCAGCTGAAGCTGCTGAGACACGGTCATTCATGAAAGGAACATGTGATCACCTTACGGAGGCCCCAAAGGTGCTGAGGACACTGTCTGTTCCCCTGAGGTCTGTCCACTGCACAAAGTGGCACCAAAGCCAAAGTCAACTTTACCACCAAAGGGCAAAGCCAGGACCACTCCACCAACAGGGATTTGGTGTGTTATATACATTATAAGCCATACCTATACTACATGATGTAATATATGTATACACATGAAAACAAGTGATACTATGACAAATATATATTTTACATTGTGTTCAGTTACTATTACAACAGGAGTAGGCAGGGTTTTGGCTATTAAAAGCCAAACTCTGATATTCCTAAGACAGGGACCTGCTTCATGGTATCACTGTTTCCATGATTAGTTTTCTACAAACAAATTAAAATGTCTCCTTTCCATAAAGGATAGACAGGCCTACAGTTTAATTCTCTTGGCTAAGATCCTGTGTATTTGTCTTCACGTTGGGATGCTTAAAACAGAAGTCTGCCACATGCTGAGAGAACATCACGTTTAAAATAAATCAATGGGCAGTTATGGCAGCAAATGCATGCAGAGCAGTTAGAAGGAGGATACGGACGAATTAAAAAGGTACTATTGACACAGAAATCGGACAGCTCTGCCAGGTTATCTCCACGGCAGTTTTCACACGTCATAAACTCAACTGCACTGACAGGAGGGCGTTTAGCAGGCCTAGATGAGGGAGTCCAGAGTTCTCATAAGATAAAGCTAATTAGTAGATCTGTTCTGTTCACACTCAAACTATTAAGTCAATTGGCATTTTGTGTGCTCCTGACAGCTAACACAAGCAAAAACAGCTTGCCTTTCACAAGAGGGATGTGACACCCTTTGCATTTCACGGGAGCCAAGCTCAGATGGTATGAAGGAATCAGCGCCAATGAAACACCTGGTGCTTGCCCGAAACATCTAGCTTGTCAAGTTGAAGTGTTAATAAAAAACTTACTCATTCCATTCCCCTTCCTGTTGTGACACAGAAGGTATCACCTACAGCAAGATCCATCAACTGGAACCCAAACGATGTTAAGGTTAGAAAGGTAAATAATGACTTGTGCTAAATAACTTCATGTTTTTGTAAGGAGCATGATTTCAATTTAGACTTCCGTGTCCAAAGAAGGGTCCAAAGTTATTTTAAACACTGTCTTCAGAGAACCAATCAATCTTTCATACCACACACATAAGTGGTTTATAAACATAAATGGATAACCAATCTACACAGATGACATATCATATTTTCTAGACTAAAGTAACACAGATTCGAAAGAGATTACTAGAGCTCAGCCTGAAGTTATACCAGAATCCAATAAATAGAACAAGTTAAATGATCCAAATTGTTCATCACATGATACAATGGCTTCTTGCTTAGGAGCATATCACTCAAAGGCAGACAACCTCTCCCATGATGTCATCTCCAGTGAGCACTGCTATGTTCAAATCGATGCCAGCCTTCCTGGCCATCTCGTCAAGGGCAGCAGCACACACGAGAGGGTTGGTGCCCCCCGGCATTGCTGATCACACGCACGCCTGTAGGGAGAGAGACACTTAGTGGTCACTCTGAATGGAGCATCATTACTGATTTTTTTACAAAAGGCATATAGCTTCCTCTAGTGGAAAATAGCGATATTTTACAAACCAGATCGTCCTAATGAGTATTCTGAGATGCATTAACAATAAAACCATGGGTACATCAGACTAGTAATTACCCAAAGCTCTTCCCCCTAAAGCTTTTCATCTTCAAGATCTTAAACAATAGCATACTATAAGGGATTTATCCTTCTTAAGCAGAAATACAGTTTCAGTGCTTGAGATCTTCAGTAACGCCACTTGAGGCTACCACAGGACCCAGCTGCAAAAGACTTCCTGTGTTCGTCCAACAAACCGCAGCACCAGATAATGAGGCCGGAAACTCGGACGTGGTTCAAGCAAAGTGAGCAGCTTTCAGGGGTCCTGTAGCCACAAGTTTCAATCTGACCCCCAGAGAGACCCAGGGGAGAGGACTGACCCAGTATAATCATAACCCTCTGACTGGAAATCAACCCAAATATGCTGGTGGATTAACGCTGGCTATATTTTTAAATATTCTTTCACCCAACGGCAACCACCTTCTTTCCTGAGAACCACATCAAGGTAGCTAATAAAGGCTTTTGAATGTTCAGTGAGTTAATTGTTTACTTTTAGTGACATATATATATTTACCTATATCATATAATACACAAATACATATCCTCTCTTAAAGTTTGACACACCATTAGATACAGGAAATTAAGATGATTTAGTGACACACATTTTTTGAATTACCTTTTTTGTGAATGTCCTTTATGTATGGAGCCATGGCAGTCTGTAGAAAATCAGGAACATAGCCCAAGTCCTGAATTATAAGAATAAATGTGTTATCCGCTAGTGAGTGAGTATTTAGTTACTTGCAAGGCTACATTAAATTTTAAGTAACTGTAAGATTTATGTTGCCAAAAAAAAGAACTAATCTCTAGTCAATTTGAGAATATAACCAGTCAATGGAAAAATCTAATGTTCTGTTCAAAATAAACTTAACTTTCATTATTACCAAAGAGGTGACATAAGGATGACAACTAAACAAATTAGTCACTTCTCCTTTGTGATCCATCATGGTTTTAACTCAAAAGTTTTATTAAAAACTAATTTTCCCAACACTTTACATGTTCTGAGAACATCTTATCCTAGCTCTCAAGAGAAGCTAATGATTTCACATTTAGTTGATTATAGGAACAGGCGCAGGTAACCAAAAGGGTAGAGTGGAGTAAGAGGTACCATGGATGTTACTCCTAAGTATCTCATTTTTGGCCAAACTGTAGTTTAAAGCACAAACTAGATAATTAGTTATGTTACTATGGGTTAACTTTCAAATTAATTCTACCAAGTAAGAGCAGCTGTTTACCTGTACTAAATGTCACGAAGTTGATGACATAGCTAAACTGAGACCTGTATGTATTCTGTAACAAGCTACATTATTTGAATGGTTCTCTTGTCTGAATGGAATTTCTGCTGGGGTGGGTACTCCATGCTTCAAGTCAATTTCTTAGCCTTACATATTGGAAAAAAAAAGTTCAGTTCAGTGGGACTAACAAAAATATGTTAAAGTTAGGACTAAGACATTTATCATGTATTAAAGATGACAGCATAAGTAATTTTTCATGTTAATAAAGCTTTTCATAACTATAATTTCAGTGGCTATGTAAGATTTCATCGCCTCGGTCTCTCATTATCTACTTAACCATTTCTGCACTGCTGGCCATTTAAGCCTTTAGTTTTTTGTGATTGTTATAAATAAGGCTACATTATCCATCTTTGTGAGCAAAGCTCTTCTACAGTTAGCTGTGGTTCTAATTTTGTCTAACTTAAGTGACAGTAAATAAAACATATTTTCTCTAATAATAAGACTTAACACTTTAAAGTTTTACAATACGTCATTATGCAAACATTGTCTTGTATAATTCTCCTTCAAGGTATGCTTACATAGTCATTAAAATGATCACAATAATGAACTTACAGGCGATTTTCCTTTTGCAGCAGTTAGCAGGCACATAGTTACCTCTGAGAGATAATCAAAAACCCAAAAATCCAGCTTCTCTCCGTATATTAGCTAAGGAACTAGAAGTAAATCACAGAGTGTGATCAACAATAATTTAATCAAAATTTTAAAAAGTATGAGTAAAATCTCCTTTTTTTCTTTTTAAAATGTATTGACTTTAGAGAGAGTGGATGGGGGGAGAGACATCTATTGTTGTTGCACTTATTTATGCCTTCATTGGTGGCTTCTTGTATGTGCCTTCACTGGAGATCGAACCCGCAACATTGGTGTATGGTGACGATGCTCTAACCAACTGACCAACCCGGCCAGGGCTTATTTTCTAAACATCATCTAAAATTGGAAACTGTGCATATATATACTGATGCATTTAGGGGGCATGTTCCTGGGAACCCTTTCTGGCTTAATGAGGTTTTGCTCACTTTACTGTACATTCAAGCACTGCCACATTGGGGTGATAATCCACATACGTACTTCCTCATGCTGACTAAAGGAAAAGTAAATTATTATATGATAACAGAAAAGACAAGAAAAAAGAAAACTGCCTATAGCCATGATAGCCTATTTTCCCACTGCCAGTGCTTTCTAGAAATTATTTCCTTCAGATGGCAAGGGTCTCTTTGTAAAAAGAAATAAATTTCCAATTCATCAGGTGTAAAATCTTCTTTGCTCTTCCAGTCTCATAATCAAGTCAGGTATTTTGTTACAGCAGCCCAATAGGGCAAAGACACATGCCAAGCACTAAAGACACAGCAGTGACCAAAACTGTCCAAATCTGTGCCTTCTGAACTCTTTGGAGTTTACACTCTGGTGGTGGGGGGAAGAAAAAAGTGCCCCAAAGTATTTGTTATCTGACAAGTGCAGTAAAGTGCAGAACGATAAAGCAAGTAAGGGGCTAGGAAATCCCAAGAAGGATCAGGTAGAATTATAGCTATAGGTTGTGGAGTGGTCAAGGGTAGGTGTCTTTGACAAGATAACATTTGAGTGAGCAGAGAACTGAAGGAAGTGAGGAAGCCAGCCCTGCGTTGTCTGCGGGAAGAGTGTTCCAGATGGAAAGACTATTAAGCACCCAAGAGAGGAACGTGCTTGGTGTACTGGGATCAGAGCTGGGAGGTCAGTGTCCCAGCAATGTTGGTGAGCAAGGGGGGAACAGGAAAGGGGTCAGAAACGAAGCTGAGACTAAATCACATAGCCTTTTAGGTCACTGTTAGACTTTGGATTTCTTTCTGAATGAGATAAACCATTGGACAGTTTTCATCTAACTCAAAACATGACTGACGTGCACAATTACTTGTAGCTATGAAGAGAATAAACTGCAGAAGGGCAAGGGAAAAACCAGGGAGACCAGAGAGGAGGCTACGGCTGTCATCCAATTAGGGAGATGGTGGCTTAGAATAGAGTGATGATGAAAGACAAGGTCCCCGGCAGGGGTTTTAGCCTGAGCAGGGAAAGACAGGGTTGTCATTTATCGAGGGAGATAAGATGGGCGGAGCAGAATAGGGCGTTCAGCTTTAAACATGCTTCTTCTAAGAAGATACCAAGAAGGTAGGCAGGTAGCCGAACGTGGACTTTAGAGCAGGACAGGTCCACATCGGAGGCACCAATGTGGAGTCTATCACGGTATTGACGGTAAGTATCACGGAGGAGAGCACCTAGGCCCAGGACACTCCAAACTTCAGCTTTTAGAAAAGAGGAGCCTGTCCAGGAGACTGAGATGGACTGGGCAGGGAGGAAGAAGTAAAACATCACGAGACTTCAAAACGAAAGCATTTTAAGGGGACAGTGATCAATTTGGTCAATACCACTGATAGGTCAAGGAAGAGGACGGCCAGTACCGACCCCCGAATTTAGTAGTCATTGGCCAAAAGGGTGCAGGTTATTTGCCCCAGCTTCCCTGAAATGAGAAGAACAAGGTTCCAAAAGATGCAGAAAACTGAACACCCAGGTCACATAGCCAATTCACAGCAGAGCTAGGCCCAGGACCCAACACAGAACACAAGCCTTCAGAGGTTAGGGGTGTTTCCTGAATCCTGGAGCAGGCTCTTCTTCAATGGTGTATTATAGTGTCATCGCCCCTGGTAACCGTGATGCACGAGAGGGACTCTAAAAGAACACGCAGCCCATAAACAAAAAGGAATAGTCATCAATATTAGAACTTCAGGGCATAATGACAGTGAAACAATGGTTTAGTGTTTCACAACAGAGACAATAATATCCTTCAAATCAAGGGAAACAGGCAGATACTGCACGCCCAGGTGTCAAAACACACTTCAATCCAAAGAAATGTTCCCACCTCTTCCAAGGAGTTCTCTGTGCATGGTACTTCGCCAGATGACTCCCAGGTAACCAAACAGATCAATGCCCCTCCCCCCCGGCCCGTTCGCGTAGGTTACGACCACAAGTATGCTCAGGGTTTGAATAATGAGGTTCTCATTCCCCGTCCTTTTTCCTTCACTTGATTTCTTATCAAGGTGCCCAAAAGGGGGGATGGGAGGATACATTTTTACTTCCGATTTTAATTTTAAATTCAATTTTAAGATAAAAAAATTTAACAAATTTTAGGGGTCCAAAGACACAAGAGAGCCCTGAACGGTTTAGGTATGAAGGCCAGTTTTAACAGTCCCAGCTGCTCCCCTCAAATGCACAGCCACCACCAACCGAGGAGGCTTGACCGTGTGAGTCCACGATGCTGCCGACGTCTGCGGAAGGGTTTTGAAGACGAGGAAGAGTCCCGAAGGAAAGGCCAGGGTGGTGAAGGGGCGGGAGGGATGGCGGGGAAAGAGGAAGGCAGGCACTTTCCCCGGGGCAGGTTGAGCAGAGGGCTGGCACCGGCCGGTTGTATTGGGAGAGGGAAAATGTCTCTGCAAGGCTGGGACACCGGGCGGAGGAAAGCCCAGTCGCGGGCCTTTAAACTCTGCAGAGTTCCAAGTGCCAGGGCTCGGACTCTAGCGTCCACACCAGGTGTCCCCTCCCTCCAGGGCTGCAGCTAACGCCTCGCGCCTCCTTTCCAAGCTTTCCTTCCGGAAATGCAGGGCCGAGGGGAGCTTCATAGGGTGAGTGCGGACGCAGACTGCAGCCAGGTTACCTGCGTCCGCAGTGTCTCCCCAGAAGGCGGAGGCGCAACCCCGTCTGCTCCGCCGCGCCGGCCTCTGCCCGCGAGCCCAAGGTCCGCGGCGCGGCGCTCCAGGCGGCCGCCGGGACAGTGGCCGGCAGGAGAAGTGGCTGACACTTCTCCTGGCCGCCAGAGGACACCCGAGAGCCCGTGTGCTCTGCGATTGACGGCGCTCAGCGCGTCACCTACGAGCCAGGCCCCTCCCGCGCCCCAGATCTGGGTCTCCAGGACCCAGTCCCTGCCGCCCTGCGCTCCAGTGATTGCGACAACCATTCCCGCAAAACAGACGCGGAGGGTTGGTTACTGGCTCAGCTCCTTTTCTATTTTGGGAATTTGTGCCAAAGATTTAAAGGTCGTCCTGCAATCTCCATTCCCTTCCAAACTGTGAGTTTGAAAAGGAAAAACCCAACAGGATAAAGATATGGGAACCACCCCCTCCCCGCCCCCCACCTGGCCAACCGACTTGTCTTCCAAGGAGCTAGAGAACTGTACCAACACCAGCATTCTTTCTTCAGCCAGATCCGTGAAGAAACTGTTTATTTATGAGAAACTCTTTTAAGAGCTTTATTTTAAGATAAAAATAAGCTTTTGTACTTAAGATGTTTTACATTCATTAACACATTCAGTAAAACAACCCAGCGAGATCGTACAGTTGAGGAAACACACAGAGAAGTCGGTCCCTTTTCCAGGGTCGCACAGCTAGGAGTTCAAAGTGGGACCTGAAACCCAGGCAGTCCACTCCAGGGTCCACACTCTCGGTTCTCAAGTTATACTGCCTCAGCAGAAACAAATTCACTACGATCTCATTTAATCTCCACAACCAACCTCCTGGGTGGGTACTGGTATTGTTCCCATCTTACAGACAAGGAGACCTAGGCACAGAGAGGCTAATAATGAGGCTAGCAGGTGCGGCAGGCAAGACACCAGTAGCCTGTCTGATCCTTAACTACTACGTGGGAGGGGAAGTGCTGTTTTTGTATATTCATTCATACAGAGGGAGAAGGAATCACTTAGAAAGTGTGTGACTCTTTCATAACCTTCAAATACACAGGCCCTGGGCACTAGGCTCCCTCCGTTGGTGTCTTTCCTCTGGCCTAACAGACGGCAGACCGCCTCTCCAAGTAGCTCCACGATCCCTGCACTCCACCGGCCTTGCCAAGAGTATAAGGGGCCCTGGCCCAAACGCAGAGCAGCACCAAGGTCCAGTCATTTTGCCAATAGCTGGATGACTCCTCCCTGAGTTGGGCATACCATATTTATAGTGCCTACACATGTGAGCGCCACCCCTTTTGTGGCCAGGCCTCCAGGATGCTTCAGGAAGGAATAACCAGGGGTACCAATACCACCAAACCCTTTTTGCTCCTAGTTGGGAAACAGCGCAGCTCTCTGACGGGAGACAAGAGCCATCAAAAGGAAGACACAGAGGATGTTTAAGGCCATGACCAAATTAACAACTTGATTTATGTCAGTTCATGAAGTTCATTTCTTCCCTCTGTGGAGGCCAGGCCTATTTTGCTCAATGAATGAGTTCGAGGGATTCTGGGGATGATCAAGGGAAAAGATACAACCATGGGGAGGGAATAGCACACAGCACGCTTTATTTGGGCAACATTTTCACCAGTTTGAATGCAGGAGCAGGAGAGAGGAGTCCCAGACAGCATGGGACCATCCAGAGGCTATGGCAGCACAGGCGCTACCACCCAGAAGAATCAGAGGGTAAGGGAACACCCTAGGGGAATGGGAAGGACGGGAGAGGGGACTTAACACGTCTAGGGGAGGCTGCTCAGCTACCCCTGGGGAGTCTCTGCATCAGGGAACTCCCAAGGCCAGCAGCAGAGTGGGATCTTTAAGAGCTACCAAGTTTATCTCACCCATGGCCAGCAGGTGTTGGAGGCAGTTTCTCAGGGGATGCAAAGCAGGCCAGTTCTCAATAGTAAAGGTCTGCTTAGTTGGGTTGCATTTAAAACAGTTGAGTACATTTTAAAGATGAACATTTGGTTTTGCCCACAGGCTTTTGAGTTCACAGGTCCCAGCCTGTGGTGAAGAAATCAACAACCCAGGAACCAATACACGGCATCATCTTTGGCTTGTTAATGTAACATCCTAAGGTTCAGTAGGAAGTACACCCAAACACACCCAGAATCCTCAGCTCCATTAGGCTCAAGTCTCTCCCAGGCATGCCACACGCCCAGAGTCGGAGTTCACGATACTGACCCAACACACTTTGAATGCTGGTGTTTGACACTGGCTGATGATTCATTATGACATTGCTATCCCTTCATCAGCACAAAAGTAGAAGAATCTAATGTTCAGGCAATCAATTGTACACATACAAAAGGAATGGTTTGGAGGATACATTACCTACATGAATCTACGAGGCAGTTTGAGTGGATAGGTATGTATATGTATTCACACTCATGTGTCTGATACCTAACAGTGAAATAACTTCACCAGCAGGTGTCTCTGTTACACTACTTATCAGAGAGGGTCTGGCTCCCAAGATAGGGCCCGAAATAAAACACACTTCTAAATGGTTTATATTCTGGTCACTAGCTCTAGTAAGTGCTATGTAATCATAGCTCTCGATAATGATGTACGCTATATTAACCCCATTTACTGTGCAATCTAACAGGTTCCTCCAAGCTCCTCAGGAAATTCAACACAACTCAGGGATTAACTTCACAGAATACACTAACGAACAAAATGTATTTACTAGACAGCTCCTCTGCTTCTGGGTCCACAGGACGTGAAATAAGTAAAATGGCTCTTCCGCTGCTCATTCTGTATGATGAGACACAAGATCCAACAGCAGAGGTACTCTCCATTGAATATTGTTATCATTCTTTCATTTGAAAGCATTCCAATGCCCAGATAGATACACGGGGGGACTCAAGCCCACAGCATTTCATCAAGGTGATCAGCAAGGTCTGTAGGGTCGGGGCACGAGGCGCAGGCAGAGCCATTCCTTCAGCCTCTGACTGTCCTGTTTGCTTTAAATTCAGGTCCTATTTTCTTCTTGGAAACTCCATTGACTCAGCATTAGATCTCATTCCCAAATCCCTGTCTTCAGCGTTCCAATGCCACCACCTTAGAGGTTTCGCCACGTGTAAAATGTTGGAAACTGGACTCATTTTCTCTCTCCACTAATCCAGTTCCTCCTTCTTATGTTCCTACGTGTGTTGATAGTCAACACTCCTACTCCTTGGAGTTATTATCTTTGACCCTTTCCTCCCTGTGTCTTCCTCACAATTCGGCCCTTTCCTAAATAGACTAGTCCTTTCTAGTCTGTTTCTATAAAATGCTGGAATGTTTCCAGACTGTTTCCTGTGCACCTCACACAGGACTTCTGCAGTGTGTTAAGATATTGGCTTTGGTGATGGTCTACATGCCATTCTTTTGGCAGCATTGAAGAAATCCTCTTAAAGCAACACATGCCGGTAAATTGATTACCTAAAATTTAATTTTTAGCTTACATAGGAGAAACTGATACAGTTTGGTCTTTTAAAAATTCTGCCTGTAACAAGAAATAATTTCAGTATGTCTTCAGTATAAAATATAGCAGAGGAATTATATAAGCTTTGAACTTGCTGAATAGAAATCAGACTCCTTATGCAAAGCAGGTGTGATTTCTCTGCAGTACAGCGTAAGGTGGTGGGTCTCCTACTTCCCTCCACATGGTGAAGTAATCCCCTTGGGAAACTTGTTAATAAAATGCAGACTTCTGGGGTCCACACCCAGATATCTCTGATTCAGTAGGTCTGGAAAGGGGCCAAGAAATCTGCATTTTTAAATAAAATAAAAATCTAAGGAATCTTCTTAAGAAATAGATGTTTGTACAAAAGAAAAGTCTAAGTACTCAGAATATTGTCCTTACATCATGAAGTTGCTTCATACAAATACTCTTAGCCACCTAATTTGTGTTATGTGATCCTATAATTCTCTCGCAATAGCTGTTTCCTTTCATTTTATCTGTAGAAGCAGATCTCTTTGGTTTCTAGTTTTATATCAAGTTTAAATTTCAATCTTGGTAGAAGTACCCCCTTAGGCTGGATCAGTCCTTCATACCTCACTAGTGTGAGTTTACCAGGTCCTGTTCTTGGGAGAGCTGAAAGGAAGGAGGTAGTACTGCACCCCCGGTTAGGGCAGGATGCTGGGGCCGAGCTGGGAGTCAGTGGCACGTTTCTGTACAGCAGACAGAAGTGTGGCGTCTGAGGTTCCATTCCAAGCTGCAGTTGAGGAGTGTGTGGGGAGGGACCCAAGATCCTGCAACCCAAAACCCTGCGAGAACTTCCCAAATGCAGGCCATGACCCCTCTCATTGGTGCTGGCATGGGACATAGGTGAGTGAGCTGGGCTAAAGCATGGGACCAGGACAGCGCGAAGGAAAGCGGCAGGCGAAGGTTGCTTGCCTTTCTTTACGTGGTCCTGTGTGCTCTGGACATTTTCCTCAGGTTAGGGCAAATGCCTGACGCTGCTCCAAAACACAATACTATATCAATCCCTTCATTTCCCACCTGCCAGGATTTTATTTAACATTGTTAAGGTCGTGCGGATTGGGCCCACTTGTTCTGGGCAATGGGAGTAGCTCAGGGGCCTGGGCATAGCCTTCCCTCCTCATCCTGCATACAGTGGGTCAGAAGCAGTGCCGAGTAGCCCCTGGAAATTCCTCCTAGTGCTGTGGCATTCTGGGACTTGTCCAGCCTATTTTATGGACACCATTGAAACTTGGGTTTGTTTTAAAGTATTAAATGCTTTCGCTTTTGTTTTCCAAACATTAAATACATGTGAAGTCCCCTTCAGTCAGAAAGTCACACAAGATGTCTCCCTCCACTCCTGCTGCCACTCAAGTGGGGTCATAGAAGCATCACCACGGTTCGTCCACGGGCCGCTGCTGGACTCCAGTTCCACAACCGAGCGGTCCTGTGGCATCCGATGACCATGTCACACCCGAGAACAGCTTCTCCTCCGAGACAGATGCCTTTGAGCCTGGTGTGCTTTGTCTTTCTTTTCTCGACTGATCTTGTGAGCCCTTAATGGCCATGTGCTTGGCCTGAAATTGCATTTTAATATTTTAGTAATATTTAGTATTTAGTAATATTTTACTAAAATATACTTTATTCCTTCAACAAATGTTTATTGAGTGCACTGTTTTAAGTGCTGCAGATAATACCAGATAAAAACCCTTGCTTTCACGGGGCTTCCATAAAATTTATTTTATTTCGTTTTACATGATTATAATAATATCTTAACATCTTATGGGATTGTGCTACCTCATTTAGAATATATGGCTAGTAAGTTATACTGAATGTATTTTGGGGGCGGGGGGACCTGAAATGCAAGGCTGAGAACTGTGTATTTAACTGGATAGCAGATGGGAGTCCTTGGGTGTTTTGATGAAGAGAATGACATCATCAGGGCTCCGTCTCAGGGCACCAGCCAAGACAATAGTGTACAGATGGGCTTCATGGTATTTGGGGGCTAGCTTTCATGGGGCTCCTCTGCTTTGTTTTCACCCTGTTACTTCTCTGGGCTGTCAATTCTCTGACAGCCCCAAATAAAAAAGTACCGGTATGTAAACATGTTGGCTTCAAACTGCCCACACTCCAGGGGGCCGGCAGGTGGCAGTAGTGAGCCAGCCATGAACTCTATAACCCCCACACTAAACCGGGCAAGTCACCTTATGTCACCTGTCATCTTATTTTACCTTATAGTAAAATGCTTCCCAGACCGCCATAGCTCAACCAACCCCTGGCAGGAGTCTCTCTCATTCCCTTAACCCTTCTTTACTTTTTCACGGCCTCTATCACCAGTTGACATTATATATGTTATTTATGGCCTCTCTCTCTCCACCAGAGTGTAAACCTCTTGACAGGAGGGACTTTGTCTGACTTGTTCATTGTATGGGATGAGGAGGGCCTAGCAAGTAGTACATGCTCAATAAACATTCGGTCTGAATATCCTGCAGGGGAGCATCATGGGACAGTGTGCAATTACCCTTTAATAAATTTGGGGGAGAGTGCATATTTTATTAAGCATTATTTTGGGAACTTTCCTAAGATAATTCTATAAAGATTCTGTATCAGAGCTACAGACAGTTCATTTCAGGAAGATGTGAAGAGAGCGTGTGAGAAAGGAGCCTTCCATCCCATAATGAGATGATGCAGCATTAAATACCCATGAAGTGCTAATGGGGACGTTCACCTAATAAGTTATAGTGGGTAAGATCCACAGGAAGTATTGATATGAGACCATAGGGTAGTTTTCTGACCTAGAGGGGTACAGAGTTAAGCAACTGGTTTCCTGGACTTGGGTAAATAGAATTTCCTCTGTGTTGGTTGTAAAAGATGAAGCACTGTGTTCTGAATTTTGACTTCATTTGTTTCTTTGTGGATGAGTATGTCCGGTTAGTCCTGCAGGAAGGCCATTTCTCAGTAACCTACTGGCACGATAGTTATCAACCAAGAATGTGGTTGACACTCTGGTCTTCCTTGCAAAACATTCAGTAAATATTTGGCTTTTTACAAATCGTCCCATGGCTTACCATGCGGAGGTCACTGCTCCGCCACTCAAGGTAAAGCACACACAGCAGCCCCCGTTTCAGGAAGGCTACCTACCCTGTGTCACCTTCACAGGTGAAGAAAGGTCCTTCAAAATGTCAATATAAAGTTAACTTTTACACACCACGTATTCTGTATGGATTCTGAATGGAAAGGACTATAGTGCAATCCCAGTTAGGTAGTAAACTAACCCAATTAGTTAGAATTTAACACACGGAGACAAGTCTCTTAAATATTTCATTTGCCTCATTCAAGACAGAAGCTTCAAGCAAAAGCGGCATTAAGTAAGATAAGATCTCATTTTTTGTCTCATAACATTGTGTATTCTTTCTAGCCTCCCTCTTTCTTTGGAACTACTACATAATTCTTGTTGTCCCAAAGTAATTTACTTGACAAAATCACCAGAATTTTTATCAAACAGAGAAATGTAACTTGATGCCCCTTTGTTTTACTTTTTCCCACACTTACTTGCTCCTGTTATTATTCTGCTGATCACATTAGTGGCGAACATTCTTTCAAAGGGTTAGGGGTCTCAAATTGCAATTTCTGTGAAGCTCAAACAAACACAAACCAGGAAGTCAGTAACAAACTAATTCGGCCCTGTGAACACTTCAGTCTAACTTCTTTCCAATTTGTCTCAATGCAGGGCAGCCTCCGAACATCCCTTAATCTCCAGCCAATATCAGACATGGCTGATTCTTGGCTATTTTTGTCTCTGGATATAACTCCAGTTGGGTCACTCCTTTTCCTGGGCACTGGCTTGCTCAATTTTCTAAGTCCCGACCAAAGCAGTTTCTGAACTCCCCTGCCCCTTGGCCCGATGGCCCAATTGATATATCTGATGAAGCTTTATGAAGTTAAGTTCAAGATCCACCCCATGGCTGACCGCCCTGCCCCCAGTGAGAATTCCATATTACATGGCCCATGTTGTTTTCTGTCTTGGACTTACCCAGTGAAACTAAAAGTGCATTGTTCACAGACTTTCAAAAAATTTTTTATTTTCACTTTCCATGTGCTATTTTTATAAACAAAGCAAATAGACTAACAGATAACTTTGTTTCCCTTAGTGGGGTATTTTTACTATTAGGTTGGACCGATTTTCAATATGCCAACAAATCATTTTCTTTCTGTCTATTTTAAGGAAATCCAATTCTGAGGAGTCAGGTTATAAATTTAGCTCAGGTCTATAAATGGTTTACTTATTAGAAAAATGGACATATCATTGTCAGCATTGATTGGAGCGTCCTGGCACCTCCCACTGGATGTATCTTTCTTTAAAGTCCTGAGTGACTTGATGAACTGAAGTCCTATTGAACTTGAATTATGCAATCAGCAGTGAAAAACTTTCCATCTATGATTGGGCTGAAAATGTAAACATTATAAAACAGTTAAAGTCTAGGTTTGAGAAAGACTATAAAAGACCATCCAGCCACCTTGTCTCTAACCCACAGAAGGAGTTAGAAAGGCAGATTAGTTAGACAGACAGACAGATAGATGCCAGTATAAGTTCCCATAATCTCTCACACACATACGCATACACACATTGTGTTTTAGAATCCTTAACCTCTGCTAGGAGCTCATTCTGTCCATGAATCATTTTCATAGTAACATCTTGTATCTGTATATGACCTTAGATCAAGAAGTGCTTCGTGACTGCATTTAGAGGCATGGTTAAGAGTACAGGCATTGGGCCCATGGATCTGAAGCCTTTTCGGGATGTAGTGACCGTGCATATATCACCATAACCTCTCAAAGACTCTCTTAATTTATAAGATGCAGATAATCACATCTAGGCTTGTTGTGAGGATTAAATGAGAGAATATACGAAATAGCAGCAACTGAACAATGGCATGACATTGAGCCTGAAGAAGATGCTCAAAACTGGCAGCTGTTTCTATTCTTCCTTCAGGCCTACATCATTTTCCCCCCAGGTCAAGAAGTCTTAAAGTAGCTCTACCAAATCAAATTTGAATTCAGCAAACAATTTGGGAGCATAAGTGAACAAGACAGACAAGGAGCTCATAGAGTGAATTCTCCATGCACGTGAAGACCGTTAGCAGTAGATGTTATGTTTTCAGATCGGAACACAAGTGGTTGATAGGCAATTCAAGAAATTATTATTTCACTAAGCAAGCCCATTGACCTCTAAATTAAATTAAATCATTATTTTGGCATAAATACTACCTGTACTCTTTTCTCAGAAAACAAACCTGGAAGTAGAGGAAATTTGACTTAATAAATATTCTTCCTTCCTGGAATTCATCAATCATTTATAATTTACCAGAAGAAAAAAAAACTGGCTCAAACATGGAAGAGAACAACTAGTTAAAATTTACCAAACCCAGTGACTGAGAGCAGGGCCAATGTAGGCCGCTAAATCACTGTTGGCCGTTTCCTCTCGGAAAACATCTTATCTAACGGGATTAGATGTAGGACTTGAGATGGTAGTAAAAGGCAAGTCTTTTCTTTAAAGTTGTGATGTCACATCTCAGATGCCAATGCAAGTCAGTAAAAAGCCAGGAATACAGGCACCATCCCTCTAGGGTCGAATAAGATAGAATTCCCAATTTCTTTAAATGTTTATCAACCCTGTGCATGTGAGATTATATATTCTATATATATATGTAAGATGTAAAACAAAGTTATGAATCGGTATCTTAACTGCAACAAGTCAATCAATATTTTATAGACTTTGGCAAGAAGGACCACAACGACAACTTGCTCTATTTGATACGCTTTGTTTAAACTCTGATGGAAATGACACCTTTTCACAAGGTGTGCAGTCTCATTCTATTACGAAATTATCATTTCATCTTTGATTGGTAGAATTAATTGAGGTGGAATCTCCACCTAAATTAGACACCCTTCTCTGGAGGGCATTATAGAACCAGTCTGCAGTTGGTAGCAACACAGCATTCATCAGAGAAAACTTTTTGTACCTGGAACAATGAAGCTTGGTCCCCACAAGCCAGATCTACCAATAGTGGTCCCTCTACAATTCTATTTTTTAAAAATAGCTATTTATACAAATTCCACTTGCCAAGTTAAAACATTTGGTGACTCATAAGCCTTATAAGTGCACTTAACACTCTGTGAATCAGGCAATGTGCTCAGCACATTCTTCCATTGAATCCTGGTAACAGTCCTATGAAGTATTATTTTAAATAATTTTTTCTGTCTTACTAACGCAGATTCTGAAACTCAGAGAAGTTCAGTAACTTGTCCTAAATGACACAGCTGGTAAGTTGCACGAATGGGCTTCGAGCTCCAGAGTCTTGACAACTGCTGAAGCATGTTCTCTCCAGTTGAGCTATCCTTTCCTTGAAAAGCAATGCCTCACTCACCATTTATGTTCAAATAAAAAATAATCAAGAAATAATTATAAGTACAACATATAAATCATTGTGAATAATCAGTAGGTATATATTTAATGATATATTTTGCCTATATACTCATATAGAGAAATGAAGCCTTTCCCTCACTTCATGCTCCACTCCTGCCCCATCCCTCTCCACAGAGGCACACAGTGGTACACTCCAGGATGTAATCTCGAAACGATATTCAGTGTACACATTGACATGTGTGCATTTGTATTCCGTTGTCTTTTAGGATGTTGGTCTTTGATGTTGTGTATAGTGTTCTTTGGAGGGGGATGGTTTGGCTAAGAAGGGTTTTTTTTAATGTGGTCAGAATACATCAATCTTTGCTGGGAGTTCATCTCATATTTAGATACACCTTCCATGCTCAAATATTATAAATGATTTCCTCATATTTTCTTCTAGCATTTTTGTGGATTACTCTATTATGTTCCAATGTTTATTTAATCTGTAATTTATCTTGGCATAAGAAGTTAGGTATGCATGCCACTTAATTTTTTTCCCTGGATAACTTCCCAGTTGTTCTAATACCACACTGATGCCATACATTTAATAATTTTTAATATCTTCACTGATATGTAATACCAACTGTATCATACTAAACATCAAAATATATTTAGGCCAATATCTTGGTAATACTTATCTACCTAATATGGACCAGTATCATATTGTTTAAAATATATGGATTTATAATATGTTTTCATATTTGACAGATATTTTGGTCCTAATTCTTGTGTAGAATTTTCCAAGATGATTTTCCCCCTTTTTACTTGAGTTTTAGCAACAGCTAATCTAACTCTTAGAAAGTGAAGAAAGTAAGAAGAAAAAAGTCTTTTTTATAGTTTTATTGGAATATTAATACAGTTCTAAATTATGGAAATTACTGACATTTGTATTGAATCTTTTTATTTAGAAATAGAGCATGATTTTTATTTTTCCAATTTTTATTTTATAACCCTAAAGCATTGTTTGGAATTTTTAATGATATTCATTCTATTACTTACTACATTTTTCCTTAGATATTTTATCTAGTCATATTTGTATGGTTGCAATTATATGTGATGCTTTTCTTCCATTAATATTCCAAATGGTTTTTATTTTTATAGAAGATGGCTATTGATTTCTGATTGGTAATTTTTACACACTCACCTTATCAATAGCTACTTTCTGATTGATTGATGATTTATTTACTTTTACATAATTATCCTTGACAGTCATTTATTTTTGCATTTGAAAGTTTTGAGACATATTAGAGGAGTAAACTTTAAAGGCTTATTTCCAACCCAACTCAATTCAATATCATCAACTCATTATTGAGTGTTAAATATTGCTGTATGCTAGGTGTGGTAGCCATAAAATAACTAACATCTAGTGAGGTACATAGTGCATATATGTGTGTGTATACGTATACATATATATATAATAAAGTTTCTATAAATGCTATGAAAGGGGCAGAGCTGGCCTGCAGAGTTTTGGATTTTGTTTTGGAAGGAGTAGGAATCAAGAAACAGGACCTTCAGGTTGTATAGAAATCTGACAGGCAGAGATGCGGGAGTGCATATGAAGGCAACCCCGGTAGAGGGTGGCCCGTATGAAAAGGAAAACACAACCCACGTTAAGGAGACATTGTGTGATTCCATTTGGTTAGACTAGAGGATGCAGGAGACAGAATCAAGAGGGAAAACACAGCAAAGGGACAATGACTATGTTTACATTCATTACAGCGGGAAATAGGGGGTCACTGAAGGCTTTCGATCAGCTGAATGTCATAATCAAAGCTACATTATAGGAAAACTACTCTGTCAGCAGGGTGACAGTTTGGAGCAGGAAGTGACTGGTGTGGAGGAACGGAGATCAGTCAGCAGGCAGTGTAGACATGCAGTCTGGACAAGAAATGAGAGTCTCCTCCAGCATGGTGGCAATGGAAATAGAAAGAAGGAATAAAATACAAGTGGCGCTGTGAAAACAGTTTTAACAACAAGCTTCGACAACTCATTAGATGAGTAGATAAGGAGAATGAGGAAGTTCATGGAGTTTAATTGGCTGGAGGTCTGCTAAACGCGATTGGCAATAACTCATCAGTCAGAGAGAGGACCTATTAAAGAGGAGAGAAAAGGCCACAAATCTGGTTTTGATAGGTTCACCTTGTTATAATAATTATTAATTATTTACTGAGTAGGAACATTAACTTTGCTTCAAGTCAAAACCTAAATATTCTTTCGTAAAGATTTAGAATTAAAGTGTTAGCATTTCTTTCAATCTAGACAAATTTCTCTTACTAATACATTTAACCAAAATCTGCAGTAAGCTTGGTTTCAGACGAGGAAATGAGGGATAACCAAAACTAGGAATATTAATAATAGCACTGATACACAATGATAGATTATCAACCAGAGATGGTGACCAATGTGTTTTCCCAATATACCAGGAGGCTGTATGGGCAGAGCCAGCAGGCTGGTCTTCCCTTAGGAGCTCCTTTACTCCTGTTCCCCAGCTAGGCTTCTAGTCACAAGACGGGAGGTGCATTTTTCCTGCCCCTACCTCCTGCATCCAGGCTCTCCCCCGAGGTGAGGAGATGGAACCTCTGAAAAACAAAGGAGGCTCCTGAGTCGCTCCCCTGCAGTGTGGTGCTGTGCCCTCCAGTGCGTTAAGACAAGGGGGAGGTGAGCTCAGCAGGGCTGAGAACCTATGCGAATGGTCAACATAGGGGTGAAAAGGGTTAAAAGTTACAAACTTCCAGATACTAAAGGAGTAAGTGCTGGATGTATCATATACAGCATGGTAACTACATTTAACAATACTATATTGTATATTTGAACATTGCTAAGAGAATAGCTCTTAAAAGTTCTCATCTCAAGAAGAGAATCTGTAACTAGGTGTGGTGATGGACGTTGACTATGGTGATCATTTCACAGTATATACAAATACTGAATTATGATGTTGTAAAGCTAAAACGAATATAATGTTATATGCCAGTTACATCTCAATTTTTAAAAAAAGAGAGAAAAAAGATAACAACACAGAAGGGCAGGGTTATATTTCCAGGGTCATTTATTTTGGGAATACTAATAAATTGGGATCTGGTAGAAAGCAAAGTCTCCTCTTGCCATAGCCACAGGTTAAAAAATAATTAGGTGACCTAATCCACGGGCTAAGAGAGGGCTTTCAGGAATTTGGGTTATCGCACAAGCCTCCATCTTAAGGTTGGACTAGGTTTGTTCTGGTCGAGGTCAACTGGCTGGGTTTGTTCTGGTGGGGGTCAGCTGTCAGTGTTTGCTCTCCCCGCCGCATACCGGAAGAGGTTGCATCATGCAACTCCCCAGGCGCCCCTCCCTCCTCTTAGCCATGGCTCATGCTTCACTTGCCGTTGCAGATGAATTGGCTGCAAAGGGGAAAGGTTGAACTGAGCCAAAAAAGGAGGAGCTTAAACCGATGTGCAAAATCTGGGAACCTGACTGAGCGTAGGATGGGAGCCTGGATGAGGGACAAGAGACATCCCCCACCTCCTGGTAAGCAGGTCCTGTGATCAGCTCCAGCCAGTGGCAGTCCTCGGCCTCCTCAGAGCTTACATAAAGGGACAAGTGGGGCCCGAGAGGCCACAGTGCTCATACGTACAGGGTTGGAGCACAGGGCACCCCGACATCATGAGTTGGTCCTTGCACCCCCGGAGTTTAATCCTCTACTTCTACACTCTTCTATTGTTCTCTTCAACATGCCTAGCTGTAAGTGTGCTCTCCACAAGGCGTATTTGTTTTCAATGGAAAGCTGAAAAATAAGAAAAGATATGTAAACTAGTGAAATGTCTGTATTTTTCTCCTCTAGTATGTTGCCACCAGAGACAACTGCTGCATCTTAGATGAAAGATTTGTAAGTAGTTTCTATGTTTCTTGCTGTGTTTGGACTGCAGAGGGGCAGAGGGATAAAAGGAATTCTCTGAAAATATTATTTGGCATTTTAAAATCTTTTAATCTAGCTTTTGCCTATTTTTATTAATAGATTTTAAGTGCAGCTTGGATCAAGGTTTTAAACCACTCTGTTGTTGAATTTGCAGGGTAGTTATTGCCCGACTATGTGTGGGATTGCAGATTTCCTGACTAACTACCAAAATGAAGTAGAAAAGGATCTCCAGTCTTTGGAGGACATCCTAAATCAAGTTGAAAACAAAACATCAGAAGCCAAAGAACTGATCAAGGCAATCCAAGTCAACTATAATCCCGATGAGCCACCAAAACCAAGTGAGGAGCCTAATAATACTGACCGAGAAAATAATTTGTAAAGTTCTTTTGCTGTTGTTTTAGCGCCTCTATTTGCCTAAGCATGTTTGTCTCTTATCTCGTGTTACAGATGGTATAGAAAGTGCCACCAAGAATTCCAAGAAAATAATGGAAGATGTTTTGCAATTTGAAGAATCGATTCTGTCACATGCTTCAAGTATTCGGTACGCATTTCTGTTTTAACTTACTCTCCAAGGGTGATTGAGGTTTTATACTGCAAACTTCAGGGGGAATAATTTTTTCCACTTCTAATATCCAAGTGGCATTACGCCTGACCATCTGGAACATGGTGGAGCAAGCATTTTAGTGCCATGTGAATTGTATTGGGTTATAATTGCTTTTTAACAATCATATTGTTAAGGGAGTTTTAGATGTCTTCAAATGCCGTATGTCTTATGACCGTATTTATCAAAATGTTTCTTGCCCCCACCCAAAATTTATTTGTCTTACAAAATAAATTCAAATGAGAATTTGGGTGCAGAAGCTAAAATTCTCTTTATAAGAGTGTCAGCAAAGCGCTGGTGAGGGATAAGCTGGTGGAGGCACGGGAAGGACATTGGCTACAGAAGTTAAAAGGCGAAGTGTAACAAACATGATAAAGCTGTGTCGTCATTGCACAATGAACCTGCAATCACATACGCTCCTCCCTTCAACTTGGAAGTAAAATGTCTTTAGTAAGAACTTCCTGAGACTCATTAACTTCCTGAACCTAGAGTCTCAGAGACAGTTTTAATTTCCTCAGTTTTTATTTCTACATTGTTTTCAAAGCAGCTTAAGAAATAATGATAAGTGGTGGCCTGGGAGAAAGGACCTAGGAGGGATTTCTCCTTTCTCTGGTATGAGAGGGCCTTGGTCAGTAACATTATAAGTTGCATTATTATCACCTATCACTGAAGTTGAAAAAGCTAGCATGCAGAAACTTTCTAAGGTGTAGTAGAGAAAAAGAGTTGTCAAATACTTTTTACATCTTTCTTCACAGAAAGACGCAATAGTGTGTGTGTTGTAGACAGTTTTGTTTCATTTCTGAGTATGTACAGCAACCCTGTTGAGAACTACAAATGCAGGGTTTTTTACTTCCCCTGGCCTTTTCCCAAAGCCATGTCAACAGAAATATTAAGAAGGTTGGGAAAGTGTCTACTGTCTTATATGTAAGATAATGTCCCAAATCCTTTCCCCATGTAAGTTATAGATTACAGACCTTAAATAGGTCCTCAGTAGATTCACCAGTGAAAAGGATAATTCAGCAAATGTGAATTAATGAATAGAGCCTTTTCTTCCCTGAGAATACTCAGTCTGAAGAATGATCATCAGGCAAAAGTCAGAATGCCCACTGCTTAATGACAATGGCATTGTTTATGGACAAGGACTTCGTTATCTTCTTTTCAAGACAGCTTAGAATTTTAACTCCCCTCAATGAAGCAACACCATTGTAGAGTTTTCCCAAGAAATGGAGTAATGCGTCAGAAAGTAATTCTTGAAAAGATAAGGTAGTACTTTTAAATGAAAATGCAAAGTTACACCTCTGAAGGGAATTCTCTATTATCTCACTCTTTTGCTTGTAGATTTTTGCAGGACATATATAATTCAAATAATCAGAAGATCACCACCCTGAAACAGAAAGTAGCCCAGCTTGAAGCTCAGTGTCAGGAACCTTGCAGAGACACAGTGCAAATACATGATGTAACAGGGAAAGGTAAGTGACAGATTGATATGCGGTTGCCTTCATCAAAGCAAATATAGCAAGAAAAGATTTCATATTTTGGAAGGTATAGGAATAACTTTGAAAGTGCCCAGTCATTAAATCTAAAATGTCCAATTGCTTTGACTTTTTTTTGAGTAGCTAAAAATAGTTTGAAAGGAATGATAATGTGAGAAGTAACAGAAAGCTTCATGGGAAATGAATAGTTGGCAACTTGTTAAAAGCTCACATTCAAGGCTGAAACAGTCTTACCTGGATTTCCAACCATACTAAATGCTTCTTTCTTCTTCTTCTTCTTCTTCTTCAGATTGTCAAGATATTGCCTATAAAGGAGCCAAACAGAGTGGGCTTTACTTTATCAAACCTCTGAAAGCTAAGCAGCAGTTCTTAGTCTACTGTGAAATTGATGAATCTGGAAATGGATGGACTGTGCTTCAGAAGGTATTTTTTCCTCACTCTGTGTATGTAATAAATGCTTATATAAGCATCTGCCTTACTCTGGATACTTTTCTAAATACCCTGTGAGCATTAACTCAGTCCTCGGAACTACCCTGTAAGGTAGGCACGATGATCACCTCTATTTACAGAGGAGGACACTTAGGCACAGGAGGTAATGTAACTTCAGATCATATAGCTAACTAGTAGAAATGGAGTCAGGATTCGAACCCAGGCAGTCTGGTTTTAGAGTCTGTGCTTTGACTCTATGCTCTGCGGTCACTGCTATTGTAGGTAGATACATGATACGGCATAGTCACAGAATCATCATGACAAAAAAAAAAAAAGAACGAGAAGGGACCTGTTTCATCACTTAGATCAAGACCTATGGCTGCCAATTCCAAAAAGATAGTGTTCTTGAGAGGATAAAGTTGGGTTGTTCCAAGAAAGGACCCCCTGTTTCCTCTCTGCCAGTCCCCGGCCTCTTCTGCAATCCTTTCCCGTTTACTTCTGACCATGGTTACAACTAATCCTGCAGGGGGCGCCCAGAAGGCATGTTTGATGGAACTTGTGGTTGGCAGACAGATTGAGCAACGAGTTGACCTTTCCACCATCAATACAAAAATCAGCAAATTCAGACTGAAGTTCTGAGGCCTCTAAGTGTCTTCTAAAAACTACCGCTAATTTAGAATTTACCATGTGCCAGGCATTCTTTAAGTATTTCTCTTACATGGTCTCATAGAGTCCCGTAACAACCCTAACAAGTAAGCGTCGTCATTCTTATTTGGCAGATGAGGAAACCGAGGCAGCTTGGCCAAGGTTGTTTAGTTAATAAATGATGGGATCATACTGTCCATATTTTCAACCAGTGTTTATAATGTTTTCTTATGTGTGCGGATCATCCATTCTTTCCTTTTGCCTATGTGCTTGTGTGATCAGAGGCTTGATGGCAGTGTGGATTTCAAGAAAAACTGGATTCAATACAAAGAAGGGTTTGGACATCTGTCTCCCGATGGCAACACAGAATTTTGGCTGGGAAATGAGAAGATTCATTTGATAAGCACACAGTCTACCATCCCCTATGCGTTAAGAGTGCAGTTGGAGGACTGGACTGGCAGAACCAGGTACTGTTGGAGAAAGGGCTTCTTGTTGTCTGCAACGTGCACCCTCCAGCCATCAGCAGACCAGTGGCAAAGCCAGTCTGGCAGATGCCAAAGCGCAGCCAGCTATTATCCCCAGAAGCCATTTTGGTTCTTGGGCAGCCCAAAGAGATAGGTCCTATGCAGGACGGATCTGAGTATTTTGGTAAAATCTACTCACCCTAGAACCATACAGACTAATCACTGATATTTACTGAGCACTTAATATTTATCAGAAATCAAGGATGAAATTATAATTTAATCTAGTCCTAATAACTCTTTCATGAAGCAGGTAATATTGTTACTTCCATTTTACAAATTAACTTTCCCAAGGCCATATTGCTATGACAATGTAAAGGTGGGACTTGAACATAGGTAGTTTGACTCTACAGATTGTCTTCTTAAGACTGTCCTGGTTGAAAAGTGAATCCAGCCTTTTCTGATTTCCTGCCTACCTTAAAATTAAATCAGCTGGCTCCTTTTAGTGAGGTGGATCCCCCTCTATGCTCAGAGCTATCTGGGGGCTTTGAGCATTGCATACCTAATGAAAATTCAGAAAAATACCCAACTCCCTTTTTATGAAATTATGAAATATGTTTTGTGTTCAAACACATATTTTTAATGTTTTGAAATTTTTACCTGGAAAGTACCATAGTCAGTACATCTGTTCCTGTGAAAACATCTTCCATTTTGCAAGTACTGGAGATCCAGGAAGAAGCTAAATATTTTCTGGAAATCCCTGTTCATGTACCAAGGCCCATGCTTCCCTGAGCTCTATAGAATTCTGGCCCTCATTCATATTTTTTCCCCAAGGGATAATCTCTCTCTGTTCCCCAGTTCATGGTTTGTGGGCCACACAGGGCCCACTTCTTTTATGTGACACTCTATGAAGCCCTCCCTATTGCCACTATCATGTTGCCTTGTGAAAAAATAGTCCCTTTAGGACTCACCCTTCAGGTTGTATGAATAGCTAAAGGGGCTGTAGCTCCTTTGAGTTTGGTGCGTTAATTAATGGTTACTCAATGTCAGCTAATTACTGCGGTTTATGATAACTGTGTGAACAATGCTAACCACTTAGATGAAAGTGAAAATATAAAATCAGTCAGATTCATCCACACATCTAATAATAGGATCCTATAGGCAAAAAGCATTAAAAAGCCTGAAGTTTTTAGTTTTCCTTGAAATGCCAGGAAGGCTTCTAGACCATCCTGGGTCGTGCTGATGAGCTCCAAACTGGTTCACACAGCCATTGCCTCTGGCCAAGTTTGCAGAAGACTTCATTCAGTGAGCATATTTCAGACTTAAGGAGCAAAGTTAAAAATTCCCATAAATTTTCCTATAGGAGAGGAAACTTCTGAGATCCGAAAAGAGGCCCAAGATATTATGTGTCTATTTCTTTATAGTACTGCGGACTATGCCATGTTCAAGGTGGCACCTGAAAGTGACAAATACCGCCTGACATATGCCTACTTCATCAGTGGAGATGCTGGGGATGCCTTCGATGGCTATGATTTTGGTGATGATCCTAGTGACAAGTTTTTCACATCCCACAATGGCATGCAGTTCAGTACGTGGGACAATGACAATGACAAGTTTGATGGCAACTGTGCTGAACAGGACGGATCTGGTTGGTGGATGAACAAGTGTCATGCTGGTCACCTCAATGGACACTATTACCAAGGTATGACTTTCTTCCTTAGATATATAAGTTAATGTGTAGTCTATATTTTTATAAAAGGTATACATAGATAAAAAGAAATGAGAAATAATTAGTAAAGATATTAGGGGGCTTATTATATGGTTCTTGATTTTAAACCGGAATTGGATAACCATACTTATCCCTCAAATTGGTCCCTCTATAAGAACTCCACCTGCTGCAAAATAGCAAGTGGTTTGTCATCGCACCTGAAATTACCACCATTAGAGTTGACACTTTGGGCTATGGTATCTCCTTCAGATTTACCATATCTATGATCTGGATGGACTAACATTGCCATATTTGTGCTAATTAACACATTAGCCTGGCTCAGCTACACACGAGCAGTGTATCAGATATAACCAGTGAGCAGCAAACCGGTGTCTGGAGGAATGAAGTAAAGAGCAGAAAGTGTTGGTAAGGACAGGGGTCCATGGGAGCTTGAGAGGAGGAGAGTCCTGACTAAGATTCTAGACCCTTATTCTAGGATGGGGGAAGGCAAGCTATAGTTTGCACTAAGGCTGGAGTACTTATGAGCACCGGTGTTACTTCCTGGCAAACTGTTGTTATTATACAACAGTTACATGTGAGGAAGCCCTACTGTTGCCAAAGGATCCATTAAGATGAGCAGTTACCTCCTGAGGGCATTGCCCTAGCCAATAGATGTCTTAAAATCCTTTAAAAATTATTTAAACTCACCTTTTGGCTTTCACAAGTTTTTTTTTTAACCCAATTTATTTTTGCACCTACAAACCATGTAATTAGAAGACATTCTCAGGGAGGGAGTTTGATCCATATGACCCAGAGTAACCATGTTGATGGCCAGTATTGGACCCAGATATTCTGATACAAAATTATGTGAGATCTGCTGCCCATGGACAAGGAGGCCAATCTAAACTCTACTTTATAGTGGAGATGTGAAATAACATTCTGGAACTGTTTTCTAAAGTCCCTCATACTTTCCAGTACAATTGTGTTTTCAGATCTTGAGACCATCTGATCAGAGGTCGTGACTCCTGCCATTCCAACTTACTTGCAGAAAGATGGTCCATAGTAGCTGAGTCCAGATGGTCACACTCAGGGGAGAGACAAATTGGGGAAACTGGGGTTCTAGCCCTTTTAGTAGGGAATATATTTAAAGTATGAATGTAACTGGAAAGTATAACACAGGTGTAAGGGGTTGTTTAAGAATCCATTTATTTTCATTGTAAATGGAGATTTCGGGAATCCCTAGGGGTATTTGCAGTTAGTCGCTAGCACTATAAATTTGATGTGACAGTGGGCATCATAACTGACAGTTCTGTACAGACTCTCTGAGGTATGGAAATGCAGGAGCAATGATATGTGTGTCTACACTTTGTCTTAGGTGGCACTTACTCAAAAGCATCTACTCCTAATGGTTATGATAATGGCATCATTTGGGCCACTTGGAAGTCTCGTTGGTATTCCATGAAGAAAACCACCATGAAGATAATTCCATTCAACAGACTCACCATTGGACAAGGGCAGCAGCACCAGCTTGGGGGATCCAAACAGGTCAGCCCGGAACACCATGTTGAAATAGAGTATGACGAAAGCTTTTCACCCTGAGAATCAGTGTTCGTTTCTATTAGCCCACAACATTTCAGAAACTTTTCTGAAAGTTTCTTTTCATTTTCTCTCACCATATTCATCAATTTTGTCTTTTATTAAGAATGCTAAGCCTTAAATGGAAATTATAACTTAGTTTGGATTGTATTCCCAAATTACTGAACTCAAAGTTATTTAAAATTTGTTTATTTCATGCAATAACATTTTTGTATATTTCCTAGGTATATATGAAATAATTGCCATATTTTTTTTTACATTTTAATGATCACATGTTGTTTTGTCTTGGTGACTTTTAAAAATTATGTCTTATATGTTTTTAGTATATGCTAGCCAAACAGGAGTAAATTCTAGCATTTCAAATGCCTAAGTATTTTTCCATGTGTGTTATCTTAAATACTTTATATTTAATTATTTTTAAATGGAGACAATTATATCTTTTTAATATATTTTTGTTTTGGTCATAGGCTGGAGACGTGTAAAAGACCATTTCAAAAGTGATTTACTTTTTCAAAAGGACTTTATTTGAACAGATAAATGTAATATTTTTCATATGGGACAATGGACTTGTAAAGCCTCACTTCGTTTTAAGAGAACTAAAACCCATGTTGAAAACTCCACTGACAGTTTTATGCTGGTGATAATTTATCTACATGCCATTTCAATAAACTTTTGTTTCCTAAGATTAGATATGTGGTACCTTTTATTGACTGTTAAAAATCAGCACTATTCTTCAATTTAGTAATTACGGTTCAGCAACCATCAGTAGTTGCTGAGTTGTCACTTTACACTAAACATTATACCTGCCTATTGGGGAGTTAATGAAAAAAAATCATGGCTTTTTCCTTCCAGGGGATATAAAGGAAACACAGAAAAATACAGTAACCCAAAGTGACAAAATCTGATACAAAAACCAAACACAAGTCATAATCACATAACAAGATTCAAAGTACCTGAAGGGCAGCCTGGGACATACCGGCTGTTTGGAAATTCTCCCAGCAAAACCTTTTCACTCTGGACCCCCGAGGCCAGATGCGGGCACTCTGAAAGGACTGGGACTCAGAGCAGAGAGATTTAGGTAACAGTCAGCTCAGTCCTCACTGGTAAACAATGAGGTCAGTGGAGTGGAGCCCTGGCTTCATTCTGAATCCAGGGATATTGAGTTCTTCGCAGCCGGAGATGAGGGAGCACCAACTTTCTGTAAGGAACACTTCAGTCTATATAAGCCGCCTTGTAGAGCAATTGACTAATTCTATGAGGGAAGGATTGGGTTCTGAAATCCTGAGGTTTGGCTTTGATTTCTCTTCTTTTCCATAATTTCTGTCCTAATTGTCTCACTTCCTAGTTCTCATGAGTCTTGATTTTAAAATATCCTACTGAGATTAGAGTAAATACACAACTGAGTAGCTGTGAGACTGTGGGAAACAGGAATGCTTATTCAGCGTTTGCACACTCATTGATGCATGTACCTGTGAAGGGTTTATAGCACTAACGTTTATTGAACGTGTTCGGTGTACCAGACACTGTGTTGAACGTTGGGGACACAGTGCACGGTACTATCCTCCTCTCTCCCAGACCTTCTTATTCCATCCAGTTCTCAAGTTCCAAACAACCAAGAACTCACCCCCTGGTCTTCCTTATTCCTCCCTCCCCATGTCACCAAGTCTGTCAAATCCACCTCTAAATATTTCTTATAGTCATTTCCTTTTATATACCCACTGCCACATTCTAGGAGGGATACACAACATCTCCTGCCAGGATAACGGCACTCACCTTCTTCCTGCCCTTCATCGTGCCTCCACCCTTGCCTGCCCCGACCTCATCATGCTCCGAACTACTTCCAAACTCTTAACACACTCAGTCTACCCTGTAAAGGCCTTTAGGTGAGCAATTTGGCCATAGATAGGAAGAAGTATATAAATATGAATGTTTTGATGCAATAATATGATATCAGTGATTTAGCCCAAGAGCATTATTTTTGAAAAAGAAAATAACTTCACAAGATCTCAGAAATATGAATATAGCCATATATTTAATGACAGTGAGAAATTTAGAAATTATTTAGCAGTGGAAGAATGCATAATCAAGGTAGTTTATTAGTACAATAGAATAGAAAGCAATGATTACATAATAAGCATTATATCTGAGCATGAACATGGAAATATTGACAAAATAAGTGAAATTGTAGGATAAAAACAATTCTACAATGATAAGATAAAAAGTATATCTGTATATACAGTTCGAACAAAATATAATCTTGACATATATGCACTATTTGTACATATTTGTTCTCCCCAACCAATATATAATATAAAATTTAATAAAAGTACTAAACACAAAGTAAATATAAAGAAATTAAAATGTTTCTGCTTTTTTCCATGGTCACTTGTCCAATGCTCCTTCTAAAACATCAAATAAAAACGTTTTTAAAACCATTTTGGAGTGCCCTGTTCTGCGGGTATCCCGAGTGCATTTGGCCTGCATGTTGGGTAATCCAGCATCAACTGGTAAGGCAGAGCTTCTAACTTCCCCTTTGCACACCCCTGCATTGTTCGACTTGTTATAATCAACGCATATTAATTTGGTAATTAATTTAAAAAACCCAAATGAGGTAGAGAAAAACACGAACTTCAAAATTCTACTTGTTTAGTTATTATTGAAGGGCTACAGTTTAAGAATTAAAGTATGAGATATACTTCCAGACTCAAATGGATCATGTCTCCACAAATAAAATGGAAATGGAAATGGTTATCTTGATCAATTAACTTTTAGAAATCTACTTTTAAGTGAAGCAAAGGCTTTGGGACTTCCTAGGCAGATTATTTTTCCTCACAACTCAAATCACAGATAACTATTACTCAGCCTTTCTCTTCACTTTCCTGGGCATAAAAAACTCATCACTGCAAAATAGGGAGGCTAGGTACAAAGCAGTGTGCGCAGTTACACACTCTGAAACACCTACAGAGGGAAGCTCCCCAAAATGAGGTTACGGTGCAGAGGTGCTGATACCATGACTTCAGGTCACGCAACTACAGGGCAGCCTTCTGTAATCACCAGACAGGAGTAATCATTTATCGGACAAATATCAAGATTTTTAAATATACCTCTGAAGTGTTACGGCTTTTTTTTCCCTCCCAATTCTCCTTCTACTTAGTGGTTTCACTTTAAAAACAATCTTTCAGATGTGTGGGTGGGTAGAAAATGAGTGGAAAATGAAGAAATACAAGTACAGACAACGTATCTGAGATCTTTACAAGATCTAAAATGCTTTGACTGACTCTAATCAGTGTATACTAGCCAAGGTATTTATAGTAGGTGCCTTGGGTTTATTTAGATGATAAGAGTGAAAACCACAGTACACATTTAATCCAGAGGAAAATATATCTATGTGAGGATTTCTTATCAGTTTGATGTAGCTCAAAAGAGGAGGAGAGAAAAGGGTTGATGATAATAAGACAAGTTCAAGTAGATGGAAAATAATGAGTAACAAAGAGACCAAGAGCGTGGGAAATACTGTTTCATATAACTCTTTGCTGTGTGTGTGCACACATATGTTTGTGTCTGTCCCTCAGAGGCAGAAACTGAATTAGCCACACTCCTAGTACACCATCCTCATTCACCTGTGTGCTCGGTTGCTCTCTGGATTGATTGATTCTTTTTATTCAAACTTTCTTTTCTTCCCTTTGTCCCCATAATAAATAATCATTCCAATAGATTTGATGTGTGTTTCTCTACTTATAGGCATTCATATAAATCATAGGTTTTTCTTTTGAGCTATTTATTTTTAAATTATATAAATGGCATTATGTAATAAATCAGTGTAACTCAGAATGCTGGTCCTCAAGTTCTTTGTTACTGGTCTGCATTAAAATAAGTGAAATAATAGAAAATAATCATGTAGAAACATTTTTCTAAATTGTGTTGGCTCTGATTACATTTAAATTACATAACATATAATTTTATGACTTTGGAATCTACTAATAAAAATTTGGGCTTGTATTTTGCATACACTTTTGTAAATTTTATTTTTCTAGGAATTAAATTTTATAATCTAATAGGCCTATAATCGGTTAGAAGTGTAATAAAACTAGTCCTCTACTACAAATACTTTGAGAAACGCTGCTTAGGTTTTCATTGTACTTGGCAATGTCCACAGTTTGGGTCTTTTATAACTTTTCTTGATTTCCTTTGGAACCCAAGGGTTTTAAAGTGAATACCATTTGGTTCCAAAGCTTGTAGCTTTTAAAACTCTATTTTTAATTAATATCTAAATTTATTGCGTTATGGTCAGAGAACATAAACTTGATGATATTAATTCCTGAGAGAGAGAGATTCAGAAATCATTTTGGGACAGAGAAATTATCAGAGAATTAATTGATCCCATTAAAGTGTATGTAATATAATCAGTCTCCAATAATGGTCTATATAACAGAAGACTATTAATACTGTTTCCTTTAGGAAGGAAAATGAACAAACTAAAGATAGACAGATATGTACTGGCTTTGTAAACGCGAGGTTTGACCCAAATGGTCCTATAGCCATAGTCCATCACAAACATTAAAAATAGGTTTGACCATCGTCCTCTCTGTAGAACACTCCTCTGGATCAGATTTGAAAGCCTTTTGGGAAGGCTGGCTCTCACAACTTCAAGCTCTTGTTCATCTCACATTCATTGGGAAATATTTGAAGTTACAGATAAATTCAGGATCATGGCATTTAATCAAGTCTACAACTGGGTCAAACACGTGTTTCCCAAATGAAAATCCAGGATCCTTGTCCCCCACCCCCATCTCCCAGGCCGTCATCCAGGTCTTTGTCTGCTGGTGATTCCCAGAACACAGGTGACCTGAACTAGATGCGAGCCCTCTCTAGACAAATTTGAACATTGACTCTCCCTAAATAAACAGCGCGGGCGGAGGCCACTTTGTGATGAAAGTGGCCTCTTTTAAATCCTCAGGGGCAAGTAGTCAAAGTGTGACTTAAAATATATATAAAGCAACATGTAGGAGACCATGGGCTGGAAATGTTTTCCTTCCTAATTTTCTCTCCTCACTTCACGAAGCCATGACAAGGGTCAAATGACATAACGTGAAATTGCTCCAGACACAAAAACAAAGTTGAACTGGTTTTTGTTGTTGAGATTGGTATTCCTGTATGGGATTGATTCAATGTTGGTTAAGTGTGGAAATATAATTTTAAAACTTTAATATTTTTGTGTTTATTTTAATAACCTTTTCATTTTGAAATAATTTTCTTATTTACAGAAAAGTTTTAAAGATACTATAGCTTCCTAAACCCATCACCCAGTTTCCTCCAAAGTTAGCATCTTACATTAGCATCTTACATTGCCATGGTTCATTTGTCAAAACTAAGAAACCGACTGTAATAGTTACTATTTTCTAACTTCCACCCTTCATTCAGATTTCAGCAGTCTTTACACTAACGTCTTTTGTCTGTTCCATGATCCCATCCAGGATACATTATACTTAGTTGTCACATCTCCTTAGCTTTGGTAACAGTTTCTTAGTCTTCCTTGTTTTACATGATCTTGATGTTTAGAAGAGTATATTCTGGTGTACTGGTCAAGTATTTTGTAAAATGTCCCTCAATTTGGGTTTCTCTGCTGTTATTCTCCATAATTTTTTATAGAATTTTATGTGAGCAGAATTTTACCCAAATGCCTTTCATAAGTTACTTTAGTTTTAGTATAGAATAGTCCATTAAAAATAAGTTCCAATAAGAACCACAGAGAATTAAATAGATCTTGGTGGTTATATTTTCCCCTGCTTTTCATAAAATTCCTTGCTGTGGAAAGTCTAAGTACCTTACAGGTGCTATTTCTCCAGGTCTCAATGCATCACTATTAAATCAATACCAAATGATAGATTTTGTTTGCTATACTTTAATAGAAGAACCACAGTGAACCCAGCAGAGAAGTGTGTCAAATCTAATGAATTTAAGGTGTATGATGTTAGAATGAATCCATAGTGTAGAAATTAATATATCAATTGGTTATTCATCTATATAATGATTTTACTTTTCAAAAATAACATTTATACTTTAATAAATATTCAATGAATAATATTTGATAAATCACATTAAATCTAGTAAAGCACATTATAAGTAAGACTGATTTACCTTGAAAACTGAATTATTTAACTGATAATACAGTCAAAAATAAAAAGAACTAAGGCAGTGGGAAAAACTCATAAACCTCGCTTCTCTCTGTCTTTCACACGCACATTCATAATTACTCAGTGGAAACTTGATTAAATTTGCATAAGTAAAAGACCATAAAAATTATACATAAAAACAGCAAATAAGAATGATTATTATATTATTAGAAAATTATAGACTGTAATCTCAAAAATACTAAAACTGATTTAATTAAATGACCACTAATCTGGGCACAGTTCAGTTATAAAATAAAGTGGATTTCTTCCCCAAATAAAGATTTAAAGAGAAATGCAGTGTGACGGAATCAAACACAATCAAAAAAAATTTTTCCCTCCTCACTTCCGTAAGTACAGTTCAGAGTCATTTGTGTATTTCAGGAAATTGTCATCTTCTCTCCACAGCTGTAACTTCCAGGACAACCATCTGGAATCAGGGTAGTGATGGAGTCTAAAAATAAAATTCCCATCAGTTGCTCTTGCACAGATCACCACACAAGCTCATTCACCTTCCACAGGAAGCAGCTTGGTTAATAACAAACCTCTACAACGCCCTCACAGTGCAGGACGCAGGCAGGGAAAACAAGACAAAGCTCAATGGCCTTGCCCGCGTGCTCCAGTTAATCCTTCAGAGGCCGGTGGCTGTTGTAAAAACCTGAGGCAAAGGCCCTGAAAGAGTATTTTAAGTGCCAGAATCTCCTAAATTTTTATGTCATGCATTTCAAAATTTAGAAATTAATTTTAGTACTTTCCTGTCATGCATTTAATACCATTTTAACAACATATTTCCTGTCAAAGTAACATTACCTTCATGTTATTAGGACAATAATAAATGCACATATTCATATAGATTTTTATGCTGGAAGACACAACGAGTGTTTTTCAGGAGGATCTTGCATTTTTTGACCAGAATGAAATCTGATATTTGAAGGAACGTTTCACACAAAATGTAACAGAAAACAACGCAGAAGTGATATATCACTCCCTGCTCTGTGTTCTAACGGTATTTTGAATTAACCACACAGAAGTTGTTCCATTGTTTTGTGTTAGGTTAAACCATATAAATTGCAGATATTCATCATTTTGATGTACAAAAATGGTAATTTTTCTATGGTTTAACTTCTTACCTTCATATATGCCTGATTTGCTCATGGCTGTAAGCAACTTGAATACAAGACTGTACATTATTTCCCTTCCTCACTCAAGAACGTAGCGTTTGGGACTGACAAATAGTAAACAGAGTAAATGGTCATGACATTTAAATGAATGGATAAGGAAGTAAACTGCTCTCAGAATTCAATACATTTAAAATCAATTGGTAAAGAAAAGAATAATCTTTGACTTTCCTAGGAAAGGACACATACTGCATTCAAAAGAAAGATGAGGGTTTTGTTTATTTTTTGTTTTGTTTGTATTTTTAAGTTATGTTTGCACAACAGCAAATACTTAGATGGCTGGCTACATATTTTATTCTTCATGTGTAAGTTTTTGTAGGTAGGCACAGTTTAAACCTGAAACTTATTTACAGCTCTAGAATTTCTATTCTTTTTTGCACTCATTATTCACCATACAAATGGAAACTATTCCAGTCTCGCCGGGTGTGGTGGCATAACAAATGTGAGAATCCCTGCGTGTAACTATCCATAATTTGTGGACCATTATACTAATTTCAAAAGGATTAATAAGTGAAACATCTTTTTCGAGATTAGAACAAAGGAAAATAGGATATAGTCTTCTTGGAGAAAAACACAGTGATTGTGATTTAAGAAACTGGAAATTGCTCAAATAATTTTTCCATTTTCCATTTGTAAAGTTATCCATATTGTCACATGCTTCTAAAAAATGCGATACTCCTGGTACTATTTGTTGCCTATTCATCTGCATGGCATTCTGTCCAAACAAAACCTACTTTTCCATAGCGGGTAACATGGCTCATTCAGGGGGCAGAGAGACCAGTCTGCAGGCTCAGGGCAGTGCCAGGACAAGACAGTGCCCCACCCAGTAAGGGCCCAGTTAGGGAATCCTGGTACTGGAGAGAGAGCTAACATGGGAGCTTTCTATGTGGGGCATTGGGGCATTCTAGGAACAATAGAATATACCATTCCCAGGGCTCATAATGTGTATATCGCACATGTCATACTTCACAACAACCCTGCAAAGTAAGTATTGTCATACTCATTAGTACTTGCTTGCCTGGCCTTGAACTAGACAGTATGCTCTGGCTTTATGAAGCTAAATGTGGGAGAGACATGAAATAAACAAATAACTTCCCGAATGCCTCTTGTCCAGCAGTGATAAAGTACTTTGAAGTAACACACAACCAAACTAAGGGAACAGCACCTGAAGGTGGCTGCTCTTAGGATGGCGTGGCCAAGGAGGGCCTGTCTGAGGAGGGGCCACCTGTGCAGAGCCCTGGAAGAGGTACGGGGGTCAGAAGCGCTGATACTGGAGAGAACCATGGAACAGCAAGGATGACGCAGGAGACCTACTTATACTAAAAGCCATTTGCTTCTTATCTGAAATTCAAGTTTAAGTGGGCATCCCGGATTTTTATTTGATAAATCTGGCAACTCTCAGCCAAGGAAACAGAGATGGAGATGAAGAGCAGGGAAAGGGAATTGGCATGTCCAGAGGCGCAGAAACAGAGAGAAACGGTGTGCTCCATGGCACCTGCTGTTCTCCAGTAACTGCTGCCATGTACAGAGCGCTGGACTTAGCGTGTGGCCATCACTGCTCTGAGGGCTTTACAAGGATTAATTCGTTTATTCTTCATAAAACACGTGTGGCAAGTTATCATTATTCCCATTTTTTTTAAAGATTTTTATTTATTTATCTTCAGAGGGGAAGGGAAGGAGAGAGGGAGAGAAATATCAATGTATGGGTGCTTCCTGTGCATTCCCTCCTGGGAACTGGCCTGCAACCCAGGCATGTGCCCTGACTGGGAATCGAACCGTGATCTCTTGGTTCACAGGCCCGCACTTAATCCACTAAGCCACACCAGCCAGGGCTATTATTCCCATTTTAAAAATGAGAAATCTGAGACATAAAGAGGTGAAGTAATGCGTTCAGAACCACAGAACTGGGAAGTGTTGTAGCTAGGATTTTTAAACCCAGGATGTTTGGAGTTGGGGGCTGCTGTCTTTTGGATAGAGAAAAGATTACCTGTTCAAGGTAAGCTTTTAGAAGGCCTTCAGCCATTTTTTAAAGGTCAGATCATCCAGCCACAATTCCTACATGAAGTGAAACACCATTTGTCAAAACTCTGCTTCACCACGGGTTACGCACCGCTGGCTTGCCTCAGCACCTTTCCGTATTCCTTCAAGTACTCAGGCCTGGGTATGTCCTGCCATAGTTCCCCTCTGGATTCGAAAAACACCTTGTTCCTGGAATGTGGGATCTGCCCCTCTCTGTTGCTACCTTTGCAACAGCTTATTGGAAGCAAACAAGTGTGGAGTGATTGAGCAAGAACTTCTGGGACAGCAACCTTGGAGAAGAAGCAAGGAATGTGGAGTGTGTGTTGACCGTCTAAACAGGACAAAGATAATGATTAATCAAATCTCCGGCAGGTTTAAATGAGATGGGCACTAGGAGTGGGGGCAGTCCTCCTTTCTTGCCGCTCCTTGGGAGCCACCCCACCCTCAGGAAATATGTCTTCCGTGAGGATCTTCTGCCTGGTCCTGAGCCTGGCAGGCACAGTTTGGGTATGGTTTCCTTTGTTTTCTCTTCTTGCTCACTTTCTGGTGTTTATTTCACAAAGAGCTTGCACGTCTGAGTCTGCTTTCCCTATGTCCTCACCCTGTTAGCTCTCTAAGCTCTGGGTCATTGAGGCTAGTTCCCAGACAAGCTGAACACCTCAGCAGTGCAGGGTAATATGACCCTAAGAGGGTGACTTGGGGGGAATAAAGTGTAGAAATTCACAGGAGAAACTTTAACATATGTAACTCAGGCTTACAACATCTTGGGTTTTTTTTTTTTTTAAGGGAAGATATCTTTGTTGCTCTAAAGCCTTGAGATGGTTACTACTAGTTCATAGAAAAAAAGTTCACATAAGTTATTTAAATCCAATTATGATTTTCTTGCTATCTGTTCAGAATAAGCGGAACAGTGGTTTAGTATAGTTTTCCTGAAAGATTGTTTCTGTGTTTCTTTTCAGACAAATGCAAAGCAAATTGGTTGTCTTTGCAAATATATTACACAGCAAAGTCAGATAAGATTAAGTAATTAGGCAATATGCTCTTTGGAAGCAATTATATTCTTTTAAGATAATTACTAAACATTGCAATAACTTCTAAAGTTTGACTCCAGAAACCTATAGAAGAGAAACTTTATTCAATAAGGCTTTTGAAACACTTTGATCTTACAAAAAAACATGATAAATATGTTTACAAACTCAGTTACATCGAGGCTGTGAATTACTCCAATTTTTTCCTTTTCCTTCATAACTCATAAGCTTTTATACCAGAGCAGGAAAAAAAACAAAAAACTAAAGAGGGTTTGTAACTTGATTTTCTCCCTTAAAGTAAAACAAGAAGTAAATATTTTTATGGGAAATAAAACTAACATAATTTGCTAAGATGATATTTTGGATAATGTATAACTTTCAGTTATTTCTTCCTGTTTTGGCATAAATATTTAATTTTTGCCTGCTTTTATTCTTGTGTCATTTATTCTTGTGTCTTGTATCATCTTATTTCTTAAACAAAAAGATTACATTTGCTACTTTAAATAAATTGTTCTTGATTGCTTGAATTAGTATTGATATTATTATTGTTGAGGTATTTTTTAAATGAGATGACAAACGTTAACTAATTATAAGAATAAGCTGTCTGAGATCAAAATAGTCATAGTCACGGACAACAGTGTGGTGGGTGTGGGGGGATGGAGGTGAATGAGGGTTTGGGGGGATACATGATAACAGAAACAATACAATGAAATAGAGTAGTCGTAGGAAAATCCTTGTAAGTTGGTGGTACAAAATAAAAACAGCTTAAACCTAAACCCTGTGTTGATTTGTTAGCATATAAAGTCTTATCAGAATATTTTCATGTCTTCTTTTACTTCATAGATCACAATAGAAAAATTTTTAAGTCTGAATTTCTAATTATAAGATGTCCAAAAAAGTTGTCTGTCATGAACCATTATCTATGCTTTCATTCTAGTTTTCCTCATTTCATACACAAAGAAAGTATTAGATGAGTGAGCAACCTAAAAAGCATTTCTGAGTCTGAACTGGCCATATTTGTGTCCCTGGTAATATTTACTCAAATTATGGATCCCCAAGGTCATAGCAGAAACTTAAAGGAGTGACAGACATTAAGCCAAGATAGTGTAGACTTTTTCCTACTAAAACAGGAATTATAGGGAAAGAACTTCTTAAATTTTCCATGATCGACCTCCAGACATTAATGAAAATTAAAAAATAAAATTTAAGTAATTTTGTTCATTCAAATAATTTTCCTTTTATAATGGAGCCTTTCAAAGGCCTACCATTTATAATATGATTTAGTGTCAAACACAGTTAAGAAATTTCTACACCTTATCTCCTTTAATTCTTACACCTTCCAAAAATGGGTTTTAGGGTTTTCATTTGAAAGATAAGAAACACCTGTGGGGGTGTTGAGGCGGTGGGACTGAGCAAAAAAGGAAAAGAACTCATGGACATGGTGATTGTGGGGGTGGAAGTAGAAGTGGGAGTAAGTGGGAAAAATGGTAATGGAAAAAGACAATAAAATTATTAATAAAATAAAACAAAATAAAATAAAACAAAGTAAAATAAATAAAAATAAGAAGCCTGAAGCTTGTGGAGCCCCCAAAGCTGGTGCACCCAGCCTCTGGGGAAACCCCTCCTCTTCTCTGTGTCTGACAGGCATTCGTTTCTTTGCCTTACCTGCTCACTTTCCTTTCTCTCGTATGTGTGAATGAATCCTTAAAGACTGCAGCAGAGACGGGTCCAGGTGAGTTTTTAGCGGAAGGAGGAGGTGCACGTGGGCCCAGACTTACAGAAAGACAGCAATCTTCCTGCAGAGACACAGACTGGCCCTTCTGCTCCGATGACGACTGGGTGAGCCGGGCATGGGGACAGGGGACAGGGGACCCTTCCTTGTGGTGGGGGGAATGTCCTTCGGCTGACCCCCATAGGTTACAGAAAACTTGCTCAATGGAAATAATCTAATGGCTCCTTACATGTTAAATAAAAAGGAACCTAGTCCTGAGAACATTATTTAAATTACCTCCTATACTCTGGCCATTAGTGGAACTAAGAGATTGGATTTTAACTGCATGTTCAGATAGGTACTCAGAATCTGAATATTACAACCTGAAGATTTCATGGGGTCTAGCTTGGGATTGAGAGGGTCCTCATTACAGGATTTCTGTATGATGTCTGACTAGTCCTCT
Organism: Trachops cirrhosus; assembly: GCA_028533065.1. Classification (NCBI taxonomy): domain Eukaryota; kingdom Metazoa; phylum Chordata; class Mammalia; order Chiroptera; family Phyllostomidae; genus Trachops; species Trachops cirrhosus. The sequence goes on along the minus strand of CM052545.1, from coordinate 19,697,852 downwards.
TAAACAACTTTTAAATCAATAGATGATCTGAAGGGATTGGGAGTGATCGGAGCTTCATGGAAACCTTCAAAATTACACTGAACCCAAGAGATAGACCCTTAATGTAACTTGTTTCTCTTCACTTTCAGAACCAAAAATGCCCTTCTGGCTGCAGAATGAAAGGGTTGATTGATGAAGTTAATCAAGATTTTACAAACAGAATAAATAAGCTCAAAAACTCACTATTTGATTATCAGAAGAACAACAAGGACTCTAACTCACTGACCAAGAATCTAATTGAACTAGTGAGAGGGGATTTTGCCAATGCTAACAGTAAGTATTACATACTTAGTGTTTTGACTTTATAGCACACAACAAAACAACATCAAAAATCCTAAATATGGTATCTCTTTATAGCAACTGAGGTTATATTCCAAAGCACTTTATGTAAAAACATGTACTGTGTTTCTAAGCGTACGTTAAGGTGCAAGTGAATTCTTAAGGAGGGGTTAGCAATTTTGTTATTGTTATAATGTAAAAAAGGTCAGCTTAGAATTGATTAAGATCACAATGGAAGTCAAAATTCTGGATCGGAGACTAGAATTTAAGTGTTTTCTTTCCAAGGGTATATGCTGAAAATAAGATGGGCCCACCCTTTTGAGTAGATATGATTTGTTTCTCTCTTACAGAGGAGGGAGCTGAGAGGTCCAGGGACTTCCCTAAAGACACAAAGCAGTCATGTGATGGAGTTGAGTGCAACCCAGAGACTCCACTAAGCTGATTATGCAGTTGTTTTTAAATTTTAAAATATATAGCTGTGTTATTGCTTTCTCACGGGATGAGGGCTAGGGCTCATTGGGACCAGGAAACATTGGGATTGTTCTGCGCATGGGCAGCAAGTTTAGTGAGGCCCCAGTACCTGAAGCCTTGCTTGACTCTTTGTATCTTCAGGAGACACTTAACTGATCTAAAGTCAATGGTGCAGCAGTAATTGGCAAGTGAGTGATCCTGTTGACCTAAATAAAAGGTTAGAAATAATTTTAAATCAATGTATAAGAAGAAAACCTCAGAAAGAAAATTCAGGAATGCATTTCCCACTACACCATGTCTGGCTATCAAGAAAAACACATTACAAGGCACAGCAAAAGGCAAAGAGCATGCACTGAAGAGGCAGAGCAAGCATCAGAACCAGACACGGCAGGGAGGCTGAAATGATCAGACTGGATATTTAAAGCAGCTAATGACTAATATGCTAAGGATTCTAATGAATGAAGTAGGTAACATGCCCATGCAAGAACGTGGGCAATGTAAGCAGAGAAGTGGAAATCCTAAGAAAGAACTGAAATTGAATGCTAAAATTAAAAATAATAAAACAGAAGTGAAGAATGCCTGTGACAGGCTTATTAGTAGACTGGACATGGCTGAGGAAAGAATCTCTGAGTAAGATGATATATCAATGGAATCCTCAAGAACTTATACTTTCATCCTTCTACTAGTACAAACCCATAGAATGTACAACAGCAAGAGTGAACCGTAAGGTAAACTATGAACTCTGGGTGATTATGATGTATTGATGTAGGTTCATCCTTGGTTTAAAAAAAGTACCATTCCAATGAGTGATGATAACAAGAGAGACTATGCATGTGTAGCAGCTATGGGTATGTGGGAAATCTCTGTACCTTCTCAATTTTTTTTGAAACTTAAAAGTGCTCTGAAAATAAATTGATAAACACACACAAAGAAAAAACATAGGAAATTGTGAAAACAAAAAATCCAGGAACATGTTTGAATCCCCTGAGTAAGGATATTATGAAATAATTGGAATGTGATAAAACCAATTTTTTTTTATCTCTTAATTACACTTTTAAAATCCCAAAGAGATTTTTTTCTTCTGCAATTATTTGGATTACCAACTGCTAGCAGGACACCTTAATTGGCATCCATGATGACAACAGGGCTTAACAGCGTCCGAAAATCAAACATCCAATAGATTCGCAACTCACAAATTAAATATCCAGAGAACAAACTATTGTGAAAATAAAATGGAATATTTCGAAGTAGATTTCCTTCTTTTGTTGGTTATTACAAGCAGATCACACAGCAGCTACTTCAATGTCTGTATTTTCTATTTCAGACAATGATAATACATTCAGCCAAGTGTCAGAGGACCTGAGAAGCAGGCTCGAGGTTCTGAAGCGCAAAGTCACAGAACAAGTACAGCATATCCAACTTCTGCAGAAAAATGTTAAGGCTCAGCTGATAGATATGAAACGACTGGAGGTAAGGATGTGGCTCTATCACTGGATTTCCTTATTTTTGAATAGCAGGGAAAAGGAAGGCAATAGTCATTCACTGGACTGCCTACTACATGTAGAGCAAAGTGTTATATATCCCTCATCTACCTACAAAGTAGGTATTATTCCCCCACCCTACTGATGAAGAAAAAAAGCTCAGTGGTACTAAATAAAATTTCCCAGGGCACATAAAGAGTAAATTTCAAAATCAAGTATTTAGTCTCTGCTTGTCTTACTCAAGTTTCTGATACTGCCAAGCCTCTGAGCCCTCAGCCTCATTGAAGATCACTTCATTAGTGTTGCCCTTCAGAGGGAATAGCAGTTTCCTCTTGATCTGTCTAAGATGAATCCAAATAGTTCCTATTGCTTCTCCTGGCCAGCCTTACAATACCCAGCATCTCTTTCACTGAGGATATTACATAAATGGAAAATAAAATTTTGGTTGGTAGATCTCCAAGTCAAAGAAATGAAAACAGTTTCCAAGAAATAAATTAAGTACTAAGAACTCAATAGATATCTTATATTTACTTATATCTACCTTTTTTCTTCTTATCTCTCCTCTTCTCTCTAGGTGGACATTGATATTAAGATCCGATCTTGCCAAGGGTCCTGCAGTAGGGCTGTAGCACGTGGGATAGATCTACAGGACTATGAAGAGCAGCAGAAACAACTTGAACAGATCATTGCCAAAGACTTACTTCCCTCTAGATATAAGCAACACTTACCACTGTTAAAGATGAGCCCGGCTTTAGAGTTGGTTCCCCGAGATTTCAAGACTCAGCTTCAGACAGCCCCTTCAGAGTGGAGGGCACTAACAGAAATGCAGCAGATGAAAATGGTGTTGCAGAGGTCTGGAACAGATGGCAATCCCCGAGGAGACTCTGCATCTTATGGAACAGGACTAGCCCCTGAAAGCCCCAGGATTCCTGAACCTATTGGTACAGGAAATAGGAAACCTGGGATCTCTGGACCCAGTGGTGTTGGCACTTGGGACTCTGGGAGTACCAGACCCAGTGGTGTTGGCACTTGGGACTCTGGGAGTCCCAGACCCGGTGGTGCTGGCACTTGGGAATCTGGCAGTTCCAGACCTGGTGGTGCTGGCACTTGGGAATCTGGCAGTTCCAGACCTGGTGGTACTGGCACTTGGGACCATGCAAGTCTTGGGCATGGAAGTTTTAGGCCAGATAGCTCAGGGTATGGGAACACCAGGCCTACAAATGCAGACTGGGGCACATTTGAAGAGGATTCAGGAAGTATAAGTACAGGGTCAAGGAAAGAGCACTACCACACAGGTAAACTGGTCACTTCTGAAGGAGGAAAAGAGCTTCTGATTAGTAACGACAAGGTCAATACTGGTGGCCCAACCACTGGTCGTCGTTATTCATGTTCTAAAACCATCACTAAGACTGTTACAGGTGCTGATGGACACAAAGAAGTGACCAAAGAAGTGGTAAACTCCGAAGATGGTTCTGACTGCGGGGATGCAATCGATTTAGGTTCATATAGTCTTTCTGGCACGGGTGGCCTAGATGACTTCCGTAAGAAGTTTTCTGAGCATGCTGATTTCTTTGGCCTTGACTCATCTGGAAAATTACTCCCATTACCTGCGCACAGAGACTTGGAGACTAAGACCCACTCTATGGGCTCAACATCTGAATTTATAACTGACTTAGGGGAAACCAGTTCTCACCACGTCAAAGAAACTTCTCTTGACGTCAGAGGAACTCGTACCACCACGAGAGGCCGTGGTAAAACTCGCACAGCCAGAGGTATCCGCACTTCTCCTTTGGGGAAGCCTTCCCTGACCCTCTAGACTAACTTAATTATTTTTGCAATGTGCTCCCATAGCACTTTGCACTTCTTTCCTAGCCTTCTCTCATGCTTTATTAAAATTATACCCTTTATTTGTTTGTTTTTCATGCTGGACTGTAAGTTCCATACGGGCAGGAACTTTGTCTATCATGTTCATCTCTGTATCCCCATATACCTAATAGTGAAGAGGGTCACCACTCAATAAATACATGTTAAATGAATGAATCCCACTGAAACTCAATTTTGAGTTTGTTTAACCAATTTTTTTTACTATTCAAAATGTGCATTGTTGGAATCATATATTTAGAGTGGCTCTCATTTGAAATTGAGATCAGGTTAAAAACAAGTTATATTAGTGCTAAATGATGCTTAGTTATATTTTCTGGTTACTTGTTATTAGTCAGTACATGCAAGTAAAATTCCAAATCCATTGAGGAAATCCCCTTTGCAATTTGTAGGTATAAACGCCACTCATTTGCTTATGATTCATTCTAGTATAAGTGTATTTTTTCTCCATGGAGGGAAGAAAGGAAGAAAGGAGGAAAGGAAGGAAGGAAAGAGGGAAGGATAAAGGGGAAGGGAAGGGTAGGTAGGAAAAGGAAGCTAGTATCTTGCCTTCATTTTAGTCTTCGCCATTCCTATCTTTGTAAAGTTAAATGAGAGTAACTTCTTCCAACGAGCTTAATTTTTTTTTTAGACTGTGATGATGTCCTCCAAACACATCCTTCAGGTGCCCAAAGTGGCCTTTTCAATATCAAGCTACCAGGATCCAGTAACATTTTTTCAGTTTATTGCGATCAAGAGACCGGTTTGGGAGGATGGCTTTTGATCCAGCAAAGAATGGATGGATCACTGAATTTTAACCGGACGTGGCAAGACTACAAGAGAGGTTTCGGCAGCCTGAATGACAAGGGAGAAGGAGAATTCTGGCTAGGCAATGAATACCTCCACTTACTAACCCTGAGAGGCTCTGTCCTTCGGGTTGAATTAGAGGACTGGTCTGGGAACTGGGTATATGCAGAGTACCACTTGAGGGTAGGCTCTGAGGCAGAAGGCTACGCTCTGCACGTCTCCTCCTATGAGGGCACGGCGGGCGATGCTCTGATTGAGGGTTCTGTGGAGGAAGGCACAGAGTACACATCTCACGCTGGCATGCAGTTCAGCACTTTTGACAGGGATGCAGACCAGTGGGAAGAGAACTGTGCAGAAGTCTACGGAGGAGGCTGGTGGTACAACAACTGCCAGGCGGCCAATCTCAATGGCATCTATTACCCTGGGGGCTTCTATGACCCCAGGAACAACAGTCCTTATGAGATTGAGAATGGAGTGGTCTGGCTGCCCTTCAGAGGAGCAGATTATTCCCTCAGGGCTGTCCGCATGAAAATCAGGCCCCTGGTGGCCCAGTAAGCTGACAGAGTGGAAGGGAGAGCACTCTGTTTTGTTTAGTGAAGTGGAGAAAAAATAAGGAAGATAAAGGAGTCAAGATTCTCTACAACCTAAAAATTCCCAGGTGCTATTTTATTATTTTTTGTACTGTAGCTAAATGTAACCAAGACATATTAGTGCTTAAAAAAATAAAGTTATATGATTTTTTAAATCTTTAAAATAGCTCTGTGAGTTTTAAAATTTCTATAAGGATACACCAAGGGGCATTCAGTACATCAGAAAGAGGGAGTCAGATGAAAGCTCCTCTCTGCCACCCTTAGGGGTGTCGTTTGCAGTACTTCTCTTCCCATACCATTTAAAGTCATAGGGACTTTTGTAAAGTATAAAAATTGCCCTGGCCCATGTGGCTCATTTAGCTCGATCATCATTCTGTAATCAAAAGGTTGTGGGTTTAATTCCTGGTCAGGGCACATACCTAGGTTGTGGGTTCAATCCCCCCACTGGGTGTGTATGCAATCCCCAGTGTTTCTCTCTCTCCCCTACCTCTCTCTCTAAAACAATGGAAAAAAATGTCCTTTAGTAAGGATTAAGGGAAAAGTTATCTCATATTTCATTTGAATGACTTAAAACCAATTTTTAAGTTGCAAAGCACTAAATTTAACAATGGGCGGCTTTTGAAGAAGAATTTCCAAAGTCCTTTTATCTCTTCTGCTGGCAAGCCAATCCAGGAAGGCAGGACAAGCACTCCATCAGAACATAAATAGAATCTATTCATCATGAAGACCACAATGCACACTTAAATATTTTCTCCAGAGTCTAACCAATTTCTTTACAAAATATCTTGAAAATGCATTTACATTTTTAAAAATATTTGTAAGTATTCCAAAAAACAGATGGCATTTACTTACTGGTAAATAATTTTCACAACATTCATTTTACTTAATTTTTCCACCAGTAGTAACTTGTAGTCTGTGATACATTAGCTGATATTAAATCAAAACTTTTGTTTGAAAACACCTCACTAAATATAATCCATACTATTCGTAAATTCAACTTATTACATTGGTTAATATTATATTTTGATCTAAGTTGCATCTCTGATCTTGGTGGCCTCAGCTCCTGCTCCCAATTCTTAATTCATATTTTATTCTAGTGAGTACTAATTGTCATGTATTCTTAAAAAATGAATTAAAATATCCCAAGCACATTGGGATCCCAGTACATTGCACTCAACTGCGTAGTTTCTATCCCAATATAACTGCATTCATTCTCCTGGTAAGGGAAGGAAGGAGAGGGAGGGAGAAATGAACTGATGGGTGAGGGAGGGAGGCAGGCAGGAAAACAAAGAAGGAAGAAAGGGGTTAGGGCTAGGGACCAGAGCCTGGGGAGCAGAGAAGTGAGCATAAGAACTCACAAGTGAGTCACATGTGAAGTCTCAGTATTCTTGCTTTTCCTTATGAGCAAATAAAAATCCTTGCTACAAATAAGTGATACATCTCCAAATCTTTGGATACTTGCACAGAACTTCTGAATAAAAAAAAAAACGTTTCATTTATTTTAGACAATGAAGTTCCATATTATCTCTCTGACCACCGTGTAGACACTCACACATATACCTCCTCAGAATTTGATTTGTAGGAAGAATTTTGTTTTCTAAATTATCACACTATTAGGGACAGAATCAGGTCCCCAAAATGAAAGTGACTCTGAATGTGAAGGGTCATTTATTTCTCATTTATTTTGAAGGCTTAGAGTTCATTAGCAAAGACTAGGTAACTTCTTTAAATTTAGTAAACAACAGTCAATATTAGTACAATCATGAAATTAGAGATACAATTTAATTGTGAGAAAAGACACCAAACATCTCTTTCCCATTTTACCTTACCTTTAACCTGTTGCTCTATTTCCTTTGTTCTTGAAATTAAATATTAATTCAACTTCTCTGATGATCATTTACATGGAAACCCACTTTAAGTTGTTTTCACTTAGTTATCACTCTCTTGAAATTGTCCTCCTTAAAGTCAACAATAATTTTGGAGTTCTAAAGTTAATTTCCTACATTCAAGACTCTTCTTACTTGGCCTCTTTTAAACATCTGCTACTACTGTCCCTATCCTTCTCTTCCATCTGTATTTTTCTCATTTCCGGTATGTCACTCCTAACCATGTCACTTTTCCTTAGTCTTTTTAACTGGCCAATTCTTTCTTAGACCACTCCTTAAATGGAGCCATTTCTCACTACTATAATATTAGTACTCATTTTTATCAGTTAGCATTAGATCAGACCCATGTGGCTTTAGTAAGATAGAAACTTATTTTCTGTCCACAGAAATGCCTACAGGAATATGTCCCCGTAGTGTCTTCAGGAAACCATCATCCTGATAAATGGCTTCCATCCTCAGGTTTACCTCATGGCTTAAACACTATGTTCTGTGGAAATCTGGAAGAATGAGGAAAGACAGAAGTAAAAACAAGTGCTTTCTCTCTTTGAAGAAAATTTTCTGGGTGTTCCATATGGCACTTCCTCTAATATCTCACGAGGCACAGCTCGGTCACACAGACATACCTAGCCACAGGAGAGGCTGAGATGCAGGCTATCCCGGTTAAAGTTAGGATTCTGTTACTCAGGAGGAGACAGAGGACAGATGCTGGGTAAGCAATTAGCAGCTTAGCCAGACTATCTTTCCTCTCCTTACATGTACATTTTCTCTGTAGTTAATTTGACAATCACCATAGTTTCAATTAATCCGTAGGTGGATGATAGCCAAATCGAAAACTTCAGTTCTGACATCCAGATCCATTATTTCCACTAACACTGAACATGTCCAGTTAAACATTTCTCATTAATTTAAGATTAAACCTATAACCTTTCATCAAACCCTATTGCATCTTCTCTATTTTTTCTCCTAGTCAGACGCATCATTAACCTTCCAGTTTCATAATTTAGAAACTTTGGACTCTTTCTCAGCTTCCTTATTAAAATTACTATAACCAACCTTTTCCCAAACCATCTTTTACTCTAGAATTGGTCATTCTAACAGCATTTTTGTATTCTCATGCAACCTTGTGTTATTTTTTTCTGATTTAGGCTGTTCAATAATCTCTTAACCTCTTGCTTTACCATTCTTCTTTTGTTCATCCTCCACAGTTACCTTTTCAAAAACAAACCAGATCATGGTTTCATCTGGTTTAAGACCTTATCTTAAGGTTGAGTTAAAACAGAACGGAAGAACAAACAAATAAAACAGACCCGTAGATACAGAGAACTACCTAATGGTTGTCAGAAGAGAGGGGGCGGGGGTGAGTCAGAAAAACTGAAGGAGAATAAGATGTACACACTTTCAGGATCCTTTGGTTATATTCCCAGAAGTGGAATTTCTGGGTAAAAAAGAAATCCTATTTTTAATTTTTTGAGGAAACCTCATACTGTTTTCCATAGTGGTTGCATCAGCTGGCATTCCGACCAAGAGTGCACTAGGGTTCCTTTTCTTCACATCCTCTCCAGCATTTGTTGTTTGTTGATTTATTGATGATAGACATTCTAACAGGTATAAAGTGATATCTTATTGTGGTTTTAATTTGCATCTCTCTGATAATTAGTGATGTTGAGCATTTTTTTCATATGTCTATAGGCCATCTGGGTGTCCTCTTTGGAGAAGTGTCTTTTCAATTCCTTTGCCCATTTTTTAATTGGATTGTTTATTTTTATTTTACATTTATTTAAACATGAGACTATTATATACAGCATTTAATTTTAATTATTTTTCCCCACTGGTATTACTGATCTAATCATACTCGATCATGGGTTCCTTTTATAACCAACAAAATACATTTCCAATTTAGTTAGCTGACATGAGGGCATGGCTGGTGAATTAGAACAAGACAAGTTCTCTAATGTCTAATCATGTCTAGAAAAGCCTGAAATAAAATGGCACCATATTAATATAGGTACACACAGGTTACAAAAATCATAAACTAAATGTTAGTTATACTTGAATGAGATAATGCAACATTTATGTTATTCTGAAACAACTTGAGAAGAAGCAACACCTGGATTTTAGTAGCCATGAATATTACACAGGTTGCTTGTAGATAATGCAATTTACACAGAAACCATTTTGGAAATATCATATTTTATTTAATGATTGATGCATTTATTGATTAACCCACATCTTATTTTTATTTGAGTCCCAAGTACTTTATCAAGCTGGTTATGGAGAATAATCTTTAATAGGGGGAGGGAAGGCAAGGGCTTTAAAGGTGATAGATGGTAGGGAATTTGCATACTAATTCAAATGAAGTCTTACACAAGATCTAGACAGTATGTCTTCCATTTCCACATTGTAAAAGCAACACTTTGAAACCACAGAGGCAAGAACATTTAAGTTTGAACTGATTAAACAGTAGTCAGCTATTAATCAGTGGTCTCCCTGTTCATCAGCTCAGGGGTGAAGGTGGCTACATGTGGATTGCAACAGAGCACTCTAGAAAATATTTGCTAAATCCACCTTGGACTCTATCTACAATAGGTCAGTGACCTCAAGGTTGCCTGCCTACATAAGTTGTTGCAAAACTGCATTGAAAGTATATCCTTTGGAGAGATAAAGCACATGTTGCAAACAGCTGGTGGATCTAGGTGAAGGACATCAAGGTATTCATTAAACCATTCTTGTCATTTCTCTGTAAGACTGAAACTGCTGAAAATAAAAAGTTGTTGGAAAACCATACTTCAGTCCATATACAAAACAAAAAATGTGTCACCTATTGGTCACATCTTGGTTGCCGAATGGAGGGAGAGAGCATGGTGGCTAATACTGGTACCAGTTGAGACTTGTTGCGTAAGGTTATGATTCTCCCAGTCTAATAACTTGGGAAACAAAATACTTGAATGCCCAGAAGGTAGTATCATGTTTCTGACTGCCATCTTACCTACAAAAAAGGAATGGTTAGGCATTTATATAAAAGATGGTTATGCTAATAGAAAGCTGAGGAAAGAATGTAAAAGAAAATTCTCAAGATAAAGGGTCATTAAACATTTTAAAATCTCTTATTTGCACTAGTAATTAAAGATATGAAAATTAAGTTGTCAATATTTTAATTATAAAATTCAAAATTAGTGAGGGAGAAAAAATAAAAAACACCTGTAATTCTCCGTACCAAATGTAAATTGATAAAATTTTTCTGGAGAGTTATTTGAGAGTTCTGGAGAGCTATTTCTAAAGAAAATAACAGGTTTTGGCATTCTAAAGTTTATATATATATAATTTTCTTTAGAAATTCTGCTTCTAGGGATTTGTTCTAGAAGGAAATAGATAATAGTATATATTTTACTACATACAGACTATATATATGCAACAGTTTAGAAATATGCTAATTTCAGTATTATCTTATTAGAAAAAGTTCAGAAAATTCTAAATGTCAAATAATAGAAACTTGCTTAAACAAATAGAGAACATTCACATGATGGAATGTTATATGGCCATTAAAAAGCATATTATAGAAAATAATATTATAGGAAATATCAGATAACATGGAAAAATTTCCACAACACAATGGGATGAAATCAGGTACTAAAATATGTACAGAAAAACAACAAAAACATAAGCCAAAATATTAACTGCTTCCATATTAGTGCTGAAATTATGTGGTTCTACATTTTCTCTATTTCCCACAATATCTACAAATAATAAGTACCACTTGCATTATCTAAAACAACACTTAATGTTGATAAAATATGCAGCAATGCGTCCATTCCATAGGCTGAGCCATAACTGCACAGCAACACCATGCGATGTGGTGCAGAGTCGAGCTCCAGGGGAAGCTCCAAAGAAGGCCCTTCAATCACTTGCCTCAGGGAGGGGAGGGGTGGAGTTCAGGACTGGCAGTCTCCAGACTCCGTACAAATGGTAGGCAGCACCTATACTTCAAAAAATCTGGAAGTCCCCCCTAGAGAATCATCAGAGGTGCGGGCCATCGGAGCTGAAATAGTGGTCCCAGCGTTTGGAGACCATGCTGGTAAACCCCAGTAAAGTCCTGAGCACAGGCAGTAGCCCCCTGTGAAGTCACGGTGATTTCAAAGATGATCACTTGCTCTAAATACTGCCTCATGGTGAGCATTTGAGTGAAAGATGGGAGTCTCAGGTAAATGCAAACGTTGCCAGGATCAGCTGTTCCAAAATCCAGCCAGCAATCAGAGTCTCTTGAGGACATTTATTTAAAAATACAGACTCTTCGGTTCTTCCCATGCAGACACTCTGAGGAAATAAACCTGGGTGACACGAGGAAAATTGTGTTTGAAATAAGCTCTGCAGGTGTGGACGGTCAGTGCATGTGACATTTGGTGCTGAGGCTGAAACAGGAATGCCAGCTGACGGCAGCTGCTGCTGATGCGCCACCCACACCTCTGCCCCAGGTGGGAAGTCTGTGCTCCGCTGACAAGGTGATTGATCCCTTAGTCGCACTGGTTAGCTGTTTTCCTTGGTTCCTAAATGCAGAGGAACTAGAAGTTTACTTCTTGAGTGTCTATATCCTTGATAGTTTGTTACTTTCAGTCTTAGTTGTATAATAAAATATATTATATTTCTCATGCCATAGTCTGGGATTAGGAATTTTCAATTCCTCTTTTTACTATCGTCATAGAAGTCATGAGTTTATCTTTTAGTTACTGTTTTATAGATTTTAACTAGGGGACAACTCGCCTTTTTATTATATTCACAACTATGATGCTTGAAAGGGCAAAATCGGATATCTAGCGTTTCTTATCAAGTGGCACCGTAAGAAGACTTACTTCTTCCCGGAAACCTAGATGTTACGTGTCACCCTTGAGTGGTCTCAGCATTTCTGCTACTTGTACATTAACTAAGAACTGACTATCGGCCCTGGCTGGCGTAGCTCAGTGGATTGAACACGGGCTGTGAACCAAAGCATTGCAGGTTCAATTCCCAGTCAGGGCACATGCCTGGGTTGCGGGCCAGGTCCCCAGTGGGGACCACATGAGAAGCAACCACACATTGATGTTTCTCCCTCTCTCCTTCTCCCCCCCTTCCCCTCTCTAAAAATAAATAAAAATCTAAAAAAAAAAAAGAACTGACCATCGGATCACTGACTGTAGTGGGTTTTCATCTGTGGCTTTGCTTTAAGCTCTAGGAATTCTTTAGAAAGTCTGTAGACCCTCGGTGAGTGCCAAGTGGGTTAACAGAGGTCGGAGAGGCACAGTCCTTGGGTGGGGCTCCTGCCATCTGCCACCCACAATTCAGTGCGCTTTGGATCCTGTCAGCCTTTCCACAAAAGTTCTACTTTCAAGGATTTCGCATTTTGAGTTTCTGTCTGTGCCTTTATTGGAAAATGAGTTCTCTATATTTAAAAACAGGGTACCTAAGATCTTGCTAATCATTGGATTAATCATTCATTATTTACAAACTTGTGAAAATCAGCCTTTCTGATGGGCTAATGACTCTGGAATCACAGATGCGTAAAAGCTCACCAGTAGTGAAGGAGGTAGGTATATACAGTAGATAAATAAGAGAAGCTTGAGAACAAAGAACAATTTGCCAGATGGATTTGGAGGAAAGACACTGTTAACAATGGGTGTGTCATAGAAAAAGGGCCTGACCTTTCCTAGAATGGAGAAAAATTCACTGTGACAAGAAGGCAGATGTGGGGTAGGGGTGGGGCCGAGGGCAGTGCTGGGAACATTTTCACTCCCAGCTGAGGAATTTTGACTTAAAATTTAGATAACAGGGAAACAACATTGAGCAGGGAAGTAACTTGATCAGAATTTTCTACTACTGTATTAGGACATTACGCGCAGTAACAGAGTAAAAGATAAATGTAGTTAGGGGTATAAGAAAACCAGGTAAAAGTTGAAGTTGGATTTGATGAGGAATTAAGAGTGACAGCATTTCCTGATAAAAATTAACAACCTTTGTCACACAGGGGTGTCCAACCTGCGACCCAGGATGGCTGTGAACGCAGCCCAACACAAAATCGTAGATTTACTTAACACATTATGAGATTTTTTTGAGATTACATGTTGCAATGTATTTAATGTGTGGTCCAAGACAACTCTTTTTCTTCCAATGTGGCCCAGAGACACTAAAAGTTTGGACACCCCTGAAGGTTAAGAGGATGAACCTCAGGACCATAAGTTTCCAAGAAAACCAATGGCAGTGATGCCAAGTTAAAGAAAGGGGACCTAGGGTCATAGAGTTGCCCAGGGCAGTTGGAGTGAAGTGATGGGAGAATACAAGGTAAAAAATGTTGAGTTGATACATTCATTTCTCGGGGAGACATGGAAAAAACAAAAGGCTCGCATCTACTTCAGTTCTGGTGTAACTATGTGAAAACGGAAAACCCGATTGAAGCCTGTCAGCCTAGTTTCCTGGGGAATAGGCAACTGCTGCTCCCTGCCGCACTATTTCCCCCAAAAAACCAAATGGTGAAGACCAGATCCTGATAGTCCTCTTGGAGACTCTGATCCCAGAGTTTGGCTAAGGACCGGGGCAGTGGTTCTCCATGGTGCAGACCGAGATTTTGAATCTTCAAATGCTCAGTGCCAGTGTATGAGCTACTTGAGGTTGCAAATACTTCTCTTTTCTTAAAAGCTCCATGCCTAACTCATTGGCCATCCAGATTACAAAATAAGAAAACATTACTTTATTGGAACAGAGACTAGTTTAATTGACAAGTCTTTTTGAAAGTTTTCTGTGACAGCCCTTACACAAATAAATATAGTTTTCAAAGTGGACAGTCATACATAAGCTTTTAGTTTGCCTCATCGTTTTTCTATAAGGATAGAAAATCCTTCTTCCTAACTTGAAACTTTTCACATCAACTGGAATTGAAATCCCACACTGACTGTCCACACTTACTCTCTGGGTCACTGCTTGGTGAGCAACATAAACGAAGAGCACAGAAGAAAATGGTGTGCTAACTTTAATGTCATTTACCCCAAATAGGGTTTCCAAGAAGTCACACTCACAGCCTTTTGACAGTTTTAGAAGGATATAATATATGAAAGAAAATTCCAATGACATAATATAAAAAAATGTTGTTACACGTGGAAGAATAAAAATCTTATGTTTTGGGGATTATTGCTGTGGGAAGTAGGGCCTGATCTTCATAGACATCTTCTTCATCGAATACCAGGACCCCTTCCAGTTCATCCAGACCACTCCATCATCTGTGCCGTGTTTGGCCATGTCCCAGCTGTAATGTCCACCCCAGTAGTATCTGCCATTTGGATTGGCTGCGTGACATCTATTATACCACCATCCACCGCCATCCTCCTTAGAGCACTGTTTCCTGGGGTCTGCGTTTGTCCTGAAAGGAAATGTGTTTGGGGTTATTGCAACTGCAGCGCTGTCCAGTTAATTCAATGCAGAGGGGATGCTGGGTGTTGTACCCCTTCCCTCTGATTCTATAAATAAAGTCACCCTAATACACCAAAGACCTTCTCTGCCCTCGAGCAAGGAAGGGAGAGAACTGGGCCTCTGTGGCGAATTCATCTATATTTGTTACTTTATATTGAAATGATAGCTTTCTAATCCCTTACTATTAGAGTACTCTGAAAAACAAAATGAAGCTTTCGAATACATACATTTCAATATAGAGATATAGAAATTTTTCTGAACACTCACTACTCAGAAGGTAAGAGTGTTCTAATAATTAAAATTCTGTCTTTTAGAGTTGTATGCCCTTTGAATAAGTTACTTAATCTCTGGAAACTTCATCTGTCAAGTGAGAACCTAAGGGCAACCTTATCAGAATGATGTAGAAGGAGCTAACTTCAGTGGCTGACATGCAGTAACTACCCACGAAAGCAGAGTTAGTAACATCAGCCACCATGAACGACCCCAAGGAACAGCCTCGGCGGGGCTCTGGCAGCGGAGGGAGGAGCACAGCACGTACCAGCCGTCGTTGTCTCGGTCGTAGGTGCTGAAGAACATGCCGTTGTGAATGGTCATGGTCCGGTTTTCTCCCACGAGCTGAGAAGCACCCTCCATGAGGGCGTTGCCGGCTGTGCCCTTGTACTTGTTCACGGAGATCTGGTACTTGTCCGCCTCGTTCTGTACGGTGAACCCCCCGTAGCGCGCTTTCACCTTGTCCCCTTTCCAGTCCTCCATCTCGATCAGAAGTTCTGTGGGGCCCATCTTGGTAAGCTGGCTGATTTTATCATTTCCAAGCCAATACTCACCTAAAAAAATAAATAAAATCTCACCAAAAATAAAAACTGCCTTCTCTTCTCTTCTCCTTCGTACTCTTCTCTTAAATTCTTCAGAACCTCCTAAACTCCTAAAACAGACTCCCAACACTATGTGTTTCTGTAATGGAAAGAAACCCACTTCTCACGATTTTATTTTGCACTCTCAGTGGTTACCTGGGAGGCCGCAGTACTTTTTCCCTTCGTCATTGTTTGCAATATTGCCAAAGCCTTGTTTATACGGGTCCCATTTCCTGCCGAAGTCAACGCTGCCGTCTTGACGGTTCTGAATTACTGTCCATCCTTTGGGGCAAAGAAAGAAAAAAGCAACAGCACATATTAAACATTAACAAGTCATGTCACTTTGAGGGAAATGTCTGAATGCTTTGTGTATTTAACTTCTATGTATGCCCACAGTGCTCCACAGTAGACACAACGAGGAAATAAATATGAGAAGAAAACTCTTAAAATCTTTAAAAACTGTAAGTGCTTTATCTCATTCTGAATTGTGAATCAGAGATATAAAATATCAGGTTGATTTCCAAATCGAGTGGCCCATTGTTAGTTATGCTAAAGCTAAGACTTATTTTCTAATATTGTGTGGTATCGAAATACAGAATCACAGGCCAACAGCTTTCAGCTTACCTCCGCCTTCTGTGTTCATGTCACAGTACACTCTGTACGGTCTGACGGAAGTGTGAGGCTGAATGAGATACAGTTCTGACGTCTCACCTCCATTCCTGACAATTTCCTCACACTCTGCAACCGTAAGGAGACATATTACATTCAGGAACTACAACTGTTTACTTGGTCTTTAGTCATCCATTTTATAAGGTTACATAGGTTTTGGAGGAATGCTTTGTTTTAGACATCTGAGGATACAGTAGAGAAATGGAATCTTTTTACAAAAAAATCAAACTCAGTGTTGACTCATATCTGCAAAGGGGATGAAAAAGCCCTTCTCCCGGGCTATCTGCCAGGTATAAATGGCCAGAACACGTGGGATGAAGAAACTTCTGCGTCTACTCACTCCTCTGCCATCTGTTCAAGCAAGGCCATGCCATGCCACGTGGGGCCACGCCGTGGTTACACTGCATCCTGCTCGTCCAAAGCAGGCGCACACACTAGGCTCTGTCAGAACACAGCCCGCTGGGAATGTGCTGTGATGTCACTAGGATCCGTGGGAGAGAATCCACCGGACTTTTTTTTTATTGTTACCTTACTTTTAGAGAGTGTGCGTTCCTCTGAAACCCTCCAAAATATGTGTATTAACTAGTTACCTTTGCCAGACACCACAGGAATATTGCAGCTGACGGTGCAGGGGGTGCGGCAGTAGTCCATCTGGACGGACACGTCGGATTCCAGTTTCTGTATTTTGCTTCGCAGGTTTTCCAGGATTGAACGGAGCACACGAAGGCTGGTTGGGATGTGGCTAGTCAAGGTCTCATCTATATATAATCGGTAGTTGTCCAGGTCTGAGGTGTACTCGTTTACGACATTTTCATTTTCTGGAAAAATGAAATTATGTAGGAATAGTTAGCATTTTTCTCCTGATAAAAAATTAAAAGTACTCAACCACACAATTGTGATTCGGATTTTCTGAGAATGAACAAAAGGGCACTGAGCCACCATCAGGCAGTCATGCTGTTGTACTTGGCCCCGTGGCATATGTACATTAACATATATTCTAGCTACTGTCCCAGTAATTTAACTGAGGAGTAAGCTAAAAATTGTGCTTACAGATACATACAATAGGTTGTTTATATTGTTGGTGAGGCAAAAAGAAGAAAGTATTTAGACCTTCCATCTCAGAAGTTCAACATCTTATGGAGTGGATATACTAGATTTGTTTATCTGTCTCACATAAGTAGAGCAGAGCCTTCAAATTTACAAGAGAGATGTCATGATTCCTCTGAAAAATGTCCAAATTTGGGCATGCTGATCACTGAAATGTCAACGCCAGACTCACTAACCAGCTGATTTCTAACCAGCAAGCCCATCATACCCAATTCAGATCTTAAGATTCAAAAGTTAGGCATCATTATCTGCAATACAATTGAGTGTATCCTGGACCACCCTCTTACATTCAAAACCTCAAGTGTTAAATATGTGAATGCTAACTTTTTTACTCTGTGAATATTGTCTTTTGAGTGACAGGTTTCTTCGAGACTGAAAATGAGGATTCAGAAAAATTTTCCGTAGAAAACGATCCTTGCTGATGCCAACTGGGAGTGCGTTGAATAGTGTTTCTCTGACAAACTGCATGTGAAGGGGACAGCGTGAGGACTCCAGGGTGATGGGGCCCACACTGGAAGCCCACGGGTGCCGTTTAGCCTGATCCAGAAATGTTATTCTTCTCGAAATCGTGCGTTCCCACGGCAGTCTAACAGTCCCTACTGTTGGACAGAATCAAATAGAAAACACAAGGATAGCTACCTTTTACTTGCTTCTGCCAGTTTTTCCACATGTCTTTTAGCATATTCATATAGTGAAAGGTGTTGTATGAGGCCTGGGAAATGGACTCCATGTTATTATTTAACTCATTCACACTGTTTCTGATCGGTCTTTCTTGTTTTACCAACGTTTCTTGCAACTCACATCCTGTAGGACACAACACTCCCTGCAGACAAAGAAAATGTCAGGTGTCAGATGAAGAATTTGGGTTATGTGTATTTGTGAAAATTGCCCGTAGTGAAAATTCAGTGATCGTTAGCCAATACAAAAACTTGTCGTTTGCTTTTCTTTCCGTAAGCCCAGAAATTCTAGAGTCATCACTGTATTCTTATGAAGATTAAAAATAGGTCTTACTACAAAATAAGTGTAAATATAAATGTAGTAAATAAGTTAAAAATTTCTCACCCAAACAAATGAAATGGGCAAATTACAAAGGTAAAAGGCAACACCCATGTGTCTTCAGTTATAATCTTGGGCCCAGACCAAAGAAAACTAGAAAGAAACCTTCAACCAAAGGCCCAACATGTTTACGTTTGTATGTATTTTTAAAATAAACAAAATAAAAACAGCGGCTGACGTGGGTCAGTGCCACATGAGGAGGCCGTGATGAAGGCAGAGACTTTCTCTGCGTGGGCCACCCACCGCGGGGAGAAACATCCGTGCACCCACCAGGTCTGGGTCAGCGTGAAGGCAGCCCCCAGCATCAGGCGCTTTTCTCTCCACCTTCTTTTGGCTGGCAGCTGCTTTGGCGGGACGAGCGCGGTAGCCACCTCCGCTGATGGGGGGCGGGGCAGGTCTCAGGCTGGGAGCCTCTTCCCTCCTCTTGTCCAGTGGTCGGTGGCCGCGGGCATCCACACCGCTCTTCTTCGGAGAACCAGGCAGAAATCAAATGTGTTGTGTTACGGAAGACTTGAGATGTAACCATTCCAATGTCCTCATTTTATAATTTACATTATCACGCAACTGATGATTTGCTTAAGGCCCATCAACTGCCCAGTTGTTGGTAAATCAATAGGTTGCTTGGGTCTTTTTAGTTACAGCAGAAAGAAAAATTGTGCAAAAAGCTATCGTATCTCATGGAGTTTTTAAACTTTCAAGCCACTTGGATTACTAAATTTCTATAATCATTGTTCATTATTTCCCCATGTTTAGTTTTTCTGAATTGGTGATTAATTTGGATAACTCCTACATAACAATATCCTAAAGTAGTACAAATGTATTTATAATAGGGCAACCCTTGACTCTAACATGTCTGAAAAGAAATAAGGCATTCTCAGCTAGACGGCCTGGCCTGGCCCTACCACCTGCTAGCTTATAAAACCTTGGGCAAGTTATTTTACCTGTGCCCATTTCCTTATCTGTAAAATAGGGATACTGATAGTATCAGCCACGTAAGATGATGGTAAGACTTAAACAACTCCTTGCATACGATACCCTCAGAAGAGCACCTGGCACATAGTAAGTGTTCATTATTATTTTCACTGCAATTGCACGTAACAAGTACTATAGTTTAAGTGACTTTTTCCACTGCTAAGCTGCAATTTTTGCTTCTATTTTCTATCAATAAAACTACTTGATAAACACTTCTATGGAAATTTCCTACATGATTTCTTTATCAAACATCATGATTTTTCATACTTAAAATAATTCTCAAGGTACATGTATTGCAATTAAAATTATTTGCTAACTTAAAAGGTATTACATTAAAAGATGATAAGTGGAAAATATGCATTGCAATGTAAAAGGCTTGACTTGGATTAAGTATTATATCCTATGGTTTTTGTCAATAATTATATCCTTTCAGGCTTAATAACAAATGAAGGAAGGACTAGATTTGAAGCAGAGACTAAGCTTTCTAGTTATTTTGTGAGCCTGAAAGTCATTCAATTACTGTCATTTACTCGTTAAGTTATAATACTTAACATTTAGTTGGAGGGTGCTAGGCTTTAAACCCAGGCAGGCTGGTTCCTGATTCCCCTGCTTAACTGCTGGATTTAAACTATAGTATCTGTTTTGTGTGATGGCAATAAAAATAATGTGTCAAGATGTGAGGGAAATATACATATTTTATTTCAAAGATGTGGTTTCTCTGTCAGAGCTGATCTGTTCTAACAGGAATTTTATAAATGTAGTTCACCTGTATATTACAAATCAATTTATAACAGAAGGAACAATATTTTCTTTTTATTTCAGAGTGTAGAAGTAGCATTGATAATCTAGCTTTACAAGAGACAAAGAAATAAAAAATATTTTAAAAATTATATAGGCATTTAGGTTTATGAAGACCACTTATTAAAATAACTAAAACTAGAAAATCCATTTTGAAGCCTAAACTAGTAAACTGTCTCTGTAGGGATTAGTTTGTGGGCAAGGACATAAAAGTGCTTAGCCACGTACTTCACAAACGTTTACACATTCCTGACAATTTTCTTACCCCATGCAATTAACCAGATAAGGATATTTTTATATGTATAGCTTTATAATTAGATCACTTAAGAGTCCCTTCAAATTCAACAAATAATTAAAAATGAAGGACATCATTTAAAATTATTGTGTACTTTATTTCTAGTGTGATAACGCCATGTTATATACAGGACATTTGATCATGATTCATTTGATATTAAAATTAAAATGCTTTAAATTTTCATTTCTCTAAATGCATTTCTGTACTTTTGATATCTTCAAACCCATAAGAATAAATCAGCAAAGATACTACCTGAGGAAAAGCTGTTCTACAAATGAATAAATTAAACTGGGCTATATGTTTTATAATCATTAATAATAACAGTAAATACATCCTATGTTTTAAATTTTCTAATTTGAAAAAACAACACTGCATTTTCTATCACTGCACTTGATCTATTCTGCTTTTAGACTTAGTTTATAATTTTCATTCATAAATAGCCAATAATTTCAGGAACTCTATATGATCCTCCTTCCCCAGGGAGAACCTATCTACCACAGCATTTTTCTTGGAAAATACTGCTCTTTTGTTATTTTACAGTCTGCCAAATGTTCAGGTTTTTGTTCCCACAATTTAATAAAGTGTTGCTAGAATCAAACAAAGTTCATTGTAGTCAGGATAACACCAAATGAGAATAAACATCTTACCTTAGGTGTGTCATCTTCATCCTAGGAAAAGGAAAGTGATAAACCAGAAAACAAAAAATTGTTACTTTGTTTTATATAAGAAATACTATGCAACATTGTTTAAATAAAATGGGTTCCTGAGATTGACAATTCCATTTCATAATTAAAATCAAGATTAAAATTTCACCAAAATAAATATTCCATATAATTATAAGTGTTACATTTCACATTAATAATATTAGTAATAATATAGTAATAATTTTCTTAAGTCACCTCATTCTCATAGTCTATGGACTGCACTACAAAAACACACAATAGTAGCAGTAATAGATGTCTCATGATTTAAAGTTTTTGGAAGTTCCAAGAAGCCGTCCTTTGCTGGTGAACTTAACAGAGAGCACTTCAATCCTATATATACCCAAATCCCCGGTTAGGTATGACTTTAAATGGTTAGCTTCCTTAGTTAATGTTTAATTTTTTGGTTCACTTCTTGGCCGAACCATTTTATCACTTGAGCAACATCTTCCCAGCAAGCCTTATTTACTTGTCGTCCAACTGTTCTCTGCTGGCCGAATTAGAAACGCCCAAGTTCTTCGACTGAGTTCATTGGACAACCTGATGGGAAATTAGGACACTCCTAAAAGAGATGTGCACCGCATTTCCTGTAAATTCATGTGCCTGCTATCTAAGCTTACAAAGAACGGATGAGAAAAAAATACTTTTAACCAAAACACAAGGCCTCCACTAACATTGTGAGCTCACTAAAGGTATAGCATAAACGCTTATGTTTTGAGGCGATCATGTAATTCAGTTTTAAAATAAGCCATTAAAATTAAGCATAATGTTATATCACTATGTATTTATTAATTGACATTAATCAGAACACAAAACTACAGTTTACGCATTGTGCAATGATGGACAAACATCAAAACGAATTGTCTCTTCTTTTTCACTCTGACTGCATTTCACATGTTGTTCTTTCTTAATATAAGCTGAAATTTTCAACAAACTTTAAGTAGTATTAAAATAATTAGTAGATCACAGATTCCTGGATCAAAATCATTATTATAGTGATTGGATACATATTTAACATTTTATTCTTAAACCATGTATATTTTTTATTTTATATTAGATTGTATTGTTTACAAAAACAATGTTATCTTTTTAAAAAAATAATTTTATTGCTGTTCTATTACAGTTGTCTGCATTTTCTCCCCACCACTCCCCCGACCCCAGCCAAACCCATCTCCCTCCCTTGCTTCCACCCTCCCCCTTAGTTTTGTCCCTGTGTCCTTTATGGCTATTGTTAGGTTGTTCTTATTTTCAATGACTCTGGACAGTTTTGTTTGCTTTTTTCTTTTGCATTATGCTAAGTGAAATAAGCCAGGTGGTGAGGGACAAATACCACATGATCTTACCTTTAACTGGAACATAATCAACATAATCAATAATAAAAAACAATGTTATCTTAACACTAGTGAGGCCTTCACACATCAGTTTTAAATAGATGCTCAGAAACTGACTGTGGCCCGTCTCTTTTCATCATTTCCTAGAAGCCACCAAACCCGTCTCATCTTTTCCCTTGTGAGCTGCGATCCCCATGAGCAACTCCTCCGAGAATCACTAGGTAATCAAAATCAACACCACGGATCCACACAGGCGTGCTGCTTCGCAGTATTTTCTGGGTATTTTTGTATAGAATGTGAAACATTCTCACTAAATTTTTAAAGGATTTTATTAAAAAGACATCAGGTTTGGGTCAGGAGAGTATGTTTTAAACAATGCTTTGAAGCGGTCTCTTGATGAGGGTATGGGACCCACTAAATGTCTTTTTTGTCTCCATAGCGTAGGTGGCTTTCCCAAATTCTTTTCACTCAGACTTATAGAAGCAAAGCATTATATTTAAATTAAATAAAACAATTGATTGGATTTTTCTGTACTTGTGTGCCCTTCATTAGTAAGTAAATTGTGTACTTTAAGATTAGTGTAGTTTTCATTTTTCTTAGAATATACAATCTGACTGAAAAAGTAAATGTGTGTATTAATTAAAATAAAATGTAAGAAGACTTCCCTTCAAAATGTCACTGAGAGTTTATTTTGATAATCTAAGTGGGCTTTTATTTTAATGATATCAGATTCTTGCTGATTTAAAAAGATTGACTATTAGATATCAATTTTACCTCAATAAAAATAAATAAAATAAATAAAAAGAATGTGAAGAAGAATAAAACATGTTTTTTTCTTTTGAGGCGATATTATCATACTATTACTTCATGTTTAAGCACTGACATTTCATCAACTAGCAAAAGAGTCATTATTTAATTTATAGAAGTTTAATTTTTAAAGTTCTTCAAGCATATTACACAATCTTGTACAATATTAAAGTGGAAACTCCTTTACATTCCCACTTTTTCTGCTCTGACTGCCATTCTGGCCACTATCAGTAGGAAGGTGGAAGGAAACTGTTAGGATATACATTCCGTAAGAGCAGAGACTAACATTCACTCCATAGGTAGGTTCTTGAGAGCCTCTTACGTGACAGGTAGTGTGCTAGGGGCTGGAGATACGTTGGTGAGCAAGACAGGCATGGTAGGCATTCAATAAAAAACTAGGTAGTGAATGAGTGCACTAGTCTTCTTTGAAACATGCTTCAGAGGCCAAACTCTGGTAATCATTTATCTCATTTAATTCTTGAAACCACTAAGTGTCATACAGATGATGAAACTGAGGCTAGGAGAAGATGGGTAAACTATCCAAGGCAAACAATAGTAAGTGCTTGTACCAGGACTTGACCCAGGTCTATCTGATCTCACAGTCCTTGCCTTGTGTCCCTTACACCACATTGCCCAACAAAATACAAACATCATAATTCACTGGTACCTTTTTGCTGTGCTTGTTGTAGTTGTTTCGGTTAGCCCATTGTCCTGGGGCAACAGTGTCTCACATTGGCACACTCAGTCCTAGCCTCTATTTTCACCTACATTTTCACTTCCTTATAAGGGCGTGGGTGTGGATATTCAGGTCTGTGTGAGAAGCATGCTTGATGCAGTGATAATAACTATGGGTTTCTTTAACTCTAGTCCTAGTTAAATGTGTTTTTCTGTAGTTACAGACAGCTACACGAATGCACTAAACTGCCTAATGTTATAAAGCACACGGCCATGTTTTCAAAGAGAAAGAATATATTTGCAGACATTTTGCTTAGTAAATTACTTAAGTCCTTTGACAATGTTGATGCCATTGGTGGAGGAGGAAGGGAGTGCTATGTGTTCAGTTATGATTTCAGGTCAATGGTGCAGTGTTCTTCATATTCCCTGATCCCATTACATAAGTCAAGGGCAGTAAATCAGTGACAGTAAATCATGTGTCCTGTCCAGCAGCTGTCTGGCGTGAAGGGCAGTTTTGCAAGCACTGCTAGTCAATGCGCTTGCTGTTGATACTTTTACAGTTCATGTCAGGCCCAGTTGGTAAAGCACAAGGCAATTTGTGTTCATCATACAAAGCACCTACTTTGTGGTAAGACAGTATGCTAGGGGCTAAGGACACTTTGGTAACCAGGAAAGACAGCTCCCTGTATTCCTGAAGTTTTATGTCTAGATGGTGAAGGGCACCAGAGTTTTGCCACCCTACATCTGCCTTTTGGGATAATGATTTTAAACTGATTATTAAGAAACAAAAGACTTAGAAAAGGCATTTGACCCTCCCCCTTTTCTGCCCAAGAGATTCAAATGGAAAGACCTGCTGCAGGAAGAAAACCCTTAGCCTCATTTGAATTAAGTGTGGTGATAAGAAAACACTAAGCAGGGACCCGGTTGCTAGGTCACCCTTGTCCCATTGAAGCCAAAATTTGCCTGCCATGTGTGTTCTCTACTCCCTCCCCAATTACCTGTAAATCGTCCATCTTTATTTTTGAAATCTTAAGATCCCATTTCGTCCTTTGTCCAAAATGACACATACACCCAATTTTGCCTCACTGTCTGGGAATTGTCACACTTATGTATTAAAACTGATTTCCATACAGTATCTGTCTCTGTTAATTTATAAGCCTAGCTAAAAGAATTTAGAAGGCAGGAGGAAAAATATTATCTTTTTTTTAGCTCTTCCAAGAGGAAGACAGAAAATGAAAAGTACTTATAAGATGTATTACACCTAAGACAGGGAAAGGTAAGGCTTTGGGAACAATAACTTAAGGCCCTAACCTCCTGCAGAGGGAAAAGGTACTTAAAAGGCAAAAAACTTTTAGACTGGAAACTTAGTTGTTTGAATGATGGTATGGTTTATATCATACATCTGACACATGGAAGGTATTTGATAGGTATCTATTGAACAAGGTTTGGACATATAAATGAGTGACTGATTTAATGAACAAAATAAAATACTGTACTCTTTTTAAATAGACATAGCTTTTGAGAAACTATGCTAAATCATTGTTAGTCTTTGTGGGTACTTTTCTTGTGACACTTTACTAAATTGTTGTTAGTCTCTGTTTGTGTTTTTCTTATTTTATCCTGAGCTGCAGTTTGAGAACCACTATCCACAGGGAAGTTAGTACTGAAGAGCTGGAGGCCCGCTTGGACCAGAGCTTTGATGGGCAAGCCTGAGGCCAGGGAGGCGGTGACCACTGTAATGGGTTAGCCATCTGTAATGGGAAAGCAGGGAAGACGAGAATTTACCTTGGCAAATTCTCTTATTATTTCCAACAGTTTCTCCAGCTGATTTCTTATTTTTTAGGCACAAAATCATACCATTTGCAAATAAAAATAGCTTTGCTTCATTATTTCTTATTTTACACCACTTATTTCTTCTCTCATTAGTAGAACTTTCAGGAAAAAATACATGTGGATAATAATGTTGATAGTAAAAATTCTAGTTTTCTGGCTTACTAATGAGGATTTTTTAATATTTATCTATAAACATGATGCTGACTTTTGGCACTATGTTTTTAGAAGAAAACCTAAAATTGCCTAAATTATAATAGTAAAATATTCAAACAATCAAAATGCTTTAATCTTCTTCATTATGATGTCGAGAAGTTTTCTGCCAACTAAACCCATTTTTGCAAATCATACATTTTTAAAATAAGTTAGTATCCTATAACTTAATATCAGAATTAAGTTTTATTTACACTAACTGAAATTTGGCACTAACTTATCTAAATATAATGAAAAATAATGTGTTTTCTTAAAATTTACTATGATTAGAGAGGCTGACTGTCCTAAGGGAAGCAACTCTCCGCCTTACAGAAAAGAGTTAAGACTAAATTAATGGTTGTTTAAAAAGTAGCATCTTTTTATGGGTGAGCACAGAACACACACTTACAGATACACACAATTGTGTATTAGAAAGAGAATAAAGAGATTTCTATGTATTGGTGAGTTTTTAAAAAGTAGCTTAACTAATCGGGGGAGGAATTGTTTTAAATTTGTGCTATTGGTTTCACACAAACAGACTGAACAATATTTACATTAGTAAGTTACTGCCCCTGTCTGATTTAGGGGAAATCCTCCTAGTCTTATGAAGAGCAGCAGTGACCCCTACTGCTCACTGAAGACAGGTCTGGGTGTCATCCAGGACAGGGATTCTTTACCTTTTCTGGGTCCTGGATCCTTTTATGTATCCAGAGACACCTATAGATCCCACTAACAGAACAAAATTTAGGTCCCTATAAACACAAAATTTGCATGCCACATATCAAATTTTTCTGTGTATAATGTGCACTTTTGTCCAAATTTTTGAGAGAAAACTAAGGGTCCGCATTATACGTGGGGAGTGCCTGAAATAACTTGGGTCTGTGTTTGTGTTTTGGAATTATATTATTACATAAAATGTCTTGTACTGTAATATGTTAAAAAATAAATGCTAAAATTTGCTTTATAATACACAAAGATATCTAAATATAAATAAATAAATAATTGAATTTAAAATTTAAAAAGAAAGATTTTTTCCTGAAAGTTTGGAGCAAAAACGTGGGTGTGCATTATACATGGCAAAATACGGCCGGTAATGCATGGCTTCTTGAACGAGGTAGCAGAGACACTGAGCTCTATCTAAAACGTTAAAGTGTGTAACTCTGTAAATTCAAGAGAGCTTTTAAAAACAAAGAGCATAGTCTAGTCCAAATTACCAAAATTATCACAATGCTTTTGTGAGTCTGGGCTTATAAATTTTTTTTCCAGGAAGATTAACTAACAAGCTAACAAATCCAAATAGACAATTATATTTCCATAGATAAATTAGACTCTTCCTTATAGTTCTATAATTCACTGCCTCTTAAAACCATCTCCTATTGTATGGTTATTATTGTCTTTGTAATTATATTACGATATCCAGTACAGTATATATTTTATAATTATGGCATTTCCTTGCAAGTTCTACCATCAATGACCATTGTCAGAGAAAATCAGTTTTAAGCGAAACTCACGCTCAAGTTCAGAGTGATTGTATTTCCCAGTATGGCCTTAATGCGTTTAATTAATTAAAAATTAATGAATTTCTAAATGAGATTATCGATTTACATTGTTGTACTTTTGATAGTGTTTTCCCCCCTCTCAAATTATATGCTGTATGCTCTGAGGACAAGATCAATGGAACTGATCAGTGTTAAGGAAAAAGCAGAGGAATAAAGTTCGGCCGTAAAGAGAAAAGCCCGCCCCCTCGACCCCACGAGGCCCGCGGGCGACCAGCGTCCGTTGCGCGGAATTGCGTCACATCCGGGGTCCGGACGCCAGACTCCGGAAGAGGCTGCACAGTTGTGGCGGCTCTTTCTGCGTTGATGTTTAGTTTCTTTGCTGCTGGAGGGGCGGAATACACAGCGGCATCATGGTGGAGGTAAAGTGACACTTGGGTGCCGAGGAGTATTTGCTTTGGGGCCGTTTTGCTTTGGCGGCGGTCGTGGGAGACCGAGGGTGTTGGGAGTCTGGGGAGAGTAGCGGCTGGGAGGGGAGGCTCTTTGGCCGAGGCGGGTAGTCTCTCAGGCTTTTCAGAAAGGGGGAGAGACTGGATGAGAGCAGGAGTTGCCGGTGGCGTCCGGGCGGGAAGCCTGAGATAAGGCCCCCAGCCTTTATTTGACCCTTGGGCACTTGAGGTGGGCTCTGTCCTCGGAGGCGGGGCTTCTGTCATTTTCCGACCACTGGTATTTGCGCCTGCGGGGTAGTGTCAGTGAGTCTGTGTCCTAAGAGATTGGCGGTCTTCTCGGGTGTTCACTTTGTCTCTTACACCAGCTGTTCCCCAGAAAAATCCACCATTCTTGGATTTTTGCATCTTTTCCTAGGTTGAAAAACCATCCTATTAGCAAACCTTGTTACTCTTTTCTGAGAATGTTTCTTGACTTCTGTCCATACCCACTCCCATTACCTTAATAAGACCAACATCATCTTTCATCTGGACAGGTGAATTAGCTACTGGTCTTGCTTCCATTTTTGTTACAACTCTCTCTCACCAAAGTAGGTGTTTAAAAACGTTAATTGGTTCTTTTTCCTTTTTTTAAATTTGCTTAAAACCTTTTATTGGTCCTTTGTTATTAGAGCAAAAATACAGACTGTTGCAATGGTCTGAAAAAACCCTTATCTTATCTGGACCTTGTCTATCTTGCGTCTCAACTAACCCTGTTACCAAATATGTACAACTATTCTTCAGCTTCTGGCATTATTTCCATTACTGAACACCTTTGTACATGGCTTTTTTCCTCTGCCTGGATTTTTACCTATTTTCTGTGCAAGGCTCATCCCTTTTCTGTTTAAATATCACCTCAGAGAGATCTTTCATAACTATCTTAAGTTCTTGATCCATTCTGTGTCTCAGTCCATTATTTTTCATAGTACTTAGAAAACTGTCGAGTTATTTTGCTTTTTGTTTTTGTTTGTCTCTTTCCTCTTCGCACAGGGACCATGACTGTCTTTCCATCATTCTGTTATTAGCTTCTAGCACAATACATACCAGACACATAGTAATAGCTCGGTAAATTTTTATTGAGTAAATGGCTAATGTTACGCATCTCTCAGTTGGTCTACTTGGGGCTCTAGCCAAAGAGGGGCTTTCTCCACTTCTCTGAGCTTGACTGCCATAGCTTGTTACACATAGCTGTGGTGAGTGGTACTGAGTGGTACAAAGTTTTTATACATTTGTAAACATGTAATAACTAACTTGACTTTAACTTAGGTTTGACATGTACGGTTTGTAGCTAGATATGTAATTATACTCTTTCTTTCTAGGAGGTACAGAAGCATTCTGTGCATACACTTGTGTTCAGGTCATTGAAGAGGACCCATGACATGTTTGTAGCTGATAATGGAAAACCTGTGCCTTTGGATGAAGAGAGGTAATTGTTGGAATGTTTAAACTTCCAATAGTTGGGGAAGAGAGCAGGGAGAAGGGAACCTTTAAAGTTTAGGGAGTAACACTAACACACATAGGCTACCTATTCAATAATGAGTGGTGTTAGGGTATAATTGAAGCTGATTTAGCTTTTTTTTGGCCTTATCTATTACATTAATTTATTAATTGGATTTTACAAATACCCAGTAATTAGGAGAGGGTGTAATATTTTATAATCAATCACTTTGTATGTGCTTTCAGCTTCCCTCCCGCTGCTCTCAGAGCCTTGCTGAGCTGAAACTGTACCTGGCCAGTACTTCTGCTCCCATCTTTTCTCGTTAGTATGACGAAGATTTTTGAGTGGTGGCACATTTTTGGTTCTACATCTCCAGCTCCAGTCTGGGACTGCATTATGTGCATCGTTCCGCTTTTGTCCTTTACCATTCTTTTACAATCTGCTTCATTCCTCAAGCATTCATATTTAATATGTAAATTGAACTAGTCATAAAAGTAAAATAATAGGTACATTTTTTTAAAAAAAGATATTGTACTAATTAAGTACTTTGATTAATTCTAACTAACCTTTTTTGCTGTACCCAGTAAGGGTTGTTAGAAAGCTTTTACTACATTTTTATATTTAGATATTTGAAGGATAATATATTGATGCTGAGGGGCTTTTTAGAAGATATATTAGTTTCTATATATTTAAAAATTAGTTCAACCCTTGATAACTCATTATGCAAGGTTTGATTTACATTTATTGGTTAACAAACTAAAATATTACTTAGACTTAATGGATGCTGTGTGGTGAATTGTGAATAAAAGTGTGGAAATGAACTTGGAAATTTTGAGATTTTAAAATGCAGTTTCACTTTAAAATATTTATAGAAATTTTTTCTACATGATTAGGAAAACTTAATCTATTTAAGTATTTGTTTGTCTATCTGTGAATGTGTTTACATTGGTGAATATATTTAAAGTACTCAAAAATACATTCTTATGTTTATAACTTTTTAAAATAGTCACAAACGAAAAATGGCAGTTAAGCTAAGGAATGAATATGGTCCTGTGTTGCATATGCCCACTTCGAAAGAAAACTTAAAGGAGAAGGGTCCTCAAAATGCATCGGATCCATATGGTCATAAACAGTATCCTGCTGATCAGGGTGAGTACGGTGTTGTCGGAGATGTTGGGACTTGTGTGTGAATTTTAAAAATAGAGGAATGAAATGTGTTGTTAGTGCCCCCCTGGAAGGGCTAATTGGAGCCAAACCCTCTTTAACACCTGTACCAGTATTGTGTTGGAAGTCCTGATTTCCTCATTGGAGCAGTGAGTGAGATTATAGGTTGGTGGTTTTTTCTCATAGGAAATTTAAAAATGATAGTATAATGAGAGCAGACATTCTTAGGAAATGGAGAAGGTCATGGTGGAGACTAAAGGAAAAATTCCTAATTTGTGGGGAAACTGTTTTTTCCAGAAAAATGACATTAAGTACTGAAATTGTAGTGAATAGAGATAATCCAAGATTCCACAGGGAAACCATTTGCTTAGAAGAAAAACCAGAGTGGTTTTTTACTTTATAGGATGATCTCAACATATCACTGCATTATAGCAACTACACAGGCTTTCTTGACTTCAGGTCAGCTAATGCTTAAGGAAATCACTGTATACCTATGACCTTTAGTAGTCAAAACAAAAATGATCAACATCTTATTTCTGAGGCTTAGGTTTAGTTGTGAAAATTTTACAAATCTGGTTGATAATTTAATATTTAATTCATTAGAAGAGGTGCTACTGCCCTGGCTGGTGTGGCTTCGTTGGTGGGAGCAGGTTTGATTCCTGGTGGGGGCACATGCCTAAGTTGCAGGTGTAAGTCCCAGATGAGGCCGCAAATGAAAGGCAACCAATCAGTGTTTCTCTCCCTCTCTCCCTCCCTTCCCATCTCTCCAAAATCAATAAGCATGTTCTTAGATGAAGATTAAAAAAAAATTAAAAAGAGATGATGCTAGTACATAAAATCAATTTTGCCATTGATGAATCTATCAATCTCTCTCTCTTTCTCTCTCTCCCCTTTTTTTTGAAGGACAAGAAGTTGAGTATTTGGTGACCGGTACACATCCCTATCCACCAGGACCTGGTAAGTGACTGCATATTGATAATGTCTTACTTCCACATGTATTTTCATGAATGACCTAATAATATGATTCTCATCAACTGTAAAATACAAGATAAGCTCAGTAGCTAGGCGTCCAGGCATAGCCTTTTAGATGATAATTAACTAATACTTAGTATCACAAGCATTCATTTGGCAAACATTCTTAAGCACCTATATTTTTTAGGCACTGTGCCAGAAATTCAAAGACAGTAATACTACTCTAGTCTAAAGCAAGCTTATTATTTAGGCAGACATGTAAATATCACTAAGCTTATAAAAGTGACACTAGAAATCTTAGTATAGAAGCAGATATGATAGAAATGTTTCGTGGGTGTGTGTAAGGAGGAATTGGCACATAAATGGACTGGCCAGATTCATAATAGAGGATAAAAGCTTAGTATGCCTAGGCTCTAGTAATTTTATTTTATTTTTTAATCCTCAACCAAGGGTATGTTTACTGATTTTAGAGAGAGAGGAAGGGAGAGAGAGAGACAGACATTGATGTGAAAAAAGGAACATTGATGAGTTGCCTCCTGTTCACGCCCCGACTGGGGATTGAACCCACAACCTAGGTGTGTGCCCTGACTGGTACTTGAATCCCCAGCCTTTTGGTGTATGAGACAATGCTTCAACCAACTTAGTTGTTCGGCCAGGTGGTTCTAGTAATTTCAGAGGACAGGATTTACCATATTGAAAGTACAGGAGAATTAGTGCTTCTTGTTGTACAATATTTGTTTATTCTTCAAAGCATTCTGTTAGTATTTAGGGAACTACTTAATTTTTTATCTAATGGTAACATCCCAAGATTATATAAAGTTAACTTTATTGTCTTGGGCTTTGCTAATGCCAAGCTGCTTTTGATTAAATCAAATTTAAGTTATATATTGTTGAGCAATATTTGTGGTAAAAAATTAGCAAAAGACACACAATGTGTAATCAGTTATTGAAATATCACCACTTGGAGATAATCACCATTACGTTTGTGGTATGTGTTCCTCCAGTGTTTTATTTTAAATGCAAATGAAAACAAAGGTAGCTACTAAAAGGATTTTTTTTTAAACTTAACAGGAGTTGCTTTAACAGCAGATACTAAGATCCAAAGAATGCCGAGCGAATCAGCCGCACAATCCTTAGCTGTGGCACTACCTTCTTCTCAGGCCAGGTATGAAATGTTGTGCTTCTAATTACAAAAATTTTGAAAGCATAGTTTACTGTTCACATTTTTTTATCATTTTTAAATTTGTTTCTTTGTAATTATGTATTATGCGACACTTTATCATTGCTTGCAAAAATGTAACATATAAAGTTCATTCTGCTGAACGTGTGACTGAAGGTGTTAATTACTTAGAATATGATGATTTTTGCCTCAGGGTTGATACAAATCGTAGTGCACCTGCTGGAGGTTCCGACCGTTCACAGCCTGCAGGGATGACTTTGGTAAGTTTCTCCGTGTCAGATCACATGCAGGTTTTCGCCATTTGGAGCACATTTCCTTATTTCCCTGTATTCTAAGACTCTTACTTTAAATATTAAAAAGAACTTTTGGGGGGAAATTGTTCAAGTAAATTGCAGCCTGAGCTAATTGTTAATATTTTATAGCCCTAAAATTTAAGTTGCTAGTGAATTGACATATTTTGTAGAATTTAAAATTGTGTTAATCCTATGTCTACTTACATGTTGTTATATTTATCTTGATGAAGATTATGTGATGTTGCTTTTTATTATCCACTGTTAACTATATAAGGAATGTTATTCTGAAACTTGAATTAGTATGTTTTAGATATAAAAGCCTTTTTTAAACTAAGTTGATTTATACAGTTGAAGTTGAGTGCTACTAGTATTGTAATTTCATGAGTTATGCAACCAGTGGTATATTCAAGCATTTAGAAATACGTAAGTTTATCTGTAAGTAGATGGCAGTCACTGTTGTTACTGGTGGAAGTAGCTAGAGAAGAATAACTGAAAATACGCTGTCCCTCGGAATCAGTGCAGGCTCTCCTTCGTCCGTTTATTTGGCTTCATGAAGTGAGTGCAGGTGTAGTCCTCCCACCACTGTCCTCCTTTAGCCTCTCTCCGCAGGTCTCCCTGCGCAGGCTTTCTCCTCCTTAGGAGGAAGAAATGTTAGCTACTTGAGGGTAGGAACCTCACGAGCTCAGGTATTCGTTTGGCTAGATGGATGGATGCTAACAGAAGATTGTATGTTAGCTTGAAAGCCTTTTAAAATAGTATTGAAATATTTGGGGGGAAGATAAACAGAAAGATCTATCAGTCTTTCATTGCAATGTTAAATCAATGATGTTAAAATATGACAAAGATGGGCGGCGGCATTAATCCATCTGCAGTCACTTAAATAATAAGAGCTTAAATAGAGCGTTCACTACTCTACTCTGTTAATCATCATAGTAACTGTATCAGGTAGACACCGTTATTTCTTTTTATTATTTCAATTTTAAAAATTAGACACATGGTTACATGATTTTTATGCAAGGCCAAACAGCTATTAATTGGCAGAGCTGGGTCTTGAAGTTAGGCACAGTGATATGTGCTCTTAACTTTATTCTCTTTTTCCTTTTTTTTTAAAGGTTTTATTTATTTATTTATTCATTTATTTATTTATCTATTTTAGAGAGAGGGGAAGGGAGGGAGAAAGAGAGGGAAAGAAACATCAGTGTGTGAGAGAAGCATTCATTGGTTGCCTCTTATGTCAGCCGGGGACCTGGCCCACAACTTAGGCCTGTGGTTTGACTGGGAATCAAACTGGCAACCCATAAGTTAGCGGGACAACACCCAACACACTGGGCCACACTGGTCAGGGCAATTTTATGCTCTTTAATACTCTGCCTCTCAGACTTTTACATTGCTTTTTAAAATTAACATAAAGAAAATACAGTTTTGATTAGAAGTGTTAGACTAATTTTCTAGTTTTACAAACATATTTAGCTGCCCCTTCCTCTTTACAGAGGGAAGAACAACCTTCATAAATCCCCTCTTTGAATTTCCATTTTGGAAAAAATTTTCATAAATCCCCTCTTCCATTTCTTTTTTGATAACGTGAAAACTTAAGTATGATACCTTTAATAATAATGTAGTTTGTTCCATATCTAGGCTGTTATGGAGGGTGGCAATGCCAAGAACTCCGCGCTGATGGCTAAAAAGGCCCCTACGATGCCGAAACCCCAGTGGCACCCACCGTGGAAACTCTACAGGGTGAGTGAATTTGTATATTACTCCACTAAATGAGGCATGATCAGTGCTTTCCAGTTGACAAGAGCTGAGTGATGGATTGAGGAGGAGAAGAGTGAATCTGAGAACCGGTAGAGTGATCTGAGGTGGGATGGGGAAAGGGGCTTAAGCACAATATTAAAAGACATCTTAGAAAGGATACTTGTATTTTGTATATAAAATATTAAACAAGTGTTGAAGAGGATGTGGAGAAAGGGAACCCTAGAGCACTGTTGGTGCATCCACTATGGAAAATAGTATGGAATTTCTTCAAAAAATTAAAAATGGAACTGCCTTTTAACCCAGCGATCCCACTCCTGGGAATATATCCTAAGAATCCCAAAACACCAATTAAAAAAATATATGCACCCTTATGTGCATAGCAGCATTATTTATAATAGCCAAGATCTGGAAACAGGCCAGGTGTCCATCAGTAGATGAGTGGATAAAAAAACTGCTACATTTACGTAATGGAATACTATGTGGTCGTGAAAAAGGAGAAACTCTTACCTTTTGTGACAGCATGGTTGGACTTGGAGATTATTACTCTAAGTGAAATAGTCAATCAGAGAAAGACAAATACCATGTGATCTCCCTTATATGTGGAATCTAATAAACAGGATAAACTGACAAACAAAATAGAGGCATGGATACGTGGGCCAGGCTGACAGCTGTTAGAGGGGCAGGGGACTGAATGAAAGAAGGTGAAGGGGTGCATAACCAATGGACACAGACAACAGTGTGGTGACGCCAGAGGGAAAGGGGGGAAAGGGCCGAGTGGAGGAGGGCAAAGGGGGTAAATGGGGTCATTTGTAATAGTGTCAACAGTAAAAAAGTAAGTAAAAAACAAACAACAACAATGTTAATAGAAGACTACTAATTGTGGAGAGCAGACAAAACAAATTTAGCAACATGCTTGAGGTATTTAATAGGGAGGTCAAGGGAAAAACAATATATCAGGACATTTCTTTGGCTCTATTGATTACCTTTTCAATTGTAGTGAGTTAAAATGATTTAAAATGTACTAGATCTTAAATAAAATGTACGTAGTAGGAAAAGTACAACTACATATAATTTAATACATTGATGTTTAAATTTTAAATTGTCGTACAGTAAGTAGGTTTTCTTTTGGTATCCAGATCTAACAGATGCTAGTATCCGTGTAGATCGGGTACCCACTACCACGGTCAGCATGCAGCAGTTC
The DNA here is from genome assembly GCA_028533065.1 of Trachops cirrhosus. Lineage (NCBI taxonomy): Eukaryota > Metazoa > Chordata > Mammalia > Chiroptera > Phyllostomidae > Trachops > Trachops cirrhosus. The sequence goes on along the minus strand of CM052545.1, from coordinate 19,661,743 downwards.
CGTTCTGTACAGCTGCACCCCTCCCCAGCCCTGGCAGCCGTTTGCTTTCCTTCACTACACTTGGGTTTTCTCAGCTGTGTCATATGACACTCGGCCGAATGCCTTTGAGATTCATCCAAGTTGTTGCAAGTATTGGTACATTCCTTTCTATTGCAGAGTAGTACTCCATTGTATAGACACCGCAGTTGGTGTATTCATTCACAGATTGAAGGTAATATAATACTTATTCTAAAATCTAACTGTCAAATAATCGTATAATCTTGTCATTTGAAGATGTTGGAGGGGCAGTTTAGACTTGAATATTAAATTATATGCAATGAGTTGAAATTGAACTGCCTTTAGCTTTTGTGTCCAATCTGCATTTCTTTTTTAATACAGGTGATCAGCGGGCATCTCGGCTGGGTTCGATGTATTGCTGTGGAGCCTGGGAATCAGTGGTTTGTTACTGGATCTGCTGACAGAACTATAAAGGTAGCAAGGAAGGGAATGCTTTGTGTTTGCTCTGTATATTTAGTCTGTTTTGTTTCTTCTCGTGAGAATTGTCCTTACAGTTCCTCTGATTTGTTAGGCCCGAGTATGGAGTAAAGCTTATTGTCTGTGCCAGTTAATAGTCCCATCTGTTTGAAAAGTGGTGTTTCAGCAACAGTTTTTCCCAAATAGAACATGCTGACTACCTACCACAGATTGCTTGATACTTAATATTTTTTCCTCTCTAGTTATAAAATAAAGCATGCTCATCTGTAAAAAACATGGAAAGTACAGAGAAGTAGAACATAGACCCATATGTAATCCAGCCACTGTCAGATATTTGAATGAATTTCTTTCTAGTGTTTATTTTTATGCCTGTGTATCAGTGCATTTCTTCTGAGTTTTTTCCTGTTTGTAAAAATGTGTATCTTTTAAAAGAACATTGGTTTTTTGCACTTAACATTAATTATGTCAAAGGGCCATCTTTGTGAAAAATCAGTCATCTTTTTAAGTGGTTCCATGGTATTATATCATTTGGACATTTTATAATCTATTCCTGTTATTGGACATCTTAGTTTCCTGACTTTTACCATCACAAGTAATGCTGTAATTAATCTTTGTGCCTAAAGCTTTTTCTGGTTTTAAATTATTTTATTACTGATTCCCAGAAATGGAATTAATGGGTCAAACATTGTTGAAGTTAGCACCCAAAGTACAAATTATTTTCTAAAAATGGTGAATTGATACTTACAGTATATGACAAGATTCATTTCAACCTATTGATTGTGTATCTCTAAAAATTTATGCTTATGATAAGCAGATGTGGGTATCTCATTTTTCAAGGACTGTACAAAATTTCTAATAAAGATGAACTTTTTGATACCTTATAAAGCTAGTTCTTGGGTTTAATTTTTTTTTTTTTGTAATTGACATAAAATATTAGGTTAGTTTCACATACGCAACATAATCATTCACTATTTGCATATATGGTGACATGATCACCACAAAGTCTAGTTAACATCTGTCACATTACATAGTTACAAAACTTTTCTTCTTGTAATGAGAACTTTTAAGATCTACTCTCAGCAGCTTTCAAATATGCAATACAGTGCTATTCACTAGAGTCACACCATGTGTATTACATCCCTGTAACTTAACTGAATCATAACTGGAAGTTTACACCCTTTGACTCCCTTCACCCATTGTGTCCATCCCTCTCCCCAGCTTCTGGCGACCACCAGTCTATTCTCTATCTGTGAATTTGGCTTTCTTTTTTCTTTTTCTTCTTCTTCTTCTTTTTTTTTAGGTTCCACATACAAGTGAGATCATATGCCATCTGCCTTTTTCTCTGACTTATTTTGTTTAGAATAATATCCTCAAGGACCATTTATGTTGTCATAAATGGCAAGATTTCATTCTTTTTTTATGACCGAATACTATTCCCTTGTATGTGTCTATGCCACATTCTATCTATTTATCTGTTAATGGACACTTAGGTTGTTTCCATAGGGGTTTTTTAAATGGTTGCCATCTTTGACTAATTTAATACTATGGTATTCATACTTTTATTATCAATGATATCCTATATATATTAAGAATATTAATTTTTTGTCATCTGTTACAAATTTGTCCCCAGTTTGAGCATGCCTTTTAATTCTGTTTTTTCCTTTTATTTTTGGTGGTATTTGGGGGGAGTATTGTTTTCAAATTTAAACAATTTTTATGTTTATAGCTTTATTTTAACATCAGGTTTCTAAAATTTTGTTTGGGGATAATCAACAAGAAGAAAAGTGAAATATTCTTTCATTGCAGATCTGGGACCTGGCCAGTGGCAAATTAAAACTGTCATTAACCGGTCACATTAGTACAGTTCGTGGTGTGATAGTCAGCTCGCGGAGCCCATACCTGTTCTCCTGTGGAGAAGACAAACAAGTCAAGTGCTGGGATCTTGAATATAATAAGGTGAGCTTGGATATAGGGATGTAAAACATTATGAACTACTGTTTTTCCTTCTAATTACAGAAAATTTAACTTTCCTGCCATGTTTGTAGGTTATAAGGCACTATCATGGACACCTGAGTGCAGTATATGGTCTGGATTTGCACCCAACCATTGACGTGCTGGTAACCTGTAGTCGAGATTCAACTGCACGGGTAGGTGGAATGGAGCCTTGTGTTTGTGAATATATTGCATCTCACAGTAGGCATGTTTGATATTGGAGTCATACGGTGTTTGACAGAGAAGTAAAGATAGTTACTTTGACCCACCCGGTCCCTCCGTTTGTTGACTTGTACATTTTATACCTTTATCATCAGTCCTGTGGCCTCACCACGCTTAATATTGGGAGTGCCCTGTCCCTGAAATGCTCTGCTGTCACATGTCCTTCCATCACCACAAGTGTCGTGCACCAGTGCATTCAGTAGCCCCATTATACCCGTTTCTAGACTTTCAGTCCCCTGATCTTTTCTTTTAGTTCCACTCCCACCCCCTGCTCCGTCTGCTGTCTCCTATCTTCAGCCCCCAGTCAGCTTCGAGATTACTATCTCTTATTTAAGTGTCTTCTTCTGTATATTCAGGCCTGGCTGTGTAGTAAATTCTTGGCCTTGAATTTGTTCAGGTACCTGCCTGAGATAGGAATACCTGTTCTCATTGACAGCATGGCTATTGATACCCAGTGTGTGTGTGCACCTTTCTACAGATTTGGGATGTGCGAACTAAAGCCAGTGTGCACACGTTGTCTGGACACACGAATGCAGTTGCTACAGTGAGGTGTCAGGCTGCAGAACCTCAGATTATTACTGGTACGATTGATGCTTTTCACGGTTACCTTACATTCATATCAGTGCATTATGATTGTGCATTTGAAATTTACTGTAATACTTCCTTTTTATGTTATACTTTTTTCACATCATAGAATGTAAATACCATGTAAGGTCTGACTAGAAAATGGTGATGTTAGATGAATTAAGCATTATTTCATAGCATCAGATTTATTGGTCTAGAAAAATTTTTAAGGACTGTTTATTTTAGAGAGAGGGGAAGGGAAGAAGAAAGAGAAAGAGAGAAACATCGATGGATTGCCTCTTGTATACTCCATCCTGGGGACTTGGCCTGCAACCCAGGCAGGTGCCCTGACTAGGAATTGAACTGGCGACCTTTTGGTTTGCAGGCTGGCACTCAATCCACTCAGCCACACCAGCTAGGGCTGGTCTAGAAAATTAAAGTTAGAAGACAGGATACCCTGAGACCAATAACCTTTAGAACAAGTTTAAATTATGTTTTATATAAAATAAGATTAATAACAGTGGATCTTTAAGACTAGAAAGTAATTCCGTGATATATTTTATTAACTAAAATATCATTTGAGTTTTTTTCTCCCCTTCCACAAAGGGATGACATCATGTATTTGCTTTATTTGTTACTGGCACCTGTTCAAACTGTTCAGTTGACAGTACATCAAGCAAATACTGTATTTTTTTTAAAGAAATACATTTAAAACCAGCCCTGGCCAGTGTGGCTCAGTTGATTGGAGCATAGTGCCATACCGAGAGGTCGTAAGTTCAATTCCCAGTCGAGGCACGTATGAGAAGGTAGCCGATTGGTGTTTCTTTTTCACGTCAATGTTCCCGCACACTCTTCTTTCCTCTTCCCTTCCTCTCCGTCTAAAAGCAATGACAAATGTTCTTGGGCAAGGATTAAAAAAATTTTTTTTAAACCAACCTAAAATTTTGGAAGGTCAGAGCAATTAGCCAAGAATTGATAGGACTTTCATTTGGTATATATGTGCCTGGGAGAACACATCATAGTTTATTACAGTTTCGCATTCTTTCCCTGATGTATGTTTTGGGGATGTGTATTTTCGTTATAGGAAGCCACGACACTACAATACGATTATGGGATTTGGTGGCTGGCAAAACAAGAGTCACATTAACAAATCACAAAAAATCAGTCAGGGCTGTGGTGTTACATCCAAAACAGTAAGTGTGTTTTCCTAATCAGTTTCTCTTCCTCCTTCAGTTTTTGGTATAGGACAGAAATAACCAACATTAGTACTACTTTGGTAGTCTTTTAGACACTCATTTCCAAACCTATTCCGCTTATGAACATGCATTTCTTTTACTTTCCTTACATATTTTGCTTTGTGCCCTATAGATGAGGAAAGATTTCTGCATGGTAATTAATGATAATGTCAAATGAAACTATGAATAAATCATGTTTAAAAGCTGCATGTCAAAATAGAATCTAAGGGTAGATTTAATGTTTGGACATAAGTGTTGTTTTTTGTCACTGAGATACACGTAGAATAGTGTAATTCTTAAGGAGGAAGTTAATATACCTGGCGGGGCGGCGGGTAGGAGCTGAGAACATTACAGCCAGGGCATCCAAAGGGCTGGTGCATAATATCCCAGGCTACTTTTTGTCACATCACATCACCCTGACCTCCGTTCATATTCATGTCGCTCCTTCTCCTCCCTCTCACCCTGATTCCCTCTTCTGCTTTTCTCTCTTTCCATCTTCCTCTGTCCCTTTTTCTCTCTCTTCCTCTCGCCCATGTTTCTTTCCTTTTCTCCCATTCTTCCAGTTGTCCTCCCTTTTCTCTCTCTTGTCTTCTCTCTCCATTCTCTCTCTCTCATTTGTTCTCTCTCTTCTCTCTCTCATTCTCTTTCTCTCTTCATTCTTTTTCTCATTTGTTCTCTCTCTTCTCTCTCATTCTCCCCGGCCCCCAGTAGTTGCACAGTCCCTTACCCTTTATGTGAATTTATTGCTGTAGCTCAGTATAGAGCATTGGCGAAATGAGAGGGCAATAAAACATTAATCTAGGCGTTAAAATACATTTAAAATAATTTGAAAATCTGATTTAACCTGGGACAAATGTCTTGATGTTTTTACCTCCTGGTAGGACTAATGTTTGGCTGAAACTACATGTATCACTGAGTACATGTGCTAAATAAATACAGCCATGATAAGCTTCTTTAAGTCTACCGTTTTTATTTAACTTGGTTTATTTTGTTACTGTTTTTCATCTTATTTCAGCTACACATTTGCCTCTGGTTCTCCAGATAACATAAAACAGTGGAAATTCCCTGATGGAAGTTTCATTCAAAATCTTTCTGGTCACAATGCTATTATTAACACATTGACAGTAAATTCTGATGGAGTGCTTGTATCTGGAGGTAAAATAAAATTTCTGATAAATGTGTTTTTTAGCCTGTCATTTTTACTTTTAGTGAATGAGTAAACATTTGTGAAATTCCTGAGCCATCACACCTAAGTACTATAGCAGAACTTACCTAAGTAACGTGTATTTGAATGTTCTTATGTGTGTTCGTGCTTGTTCATAATGCATGTAGCATATTTCATAGTTCAGTCATCTTCAAGTTCCCACATGATATATCTAAGTTTGGGATTTATGCTGGGACTTGCCTGAAGTTTGGTTGTGCATTCTGGAATTGGATATCATTTTGTGTTGCTTTTTGAGATCTATAATAAATTCTGAATTAAGCACAGATGAAAGTGGACAAACCAATATTAAGAGAAATTTGTGCCTGTATCTTATATATCTTTATAACTGTAGTTATTACCATAGTGCTCAGCTAATGGTTGGTGCTTAATGTTTGTCAGCCTAAATTATTGAAGGAGTACCAAGTGTAACTGCATTTTTCTCTTTAAGCTGACAATGGTACAATGCATCTTTGGGACTGGAGAACTGGCTACAATTTCCAGAGAGTCCATGCAGCTGTGCAGCCTGGGTCTTTGGATAGTGAATCAGGAATATTTGCTTGTGCTTTTGATCAATCGGAAAGTCGTTTACTAACGGCAGAAGCTGATAAAACCATTAAAGTGTACAGAGAGGATGATACAGCGGTAAGTTCTCTATTTCACATACACATTAAAGTAAGTCAGCTGTACAAATTTTGCAAGTGTTTTCTTATTTTAAAGTTATTGAAATTATCAGAAAGGAAAATAATCTTTGTAGTATTAGAGTATTTATCATCTTGAGTAGCGTCTGCTTGTAGCTTTCTGTATTGGTTTCATTGATGACAACAAATCCATAGATTGTTTTAATTCCAACTTTCCCTATTACAGTTACTGGGAAAATGTTGCACTGAAAACAAATAGATTGCTATGCAAATACATTCTAGAGTCATCAGCTTTGGTGTTACTAGAATATCTACATAGCAACTTTATTTGAAATGAAAAACCATGAAGTGGATATAGAGTGAACTCATTCATCCTTTATTAGATCCAGATAATGCCAAAAGTTTGTCAACCATTTCTAAAATTGTTAAATAACTTACAAGTAAGTTAAAATGCCAAGTAATACAATTTAGAACAGATACCTTATTTTTGTTAAAAGGAAGTTATTAAATATGAAGTAAACTAATACTTTATTACTTTTTGATTTTTAGACAGAAGAAACTCATCCAGTCAGCTGGAAGCCAGAAATTATCAAGAGGAAGAGATTTTAATGTGGCACTCTCTTCAAGATGTTTTTTTCTGTTTTTGTTTTTGTTTTTGTTTAGCCTGGTGTTGATGAGGATGTCCAGTCATTCTGTGCTCTGGCTAGGATTATAAAGCAGAAACTCACATGCTTGAATCATTGCTGCTTAATATTTTACAATAAAATGTGTTGTCTCCCCCTCCCCATGTTTTTATTTCTAAAGTAAATAAATAATTTGACATCCTAGGAAGATGCAGATATCAAGCCCATGCAGGTTTGTTAAGTATAACTATGCTAAAAGTAGAGTATTTTGTCAGTTTTATTAAAAGATACCTTTTTTCCTTTTAACTTACCAAATCACTTGTCATAATAGGACTTGTGTTGAGGGGAGTGGTTTGGTTTCTTTTTTAAATTCTTTAAAACTAGCATCTGTGACTGATAATTTTGTATTACAGGATTAGAAGTCTTAGTTTAACTTACGTTGATTCCACACACAGGTTTTGAGTGCATGTTCTGTGAAGTTCTACACTAGATACCGTTCAGGGTGCAGACAAATAAGATGTGTCCATCCTCCAAGACTTCTGGTTTATTGTAGAATGCTGTGATGGAGGTGCAAGGGAAAAGCTGGGGTAGCACAGAGGAAAAGACTTTTCTCTGGGAGGACTGTGGAAGACTTCATAGAGTCAGTGGTATTGAGCAGAACCTTGAGAGGGCAGAGAAGGAAATGGGGACTCTAAGAGGAAACAGAGCGAATGAAACCAGCCGGGTGTGTGAACGTGTGTTGTGTGCCGGGGGGAGAGGGTGGCATGCGGCCATGGAGTGCGCACAGCTGGTTGGTGGTGGGGAAGCTCAGGTGCCGAGTCTGGACTGGCCGTAGGTGCCGACATAGGCATCGAAACCTGGAGAACTAACTGGAGACACCAACAGAGCCCTTTGAAGCTGGAGGAAGGGCTGTATAGTCTTTTGTAAGACTACATAAAAGTGTTTCTAATACCTGTGCCTCTTTTTGGTAAACGTGAGTTTTATCAATCCTGCCCTTAGGATCCTGACTCCCCATCAGTCAAGATTTGTCAAACTTCACTATCTGTAGCTAAAAAAAACAGTTGTAAGAATTGGCCTAACATTTTTTTTAAATTAAAAATTATAAATTTAGATTAGCATTTCCAAATTACACATCTGATCTTGCATGCTGTAGGTGGGAGTGTAACTGTTACAACTTTTAGGTGGATAGTTTTCTGCAATATATTGAAAATGCTTGACCTCTTCAGCTAACTGTTAGAAATGAAATTACTAGGAAACTTCCTAATAGGAATAATCTGACAAGTGTACAAAAACAAGTTTATTGCACCTCTGTTCTTTGATAGTTAAAGCTAGCCCGGCAGTCCTATTGATAAGGGACTGGTTTAATAGATTATGGTACCTTTGTGGAATTTATTTTGATCAATTAAGAGTGAAGAATGTCTTTGGACTAATAAGGTGTCCAAACGTTCATGTAAAAAAAAAAGTGCAAGCACTGGTAAAATACCTTGTTAATGCTCTGAAAGGGAATGGAGAAGTAGCACCACATTGTTATCAGTGACTCTGTGAGGGAGTGGGATTATGGGAGAACTTTCATGATTGGCTATATATTTCTATGTTTTAATTTTCTATGAGCATGTATTGTAAACTTAAATAAATTAAAAAAAAAAAACCACTACACTTGCATCCCTGACATTCTAATATGAATGCTAACAGAAGTCAAAGATAGTCCCCATTATCCTGCCTACCGAAGCATCAACTCTTGTGTTAGGCACAAATATCAAATTCTAAATAGCATTTCAACAGTCCATTTCCCTGCTTCATGATTTCCTGTACCATGGTGTTCTCGAGTCCTCTTGCAAACATCTACCGTATGTAGTCACGAATCCCATGAAAACTGAAGCAGAATTTCACGTGTGTGCCCTCTTGCTTTGGCAGGAACCCTAACACAAGCTAAACCCAAACCCCTTACTGCTCCTCCTCCAGTACACTCAAGTTGTAAGCTGTTAGCGGGACAAGCAGCTGTGCTACTGGACTTTTGACTTTTGACCACGTCCCACCTCAAGGGGGCCGTCAGTAGTGACCACTTAACATATTTCCGCAGTTAATGCCTTCGCCGCCTCCTAAGAAGGACGAGCTCCCCGCCTAGGAACAGGTTCTGCGGTGTGCAGTCGCTGCCTCAGACTAGTCTGCCGACTCAAGGACTTGGCTCCCATGATTCACCCCTTTCTCTCCATAAACTCCTTCCCTCTTTGCCAAGTGATTTTCAACAAATATGTATTTAAATAAATATGTCTGACTTTAAAGACAATTTATGCTTGTCTTAAAAAAACCAAACACTGACATTCCCTTCTAAGTATGTACCCAGTTTCTGTTTCCTTTTATCATCAAACTCAGAAAGTTTTCACAACCTTATCTCAATTTCCTCATTTTCCATTCTTTCAACTGACTCGGACCCAAAAATAATGAAAAACCTGTTAAACATTGTTCTTAGAAACATTGTTGACACTATTGCAGATGTCCCCGTTTTGTCCCTCCTTCCTCTTGCCCTCGCCCCCCACTGCCCGCTGGCTGTCACCACATTGTGTCCAGAAGGTGAAGGGATTAGTCAATGCACTTAAAAGTTTTCTAGAACCTAGATAAGAAGGAAAGCTTTCACGTGTTTTAAAATGTGAGTATAATGAAGATACCCAAATCCAATGAAGCATAAATACGATTTCATATCGCTTATCAATGTCAGTGTGAAAGTTTATGAAGTCTAATATAAAGGATCAAGTAGCACATACCCAAGTGAAGTCATTGTAGGAGCGCAAAGAAGTTTTATTATTAGGAGATAATATAACTTACCATATCAATTTGTGTAAGTAGAAAAGTTATGAGCAGAATGTAACTGGAAGCCAATTGACAAAAAAAAAAAGCCTGGAAAAGGGTGGTGTTTTGACCTTCAGCCACACAGCATTCACTACAAAGTGGAGGGTAGGATATGAGTCCGGGGCCGGCTGTCAGGTAAATACCCAGCAATCACTTATGTGAGAATGACGTAGATGTAGAATTTCAGCTTAAGATACAACTACAAGGATGGTTTTTTGATTAATTTTATGCATACTTTTGGTTGCCTGTTTTGGCATTCAAACGTTTTGAGTGTTTTTGGGGGGATGGGCAAAAAATATCCATGATAACTGGAATATGAGGTGTCACAAAAGAGTCCCACACTAGGTCCCCTTGGAGCAGCCATAGAAATGCCAAGGAAGGTGAGTTCATTCAGACCTGGGTCCCTGAAGAAGCTTTAAGAATCAGTGACATTAGAATGGCACTTGCATAATGAAGGAAGAGGAAGGGGGAAAACATTCCCAGATGGACAAAGAGATCAAAACCAGAGGTGAGAAAGGGTGATGTGTGTTCTGAGAGTAGCCAAGGTTTGGTGCACCTGAGTAGAAAATAAGGCGTGTGGGTTTGGGATGGGGAGCGAGTCCAGTCACGTGGGAACAGCAGCTTGTTGGAGGAGAGACTTGAATATTGAGCTAATAATTTGGTTTCTTTTCTGCCAAATAATGAATAGGCAAGGGGAAATCATTCAAGAACACTCATAATCTGTGTAGTTTCTGTTTATCTTGAAAAATACCAACAAAGAAAAATATCCATCAAACCTCCTAAGAAGTATCATCCTGTGTTGAACATGCCTATTTTAAGAGAAAAATTCTTAAAAGGAGAACCTATGAATACAATAGCTCTTGTCAAAAAGTTAGTGTGACCTTATCAACATTTAGTAGATTGCTTTATAAATGACAACCAGCTGTTTGAGTATATAGCCCAGCCTGTCTTCCAGCTTTTTGGAAACTATTTATAATCACACTGCTTTCAATACCCTTGGTGACATTTTAAGTGAATGAAAGTTTTGTTTTCAATAAGGAGTTAACTGCAGAATTTTCTATTTCATTCTTACAGGGTGTGCAGCTGGAGAAGTATTCTAGTCACCCCTTTACACTGGGTATGTTGCAAGAGAAAGAATTGACAAAACTTGCGAGTGTCCCTGAGATGGTGGGGAGGCCACAGCCACTGTAGGTAAGGAGGGTGGAGTGAGAGATCTCAAGTACTGGTGTGACTGGGAGTGTTGGTGAGGAAAGGGAACAAGATTCCATGAGGGTCTGGGGCCCAGTAAATGTGCCAGAGTTCACCTTCACTGGGGTCAGAGCACCCCCTCTCTGTTCTCCACTGTTTGACGGATTTGGTATTCACCTGTTATCAACAACAGTTCAAGACGCCAGTAGAGATAGCTGTAGGCATGTGCCCCAGATGTAATGAAAGTAGCTCTGTTTTCTTTACTCCTGGTTTCTAGCTATTATCTTCTTTGAAGGAGATATTAGAACTCTGCATGATTCATTTGCTTTTTCATTCATTCCGCAAATATATAAATATTTATTTATCCTTCCCTCCTTCCAGCACAGATGTGATTATTCTCTGTTTTTATTTCTTTTAGTATTTTATTACTCCAGTCCTGAGGAGAGCTTGAGTGGAATCCCAGGTGTCCGGATTCTCCTCCTCCCACGGGCGGCGAGCCCTCTGCAGGGGCCACGTCCGCAGTCAGGCTTGTCCCTGGAGAGCGTTCGCTCCACCAGCTCCTGCCGTGTCCTCTGTCCTCCCGTCACCTGCCCTTCCAGCAGAGCCCCAGCTGGTGAGTGGAGGCCTAACTTCCTGGCTTGTTTACTTTATTTTAAATAAGGAGGCAAATTCTATAAACCACAACTTTCTTCTGATTTGGTCATGCTAACCAATAAAAAATGTGATCTTCGATAACTCTGGCAATAAACATACGTATTACTTTTTTAAGGTGAAGAAAAACATGTAGGTAAAAATACCCAAATCAAAGGCTGACACCAGCTTTACTTTTTAAAAATCCCCACCCCAACTTTATCACAGGCAGAAATTTCAGGAATATTCTTCTCATGAAACAAAGTGAAAAAACATTTAAAAAATTTCTAACACTCTAGTGAGACTTCTTTTCTTTAAAGGTTTGCCTCTGTCCGCGCACTTTGCTGCCGGCCTTTCTGCGCATGTGCCCCTGACTCCAGGAGGCGTGTCCTAGTTTCCCTCTCCAAAGCTGGTTCCTCTTTTTTCCCCAGCCTGCGCCTTCTAACGGAACTGGATACGAACATTCCTATAGAAGTGCTTATAATTTTCATACTACTAATTAACAAGAATTCAAAGAGTGAAATACGCAAAGCATCTGTGCTACTTTCAGGTCCAGAAAAAAATGGCCTTTTGCGATGACACCTGGCAAATAATATGCCACTATAAATGTGGACACCCTTCCTTGCTTCTTCCAGTAACAGGTCTTTAACTGCCTCGAAGGAATTTTGCATTGTCCATTTGCCTTCGAGTTTTATTTCTTCTTCTCAGATTCTGAGAATCTGAACCTCCTTGACAAATCTACTTTTAAAGTAAATCATACAAGAGAGTATAATTATTTTTAAAACCTTGGTAATCATTGTTTCTTTCTTAAAGATTAGTCATTCACCTGTTTTGTCACGTAGATAAAACCCAAGAGAACACCCATCGTGATTTTCAAAGCCATTTTGAAATAATGGAAACCCTGCCCAACCCTTTAAAGAAAAGAGCTTACTTTAATGGATTTTGAAGGGTATCCTAGCAACCACTCCATAGTGAAATTTATCAATTTCTCTGAGAGAATTTTGCACTAAAGCCATGAAAGGGACACTTCAATTTTAGCTTCTTAGAACCATTTTTTTCTACATTGTTCCAAGAATTGGATCGTCTCAGATATCTTCACCCTTGATATTTATTTTAGTGAGCATTAAAAACATATTTGGTGTTATCCTGCTTAGGCTCCTGTAATGGCACTGGATTCTACCAGATCATTGATAGATCGATAGATAGGTAAAGATGATATTTTTAAATTGCATAGTCTAAAATAATGCAAAAATAGAATATATGTTTGTGTTTTTTGGTTTTACTTCTGTACATGCGAAAATACAAGGCGAAACCTTCCTGATTCCGAGGAAACGGTGACAGAAGCTGAGTCCTGGGAAGCACATTCACACTTACTCACCCCATTTTTTCTGGATGCTCCAAATGGGAGAGGATTTATTTCGTCGTGTTTTCAGATAGCAGTTGTTTTCAAATCGATGATTTTTTTAAAGAAGAATTCTGAATGCAGATTAAAATAGGAATTTCTCCCAGGTGTGCAGACAAGTCAAGCATAAAAGAACAGAACGGAGCACACCGTCTGCAAACAGGATTCAGAATTGAAGAGGCTATTAAAATTAAAGAGCGTTAACAATGCTGCTCTGGGTAACCAGGAAATGATGCCTGCATGGAAAAATTGTATATGTGAGCAAGACTTATTTTCATCTTTTTGCTATCTTGAAAAGCAATATGAAATTATAATATGCATTGGCCTATGTGGATTTAGAATCCATGTGTTGTTTAGAAGGCAGTCATTTGGTTGCCCAGGTATCTATGTGGACCTGCTTTGAGGACATAGATGATATATGGGCAGAGACTTACTTTAATTAGTCTTATAATAATTTAGTTACAGGGAGAGAATTTCCTTGATCTAGGAGGCTTACTCATAATGTTTCCTTAATGTGTTCTAGTGAATTAAACATGTAAAAGTCAATATATACAATTATAGCCTTCTTCTGACAAATGCCCATGAACAGATTTAGAATTTATAGCAAATACTTTTTCTTTTAAAATATTTTAGTATTTCATAAAGATTTGTTGATTTCACCATATTAAGTATTCTTTATGACATTTATTTTAAGTATAGTCTGAATCATTCAAAATTTTATTCTTTGAGTTATTTTTTTGGAGCTATATTAACATAAGTATAGCTTTTTATATCTTTAAAACATTTTTTCAGCCATTTTTAACTTGATAGTTTTAAAGATTACTGTTTCTTAAACTTTTGATCTTTAGCTCATTGAATCCTGCTTTATTTGTTTTCCTTTACCTGTGTGGTTTTCTGGAGGGAGCTGGGTTATTCTTAGTTTGGGGTATGTCGTTGATAATGGCAACAAGGAAGTCTGGGCACAGGGTGACAGTGGCAGGAAGTGCCCACACCTGGGAGGTGGAAGATGTGGAAACCCTTCCACTTTCCCATAGGTCCTCCTTCTTCATCTTCTTTCATCTTCCCCTCCCCACTGTCTCACCCCGTGCTCTCCAAGTAATCTTAGCCAGGGTGATTTAAGATTCCCGTAGACTAAGAAAGCTTTTCCAATCAAAACTGTCTTTCTGTTCAAACAGCACACTCGAATCCCTATTGCCTTAGGCCACCCACAGTCTACAACTCACAGAACAGCAACTATTATTGAATAGCGAAGGCTTGCTGAGTTTGTGCCAGGTGTTCGCTGTGGACTGGCCATTCGGAACTCAGCGAGCACTTTTCCCCAGACAGCGCCATCTGCGTCTCTAGTTTCCTGGGTTGGTCCGTAAAAGCCCAGAGATACTGGACCAGCTTAACCACTGCTTAATTCTTCCCCTCCTTCCTTTCTTGTATTAAAAACAAACAAACAAGCAAAAATAAAAACAGTCCGGGTACACTGAATATCTTTCTGTTTACATTTACAACAATCTCAAGGAATTATATTCTTATATAAGTTAGTTTTAAGCCCTCTCTCCAGATGTAATTGAGATAAAGGGAGACATAGACCGAGAAGGCAAAAACTGAAGGAAACAGAAAGGAAACTTCAGCCTCAGAAGCCTCCCGGTGAGGCAAACAGGACACCAGCTCGGGAAAAATGCCAGCCTGAGGGGCTGAGGCAGATCCTTGGTGGGCACAAACTCTTGCTGAGCGAAAATTTCAGAAATATGTTGACCATGTGGATGGGAGAACAGATGCAGAGAACCAGGCCCTTTGGGATGCATTTTATTTTCTTAAATTTAGGAGTATCTCCCTCAGACGGCCTATGTGGGAGGCCGCCAAAAGATTCCAGAGAAAGTGGGATATTGAATGGAATTAATTAGTAATTAATATTACTAATGGCTTCCCTCTCAGTCTTGATGCCCTCAAACCCGCTTTTCCTTCACGTCTTACATTTCTCAATTTCCAGCTCCGCTGCCGAGGGGACTGCAGGCATCCAGCCGCTGAACTGGAGCTCGAACACTGAAAGCCATGAAAACCAGCAGAGTGATGTTGCAGTGCCCTGAACTCAAAGGCAAGAGCACTAAATGCATTAGAAACGAAACTGTGATGTTTTGAAAGCTGGTGCTTAAGGGAAGGCAAGTCTAATTAGAGGAGGATGAAGAGAGTCCAATGCGACCTGTGGCTGCCGTCAAGGGCTTTAAAAGCTGGAGGCAAAAATTCCTTTGAACCCATTTCTTTTCAGTGTCCCTGTGAGTCTGGACCCTTGCCCCTTTCCCCTGCCCAGGTGTTGTAGCTTGGCTTACAAATGGAACAAAAATATGACAAATCGAACAAAAGAAAGATTCCTGAGATAAACTGGCAGAAAGTGGGAGAAGGAATAAAAAGAAAGGAATCAAAGGTTATTGAGGGGAAAGATTTCTCAAAGCAGAAATGAGAGGAAGGGGAGAGACAGAGGGAAGGGGAGAGATATGAGCAGGGGAGGGAAGACAGGAGGAAAGAGAAAGAGCACAGTGGGGAGGTGGGAGGCAAGGGGAGAGAGACAGAGGGGAGATGGAGAGAGAGAATGGAGGGGGGTGGAGAAGGAAACTGAGGGTGCCATCTTAGGGTAGCAATCTCTGGTCAGGCGGCGAGTGCAGAGGTACATTGGATCTCATAGGTCTCTAAGCTAGGACCAGAGTGGGGCTGGGGACCTGGACGTGCTTTAATTCTGGCCACCTTTAGACTCCCCCAGGCCTGGCTGTTTAACAGCTCACCTGGCAGTTCCAACGCACGCAGCCAGTGTTGAGAACCTCCAGGTCTGAAGACATTGGGGCGGCATGCGGCTGACTGTGTTGTGTTTGTGGGGTGCTGTTTGTAAGCTGGTTGTCACCCTTAGGATCATGTCTGCATCTAAGTACTTGTTCTGTACTAGTTCCTTTGAGGAAGAGGCCCCCGGAGTGCCTCGCAGGGCTACACTTTCTAAGGAGCTGGACTCTTCAGAAGCCATAGAAAAACACGGCAGTCAACATAATGATCAAATGGCTTCGTTCAACCACATCGTTTTTACGTTATAAAATCTTTATAAGATAAATGTTCTTATTCCCTCTTTGGTGAACTTTCTCCTGCTGCTCAGAGATACAAAAAGGGAAGGAAGCTCCTCAGCTTTTGACTGTCGATTAACATTGCCAAATTTCTCAAACAATACAGAGTTCTGTAATTGGTCAATAAAAAAATTACTGCAACTGGATTTTTGAAGGGGGGACAAGAAATATGAAAGAAAAGATCTGTACTAGCTAAGTTATCATCATTATTATTTAATAGCTATTTTTATTGAGCATCTATTATGTGTCAGACATGGTATTAGGTGAATTATATAGGGAATGTCTTATCATTCACAGAACTCTCTCTTCAAGGTTCAAATGTTGTTGACAGTGATTACAAAAGTCAGCCTGGACATTTAAGAGTTTTTTCCACATCCCCTGAGAAATCCCTGTGGTGTAATGGAATCTTTGTGTGAAGTTAGAAACCTGGGAAAACTCATTCATTCAAGTTGTGGTTTCTTCCTTTCTTAAGTGATATAGTCAGACTGATTGATTTTTTTATACATTTATGAAAACCTTGGTAAGATGATATAGTGGCTTTTACTATGAACTGCTGAGTGAATTATTAATGTTTGGTGGGGGGTGATGCTTTACAATTTCCACTATAAATGTTATTATGTTTAATCTCTACTCACAGCTCCCTTGCGAGGTAAGAAGGATAAATATCACCTCACCATCCCTGGGAACAAGCCTGGGAATGTTATTCTTTCTTAAGAAATATTACAGCAGGAGCAGTCAGTTTTTGTTTTCTTTCTTGCAGTGTGAGGCGGTGGGAAAAGTAAATGAAAGATTCTATGATGGCTAAAACAAATACACAAAGAAATGTAAACGCTTGACTTTTTCACCATGCTTTGCAAACATCTTACAAATTTTCATTTTACTAAAGAAGAACATCATGTGAATTGTTCCCCTCTAAAATACTCTACTTGAAAAGGCAATTCAGTCTCCTAGCAACCACCATGTCTCCAAATGAGAAAAATGTCTGGAGGAAGGGAGAGAAACTACAATTACACATAATGAATAGAGCAGAATTCTCGTGGGCCTGGAAGAGAATCATAAAAGGTCTCTTAGCCCATTTCCATTTTCCCAGTGTCAGTTCCTGGGGTCCTCAGAGGCTCCAAACGGGGTCACCAGCAAGGTCAAATGTAGTGGACCGCCTCATGCCTGTGTCCCAGCCAGGGCTTCTTCCTTCCTACTCGCTTGCTGAAGAAGCAGCATTCCTATAAGCAAAGTCTGGAAATGCCCTGGGGCAGCACAGTGCAATATAGTACCCACTGGACTCATTTGGCTATTTAATTTTAAATTTGAATTAATTTGAGTCAGTTCCTCATTCACACAAGTCCCATTTCAAGTGCGGGACAGCTGCTTGTGGTGACGGCTACCACACTGGATAGTGCAGACCTGGACCGCCTCCATCATCCCAGGGAGCTCCCTGCTGCTCCATTGCGATGCTCTGCAGGGTCCACAGAATGGATTCGCGTGAAGACCTTCCAGCCAGGAGACATCCAGCTGGGTGAGGAGCCTTGCTGTTTCCTCCCTGAGTTCTACCTCCAACTTTTGATTTTTCTCACCAAATTTCCACATTAGATATTCACTTTTCCTATCACCCTCTTTAATAGGAAAATTGATTTTTGTAACTGGTACAATGCATTACAGATGTGACTAAGAGTTGCAGTGGGGAAAACTGTGAGAGGACCGGGACCTTTTTGCAATGAAGTGATTGAGGTTTTCTCCAGGTTTAAATCTAGTGAAGTTGATAACAGTGACGAGAAATGCAGGTCACAAATCACACAATTCTCCATCAAGATGGCTCAGTGGGGAAGAGTCTGAGAGCCTCAGATGTGGTTATTTTGGGTTCCTGTTTTGGATCCTGCTATTCGGCCAGCCCTTGAGGTGATGTGGGCCCACAGGCTTGGGAACGGACCAGGACTTCCAGACAGATTGGGGTTTTCTCCTGGATTCCCTCACCTTCTCATACACTGACCTGATCAACTCCTTTGGTGTCCCATCAATGAAACACCTTGGTGTCTTGGAAGAGAAGATGAAGCAGAAGGAGAGTGCGGTGGTCCTGTACTGAGCCCATCTGCAGCAGTGACACACCAGGGTTCTGGACACGGACTGTCAGCGGAGCACCTGGCCTGGACCGCCACCAGCACGGATTCCCCAGCTGGAGCCTTAACTCCCACATGGCATTAGTGAGGCCCAGCAGATCCTCTGCATGCCTGTCCAAAATGGACACTGTCCTTTCTTGACCGCGTGTTGGTGTGTGAATAGAGGGGCTTTCCCGAATGCTGTGGTAGATAATTTGCATAGGTCACAAGTCAAAGGAAGTTCTCATGATAAAATTTTTCATTTTAATTTCATGGCTTTCATCATTAGGCTAATTTACAAAAATGTGTCCTATGTCACCAAAAAACAGTTCTAGGGTGATATTTTTCTTTTCTATAGGATTGAAAATTCTTCAAAACATCATTTCACATACAGATCTCCAGAAGTTTTTTTTTTTACTTTGAGAAAGTATATGTCATGCTGAGAGGTGGTATAGTAGAAGCAAAAGCAAGAATTCTCTGAAACTTTTGACTAGGATGTACGAAGTGAGGAGTACTAATGAAAAGACGGAAGCAAGGGCTTTGTGCGCCGCTGTATGCACAAGACAACAGGCAGGACGTGATTGAACAGCAAAGCCAGCACAGAGGGAATTTTCTGACACGCTCAGCAAATAATACAGCACCCATATTTCTGCTCATGGGGAATTGATTTTAAAATACAATCCAAGCAAGAATTGATCCATAGCACTAGTGGAGGCTTAAAACCTTCCTTTCTTCATGGCTGCAACATGAAGAAGGGAGACCACGGCAGAGAAAAAGCCAGGTGCAAAAACCTAATGAGGGACTAAAAGCCGTAGGTTCCTGGTCCTGTTTCCTTAACACCGAGAGCTGGCAGCCCGCGATGTGGAGCAGAGCAGAGCGAAGGAGCACAGGCCACCTTCCTGCAAATCAATTCATGAACAGAAATAAAGGGAGAAGAGTTGTAAATAGTCTCAGTCTGGTAACATTTTTATGCAAGTCAACCTAGTCCTCAAGCCCCGATTTCTGCCTAGTTCTGGGGGAGAAATCTTGCCACTCAGTCACTTCTGGTATGAAATAGGTCAGGATTTAAACTGATTCCAGTAGAATTTTCCTGCCCCCTGCCCCCCACCCCGCTTCACACACACACAGGCAGACAACGCACACTTCTCTGCGCGTTGGAGGCCTGGGGCATAGCCGCTTTCCCCCCTGCGGCTCCTGCTGCCACAGGGTCCTCTGGGAAGCTGTCTGCCAGAGCTGCAGGCCGGAACTGGGGCACGGGCCGCGGTGCTTTTGGAGGCCTCAGCAGGCTTGGGGTTTCAATGCAGCCTCTTTCTGGGGTGAAAGTGATGATAATGAGGCAACGGGGTGGGTGGGGCAGAGGCAGGCCACTGTACTGGTTTCTAAATACCCGTTCTTCTCATCTTCTCCGACCTTCTCTCTCCAGTCCAGGGAGGGCTGTCCTCTCCTCTCTGTGCAGAGGGAAATCGTGTGTCCCTGTGTTCTTCCTCTTAATGTCATTCACAGTGTGAACCCAATGCCCTAAGCCCTCCACTCTCTGGGCTTCTGGAAACACAAATCCTTGTCTCTCTCAACAAAGCCAGAGTCTTGCAAAATGAATGCTTTGCTTTCCAGTTTGTTATTTCTATAATAGATTGACAAAAAATTAATGTAGCACTTTAATTAAGGTTAAATGATTAATTCTTGTTCTTACCCGTTCTCCTCCCGGAAACAATGAATGGCATTGATTCTTGGGTGAAAAGCTCTGGGCGGCTGGGAGCTATGAGGAATCGATGGGAATGCAGGAAGTACATCAGTTGGCAGGTGCCCCATTATCTGGATAGAACATCACTGACCTCCCACACCCAGGACACTTTCACCGCTACAGCTGTATGGCCTGCCGCTGGTCTGTTTCCTTTTGTAGTTTATTTTGGCTTTCAGCTCTACCAGCCAAAAAATATTTGTCTTTTGCCCAGGGCTCAGCAGTCCTGAAAATCTCAATTTCATTGCACCCAAATTGGGGGTGTTTCATTAATAATGGAACATCCTAGAATTCCTGGGCCAGCCAGCAGTGAGTGGTGTGTACGAGCAAAGTGAACTCAGCTCAACAGAACAGATGCATCTGGAACACGGGCGGAGGGAGTGGGAAAGAAGGACCTGGGCTCCTCCTGGCATCTGCCACCAGCCGGCCACCGTCCTCATGTGGCCGAAGCTGGCCCCTTGGCCTTCAAAACTTTTTTTAAAATTTTTTTAATGGTAAAGATTCTTAAAGAAGAGTAAGAAGGAAAATTGAGTTTTGGAGATAATGTTAAATTATTTCAAGCACTTAAATTAGTGGAGTTATTAATAGTATCAATGCTGTGATTTCATTTTGCAAACACTTCTTTTTGGCTAGTGGCTGAGTGTGAATTTAGTTCTGTGTCATAGAACCTGCTTCACCTTTCAACAACCCAAGTGCCAAAAAGCATTTCCTCGGATTGATGATTTTTAAATTCACATCTTTGGCTAGCCTTGCCTCACCTTTTCCATTTTCCTACTTTATCATAATCATGATGGAGGGAGAGGGAGGCAGGTTGAAAAAGAAATGGAAAGACAGCAGCTGAGCCAAGGAGCCACGCCGGGGTCTGCTGTCTGCTCCGCCAGCCGATCGTTTCCGTGATGAATCCACTTAGACTTACTTTTCAATATTGACGTACCGGTATTTATAGGGCACGAACTGGTAATTAGTTATTGACTGTGAAAAACAAATTATTTGTAAAGCGTTTATTCTAGGATGGTCCCTGATACAAATGAGCTTCAGGATGACCGATGACTTTGCAGGACAGTCCAGTTCATTCCTATGTACAAACCTCCCCCCCCCTCCCCGGGGCCACCACGCTGCTTATGAGAAATCCAGTCCTAAAGTCATTTGAAACAATCATTTGGCGAACAGACTTAAAGAAAGAACAGACACTAGTCTAGGTGGTGAAATGTTAACTGAGAAATAGTCAGAGAAAGGAAAAAGAAAGGAAAAAAAACTCTGGTCCCCCTCCACCCCCCGCAAAGCAGTATCAAAAAGAATTTGGGAATTTGTGCGTGTTCAGTGTGCTGTCTGCCCACTCACGCCCTCTGCTGTTCGGGCAGCTCCTCTGAGCCGAGCTTTGGTGTCACTGGGCAGGTCACTGCCCCTCCACCTGGGCTCATTTATTTCTAATAGTTATTGAAGCCGTGTCAGGGATCTTATTATACTATTCTTTCAACCTTTGTATTGGTTGTAAATATCCCATCGTAGTAAGTGAAAGAAGAAAGAAATAGATTGCAACAAGATCAGAGAAGTTTTTCTAGCTCTAACATTTTTTTTATTCTGCTATGTGGAGCAATAAAAGTCTCAGCCAGTTTTACTCAGAACATTTAGCTTATATAACTGTTTCTTGAGTTTTATACAACTGCTATTTTTTGTTACGAGAGTAATGTGAGCTGATTAGAGTAATGTAACTAATTACTGACCTCCATGACACCTTTCCCGGAAGTCCCACTGCTTCTCCAGTAATGAGGGGTCTCCCCACCCTTTTCTTTCTCTACTATATCAACCTGCTTGGTTTTGTTTTACTTATTTACAAATTTTGGGCTATTTATTTTTCACTTAATGAAGGTGGGGCTGAAAAATAATGAAATGAGTTAGATTCATGTCTATTTACTAGGTTATGTGTTTGATGTATTTGGTGATCAAGTGACAAATAAGCAGCCCACATTTTGTAAATAAAAAAGGAAAAACACCAATGTTGATATATGTATATAAATGTTCATATGACCATCACAAAAAGAGTGGAGAGACACCCTGATTACTCATCCTTGGGTAGTCAGGATTATATGGTTCATCAATGTTTCAGGATGTACTTGAAATTTCAAAATGCAGTGACTGATTCAAAAATTTTAGAAAAACATTCGCCACCACTTGTGAAGTTGTCACCATATGTGCTACCCATTTATTCATTTATTCTTTCAATAAGGCGTGCTTTAGGACTTTTCAAATTTATACTGCAAATTAAGTCAATGCATTGCTGTCCTCATGGACTAACAGCCGTGGTCTGGAACTCACGTTAATTTTTTTTAAAATCAAAGACTTTGAGACGTTCTCCAGTAAAAGACCTGACTCTGCAAATGGCTCTCATATAAATGTGTCCTTTAATAACCTTATGTTTTCTGGGTAAGAGAAACCAACAAAACTCACAAAATAAAGTCACTAAAAGTAGAGGCATAATTTAAAGTTTCTAGTGATAATCAAGTGCTGTTCATTTTAACTCCTGGAAAAGAGGAATAGTAAAAGAAATTTCCAGTTTAACTCTTCTTGTTTATAAAAAATTTTGTGGGAAGATCATTTTGTTTTCCACCTTCTTCTGCGATCACAAGATGGCAGTGTTTCTGAGCTTTGCTGATGTAGCAGTTTGACTTAAAATGGAATCGGGAAGAATTGCTGTAGGGAAGTCAGAATAAATGATGTGGAAGAACCTTCGTGGGCAACACAACCAACCAGCAAAGAAAAATCAACTGATGGTCCAGAAGTCTGTATTTCCTGAGGTGTGAGTGTGTGCCTAGGTCTTGAATACATTTGAATGTTTACAATTTAGTGACATTTTCTAGAACTCCTAAAAGACGAGAGCTGGTAGAGGTCTTGGGAGGGCAGGAAGGTGGTGAGGCTGGGAAATACTGAAGGGCAGTGCCTGGAGGACTAAGGACAGTTCATTCGGGTCCTCACTGAGGAGCCACCAAAAGGTTTAAACAAGGTGAGGGGTAGTGGGGCAGATTGCGCTCTGGAAAGATAACTATGGCAATATTTTGTAGGTTGACAGTGGAGGGGAGGGAACATGCTTAGGTACTTAAGGCAGGCTAGCTAGTCAAGAAGTGGTTCCAAAGGTTTAAACAAGACCTAATCATCTAGATTAAAGCAATGTCAAAGATAGAGAAGAGACTTGAACTGTACTTAAAAGTGTATTCAATAGAACTCAGTGATTGTCTGAGGTTTTGAGAGAGAAGTCCTAATTTAGGTGACAGGGTAGATAATTACATTATTATAATTGAATGAATTATATCAGTGAGAGTGAAAACACGTTTGGGGGAAAAGCGATATATTGGGGTTGAGAGGACAATAAAACATCTTTTGGAGAAGACTGGGCACCAGCTGAGAATTAGAAGTTAGTATCTAAGCAGGAAAGTGTGTGTAATCTTGAAGTCACAGTTTGGGGTTCCTCAGGCTCTAGGAGACTGAAGCCATAGAAACGGGCATGTGCTACCAGTCTTGGGGGACAGGTTATCCCCCCCAGTAATAATCACTTTGGTAATAAAAATATTCTCTCTGGTAGCTAACGTTTTCTGAATCTTATGTAAGTCTTGAATGCATGCATTTTACAATGGCTTTCATATAAACAGTGTATAAGGGAATCCTGAAACTTCTTACTTGCAGCATTCTGGAAACATGTAATCCAAGTGAAAGAGATGTGTTTGCCACACAGAGGCTGCTATATGGCAAGTAGTCTGGTCCCACCTTCCATTTCAACAACCACCTTTATGCTCCCCTGACTGCCCTTAAATTTAAAACCATCCCCGGACAAAAAACCAAGAAGAGAAGCAAGCCCGGGGAAGTGATTGTTAACCTGGCTGCCCATGTAGCAAAACTACCTGTGGCTCTTCAGAAGAATACGCGTGCTTGAGTCCTGTCTAAGGCAACTTTCATTCAGCAGGTCTGGAAAAGAAAACCAGGAGACAAAAGTCTTGTGTGAGCCACAGGGGACACATTTAAAAAGGAGGGACTGGTCAGCCTTGTATAATGCAGCAGAGGCCACATAAGATACGTTCTGGCAGTTCCTTGAATGCGGCTGCGGGAAGCCCACAGAAGCCCTTCCAGGGCCCTGCTGTTGGCACATGGGTGGGGAGGGATGCAAGGGGCATCATTTGCAGAAAGGAATGGGGGGAGTGTTCTTATGACTCAAAGAACAACGTTTGCTGGTTTAAGAGTTTGTTGAACAGCTGTGAGGACCCAACTGAGGTTGGAACTTGTGGATTCAAAATAGTGTTAACCTGCATTGTTTCGTAAGTTCATTCAATCCTGTGCTGGCCCTGGGGATAGAGAAGTAAAAATGTACACAGGGTTGCATTTCAAAGAAAAGGCAGACAATAAACAGGCAATTAAATAAAGGTGTTAATTTCAGAAAGGGTTAAGCGCTACAAAGGAAAACAAACAGCAGTGATGTGATACAGAGTGAGAAAAGGATTACTTGTAGCGGCAGTTAGCTGGTCAAGGAAGACCAAGTAAAAGGAGGAAGGTGCTTGGATTAATGCAAAAACATGTGTGGAATGGGGAGGCTATCGATGGAGCTGGAGCCTCAGAAGGAGCAAGGGCCCAGGATGCTAAGGTTGCTGCAGAGCGATGGTTGAGGCAATGAACTCTCTTAGCTACATTGGATCTGAGTGGCAGAGAAGCTTTCCTCTGAGTTCCGCAAGGCTTTGGCACCCCTTATTGTAGCATTATTTATCCTGGAATGTAATTATTTTTGTTATCTGCTTCCCCTAGACTTTGAGTTCTTCTGAGGAAGGGATTTTGTCCTACCAGTTTCTTCCTAGAATTCCAGACTTAATCGGTCTGGAAGGGTTTTTTCTGGAACACCAGCAGGAAAAACTTGGCTTTCACGCCCCCTTGTGGTAGTTCAATATACCCCAGTAATCTGCTTGTGTAGGGAGACTGGATTCCCCCCAAATCAGGCAACTCGTTTGTCTATACAACAGAGAAGCAATGTTAGATAAATCTTCAAAAATAACCAAACAGAAGTCATTGACTTAAACTGCTCTCATGTTGATTTAAAGACTGCTGGAAGAAACCAAAAGGCAATCAGGAAAGGACTTCATATTTTTAGAGGCCCTCACCAACAAGTGAAGAAAAACAATTTTTATTCACATGTGAAGAAAAACAGGTTAAGATAACTCACCATGCAGTAATTTATTCATCCAACAATACAGAAGAATTACGTATTTTCCACACTGAGACGTTGTTCTTACTGCTTTATGCCTCTGTCTGCAGGCTCAGCTGACAACGGAGGGCTTACATTCATTAGATGCTATCACTTGGGAACAGCTTTGGAATTTAATAGCTGGCCTTTCTGGAATTAATAGATATTTCAGAGTTTAAAAATCCTAGCATTAATTTAATTTAACTTTTTAAAAGATTTTATTTATTTATTTTTAGACAGAGGGAAAGGGAGGGAGAAAAAAAAAGGGAGAAAACATCAATGTGTGGTTGCCTCTCACACGCCTCCTACTGGGAGCCTGGCCCACAACCCAGGCACGTGCCATGACTGGGAATCGAACCGGCAAATCTTTGGTTCGTAGGCTGGAGCTCAATCCACTGAGCCATACCAGCCAGGGCCTATCATTCATTTTAAATGTCTTTAGATTTCAAAAGTTACTCATCATAAAGTAATTAAAAATAGCTATCTCTAAAGAAAAAACTATAAAATTTAACTACTTTTTGTATTTGTCTTTAATTGCTATGTCTTTAACTCCTATCAATTAAACAGTCCAAGGGTTGAGTATAACACTTTCTAAAACTGAATAGCTACGGTCCTCTAATATCTTATGAGTCCAAATCATGGCTTTAGACAGTTGTAGAGCTTCAGTCCGAACTGGAGAGGAAAGCTCCCCTATGGCCACGTGTCCTGAATGTTCCAGAGACTCATAATTCCTCTCAGCATCATCAATCAACACCCTATTTTCCTTCAGGGCTGGTCAATCTATAGATATTAGAACTTCCCTTCAAAATCGTTATTTGACATTCTGAATGCATTTCTCCTTATAACCACATTTTAAATGGGGTACTTATTGAACCAGACGAAGTTCCAGTTCTGGACAGGTGGAGCAGGTGAAACTTCTCTGTGTTCAACACTGACATTTTCCTTCGAGTAACTGTTTGACAGAGGCGACGATGCCTTGGTATCTTCTCCGCTGTCTTGTAATACCCAACATCTACCTTCCAGCATCCGACGTTTTCTCTTCCTATCCCTTTGCGTGAAAGAGACCATGTCCTTTCTCCCAAAACAAACAAACAAGAAGCTTCCCGACAGAATTCGATGGGACTTAAATACAAAGTCAGCCCCGGATCTGGTGAGCCTCACGTTGCGAAGCCTCAAGCTGTGACCCTGCGCCTGTTCTCACTGAAGGTACGTGGGCTCTGCTTCTCCTTGTGTGGTAAATCTTTAATTTTTCTAAATCATAGTAGCTGGGGATGCTCATTTACATTCCAGTTTATTGACTTGTTATATTGGGGGCAAGAGCAAAGCCGTTTTGATAAATGGCGATTTAAAATAATTGCCCCTCTCAAAGTGGAAGGGAAGTTAGCTGGCACGAGGATCGGCCTGTGCAGGCCATTCGTCCCCACGTGTCAGGGCTGCTCTCTGCGCACCACCTGCTGGAGTCCCCTTCAGGGACGCAGACGGGTCAGGTCACCGCAGCAAGCTATAGATCTTGGGCAAGTTAACAGGTCCGGTTCTGCTTGGTAATGAGGAGAGTGTCTCTGAAAAATGGGAAATTGGAATCTGTCACCTCTCTGCAAACTGATGAGTGATGGCTATTGTTTTACATCTCGGTGGCGATAGCACAGTTTATTAACTATTCCTCAGCCCTGGGAGTTTAGTGTCATTCTTATTTTGCAGGCGAGAATCTGAGAAGCGTGCTGCGCAGCATGGTTGTTGCAGACAGAGTGAAGGTGAGCAGCTTTCTCTGAGTCCCGGGTGCCAGCACTGCCTGTCTTGAGCGGTTAGCCCCAGGGAGGGAAGGTGATTCTCGAGGTGATACTGGCTCAGATGATAAATCGAACTGCTCTGGGGGAGGAGGAGCGACTCACAACGCTTTGTCCCCGAGAGTGACTCTAGTTCCCCAAATTCCTGAAATCACAATTCACGAACCCCAATGCCGATGTGCCCTCACCCAAAAAAGTGACAATACTTCCAATAATTCCTTATTTTGATTAGGAAGTACTCATGAAAAAACAAGAA
Organism: Trachops cirrhosus; assembly: GCA_028533065.1. Classification (NCBI taxonomy): domain Eukaryota; kingdom Metazoa; phylum Chordata; class Mammalia; order Chiroptera; family Phyllostomidae; genus Trachops; species Trachops cirrhosus. The sequence continues at coordinate 19,634,543 of CM052545.1, read as the reverse complement.
ATGTCAGAATTATCTGAGAAAACACATTTATTTATTAAGTAAATTTTGCTGAAGGGAAGGTTTCCGGTTGTCAGTCCTTGCTTCATTATATTAAAAAAGAAACTTTGGATAAATAATATTTCTCTTGACAAAAAAATATGAAATCATAAACTTGGAAAAGACCTTAAAGGTAGTCAGTTCAAAACTATTATGTCATTTAAAATTACTAGGTAATAATGAAAAAACTCATTAATTGAGTTTTAATTGAGAAAAAATATGTAGTGATAAAAAGTGCTAATAAAGTTGTGTTTTTAAACTGCCAATACAACCACTTAGTGGGTCCTGGCCAGCATTTTAAAAATAACAATGAAAAATAATAATAGAAATTAGGAAATTAGGCTATATCTCACTGTGAGGGTGAGTAGGGTACCATAAAACTGTGGTTCCAGTTTGCTGTGTGTGTGTGTCTGTGGCTTACAATGTAAAAATGTATTTCTTAGAGCGGGTCAGAAAAGTCTGCGAACCGCTGCCTTTAGCACTGAGTACGAGCAGACGAAAAGCAACAGGTCCTCCGTGTGCATTGACAGGCTTCCTGTCTCCTGGGCCGGTGACCCCACCCTTGAGTAGATTTCACGGGCCTTTATATATAACACCCAGGTTGTTTCCAGAGTCAGGATTTATGTCTCTCCACAGTACAAGCCCTTGGGCCAAGTGCTCGCCTTTAAACGTGAACTTCAGGCTCTAAGCCCCGTTCACAAAGGCTCTGTGGTCTCCCTCAGATGAATTGTGGCTCCTCTCACTGGTACCCGAAGGGCGTGTCTAGTTAAGATTTTAACACTTGTGTTCTCTGTGCACAGTATTCTTTAATCTTTTAAACAATGTTTTTTTGGCAGACATTTTTCTGAAACATTTTGTGTAAAGATGAAACTTTTGGAGAATGTGTTTAAATCAAAGACGGAAAACCTGTCTTGACATTGTAAGAATCACATTCTCTGCAATCAATCTGCCCAAATTAGGAGCAGGAGCTAATCCCTCGAGATGAAGTTGGCTGGAAGCAAAACCGGAGGTAGGATAACTTCCCCCTTCTTTGTCATGAGAATTTAGATGCTTGAGAGATAATAGGCACTGGGAATATTGCTATTTGGAGGATGCAGGAAAGAGGGCAAACTAGCCTTGGAACTGTCGGATGTATTAGTTTCTTATTGCTGCTGTAACAAGTCACAAAAATCAAGGTGCTGTCAGGGCTCTGCTGCTTCTGGGTGCCGAGGGGAATCCGTTTCCTTGGCTTTTCCAGCTTGTAGAGGCTGCCTGAATTCTGTCTCTCATGGTCCCTTCACACTGCCCTCAGCTTCCACTGTCCCAGCTCTTTCTCTGACTCAGACCCCTCTGCCTTTTTTTCTCATTACAAGGACTTTTGTGATGACACTGGGCCCACCTGGACAATCTCCCAATCTCGGGATCCTTAACTTAACCAAGTCAGCAAAGTCCTTTTTGTCCTGTAAGGGTTCTGGGGCTTAGGATGTGGGCATCTTTGGAGGACCATTTTGTATCTGCCGCAGAGAACCGAGAGGATGCATGTCTAGAAGCAAGGGAACAGGGGGTCCCCAGTAAGTCTTCAGATTACTTTGATTTGTGACTATGGCTTTGCTGCTGGGGCCGTGCTTGCAGAGGAGGGATGGGAATCATTCCCTGTGGCCCCTGCAGTGTTCCAGGATCAGCAGCTGTGTGGCCTCTCTGCGGCCTTGCACGGCTCTGCCTCCTTGCTCATGGGCCACGCTGCACACTTGCTCAGAAATGAACAATCGCTTCTCTGATTGCTGGTGCTTGCTTCCCAGCATTTAACATTCATCTGTGTCACCCGAAGAGCTTTATCATTTGGGTCTTTAAAGTATCTCTTCTATAGTATATTTTTTTATGGCTGTTATTTTAAGCTTACGCCTTCTGCCTGAACTGGAGACCAGGGCTTAAACAAAGGAAAGAACAGTGAATAAAGCCCACAGGTGAAGCAGGTGGGCTGGGGATCAAAACATATGGTAAGAGAGGTTGATGGCCTTCAAAGGAGATCTTGAAGATAAAGCACACAGCTAAAACTCAGAGGCTGGGCTTATATATAAAGCCGCAGAAATAAAAGCCCATGAAAGCAGAGGAAAGAAACAAAAAGAAACATTTGCAGACACAGGAAGCCGGGTTTAAAGAGCAGCCCCTGTCTCTGCAGTGATGCTACTGACAGCAGAGACCTGGAGCTCAGTGCATTGGCAAAAACACTGTGTGCAGTGGTCGGAGTGCATGTCGTTGCCCACGGGATCAGGCCCACGCTCCAGCATGACCGTGGTTTATTAATTGAATGCATCTTGCCAGGCCAAGGGCTTCTGGAATTTCATCCTCTGTTTCATTCTCTCTTTTTGCACCATGCAAATCGTTATGGGAAATAAGGAATTGGCAGTCGACAAAGGAAAGTTGAGGAGCACCTGAATTCGGGACGCGGTTTCTGTCCTGGCCTCCCCAGGGAGGGCAAGCTCGTTTTCCGGGGGGAAGTCATTGGGTGGAAGGGGCTCTCCCAAGACTCTGGGTTTCTCGAGCCCTCAAACTCCAAGTCTGCGATTCCTCAGAGCGCAGGTTTCCTCTGCAGGATTAGCTCAGGCTGCAATCTAAAAACAGCTTTAAAACTATTAAGCTATGATGTACTCCTTATACGTTACAATAGCTATGGGAAACCTTTGCATGCCTTCAAGTAGGTAAATTCATTCATTATTTAATTTGTGTAAATATCTGCCTGATTTTCAGGTTAGTTTCAGGGCCAATACTGGTATTTGTATTACAAATTGCTGAAAAAAATATTTGGAAAATGTGAACAATGTATTAGATGCAAAATAAGTTTATGTCAAAAAATGGAAATATGTGGAAAATTTAAATTGTGATGATAGAGATAATGTTTTTTTTCCTCAATCCACATGTGTTCAGAAAGGTCTGGAACATTCCTGTTATGATCCTGTTACTGTGTTATTGATCATACTAAAGAAAAACAAGGTCGATGTTCAATCTTGAGTTTCTCTGTACACGTACACACTGCTAAATCTGAAGAACCAGGGCAAAACACTCGGATCCTGTGTGATCCAGGAAACTTAATCAAGGAGCAGCACTGCAGAGCCACACATGTTCCATGGGAAAAACAACCGAGATACCGACATAGCCAACAGTCAGTGGCACAAGCTCTCTGCCCCAATGTCTGTGTATTCAAGGAGTTTCTCAGATAGTATCTGTACCCCGTACATCCCCATCTGTACATGCTAATCGTGAACTGTGCTGGAATCCAGCAGGATCCATTTATTTCCCAAATAGCTGTGTCTTGATCAAATAGGATTCATGTGTGCCTGTCGCAGTGCGGAGACACACTGGGCCGGATGTGGTTCTTTTCCCCGACTGCCGTGATTCAATGGGATCCAGGCATTTTCCAACTGAACAGCTGTGGCTTGGGGAGAATCCAGGTGTTTTTCTCACTGAATATTTGTGGGATTGGCAGGGTTCTGGGTATTTCCTTTGCTTTCTCTTGCCTGGAATTATTATAACATACATTATATGTATGTATTTCAGTGAACTTTGCTTTGTCCCAGGAAACAGATCAGCTTCCTTTACTTCACACAAAGAGCAATTACACCTAGAAAAATATGGACAGGATTAAATGCTACTTATATTTTTCCTCGCTAGCTATGTGTTTCGTGCTGTGTTATACAAATACATATGTGAATATTCTGAAAATCCCTCTGAGTGAAAGTAAGTACCTTTGCACACTGAACAGCTATCTCCTCTGGAGGGGTTGCTTTATTGGAATTGGGGGCATAACACCTGTTCTGACATCCACTTGTTAAGAACCTGTTGGACTTGGCTTTGATTTCTGATGAAGAAGTAAGTCAGCCTCCCTAGGTTTGGCAATGCATAGGCCCTGTTAGAAAACAGTGTGTGGTTTTGGTTTCCACATCTTAAACAACCTATAGGGAAATTGGAAAGAGTTCAGAGAAGAGAAACAAAATGATTAAAGGGTTGGGGAAATAAGGAGTGGGATTATTTCATCTAAAGAAGGGTTTTCAGGGAGGGGGTGGAGGATAGGGGAACAAGATGTGTGTGTGTGTGTGTGTGTGTGTGTGTGTGTGTGTGTGCGCGCACATGCACGCATGCGCCAAAGACAGAGAAGCCGAATCTTAAAGGTGGAGTATTTGAGCAGGTTTGATTGGCCTTTATAGGCCATCTGGAGTCTGGTGGAAGCAGAGGGGAGAAGTTGTTCTGCCTTAGACACTTGTTGGGAAGGAGAATAAGTGATTCTGGAGAGAGAAGGGGATTTGGGGGAAATCGGGGAGGAATTGCTTTACAGGGCTTCTGTCTCAGACCTACTTACTGGATCATCTTCAAATGCTGGGGGAACTTCAGTATATGCTAACTCTTACATTCCAGCTTTTACTACATTTGAAAAATATGTTTTGATATACTATATCTAAATCTACTTAATGATAAGCCATTATACTTGTCTCCAACCGTATGATGAAATGTTGGTATAAAGTTTTTCTCTATCTTCCCAAGAATCAGAGGAAATAATTACAGTTGACTCTTAAACACACGGGGTTTAGGGGCTCCAATTCCCACACAGTTGAAAATCCTTGCATAACTTTTGATTCCCCCCAAACTGAGCTACAGTCATCCCTCCGTACTCTGGGGGGTTAATTCTGGTGGCTATTCCCCTGTGCCGTCTCGCCATTTACACAAACATGCTGTTCAAAATTCTTTTTTCTGTTGTTCTTCCAGACTTTTTCAAAAACTGTTACTATGTCACTGTATTGATTTCAATGAGAATTCAGAAGCCAAACAATCAGCTTTAAGCAGAAAGTCACAGAGACGATAAGTGACCAGTGAAGAGCTCAAAAGGCCATGGACGCTGGACAAAGCTGTGTGCGTTGAGATTCCAGTTCCACCCCTTACACATATGTGACTTTGATCAACTTACTTGCAATGTCCTTGAATCTCAGTTTCTTTATCTGTAAGATGGGGGTAGTAGTTATAATTACTTTCCTAAAAGGGTGATCTGAGATGCTTTGGACACTGCTTTGAGCACTTAGTATTAACTATTCAGACTACTTAAATGAACTACTGCAAAGCCAAGGACTATCTATAGTCTGAGAGAACATGTTTCTGACAATGGACTTCCCGTACTACCTAAACCACGTCCACTAAGTGAAGATCTGCCCTGGGCCTTTTGCCACAGTAGTGTCTGTTCACGGTACTGGGAGTTTCGCTTTTTCCCTCTCCATGCATTCAGGGGGGCTAAGAAGTCAGAGCTGGACATTACTGAGAATCCCAAAACATATCGCCCCTCAAAATATTCCCTCACACAATATTTCATCACACGCACAGAAGGCGAGAGAAGTAATATTTACCGAATGCCTTCTGCACGCTAGTTCACATACACTGTCTCATTTAAGGCTCATGACATCCCTGTAAATTAGATCATATAATCCTCAGTTTGGAGAGGTGGAATCTGAGGCTTAGCAAGGTGGAAATAACTTGCCCAGAATTATAGAACAAAACCAGGGTTGCCCACTGCAAAGCCCAAATTCTTGCCAGTTACACTACATATGGTGCTTCACTCAAGAGAGTCAGACCCCCACCGATTTTTGCGGGCTGTTAGCTCCTATGCTATCTAAAATTATTTTTTTCATGTTTGAGAGATGCTCCTATTTCTTTTACTCAACTAAACTGAATCCTCTATTCTGGAATGCTGCTCAGGACAGCATTCTAGAGGGGAATTGAGAAATGGGCAGGAGACCTTGAATTGCACATGTTCAAAATATAAAGCCTAGAAACTAATGGAAAAGTAGATGCTTGAAGTTCCTGATTTTCCCTTTGTTTCTAAACTAAGCCACTGTTTACAAAGATTATGTCAGTGAAAGATGCAGAAACATTAGCTGCTTTTCCTTTTAGACTCCAGTAAATATTTGATAACAATACAGTTTTCAAAATAAGTTGAAGAAGTTCAAAAATAAGCTCATGAAGCCCCAGAGAGTGATTTAAATGAGTGAATTGTGAAGATACAATTCATCACAGTAAAGGATTTCACGGCCAATTAATTCTGAGTTATGGCTCCAAACCACTTCTTTAACAGACTTATCCTTCATGTACCCGTCAGTTCAACCAACCAGCCACCCAGCCATCCGATCCGTAGTTAGGGTTAGTGAGTAGAGAGATCCATTACGCTCTGCGTGCTGTTCTAGGTGCTGGGATAAAACGGCGCTTAAAGTGTATAAAGAAGGTTGAGATCACAAAATCTAATAAACAAATGAATGAAACAAGCTGATTTAAGGGCATAATAGGTGCTGTGAATGAAATATATGACAGGGTTCGTGGTGCAGAAGCTACAGAGCTCGGGTGGTCAAGGAAGGTCACTAAGCATTTGATTTGAGACTTAAAAGAGAAAGAGCCAAATAATCACAAAGCAGACGAAATAACTAACTCCCAGGCACAGAAAGGTTCCAACAATTCAAAGTCAGGCTGTCTTAGTCCATTCAAGCTGCTGTAACAAAGTACCATAGACTGGGTGGCTTATAAACAAAAGTTGACTTCCCCAGCTCTGGAGGTTGGAAGCCTGAGATCACAGTGCCAGCAAGCCCCAGCCTTGGTGAGGGCTTCTTTCTGGTTGTGGACGGCCTGCGATTTCTGTGTGGCGAGAGCAGGGAGCAAGGAGCTCTCTCCTGGCTCTCATAAGGGCACTAATCCCAGGACCTCATCTAATCCTAGTCACCTCCCAAAGTCCCTGCCTCTTCACACCTTCACACTGGGGGGTAAGATTTCACCATAGGAATTCTGGCGGAGACATGAACATTCAGTCCACGACCACCAGGAGGGCCAGACAGAAGGCAGGACAGCTGGATGCAGAGTGGAGGTAGGAGAGGAAGTCAGAGAGGTAAGTAGGGCCATGTAGGGAGGGTCTTGTACTATTAAAAGGGGTCTGAATTACAATCCAGGTATAGTGGAAATATGTTGGCAAGTTTAAAACCATCAATCCAAATGCTTGGCTGAGAATTACTTATACAGGGGCAAGAACAGAGGCAGGGGAACTAGTTAGGGTGAACTTAAAGAGGTTAAGAGGAAAGAAGACTATACATAATGAATCTCCTTCATGGTAAGGAGTCTTCACTGGTGAAAGGAAGCTGAGTGTATTTTAAAGTTTCCACTTACACGCCACATAGCTGCTATAAAGTGTTTTATCATCATGTGGGGGGAGATGATGATGTGGGTGTAGGTTAGCAGTTACATACACCTCCACTGTGTATTAAAAGGGCATCTCTCTGCTGCTTCAGGAACCACCATGCAGGGCTTCCGGCCCTCCCTAAAGGAGAGAGCTACAGGATCTAGAAAATGAGCTCTTCCCTCCCATCTAAATGCAAAATTGCAGAAACCATTTGCTACCATATGGCCACCCATTCTCAAGAGGTCACAGCGTCCTTCATCAAGCATTCTTTATTAGAGGCCATTTATCAATTTCTACCAATTATTATGGACAATTGACAGGAAACTTGCAACTATGGCAATTTATTGGCACTTTTCTTGGGCTCAACCACAAGCTACCTCGAATGTTCTCGATACTGCCTCTGCCCACCAACTTCCTTGCTCAGAGGCGATGGTGGGGGGGTGGGCGGGTGTGGGGCCTCAGCAGCCCCGTCTTTCAGCCCATAAATCAGCATCTGAAAACATCCTGGAGTGTCGTGATGGCGCTGAATGTATAAAAAGTGTTCACAAGCCAAATTCATTGTCTTCGTTGGTGTTGGCAGAGGGGAGTGACAAGACAGACGCTCACGTGTCGCTGAGTAGTAACGAGGCCTAGCAAAGCGTGGTGTACACCGTACGTGTCACAGATTTCTCGGGGTTTCTCGACGGTTTTCTTCAAGTTCTACCTCCCCCACTTTGCAGTTATCCTGGCCCCTGCTGTGCATCGGCTTTTGACTTCATCTGTCCTTCCGCTGGGGACGAATGTCCCTTGCCAAGTGGAGCACACAAAGTTTGGCTCCCCGAAGTGATTATAACCCCACCCTCTGTGCTCAGCCTGAGTCAAGCGTCTGGTCGGCGGAAGGGACAGTCCAGGGAATGGAGAGAGGGGCGCGGAGAGATTGCTCCCATCACCTCCCCCCGCCTGCGTCATTTCGCCCTCAAAACCAGGGCAGATGCCCGTCTGCGCAGCCCCCGCCGACCTGCGCAGCCCCCAGCTGCCTGGCAGCCCAGATCTCCAGTTCCTTTCTCTTCTGCTCCCCTCTCCTCCGTCCCTGGCCCAGGCGAGAACGCGCCCTGCCGCAGAGCAGCGACTCACAGGTTGGGATTTACCCTCGCGTGCACCGCGTCACACAGCTGGGAGGAGACCGGAGGGGAGGCGCCGCGGGCTGAGTCGCAGCGGGTGCCAGGCGGTACTCTGCTCCCCAAGAGGCGGCGGGGAGCAGCCACCCCCGGCAGCCGACAGCCCCGCTGACCCAGCCGCCTCCCCCTCCCTTCTTGCCTCCTTGTCTTGCTCCGCCTGCCGCGCTCACTTTCGGCCTCCCCGCCCTTACTCCACCCCCTTCCCCTGCACGACCCCCAGCCTCTCCTGGTGTTTGTGCGCTTTAAATAATTTCATCCTTTTTGGCAAAAGAAACAATGCACCTGACTTTACCAGGGGGGAACGACCAGCCGAGCAGGACAAGGGACGGGAGAGGAAAAAAAGATGAGACCGGTTTAAAGAAATCCTGGGGCTGAAGAGGTGGCCGCAGCGGCAGAGGCATCCAGAGCGTCTCCTCTGCGTGAGCTGCAGGCGGAGGACCTTTTCACCAGTTGCAGATGTAACCTCGGAAACTCCTGGGTCTGTGGGGTTGTTTGCCAAACAAAGTCTTTTCTTCTTTGGCTCAGACACTGAAGAGGCTCCTGGATTTTTCTGTCATCCCGCCACAAGCTGGCAGTTACCCGGGAGCCTTCGCAGGGACCTGGCGAAGTAATGAGCCCTTCTGCACCGAGGATGGGCGAAGGGCGTCAGCGGCAAGAGGCTCCCTCCGAGAGGCGAGGGTCACCCCGCAGGCGGCCAGGCGGTGGTGGCGACGCCAGGGCGCAGCGCTTCATGCTCTGGTTCTTCATGCATGCGTGGATGTGGGCGGCCTCGGGCTCATCTGCCCAGGTGTTCAACCTCAGCCTTACCGTGGACGAGGGACTTCCTCCAGACACTCTAGTCGGCGACATTCGCGCCGGGTTGCCGGCTGCGCAGCAACAGGAGGGGGGCGGCTTCTTTCTGTCTGAGGATTCAGAGGACTCCCCGCTGCTGGACGACTTCCACGTGCATCCGGACACTGGCATCATCCGTACCGCAAGGCGTCTGGACCGCGAGCTGCGGGATCACTACAGCTTCGTGGCCGCCACCCTGCTGGGCAATGTGGTGCAGGTGGAGATCCGTGTCAACGATGTCAACGACCACTCGCCTCGCTTTCCCCAAGACTCCCTGCAACTTGATGTCTCCGAGCTTAGCCCCCCAGGTACGGCTTTTCGCCTGCCAGGTGCTCACGACCCCGACGCGGGGCTGTTCAGTACACAGGGCTACACCCTGGTGCAGCCGTCCGATACTTCCGAGGACCCCGCAGGACCCTTCTTCCAGTTGCGCTATGGGACCCCCGGGTCGCCGCAGTCCTCGTCACCCCTGGAGCCCCTAGACCTGGTGCTGCTGCGGCGCTTGGACCGAGAGGAGACGGCAGCACACGAGCTGCAGATAGAGGCATGGGACGGTGGCCGCCCACGGCGCACAGGCCACTTGCGTGTAGAGCTGCTCGTGCTGGATGAGAACGACAACCCGCCGGTCTTTGAGCAGGACGAGTACCGCGCCACCGTGCGCGAGGATGCTCAGCCAGGTGCAGAGGTCTGCCGTGTGCGTGCCACTGACCGTGACCTGGGGCCCAATGGCCAGGTGCGCTACAGCATCCGTGCCCGGCAGGCGCCTGGGGCGGGTGGTGGTGGCGGGCCTTTGGGGGATGCCGCCTACTTCGAGGTGGAGGAGCTGAGCGGCGTGGTGCGCCTGCAAAGGCCGCTGGATCGTGAGACTCAGGCCTGGCACCAGCTGGTAGTCGAGGCCCGTGACGGAGGTGCCGAGCCCGAGATCGCCACTGTACGAGTGTCCATAGCTGTGCTGGACGTGAATGACAACCAGCCCACCATCCACCTGCTCTTCCTCACCGAGGGGGGCGCAGCGCGTGTCTCTGAGGGTGCCCGACCTGGCGACTACGTGGCTCGAGTCTCGGTGTCCGACGCAGATGGTGGCCCAGAGAAAGAAGAAGCTGGGGAACTTGATATGAGCTTCGGGGGCAGGACCATCTCTCTGACCTTGGAGGGCTCAGAAGGAGTCTTCGCGCTGCGGCCTGGCGGCTCCCCAGGGGTATTCTTCCTTTGTGTTGAGGGGCCCCTAGACAGAGAGAGCCGCGACCTGTATGATTTGCGATTGGTGGCCACAGACTCCGGCTCTCCACCGCTGAGCACCGAGGAGACGCTGCTGCTCCGGATCTCGGACCTCAATGACCAGCCACCACTCTTCAGCCAGGAGCATTACGAGGCCTCAGTATCCGAGGCGGCGGGCCCAGGCACTGCGGTGGTGTGGGTCAGCGCCTCTGACGCGGACGAAGCTGGCACCAGTCACGCCAGCCTGCGCTACAAGCTGGTCCATCTTCCTGCTCGCTGCAGCCAAGAGGCCCTGCGGCCCACGGTGGAGTGTGAACCATCCTTCACCATTGATCCCCAAAGCGGCCTGATCAGCACCATCCGGAGTCTGGACCGAGAAGTCCAGGAAGCTGTAGAGCTGAGAGTGGTGGCTCAAGACCTCGGGGAGCCCCCTCTGTCGGCCACCTGCCTGGTGAGCATTACTGTGGAGGACGTGAATGACAATGAGCCCATCTTCTGGAGGCAGGTGTACAACGCCACCCTTGTGGAGCATTCCCCCGTTGGACACTGCTTTCTGCAGGTGAGTGCTTCTGGCCTGTGGATCAAAGGAGGTTCCACAAAGGGATGAGGCAGTTGTGAGTTTGTCCAGGGAAGGAGAATTGTGATGTGGTGGTTATATCTCAGCTTGATAGCAAGGAACATGGGCTCTAGTTCCTCCTGTACAGTGAGAAGAATGGGCACCCTTTAGCCACCTAGACTTTCTGCCAGGGGCTCGGACTGAATGATCTCTGGGTTCCTTGCTACTTCACCGTGTTACTTGGATCTGGCATTTGCTTATGGAGTCCTGGCTTCATTCATGCCTGGTATGTGCACCCTGACTGGGAGGAGCCACCCAAGTTGCAAACAGCAGGGGAATAGCAATGGCTCATGTTTTGGGGCATCATTATGTGGCATCCTAGGGAAATAAGGTGGCCCTCACAAATTAGTTTTTCACACAAGCAAGTATATGCCTTTAAACACTGAGACTGGTGTGAGTAATCATTTCCAGAGACTTCTTACACATTGTCCTACCTTTACTAGAAGCCCGCAATGGCTCATAGAGGACATCAAGTCATTTTTATCTGTTGTGGGCCAAGCTCCTCTGGTGGTGCCCTTCAGGGCCAGGAAGAGCGGTGGGGCGCGGTCATCCTGCTTTTGGGTGTGCTGCCTTTTAGAGTTCTGATCCCTCCTTCTCTCTCGGGAAGTTGTGATGTGCATCTACCTGTCTGGCACCACTGCTTATGGATTCTAGTTTCCTAGTTCTTGTCTGATGTGAAATAACAAACCAGATTCCCAAGGTTGATTTATTTACTCCAAGAAAACTTGAGTAAATAAATAGAGCCTGGGAAGCTAACTAGTGAATGAAACCCTAAAGCTTTCATTTGCTCTCAGGCTGGGTTGTTTTAAGACCTCAGGGGCTTATTTCCTGGTGCTTGGTTGGGGGCCAGGGAGTGGGCAGTTAGCCTTTATAAGTTATGTCTCAAATCGTGAGCTTTGGATAAGTGAGATGCTTCTATATTGTAAATATGAGCTTCATGACTGCTTCTACTTTCAACAAAATCTTTTGGATAAATGGTTGATAATATAATAATTTCCATCCTTTTTTTCCCTGGCACAATTGGCAACTCTTTGAGTTGCTAGATCATTAAAAGAAGGCTTGGAAATCAATGAATGCTTGCTGATGAAATGGACAGATCCACAATTGTCAATGAGTAACACAGTGGAAGATTGTTTATCCGTCAAGCAGAGTCTGATATGGTGCAGATGGGCTGGTCCTCCTCCATCCAAGGCAGGGCCAGGCCTGGGAGTAACTTAGATCAGGTCCACCAACATCCGACTGGTCGGAGCTCAGCCATAAGACCTCAGGTGTACTGCAAAGGAAGCTGAGAGATGGAGAGGAGTGTGTGGATGCCAGGGCACGCTGGTGGTTTCCGCCCTGCGTTTCTAAAAGTAGAGTCATAATAGGTGAGAGGTTGAACTAGATTTCTCCCATCTGGAAGACCTTAAGGATCTTGATATAAAACAGTGTGACTTGGCTCCATTTGAAGGCAAATGAGCATGGTGGGTTAATTGTGATTTCTTTGATTGCCACCTGCCTTGAGAGCTGTTTGTAGCATTGTGAGATGACTCTGCCAGGAGGTTCGAATTTACCCCATTGCTGTGACTCTGTGTGTGGCGTATCCATTATGGTGAGCTGAACTTGGCTCAAGCATAGGACTGCATCCCTAACTACAAAAAAACATTTCGGGTTGCCAAGTGTCGCAGTAGATAGTATTAAATTGTGCTAATTAGGATTTCCAGAAATGCCAGTGATCTAGCCCCTCAAGACTGCAGAAGCCCTCTTGTTCACTGGGCTTTCCGGTGGCCTCTCCACTGCAACGATGGGAACTTTCTGTGTTCCGTAAGCCCTCTGGGTGACCACGCTCCCTAAGCCTCCATGAATTGTCTTCCATATGCATTCTTTCTATTCTTCTTTTAACAAGTTAATTATGCTAGTTTATAATGGAATCTTTAATTATATTAAGTATATTAGTATCATGTGTACAATATAGCGATCCGATGCTTTCATAACCTTACAATGCGATCACCCTACTAATTCTAGTGACCATCCGTCACTGTGCAAACATATCACAATATTATTGACTATATGCCAGTTTTTTACCTTTTCCACCCATCCCCCATCCTCTGGCCGCCATCCCTTTGATGTCTGTTACTATAAGTCTGTTTTTGTTTTGTTCTGTTTGTTTATTTATTTTGTTTAGATTTCACATATAAGTGAAGCCATATGGCATTTGTCTTTTTCTGTCTGACATTTCACTTAGCATAGTACCCTCTAGGTCTATCCATGTTGTCACAAATGGCAAGATTTCATTTTTATTGCTGCATGATACTCCTTTATTTATATATCCACATCTTCTTTTTCCATTCATCTATCAACAGACATTTAGGTTGCTTTCATATCTTGGCTATTGCAAATAATGCTATAATTAACATAGGCTCTCTGTCATTTTACTCAATTTTTTATACCACTTTGTAAAAACAAACCTTCCCAGCTAGGTTTAGATGTCACAGCCTAGCCTTTCTTCCATCCTATCAATTCTAATTGTGCCTTATTTCTGTTGCATTCTGCCAATTTTCTCCCTATAGACCCTTATCTGCTAAATTCTTGTTTGTCAGAATCAAAACAAACTGAGAAATAACAGGGAAAGAAAATCCTTTTCTAGATTCTCTGTAAGTGAATACCATGTTATCTAATAGAACACACCCTTGAACCTTCTAGGTGACTTGGTAGTTTCTCCACATCACTTATCTGCTCTTATTACCGCTCACACCACAGTGCGGCCCCTGCTCCTGACCCCTAGGGCTGGCTGAACCTTTCTATATTCTCCCACCCAGACAGGAACTTTGCAAATACTTCACATGTGGGGCAGATGAAAGGGATTTAATACAGAGTATAGGAACCAGTCCCAGCCTGAGACCGGCCACCTCTTGCCCCAAAGGGTTTTCACAACCTTGTGGGCACTAGCTTGGATTTCTTAATTCCTTGCTCCCCACTGCCGCTCCCCCCTAACTATGTGGAGAACCCCTTCTTAACAACTCACCCCTCAGGAGCACCACTCGGTGTCTCTTGGTGCTTTCACTGCCAAAGGAGAGGGGCATTTCTACTCTGCAGACAGACACCAAGGGGTGTCCCCTCCTAACCTGGTGTCTGGCTTGAAAGATTCTCATTTTCCTCAGATTACTACTTTCAAAAAGACTAACTTCAACCCCAAAGCAAGACCTCATTCTCCACCTGCACTAGGTCCAATGATGTAAACCGCACTTACACACTTTATCTTATAACCGGGTCTTAAAACAATACGCCATCGTGAGATTCTTCTTTCGTATCCCTCAAATATCAGCACTGTATTCATGTACTACTTCATTTATTGCATCAAACAACAGCATCCATGGAACAAACAACCTCCAGTGGACAAACATTCATCGAGTACGGGTGCATGTGAGGACCCGGTCTGGGTGCTGGACATGCAGCAGGGAGGACGATGGCCAAGGCCCCTGTGCTGACAGGGTCCTGCTCTCCTTCCCGCACTCAGTGCTCGGGAATGAATGACATGTGCCCTGTGCCCGTGCTGATCACTTCTCAGCCCCCTGTCCAACCTTCCCCACCACTAAATTCTGCCTTTTAAAAGGCACCTATGTTCATTTCAAGTCCAGTGGGCTTTTCCTACTCATAACCTCCCTCATTCCCCCTAAAGCTTTTAGGGCTGTGGCCCTCTCACTCCTCTTTCTTAGAGCACCTTCCTCACTGCCTCTGTCACCCACACTCTCCTTCGGGCCCTGCCCTGCCAGTTCCCTCTTTCCCTTTGTGCCACCCACTGGGTGTGCGACAGGCATCTCCAAGGGTTCTGTCTTCCTCTCACTTCTCTCCTTTCTGTATTTTTCTTGTTATATATTCCCACAACTTCAACTTTTTTTATTTTCTCCCTCTCCAGGGTCGACCTTCCTTATAAACTCCAGATTAAATATTTATCTACTTGGTCTGTATCTCTACTTTGATGTTATCTTGGCACCTCAAATCTAACATTTCCCAAACTGAACTCATTTCCTTTCTAATAGTATTTTCTCCTTCTTTTATTTTCAACCTTCATTAATCAGCTCCTTTTGGAAACTTTCCTATCTTTGCGAATGTGTCCTTTCTATAGCTGTGTTTATGTGTTTGGTGGTTGCCTGTGTGATGTATTTGCTGTTTGTTAGCGTGGTTGTGTTTGCATTGCTGGGAATTACAAGGATAAAGAACAAGGTCATGTCTCACTCATGTCAGTTGGATACCAAGCAGGTCTTCAGATTCCAAACTGGGGCTGTGGGAGAGAAAGCACCTGGCTGTGCTTGTTTGTTTATTCTCATGGTCTGACTTTGAGGAGCCTCCTGGG
>CM052545.1:19531731-19618675 GCA_028533065.1 Trachops cirrhosus | reverse complement strand
TAAGCATAGGGTATCTGGGCACTCAATACTGCTGGACGAGTTTGTTGTATTCACCTTACCATCCTCCATAACTTCACTTTCTTCAAGCATTGCTTCTTGATCCCTTTACGCTTTAAAGGTTACCTCCTGCTCAGTAGGGATTAGAAGGTGAAAACTTGCTTGTGTTTTTGCCTCCCATCATGAGACTTTTTCTGTATCTACCATCCAATCCCCCCGAGGACTAAGTCATTCTCCTCTGACCACATCGAAGCCATCCATTCATACTTTACATTATACTTCTCCCATCTTCTCTGACATTGCTTCTCAATGATCCCCATTCTCCTCTGCCTTTCACCCCTCCCTCTATACTGCCTCTCCTATTGTTGACAGCTGTCACAAGTCAAGTCTATGAGCATCTCACCCTGTTTGCTCCTCTTCCTTCCTCAGTGCCTGTAAGATTGAGTTTGCTGCTTGTCGGCCTCTCTCTATCCAGACCTGGCCATATATTAAGGGCTCTTTCCCACCTAAAGAACGGTGTTGCAACTCTGCTGTTGCCTTGTTCAGTGTCTGGTATCTTTTGCTGATGGATTCAGGACTTCTTGAGCTAAAATTGTCTTCCTCAGTATCTATTAGTGTCAGGAAGTTGTGAATAAAATGTGGCTGCTCAAGTATAAAAATGACATGTGGGATTTATTATTGCTCATTTCTTAATATTATATCCTATAGTTGATGGAAGCCATTAACTGTGTCTTTCATATGAGAAGAAAGGGTTGAATCAGGTGAGACAGGGCATTCTGTTGAACAGACAAAAATACTTTAGTCTTGATTATTGTTTAAATAATCTTGCTGCTTTTACCTTTTTACTCCATGGCTTTTGGGCATGCTAACCCTGCCCTATGTGTGCAAGAGGACACTATGTCTTTCTTTCTTAGCAATTCTGTTTTGAATTTTCTTTTATGAAGCCCATGCCGCTCACTTCATTTCAGGCTTTACCATTTTCCCATAAAAACGCAGATCTCAGATTGCCCATTGATGAAGTGTGTGGAAGCTCTTCAGTAGAGGATGGAAGGGGTTTACTGGTACTCATTATTTCCAGCTGTCCTTGTTTTGGACAGAGGAAGAACGATCTTGCAATTAAAAGCTTGTACTATGGAGCCAGGCAGAACTGGGTTTGAATTTCAGCACTATCACTTAGTAACTTGACCTTGAGCAAGTTTCCAAACCTTTGCAGGCCTCCATTTTCTCATCTGTAAAGTAGGGATAATAGAATCTCCCTCGTAGGGGTTTTGTGGAGATAAATAAGATGCACATCCAGAGTGTAGAGCAGTGCTGGACACAAGGCAAACTCCCAGGAAAGTTGATCCTTATATAGAGCTCCAACTGAGTTTCATTAACCCGAGGAGCTACATGAGAATGAAAGAAGTGTCAGCCTCCTGTTCTAAACATCTCAATGTCTGGTCATGTTAAATGGGTAGAAAACGATCCTGAACCTCAAATGACACTCTAGGAAAACACACTGTCATAATTACTCTGTGGATTTCAGTCCCAAATTTAGTCTGCTCCTTACCACGGACTGCCACGGGATCCGTATGACCTTAGAGGATACCTTGAACCTTCTTGGGTGAAAGTAAAGAGTAGAGTAGCTTGTTCTCTGACATTTTTAAACGGTTCTTCTCTGGACATACTTGCCTGTCCCAGGGTCTCCATTATCCTGGATGCTTCTCTCGCCTTCCAAGGTCAAGGGGATTTCCTAAGAAAGAGGCACTGCGGGGTTTGTCTTACTGTACTTGTCCTCTAACATATAAGTTATCCCAGTGAAGGAGAAAAACATTGACTTCTTAGGATATGTCAGACTTGCATCTTTTTCTTGATCAATTTTCCTGAGAACTTCTTTTTCTCATTCAATAGGTAGAAGTGAGACGAACAGAAGAAAGGGATGCTTTGAATTTTCTTTTAATTACAGTAAAGAGGAGTGTTAGCATTCATAGCACCCTTTAACAAATATTTGTTGATACACACCACTTTGAACATGGACTTAATTGTAAAATAAAGTCGTGGAGAGGTTTTGAATAATTTATTACAGGAATTTTACTAACAGAAAAAAGGGACATCAATTAAAATTTATTTGGATAACTCCTTTAACAAAACTGATCATTCCTTAAAAGTTCTTTTGCATATGCAAAAGAAAACATATACTTAAACTAATATTTTAATATTAACGTAAAACTTTCTTAGTTGTATTTTTGTATGTTGTACATGGGCTTGGTACCCTGAGATCCCTCATGTAATGAAGTTATTTGTTTAAGCTCACTTGACAGAAATTAGAACCCATGTTTTCTATTTTAAAAGATGTCAGTAATTGATGATTGTTTTTGATGATATTGTTGGTTTACTGTATACTAAATCCTCGGACCAGAAAACAGCATCACTTAATGCTTTGGAGGGTGGGGATGTAATGTGTCAAAAAGCAAGAAACACTTGTAGCATAGCTGTGTTCACAAGGAGAGCAAAGAGCAAAGAACAAAACAGAACTCAAGGCAATTTCTCATCAGTTTGGTAACTGACTGTTAATCCAAAAATTTGTTCAGTGCAGGAGATAACCCCTTACCTTTTAAAGCCCTTTGTTCTGGTCATTTGGAAAGCTCTTTGTTCTTCATTTAAACTGTATGTGTAGAAATAGCCATTGTTATGGATAAGTTCTCAAGAGATCAAATATTTCTAGCTTACCATAAATAGACTTAAATACTACCTGATTTTTAACAGTTGTCTAATTAGAAACTTCTCATGTTGTACACTCCTCTTGATTCCTACATTTGGAAACACAGAGGAAGTTTTTGTTTACATAGGGATTGACTTGTCTAGTTCTTAAGAATTTCTGTTATAAAAGGACCAAGTCATGAATCTAAGCTTATGCACTGTTTACTTTGCTTTGAAGTATAGAGTATTTAAAGTACCAAACTGTTAAAAATAATACAAAGGCTGTTCTGTTATATTATGCATAAACAAGAACATGATATTTCAGTGCTGGCAGATGCTTTATTTCCTGGACTCATCTTGCAAGAATTTTAATGTGGTTTTTCCTAGTGCAGAATCTAATTGTCATGCTTATGTCTATTCCACTTCCATTGCCTCTATCAGCATCCAGCATGAAGAAGAGAGGTGACAGGAAGGGCAATTTATAAATTAATGTTTGACATTTATAAATTAGTTAATGTACTCTAGGTAATTTGCTTACTTGAATTAAAAAGATAGATTCTTTGTATATTGTAGCACACTTCTAATACCACAAAATGAATTTAATAAGTTCATCTTGAGTTTTGAATCTTAGGGTATTTTAAAAGAAAGGTAATTTTTTTGGAACATGATATTTACTTTTGACATATACCAAGCAGAGTACAATTGTGCTCTTATTTAAATTTATAATACCTTAAGAATTCTTTGCTATTATTTCTCTAAATGCAATTTAATATATGAAATAGTTACCAATTTTATCTATCATATGAAGATAACATTTTTAATGAGAAAGTTAAGTTTATTCCATGTATTAGAGGGCTTTTTCTAGAAACTGTTTTTTCTTTATTTTTAAAGACTTTTTTGCCTTTTTTTCTTTTTTGTTGTGGTCCTGAGATTATGAATGCATGTGTTAGGCCTTTTGGTCTAACGTCTTAAGATTCTAACAATTTTCTCTCTATTCTTCAAGTCAGATGGTTCCTATTACTTTATTTTCAAGTTTACTGTCTTGTTTCTCATCTTCATTCTTCTGTTAAGCACAATCCATAAATTTTTAAAAGTTCGGATACGGTATTTTTTATTTGTATAATTTTCATTTTGTTCTGTTTCAGAGTTTCTGTTTTGCTGCTGATTTCCCTCTCTTTTCATTCACTACAGGAATGTTTTCCTTTACTTCACATAGCTATAACAGCCACTGTGAAGTCATTGTGAACTGCAGCATCTGGATCACCTTGGGGTTGGTCTCTTTGTTTTTTCTCTTGAAAATGGACCACATTTTCCTAGTTATTCATATGCTGAATAATTTTGCATTGTATTTTGGACATTGGGTGCATTATGTTGTGGAGACTCTGGATTCTGTTATGTTCTTTTGAATAGTGTAGATATTTTTGTCCTAGCAGGTAAGTAACTTGGTCGGACTCAAGCTGTAAACTCTGATTCTTGGGTACCATTCTGCTTTTCCTCATCTGAGCTTTTGCAATATGCTCCACACATGTGTAATTCAGGGTTAGTCTGAGATTTGAGGACAGTTTATAGAGAATGCGTGGCTTGCCCAGATGGTTTTCTCCTATCTGTATTTCCTTCCCATTTCTAGTGTCTGTGGTTGCCCCACACTCTGGCTTAAGGTTCTCCAGTTCAGAGAAACTGGGTGTTCCCACTGGTGTTTTAGCTATCTGAATAACACCTTGACTGACATCTGTTTCCTTACGTAACAAGCTTACAAAAAAAAAGAATAAACTTAAAAAATGGGAAACCCACTCCATGGCAGTGCATTCCAATTTTTTCTCCCCTTGTGAACATCTGACTGTTTTTATTCAGTCCCCAGAGCCTTCATTTTTTCTGTTTTATTCAGAGTCTATGGTTGTTACACTCAGGAATGCAGGTTATCACAGGAGTGTAATTGGCCATACCAAAAGTAAAACTGCTTTTTTCTTAAATCCAAATTTCTTTTAGTTTCAGAGAGGTTCAGATGATTAAGAATTAATAATAAGAACACTTTGAAAATAAAGCCCACAGAAATTTACTCTATTTAAACTATATTAGATTAGGATTGAATGGCAGCTAATGTGGATAGTCACAAAGGTCTATTAAGTCATTGTTTCATGGATTAATGTTACTAGTAGTAAATGCTGAGAGTTTAAAACCACTTAAGTATATTTTAGTTTCATCCAGGTTCAACAAATAATTTCATGTATTTATAATTCTAGAATCTTAACTGAACAAATGATAATCCTTCATGAAAAAGTAGAAATAAAAATCAACTTCATGAACCAGCTCATATTTCCAACCACATTTGCGTTTGGCTGAGACATGTAGGAAAAATAATACACTGTGACCTATTTGAGGAAAATCAGGCCTCAGCAAGCCCTGTCCAAATGCAAAAAAAAAAAAAAGCTAAGATTGTTAAAATCATTAAGATTAGGCTTTAATACAGCAAAAAACTGTTTTCCAAGTGGAAATTCATTTTGCTATTTTTCTTTTGTAAATCAAGTCTCTAGAGCCAAAATATCTCATGATTATGTTTTACTAAGTGCATTGTTCTCATATGATATATAAGCTGGAACCTGACATTTCTTTGGTAATTACTTTTTTCAGAAATATCTGTAACATAGATCTGATTATATTATTTATGCTTAAAGTCTTCAGTGACTTTGAAGTAGTTGTAAAGTCAAGTTCGAAATCCTTGCCTGATCCATTCTGTCTGCCCTTCTATTCTTGTTCCAAGGAACTCTCCCAAACCCCTTCACACTTCATGAAGGCACCATGCTCGTCCTGACCTCTGCCCTTTGTTTTGTGTTATGGACCTATTTGTATCCCCTCAGATGCTTCTGTTGAAGCTCTAGCCCCCAATGTGATGACACTGCGAAGAGGGGCCTTTGGGAAGCAATGAGGTTTAGATGGGGTCATGAGGGTGGGGCCCATGGGATGGGATTAGCATCCTTGTAAGAAGAGGATGAGACCAGAACTTGCTCTTTCTACCTAGTGAGGAAACAGTGAAAAACCGGCCATCTGCAAGCCAGGAAGAGGGCTGTCGGTTGAGCCTGCCCATGCTGGCTCCCTCACCTTGGACTTTCAGCCTCCAAAACTGGAAGAAATAACGTTCTGTATTTTAAGCCAGCCAGTCCATGGCACTTCATTATGGCAGCTTTATTATGATTAAGATGCTAATTTTTGGCTTTGCATGAAATGTGCTGTTCTTGTCCTCTCTGCCATGGGTCCCCCTTCTTCCAGTGTCTCTAAGTTATTCCTTGAAAATATCATGTCTCTGGAAAGGATGCCCTCTCTTATAAACACCCATAGATTACACGCATTATGCAATAAACCTCCTCTGTAGCACACCTCACACAGGTATCCTGTGTAGGACCTTTCCCTGCCCACTGGACGCTCCATGAGATGATGGCAGAGCCTTATCTGCCTTGCTTACTGCCAAGTGCTTAGTGCAATACCTAGTCCCTAATGACAGTGAGATTTGTTCCATGACAAAATGGCACGACCTGCATGGGGCCCACGTAAATGAGTGCTGACCGCTTCAGGAGTTGGGCGCCACCTACAGCGTTCTGCCGGCGTCATGAAAAGCAGCACTGTCATCGAAACATCTGCCATAAGCCTTATAATACAGTGAGGCAGTTAATACCCCTTTTATTTCGTCATTTGGCACCAACTTTCATTTCATGGCAACAAACATGATTTCTATTAGTGCCCCTTTATGCTGTCAGAATATGAAGCTTTGGATTTTCCCTATTAGCAGAAATACCACTACTAGTCTTTTTGTTTCTTCAGTGTCTCAAGGTAACAATCTGCTGTTCAGTCCTCTAACCTGTATTTAAAAGGCATATATCTCTCTCATTGTTATCCAGAAAAATGGGTAGCTGATTTGAGGGTATAACACTATTTAAACTTTTTAATTTGTTCTGACTGTTCTGTAACTTAAAGAACAAACCAACCAGTTCAAACCTTTCTTTAAAAAAAGAACAATTGTGGTGGATGTATTTTCTTTCTTTTTTTTTGAAGGAATGCCAATACTATAAATCACTTTTTCAACCTTTTTGAACAAAATACAAGCTGGCTTATTAATAGCTGTGTGCTCAGTGAGAGGCACGGGGTGGTGGGGGAGAGCACAGACAGATTGGACCCAGTCGGGCTCTGCATGGGATAAAGGTGTGTCTTTGGAACCTCGTTTTATTCATCTGGAAAATGGGATGGTAGTCTGTGCTTTGAAGGGTTATTTTGAGAATCAAAGATAATATACTTTAAACAATAGTTAAAACTAAGTATTTCTTACAAGTGGAGAGAAGGAAGCTCAACCAGATATTGTTCTTAGGACTGGAACTTACTGGGCTGGGTGGGGTTTCTGCACAGAGCAGTGCGGGATGTATGTGCTGCGCAACATAAAAGCAAATAGCAAGTGAGTCCTCTGTTTGCAGGGTTAATTTTCCTTGTTTTGTTTATATACTATAATCCACTCATCTTGTCCTAACAAATAATGAGATAGGGTGAGCCATGCCTGATACAGCCTAATCCTGAGGAAAACTGATTTATGATATGGCTGCATTAAGTGCAAAAAAGGTGTTGCTAATTTATTCCTTTAAGATTTCAGTTTATAAACCATATGAATCTAGTCTTTCTATTGCTCTCCAAGGGTTAATTTCTAGCTTTCATAGGCAGAACTCTATACAGCATCAGGCATTGATACAGAACAGCGATTTTAAACCTTTTTCATTTTGTGACACACATAGACTAATTACTAAAGTTCTGTGGCACACCAAAAAATATAGTATGTTTCTTGTCTGACAAAAAATAGATATAATTTTGATTTATTCACACCAGACAACTATTGTGTTGGCTGTTGGCATTGTTTTCTTTGACAATCTAAGGGAAAATCCATCAGTGCCCTTGACTAAATAGTCAGATATTGCATGTTTTAAAAATTCTTGGGGCACACTGGTTGAAAATCGCTGACACGTAAGATCCAGAGCTACTATAAAATATCAAGGCTTCTTTTTAAATTGCAGTTTTTCTCCTTTTTGATTTCTATATGTTGAATTTAGAATAAATATATGAATTTACAGAAGGAGTTAAGTACATTTATTTCTTTGATATTTATAAAGAATACAAAAATGATTTTATTCCTTTACTGAAAAGTAACTAACCTGGAAATTATGATAATGTACTGGTGATTTTAAAAAGTATTAATATTTTAACTTTATTACAATTGGAATGTCAGAAATAATGTAAATTATAACATATTGCATTTATATTCATTCTTCTGATTTATAACTTAAGGAAAGCCAAAGAATATGATATTAACATAAAAACGAATTTATTCCCTTATGAATGTTTTTGCTACAGAAGAAAACATGCTCATAATAGCTCCTAGTAAACATTAATTGAGTACGTCCTATGTGCCAGGCACTGTTCTAAGACATTTGGATGAATTGACTTGTTTCATCCTCACAACCCTGCATGGAAGACGCTCCTCGGATCTCCACGTTGTGGGTGAGAAAATGTAGGAGGAGAGCAGTTAAGCATCTCATGCAAAGTTCCCCAGCTAGTAAGTGGCTGAGTGTCTTTGGTCAAGTTCCCTGGAAACAGGTGCTGAGGTGGAGACTTGCACGGAGGCAGTTTCCTGGAGCGCGCTCTTGGGAATACCACCTGGAACAGGGTAAGGACAGTGGAACTGAGCAGAAGGAGGAGGTGAATCATGCAGGTGCAGCACTGTCCTCAGCCTGTCCTCTAGGGAGCTTGGAGCTGGAGGAGTCTTTAGATCCATCTTGAGCTGAATCTTGGGGCTCCACGGAGGAAGGGGCATAACCTTTGGTGAAGCAGGTCCCTTGGCTAAGGGCACTTCCCAGGAGAGATGCGAGCAGCTGGAGGCAAGCATGCCTGGGGCCTGAGGCCTGCTGGGGACTCTGGCTTGCAGCATCCGCAACAGCCCACCTGTGATGGGGACCTTACTTGGAAAGTGGGAATTTGCAGATGTAATTAAGTTAAAGCTCTCACAATGAGGTCATCCTGGACTGGATGACCCTTCCTGCAACAACTGGTATCGAATAGAAAAGAAAGGGAGGTTTGAGACACAGAGTGGAAGGCCATGAGGAGACCGAGGCAGGGACAAGAGTCCTGCTGCCACCAACCAAGAAACGTCCAGGAGCCACCAGAAGTTCTAGGCAAGGAAGGGTGGTCCTAAGAGCCTCCAGAGGGGCATGGTCCTACTGATCCCTTGATTTCTGGCTTCCAGCACAGTGCCTCAACTGTGGGAGAACAGGGCTCTGCTGTATGAAGCGCCCGGTTGGAGGTGCTTTGCTGTGGCGGCCCTAGAGCTGAATCCAATGCTTATTGTTTTTCTGGACCCGCTTGCTTTCTCAGTAAGTTTATTCTGTCTGGGAACTGCACCCCACCCCTGCTCCCTGCCCCAGGCTTCTGTTAGTTTCTTTTCCTGGGGGGACTTAAAAAGGGATGATCGGTAGGAGGAACCATAGCCCTGCCCCTGCAGCTGGTTTAGGGACTGCAACTGATACCACCGTCTTCCTCTCCTACTGCCCATCCCAGAATCCCCTTCCTCCTAGCACCTCTCCTGCTCAAGGTGGTGTGACTCAGACCTTTGTCCTGAGGAGTCTTGAGCTTCTGATTACCATAACCCTTCCCAGCTTATATCTGCTGCATTTGTCCATTTTCTTCTATCAAAATTGGGCAAGACAGTACCAAAAAATGTTTCAGTGTATCGCCTGGGTGTCAAGTGCTTTCTCCCCTGATCTCATTATGTAAAATCGGCTCGGCCTCCCCTTCCTGGTCAGGGTCAAGTACTCTTGTTGGGGTGATAACTTGGCACAAGGAGGCAGAAGTGACAGGACATCAGCCTAAGCTTAGTTTAATGAGATTCTTGCTGTGTCCCGTGGGGAAGTGCATGGCCACCCTGGGAACTAGGGTCTCTAGACACACAGGGCCCAGAGTTGTCATGCTGGTGGTCAATTATTTTTTAGCTAAGAGGCAGACTGGTCATTAGGTCCAGCTACCTTGAAGGATTGCTTTGAAGTAATTATAGACTTGTAATTTCTGGAGATGATAGAGCCCAACTGGTCTGCTTCCCTCGTTTTATAAGCTCAGGGAGGTGCCACAGGATGGCACAATAACGTAGCAGGTGAGCAGAGACTAGAATGCACCTTTCTAGCCAGGAGAGTCATGCTGCTTCCCATTACTTCCCGTGGATTCATTGTACTTAATTATTAAAATAAGTGAGTTGCCATTTGAAATAGACATCTGTTGAAAGGTTTTTAAATTTGGTTTCTAACAGAAAAGTTATTAATATAATGAAGCAGCCTAGTGGTGGGAGATCTAACCCTGTGGAGTGTGTGTGCGTGTGTTGGGCAGGACTGGATCGCCGCTGACACATGTGTATTTAATATCAGTTGTGAGATCCAAGGCCATTGTGCAATGAATTCATGCTTCCATCAATTGAGCTGCTCATTAAAAAAATAAACATTATAAAATGCATTAAATTTTGGACATTTCAGTGAGAATAAACATTTGCTCTTGCAGTAAGTCTTAATAAAAATTTTCTTCTAAGTGCTGTGTATGCCAAAATTTTAGGGGGGAAATGGGCACTTCCTAACATGTTGATAAAAGGAGCAGTACTGCTGAAAAACATACCCAGAACCTTAGAATACGTGTGTGCGCTCATCAGCGTTACCTGCTTGGTTGAGATTGCGGTGGATTGACGTGCTGGCAATAGTCCCACTTGTCTTTAAGCACATGACCGAGCTTATTTTGGATGCTTTTATTATTGCAAAACTTAGAAAAAGTCATTGGCACCAAGATTACTCTCATGCTGTCCCATAATCACAAATGTTAGACTTGGAAGAGATCTCAGTACAGAGTTACAACCATTGTCAAGGGGATAAAACATTGAAGAGAAAGCGCCTTTTAAAACCGTGGATTATTTGCATATGTGTGGCACACTGCTGACTGGCAGCCCAAGAGCTGCTTTGTGGTTTCATGTCCTGGAGTGTTGCTGTCATATTAATTAATAACGCCATGCAATCCAAACCACCTTCTTTGCCCAAAGCTGTACTTTAAATAGCAAGTTGCCTTTGCTAGAGACTCACAGGACATAGACATAGAAGAGTTGCAGGGGAATCCTTAATGGCATCACTGTTAATGACATGATTCCATGTTTCACTCTGAAAGCTCCAGCCATGTTCAAATCCCTCACTGAAATATGTGTCTCCTTCAAAATCTGGACCGTGAGCCTTTCTGTTCTCTGCTTCTGCCTGTATTTCTTCCTATACTGCTTGTGAAGATTTGGCATAGATTTGCATTAATAAGCACTACTCTTCCAGGAAAAGTCCGATCTCAGAATCCAAAGCATTCTCTAAAGTTTAGAGAATGGAAAAGACACAGAACAAATGCTAGGCACACGACCACAGTGAGGCTTGGGTTCTGACGACAGAGATGTTTGCTCCCTGAGACAGTCGCCCTGTTAGGATGGTGCAGATGTGTCTCAAGAAGAGTCAAGGAACCTTCACGGTGACGCAGGATTTACTAACTGAAAAGTAAAAATCATCTGTGATGGAGGACAGCCAAGAAGGTCCTAAGATAAATCATTTCAAACACAATTAGAAGTATGACTTTTTTTACCACTAACCTTGGAAATAAAGGGAGAGCGTCGTTGGACTGCAAGTGGGAAGGCTTTCACACCAGCTACCCTCGTGCTGCCGTATAAAAAGAGCGTTATCTGGAACACATTTTTTTTTAAACCATAATTTATTTCAGACCAATGCTGGAATAAACTAAACATACAAGCCTTAACAGATGCAAATAATAGGGAGTAATCTTTGTATGAATAATTTAACAGATTGGGTAGACTGTGGAGCCATTCTGATACAGAACTGGGCTGTCAAAGACCCCGCGGAGTTAGAACATTTTTAATGTGGAGCTTTAAGAAAATCAGTGTGTCTTTTACCCCCCTGGCAATGGTTATAAAATCCAGCCAGCTAATAAATAAATAAATAAATACATAATAAATAAGTGCTGTTCAATTTGGGACCCATAGATAGATATTTGTAGTTTCCTTCCCATCAGCCATGGTGAAGGGGCTGAAAGAAAGGTTTAATGGTAGATTTCGTCTAAAACATGAGTACAAAGAGTAACTTTTCCAGGTTTATTTCTCTTGATTGCTAGGTGTGCTTGTCCAAATCCAAGGTCTTTATGAAACTCCATCTCTGCTGGAATGACCAGCTGCTAATGGTGTCCAAGTCTTATAATGGAAAAGTTTGGTGATAAAAATCTCCTTTTCAAATCCTTAGCTCTGCTTTATTAATTTTTCTGAGGGGTTGGGAATGCTTTGAAAACATAAATTCACTATAAGTTTAACATGTCCAGGGAGCAGTGAAACTTCTAGTACTTTTCCAGTATGAGTTTTCTTGAGATACGTAGCTTATGAAATGTGTGACTGTCTATAGACAGTGGCATCAAAACTCTGGGCCCTAAGTAACATCAGTTGAAAATAATAGATAAGCCATTGGAGTCTAAAATCTTACGTGAGGTGACATCAGTTAGCTGACAGATCTAACTTAAAATGAGCCACAGCAGTTTGGTTCTTATTGAATATTTAAGCCTTTACTTCCTTCTCTGTCTTCATCCTTCCCTCCCTTTGTTCTTCCTTTTCTTTCTTCTTTTGTCCTCTTCTGGATCACTCATTCATTGTCATTCATTCATCTAGTATTGATTGGCCACTGCCCTCTTCCAAGCCCTGTTCTAAGCCCTGTTCTAGGTACTGGAGATACAAGATAGAATAGAGAACTACTTTCAGGGGTTGTTTTCTTGTGGGAGAAGACAGACAGAAAATAAAAATAATAACAAATAAAGTAGCAGACTTTAGTCAATGCTGTAAAGAATATAATATAAAACATACAACTTTCACCGAAATGTTTAAGGGTGGCGAGGGTAAGGTGGTGCTGCTTTAGTGAGAATGGAGAGAAGGCTTCTGAGGAGGGTGAGATTCTAGCTGAGACCTGCATCGAGAAGGAGGCAGTCATTTTGATACTCCCTGGAGGACGGCACTGAAGGCAGAAAAGAACAGTAAGTACAGAGGCATGGAGACAGGCGGAACTCGTCAGGGTCGATGGACAGAGAGATGACCAGTGTGGTCAGAGCTCCCTGATCAAGGGGAGGAGTGGGAGGGGAGATAGACAGGGGCCAGGTCACGTAGGGTGTCGCACACCAAGGTAAGAGGTTTGGATTTATTCTCACTAAATGGAAGGCCGTTGGAAAGCTTTAAGCCGAGGCACGATTTGAAACGCCCTGAGTACGCCTTTAAAAGACATTGCTGAGACTGCCATTCACTGGATCACAGAATGTCCAATTCATGAGTACACAGTGAAGAGGCTTTTTGCAGGTTGCAATATTCAAGAAACTATTTTAAAAAGTTAAGCCTATCCTGTTTCCTGTAACCATACAATTTCCCCCATTGAATATGACTTGAGGGAAGTTCAAAATTCATTTGCAGTTTTTCTTCAGCAATTATACTCTACTCTGTAGCATACATTTTTCTTTTTAAAATTTTATTTAAATAGGTAATATGTTTATAATCTCCAAAAGTAAACAGACATATACATACTGAGAAAGTTTTCTCCCACTTCTGTCTCTGCCCAAGCCACCATTCACCGTGCCCCCTACACATTACCTCTTAACATTTATTTCTTGAGTCTTCCTAGTGTCTATTTATGTAAGTATAAATATATATTGTTATTTCCCTTCCCTGCCTCCTTCACCAAAAAGGGTGTGTGTTTGTGTATGTGTGTATTTTTTTCCTCTTGCTTTCTCTACCTAATTAAATCTAGAGATTTTTCCCTTTCAGTACACGGGGAGCTTTCTCACTCTCTTTTAGCATAGGAAGGGTTCTCACTGAGTAGAAGAATAAAAATACTACGTGCTACTTCATTGATGATTTCATTCATCGAGGGACTGAAGTTGTTTCTTTTGGTATTATCAACAGTGCTGCAGTGAATAAGCTTTTTCATATGTCATTTATATTCATGAGTTGTAACTGTAAGGTTAACTCCTGGAGGTGGGTCTGCTAAAGCCAAGTGTACCTTTCATGATACATAATGTTGGTAGATGTTTGTGTTTGCTGAGCTGTGCCTTTGTGGACCTCCAGTAACAGAATGTGGTGAGTTATAGTATTCTTATGCTTGGCTTACCACTTCCTTATTTTTTACCCATACTTTTTCTTAGTCCTGGACCTCTAATTTATTTATTTATTTTTATCCTTCTGCTTTGTATGTATTTTTGGGCAATCATGTATAGGCTACTTTCAATTATTGGTTGAAGGAGGCATTGAATGAATACATAAATTTTACATGCTTTAATTATTAGTGCACTTAATGCTCTGTGTTGAGCATTAAGTGCCCTAATGCTCACATTTCTACCCCTTCAACCACTGGACTCTGGGTGGTTCATAATACCCCAGTACATATTTTATGGCTCTTAGGAGACCAATGACTGGTAGATAGTAGGCAGTGACGATTTGGTATATTATTGAATAGTTTTAAGTATAACAGTATTATGCCCTGGCTGGTGTGGCTCAGTGGATTGAGCACCAGACTGTGAACCAAAGAGTCACCTGTTTGATTCCCAGTCAGGGCACATGCTTTGGTTGAGGGCCAGGTCCCCAGTGGAAGTTGTGGGAGAGGCAACCACCCATTGATGTTTCTCTCCCTCTCTTTCTCCCTCCCTTCCCCTCTGTCTAAAAATTTAAAAAAATATATTAAAAATAAAGTATAGCAGTATAACTACTAAGCCAAATAGAGCTAAGTAATGCTTGATATTCAGAGAAGGAGTCAGTCAGTAATTTAATGAATAAGTCACAGCAACTCATTATATCAATAGTAATAAAGAAGTATTATTATGAAATGGACTAATCTTGTTTTATTCAACTGGATGCTATTATAAACATATATTAAACTGATAAACCATCAGTACATAATTTTAGAGAAAATGAAATTTTATACTGTATAGTAGATGAGAATTTTAATGAAAACATTCATAAGGAAAAGTGCCCAGTGAATAAATTGGAAACTTAGCATAGAGAATTGGCTAGGCAAAAGCATGATTCTGGGGGAGATTAGTCTGCATTAGGGAGCTTTCGGTAACATAAATGCTCTAAGAAAATTCTAGAAAACTTTTAAAATAAAATGCTTATACTTTCTATGTGTAATAATATATGATTCTACCTTATTCATTCAATAATATTGCTACACATTCTGGTCTGATTGTTTTATGATTTGTATCTAGATGAGCTGAAGAAACATTCTAAAACATTTAAAATGTGATATGACTGCTCATGAAACATGTATGTGCAGTAAAACTCTGTCACTGGGTAATAATGTACAGCTGGAGTGCTGCTCACATTGAATAATTCTTTGTCTGTGAAGCAACTAATCAGACACTAACAGGATAGCAGGCCGATGAGGTTTTGCTTTCAGGGTAATGATGGCCAGGCATTAAAACAAACTCTAGCTATTCACATTAATTTAAATGTGAACCTGCCAGATATTACACATCAGAGTGACTAAGTGTGCATGCATCTTCAAATTGTTTGCATGCCTGTTCACTGATCTTGGCATGAGCCTATGACAGAGCGAGTTCATCACACTTCAGGGACTCTGGCCTTGGAGATTACTCAGTAAGCACTCATAAAGCATGGAAAACATAACCTTGCTTTAAACAAATCTGATGTACAAAAATCCACTTATGTTACAAAAAGAGGATTTACTTTATAAATGATTTCTTTAAAAATTATCTTTAAATATTATTTTCATTGTGCATTTAAATTATGTAATTCAACCTATAAATATTTTCATTAAATTTTTTCTAGGAACTTGTAAATATTTTAAGTATTACCCTTGAAAATAATTATACCTCTTTGTTTATGGTAAATTACAAATATTTTTAAAACCTTTGATAGTTTTGCAAACATCTTATAAGTGTTTAGAAAGCTGGCTAATACTTCTGTAACATTTCCATTATTTTAGCAAATTTAAAAGGTGAACTTCTCTGTTCAAATGACTACAATGGCTATGGAGTATGTATATTTAGAATTAAAACCATTTAAAATAAAATCTTAATCAAAGTAAAATATTGAGGTATGCCTTATTTTGCTAATAACTACTATTACATAGTATCATTTCATGTCTGGCAATACTCCCTTACTTGTTTGTACAAGATTCAAGTTAAATATATAACGTAATGGTATTAACTCTATCCAGAGTATCAAATGACCAAGACATATATGGTATACTAAATGTACAAGTTATTTTTTATTCTAATGTACTTTATAAACATATGAGTAGATTTTATATTCATGAACAAATTTCAATCCTTCCTTTTTTTTTTTTAAAGATTTTATTTATTTATCTTCAGAGGGGAAGGGAAGGAGAGAAGGAGAGAAATATCAATGTATGGTTGCTTCCTGTGCATTCCCTGCTGGGAACTGGCCTGCAACCCAGGCATGTGCCCTGACTGGGAATTGAACCGTGATCTCTTGGTTCACAGGCCCGAGCTCAATCCACTAAGCTACACCAGCCAGGGCTCAATCCTTCCTTTTTTTTTTTTTACCAGATTAGTGTATAGCAGATTAGTTTGAATGATATTTGGAT
The DNA here is from genome assembly GCA_028533065.1 of Trachops cirrhosus. Classification (NCBI taxonomy): domain Eukaryota; kingdom Metazoa; phylum Chordata; class Mammalia; order Chiroptera; family Phyllostomidae; genus Trachops; species Trachops cirrhosus. Next base: position 19,602,311 of record CM052545.1, on the reverse strand, counting down.
ATAATTGAAACTATATCTTGCTGTGGATTTTTCTCAAAACTTTTTAAACCAGCATCCTTGTGTTAACCTTCATAGCTCTTACACTAAATACTTAGAAATGCATCTTTTTGTATCAGATCTGATACAGTTTTTGTGTATAATCTTTGACAGCTGTGTATAGGAAAGAGAGGTAGTTAAACTCCCAACAAAGTCAAGAATTTTGTTGACCAAGTATTACTTATGTTACTAGCAAAGGAAGTTGTAATAAAAAGGTGTTATTATAAAATCTAGTTAAACCTTAAATCTCCTTTATATAAAAAATGTAACATATACTACTTGTATTTCTTGAGCTAAAAATGTAAAATCTTGGATCAGTTGCTTAAATTGAAGCAATAGCATTAATTTTCTTCTTTGGTTACTAAATATTTTGTATATAAACAGTCTGGTTCCTTAGGTTGGCAAAGAATACTTCAGTTTCTAGAGCTATCATCCTGACCTAGCTAACATTTTTCACTTCGATGGAACGCACAGCTTTAGACTGGGTCCTACGTGTCTCGATGGGTGTGCCCAGAATGCAAGGCCCTGACTGCTCCTCACCTGTGCTGTTTCTCAGGCTTGTGTTTGCCACAAGCAACCTTGGGGGATGAGGTTGCATCTTCATTCAGGACTAAGATCAGCTGTGGTGGCTGTTTGCTCTAAAACAATGGGCTCTTTAAGGTCAGGGTTCCTCTCCTGTAAAGAACCTGTTGTGCGTGCAGGCATTATCTGGTCCTCTACCTCTCCCTTCATAATTGGGCTTGAAGGACTGACACGAATATGCTGACATTATGATGACTGCTTTTGCTATGAGTCCAGGAGTCTTGTGTCTTGTCTTTTCTCAGCCTCTAGCCCGGACGATTTAACAGTGCCTTATGGTTTCTCTCAGTTTAGGGATCACAGTTTTACTCTGTGTGTTGTCTGATGTCTGAAAATAGTTGTTTCCTTTATTTTGTCAAGTTTTCTGGTTGTTTATGACAAAATAAAAAGGCCAGTCCTGGTTATACCAACCCTGGAAGTAGACATCTAAGGATCACTTTTTTCCCTTCCTTCCTTCCTCCTTTTTTCCTCCCTTCCCTCCCTCCTTCATTTCTATTCTATTCTATTCTATTCTATTCTATTCTATTCTATTCTATTTATTCTTTTATTTTCTTTCTTTCTTTCTTTTTCAGTTTATGGTTACCTATTAAAATTTGTCATCTTTTCTTTTTGTTCTTTATAAGCAAAATAAATATACCAGTTTTAAGCCTTTGGCAACTCAACTTCACTATCTGCAGCTTTGGGAATCTGTTGTTGTCCATTGTTTCCACTGTATTTTTCTTTTTTGTCTTTTATCTTTGTATTTCTGGTTATCTTTGATTATAGGTAGATATTGTATTTGCAGAACTATTTGAAAAAAATAATTTGAGGCCTGGGACAATGAGGTGGCCAGGCTCTGAGATGGTCCCTATTCACTCCTTCCTTGCATGGTCTCCTCTATTAAGCTTGGGTTGAACTTAGGAACTTGATTCTGATTGATAGGAAATGGCAGAAGTAACAGTATGCTACCTTTGAGATTAGGTTTTAAAAGGCTATGGCTCCCGTGTTGGTCTCCCTCTTTTGCTCTTGGATCCTCTGCTCTGGGAGAAGACACACTGTGAGCAGCCTTAGGGTGAGAGAAGCCTGCATGGTGAGGAACTGAAACCTCCTGCCAACAGCCACATAAGTGAACTTGAACGTGGCTTCTCTCATGCAGACCCAGTCTCAGCTTACATGACTACAGCACCATCTGGTCGCATGAATGAAGCCTTTTGAAAATCCTGAGCTAGACCCACTAAGCTGCTCCTAGATCCCTGACCCACAAAAACTGTGAGATGGAAAATATTTATTATTTTTAGCCATTAAGTTTGGAATAATTTTTTATGCAGCATTTGCTAGCCTAATTCAGACCATGATCTCTTTAACAATTAGGATTTCTATTTACTTCTTCTATTTGCCTGGGGGTGCTGGCACTCTAGGACACCTGGGGAGACTCATAGCCCAGAATCTCTCTTCCCAGTCTCAGGAACTGAGATGATTCAGGCTGAGCTGCTGCTCCTTTGAGGACCCGTCTGTGGTTCACCCTGACCCCTCAGGTACAGCCATGAGAGATCCCAGCCCATAGTGAGGGAGTTCGGCAGGGCTCGCCCATCTCCTTCTAGGCCTGAGTACCACCAGCCTCTGTGACCTAAGCCACAGGAAGCTGTTGCAAATTCTGCTCAGCCTCCCAGCCTCCCTACCTTCCCCTCTGGGATTGGGGTATATTAACCTGCTCCAAACTTGGAGTATATTAACCTGCACTCCCTTCCCTACCATCCTCCCAGTAAATCTTTACTATATCATGAGCTTGCTGATACCTTCGATTAGTTATTTCTTCAAGTATTTTGTCCAGTTTTTTTAGTTGTCCTGTGAAGAGGCCTGGACTGTGTTACTCAGTCTATCATTACTGGAAGTAGAAGTCAAACTCCACCTTTGTTTCTCTATCACAGAAGTCACATGCTTCTTTGGGCACAAAGCATATTCAGCTGTAGGTTTCATGTGGTCGCTGACTGAGTTCTGTGGGAATCCGGCGTGTGCCTTGCACCTAGCACTCTGAGGTGGTGACCGGGCCGATGTGGCCTGCTTGCACGTCTTCCATGGTGACGTTGCTGGTTTTCCAGTCTGTGTGGATGAGCAGTAAGGTGTTAACACTGATGCCAACTTTCTGAGTTTTGCTCTGGCAGACAGGGGTTGTATTTTGATGTCACGTGGATAATGGGGGTGGTTATACGACATACTTTCTAACATATTCTATCTCTGAATGTTTGTTATTATCTGCAAAGTTAATCTTGATGGGTTTAATTTTTACATGTGACTTCTGGTAAAGTAGTGAATAAGCTTATGTGGGCTAAGTACCAACTCCAAATTACAGAAAATACATATGTTTTTGAAAAATTCTATGAGGAGGGAAATAATAGTTGGGAATCTTAAGACCTTATGTTGGGGGGAAGCCTATGTAATTTTAAAAAGTAGATATGTATGTGTTGACTTAGAAAAACACACCAATATATAGATGCATGTGTGTGTATATACATATATATACACATACATTTAAATATTTTATTTCTTATTTTTAGAGAGGGGAAGGAAGTAGAAAGAGAGGAAGAGATACATCAATGTGTGGTTGCCTCTTGAGTGCCCCCTCCCCCCACTGGGGACATGGCCTGCAACCCAGACATGTGCCCTTACTGGGAATTGAACCAGTGACCCTTTGGTTCGCAATCTAGAGCTCAGTCCACTGAGCCACACCATCCAGGGCCACACCAAGATATATTTTGAAAAAAAAGTAGCTATATACCCAAAGCTCCTCCGTCTGTGTGTGTGTATACCTACTTGTAAATGTACATAAAATGTTTAAAAGATACAGAACAAACTGAGAAAGGGGTTTAAGGATTTGATGTGATGAAGTCTTATTCTTTCCTTGTACACTTTGAATTATTTGACTTTTTATGATTTCATGTGTCATTTTCCCAATTAACAAAGTATTTAATTTAACACTGAGTGGACATATGTTAGTAGTGCAATTTTATATTAGCAGTAAAGGGTTATATGTAATTATTTCCCTTTATCATCTATTTTGTTATCTCTCTTTCCCATTGTCTCTACTAGATATTGGGTTTATACATTTATTTGTTTTGAGTTATGGATGGTATGCATACTAAATTTCAGAGTTTTCCCCTTTATCCAAATATTTAAATGCTTTCTGGTTATTTATGTTGGAGTTGCTAGATCTCCCTAAGTCACACTTCAGACTTGAGCAGTTGTCAATTCGTATAGACAAAATCCAGAGTCAGAAATTTTGGAAGGAATTTAAATTCCATCACTTAATAGTTTTAAGACCTGGTACAAAAAAAAAACTTAACCAACCATTTTCCTCTCGCCTGTCTCCTCCATCCATCCATGCTCACAGAATCAATATTAATGACTCTTTTCCAGACACTTAGATTTCCATCTGAGAACACGAATAATGGAAACATCTTTCTCACCTAACTTACAGATTTGTGATGAGGAACAAAAAATAATATGCATGAAAGCTCTTGTAAGCTGTGCAAACATAAAGTGTGATTCTTTGAAGTCCTTTGCTCCATCGTAAAGTTTTAAGCACAGACCACTGAGTGAGATATCCAATTTTCCATGTAGTATCCGTGAAGCCAAACATTTAAGAAAAAAACATTGAATATATCAATTGTAACTTGAGAAAAAGAAGGACAAAAGATACTCTAGGGTGAGAGGATGAAAAGTCTGGATAACAAAAGAGGTTGGTGGTACGTAAGAGGCGGGAATGGAGGCATCGCATTTTGGGGGGCGGGGTGGGGAAAGTTCCTGCCAGGTGGCTCTTGTCCCTTTCCTACCTCTGAATTTCAAAAGTGTGACCTGCCTCTTGTGTCTTGGGCTTTTGATGAGTTTAACATCATGTCCAAGGCATTGAATATCAGTTCCTGACCCCAGGGAGAACTTTCTGGAAAGCTGTGGAAACTGAACAAGTATGGGAAAGTCTTCCTCTGGAAAACTTCCCTCTTCGCCCATCCCTTGGACTGTCAGTGAAAAGTTTCCAGGGTCTTGGTCTCCATTTCTTTAAATGATAAATACAATTCCTTAAGGTTCTATCTGATGCAGCCAGATGGTAACAAGCTTAAGAGCACAAGGGGGACAAAAAAGGCAACATTGTAGCTCTTCTTACCACACACAAATTTAAACCAGGATATTTGTAATATAATTCATTTAATTAGTTTGTAATTTTCTCTTTAACTACCTAGAAGTAATCTTTCTTGAGTCATGATGTACCGTTACAGCATGCCACCGTCTTTCCTACTTTATTCTTTCTCTCCCTTATTCTCTGTCTCTCAGAAAATATACCTAGTAAGACAGAGAAATAAATGTATCTCTTAAAAGGTGGGTAAGTATAAATTTCCTGTTGAAATATACAAACTACTGATATATCCTGAGCTGTAAAGTAGAATTATTTGTTTTCATAGTTCTAGAACTATGTTTTTTCTTAAAACTATCTCCATCAGCTTTATTTAACTGGATTCTGGGTAGCTATCTATTGGGTATATAGTATAAAAACTGGTACAGAAAGAGAACAGAAAATATTTTATAGAAGAAAGGATAACTATGTTTTTAATGAAGAACTCTAGATTCTTAGAGGATAAGCCTAAAATTCTACTTGAATTTTGCCTTGGTGAGCTTGGGCTGCTGGAACAAAGTACGGTGAGTGGCTTGGTGGTGGCTTCAACAGCAGACATTTCTTTCTCGCAGCTCTGGGGTTGGAGGTCCCCCATCAGGGGCAGGGGAGGTCCACCTGCAGGGGCAGGTTCTGGTCTACAGATGGCTGTCACCTTGCCATGGCCTCGTGCTTGGAGAGAGAGACACCTCGTTTTTCCTCCTCTTTTTATAAGGCCATGATCCCATAATGAGGGCCCTGCTTTAACATTGTAATCTAACCTAATCATCTTCCAAACGTCTCACCTCCAACCACCATCACACTGGGGCTGAGAAAACTGGGGGGACACAACCATTCAGTCCACAGCAAATTTTAGTGATGACACTCCTCATCTATGTCTGGGCCTGGGATTGGCGAGGCTCCCACCGAGCCCCTTGCAAGGCTTAGCAGGGCTGGTGAAAATAGTCCCCTGAGGGTCTGATGTCTGTCTGAGCCTCATGCTTTATGCATTATTCTTCTGCTCTTTGAATTGCTTCTCCTTTTTTGCCTTTGAACTAATTTGCATTTTTCTTGGTCTGAAAGCTCGATTAGGTAACACTGCCATATATTAATTCAATTATACCTTTTAGTTGAAAGCTGAGGCTAAAAATAGGGTTTGTAAATATTATATGGATATTTAAGGCTAGTTTTATTATGCTTATTTTGATCAAGTAATGTATAAGTCAGCAACATTTTCTCATTATATCCCCCTTTTGTTACTGGCATGAAGTTACATGCTGGCAATAAAGTAATACCTAATATTTATTGAGTTCTATTCTGCACTAGGCAATGCTGTGCTCTCTATATGGAATATCTGATTTAATCGTCACAATAACGTGTGAGGCAGGTCCTGGTTCTAAGCTGTTCTATAGATGTGGAAACTGAGGCTTATCGCCTTAGATTAGTGTGCCGAAGGTCAAACGCACAGTAAGTGATAGAGTTGGAATACCTGTGCTGGGCACATCACCGAGGTTGACAACTCTCTCAGGTGACAAATGTCCCTTAGGAAGGAGTTCTGCTTCACACACCCATGTAAAGGAGTGGCCATACTACCCATTTATGTGATGATTCTGTGTCGTTCACAATTTAGTTCGTCTTTCATTCGTCTGGCATACAGTGTAGCACCACACACACACGCACACACACACACAGCAGTGAGTAAATAACTCAACAAGATGTATGTCTAAGAAGAGTGGGAGGTTTGAGGTAATGAAAATAATACTTAACATTTACATAGCAGTAGTTTTTTTTCCCCTGAAAGCATTTCTAATTAAACCTTTGGAGACATTTGTAAATTAAATCTGTATGATTAATGTGAGATAAGATGGGAAAACTGAAGCTGAGATTTATAGAGAACATACATTTATTTTGACAGTGAAAATGCACCAGGCCCCTTGAGCAACCTTGGTACCGCCCAGTATTCGTGGCGATACTGCTTCACCTTACATGCAAAGACGAGCCCCAGTCAACCATGAGTTCAACAGGTATAAAACCGGTGGCCTGGCAGGGTGAACGATGGGAAGAACCTACTAAGCACCAAGTTAGTACCTATTGGGTTGGTTGCGTTGATTTCGGTTCTGAAGGTTTTACTATTACATCTTGTTTGGGTTTTGTAAGTTGGAAACAATGAGTGTGTGTTTGCCTGCATGTGTGTGTCTGTGTGTCTTCCCTAAGAGCACAGAGAAGATGCAGCCATTGCTACAGACACCTCTGGAGGCAGAGACGGGATGGAGGACCTTGGGGTTTCCCCTTCGCTGGCCCTCGAGTCTCCTGCGATTATGCAAATCTAATGAAAGCAGCTGGCCAGGGAACCTGTGAGGTAACATGCAGGGTGGTCCTCTGAGACCCAGAGCAGAACTGGGGACCGGGAAGTAAAGGCTGAGAGTGCCCACGCGCAAGTGCCAGGGACCGCACGTGCGGGGCAGAGGTCTGCGTGCTCTCTGCCTTTGTCCTCCCTTCTGTGACGAGGGAGGAGAATCCACTCCTGTGCGGGCTTGAGGAATTTCCTAAGGTTCTTTCAACTCTTATTTGTTACCATTCTTACGACACTTAAAATTTTTCCTAGTAATGGTGAGATCGTTGAAAGCAGGAGTCTTATCACTTCAGCGTCTGCTTTGGCTCTAACCTTCCCTTTCAGGATTTTTAAGGGAGGGTTTCCGAGTGGACTCTACCCTCAGGGGTATTCCATTCCGTGATGAGAAAATGCACGAGAGGAAACATGACCCCCCTGACGAATCCAACTGTGAAATCGGGTATCATTGGTGGGAGCCACTGCTCCTGTTCTGGCCTCTCTCCGCACATGATGAACAGGAATTCCTCACGGTTCTTCACAATTCCAGCCCCCATTAGGCGACTGTGAAAATGCTGTCTTCTTAGAAATCTCTCATTGTATATTTATATATATAATGAAAAATCTCTCATCATATATATATATATATTTGCAATTTGGGAAGCAGTTATTTTCTGTTGTTGAGTCTCCACTTGCCTTTTTTGGGGGAAAAGATTTTAGTAACTGAAAGTATTGTAATAATACTTTTTGGTTTTGTTTTGAGAGGTTGGGTTTGCTTTGCATGTATCTGTGGAGTGTGTATGTGCATCTGAGAAACTGCAACCTTAAACCTTAGAGGAGGGTGCAGTATTTGGACTGGTTCCATAACCAGTCCAATGAACTTGAGAATCAGTGAGCATTGTAACTGATAAACTCTTTAAGTCAAGTTTGTTTTACTGTCTTTACACTTTTCAGTGTATATATATATATATACACACATATATATAATGCATATTCATACATTATTTGTAGATAATTTGGTTGCAACATGGAGGATCATTTAACAACTCTCTAAACATACATTTTTATATTTTAATATGGTATATGCAGGAGATGACATTTTATGTCATAACTGAGCTCATCAACTTTTAGAACTTCATGAGCCCAGACCTGAGTAGCCAATAACCACCTTTTGAACTTAAAACAAACAAACAAACAAACAAACACAAAGTGAATTTGAAAACGGGGAACGCTGTGAAGCACTTCAACCACAAACCATAAAGACCAGCTCTTCCCTGTGAAATGACGGCAGAGGGGGAGGGGCCACGGCAGCTGTTTTCCGGCTGGTCCTCTGGAAGCATGACGCCCCTGCGTACTAAGTCTGTGAACCCGGTAACTTGATTCTATAATGAAAATTTCATTCCTTTGGAAATTTGAGTTTGATTTCCTATTTAAAGAGTTAGCAGATTTTCTTTAAAATTTTAGCAATTTATTGTTTCTGTTTGGGCAAAGAAACTTGTTCTATATTGAAATACTTCATTTTTAAATTAGTGTTATTCTAACTCTCTACAGTTATCCATCCCTTTTGTGTTCAGTATTTTTTCTTCTAACACATTTCAATTAGCAAGGGGATGAATGAAACTGTAGTTTTTATAGAATAATTCATATGAAGAAACATTTATTTCTGTATCTGACTGAGGATTGATGTAGGGTAAAAATACTTACCAAAAAAAGTTCGACATAAAAACACAAAGCATACCAATGTAATTGCAATAATGGAATTATGCTGGCATTATTCTACTTCTGCATCTGGTATCAATAGACTGATTTTCCAGATCAGTCGTTCTCAACATTCCCTGGATCAGCAGCATCCACATCACTGAACTTGTCAGAAATGTGAATTCTTGGGTCCCATCCCAGATCCACTGAAACAGAAGCTTTCAGAAGGAGGCAAGAGGAAAGCAATCTGTGTTTTAACAAACCTTCCAGGTGATTCTGTACACCCCAGAATAATTACCATAATTGGGTATCACTTTCCAAAGATTGAAATTACTCTATTATGAACTACGTATAACAAATGGCATAGATAGTGTAAAAAAGAAATCATTCATGCTATTTACGCTTATTTGATTTGTAAGGTTCTTTTCTTGCGGGGAAAAGGTGGCATGACCGTTCTTGGTTTCAGGCAGTGGTGGTTCTCAGGCGGTGATGTGTACACCCTCCGTACGTTTTGCCGCTGCAGCACTAAGGCCCTGCTGATGGGACGTAGAGAAAGCAGGTGTGGGGGATTTAGTTGGAGTGGTACATGATTTCCTTTGAGTGGTGTTAGTAACATAAAAGAAGATAATAGATATGAAAACCACTTGCACATTGTAAAGCACTATACAAATGTAATTTATGCATTTGTTCAGTCAACAAACGTTAAGTGCTGGAGGCACCAGGGAGTAGGCAATGAAGGGAAGGAACACAAGCCCAGCCTCACGGAACTCACGTCGCAGGGACTTGCGGTTGTATTTAACTATGTCTGTGTTACATGCACAGCTAACAATGAGCACTTACAAGTAAACAGAAGTTGATTCATAGAAAAAAATTGCAGTTCAACACAGGCCCCGGTAGCAATGACAGTTTACCTGCTGTTTGCTCAGTGGTGTGGTAGTTTCCAACCCGTCTGACCGCAAAGTAAGAAAACAGACCTCAGCAAACCCCAGATAGATGTCCAGAGGCCCATTCACTCATCCGAGTCAGACTTTGTGCCTCTGTGTGTCCGTCTTCTCTGTTGGCCCGTGGATTCCTGGAGGATGGGGACCACACCTCAGGGAACTCTGGACACCAGAACCTACCAGATCATTGGTGATAAATACAACGGGCTTTATAAATGCTCATTGCATTAACGAGTTTGATGTGGTTGTCTGGTTTCTAGCCCCACAGCCCTTTAGAAATAGGAAATGAAAAGACGTTTCTGGTGGAACATAAGAGCAGGGAGGAGGCACTCTTGACAATTTTACACAAAAGGAAAAACTGAAAATCTATTTTTAAAAAAGCATAGAAGTGCAGCAACCTGCAGAACAGACTAATCACTTTATAATACAGAAAATTAATCTCTAAACGTAAAGAAAAGACTAGCATGTATCCGGGTGCATAAGAGTTACAGAAGTAGTTGCCTGCAGTGAAAACCACCAACTCTCAGGGACACGCCACTCCCCAGAGCGTCTAGCTAACCAGAGCTCCAGAGCTTTAGGCTTGTTTTTTCAGTTAGAACATTGGTTCACTCACTGCAGTTTTCAAATATGACTTTAAGTAATGACACTTAGTGTGTTGGTATATCTACTATTATAATTTTCATTCATTTCAATTTGATAGAGTTCTCTTCCAGGAGAAAATATTATACCTTATGGTTCAGCTAGAGAAAATGTACTCTTAGTTTTCAGACACATACCTATGAATATTTTCCCATGTGTGTTACTTTTAACCTTTTTTATCCTGTAGCATGGTGATTTTTTTGTGGCTAAGAAATACTTCCTTTAGCATCCATTAATGTCTCTTTGACACACTGTGCTAAGAGGAAGGGAAGACTGTCTGGCGTAAGACAAAGCTGTAGGAGAGTTCTCATCTGGGGTCTAGTCCCCGTCTGCCACATAGTGAACGAGGGTCTCATCTGAGTCACTAAAATTTCATCAGCAGCTGTTTCCTTATCTGCAGAGGGGAGCCAAGACCAACGTACGGCACAGAACTGTTTTGACAATTAAATGAAAGAATGTGTGTGAAAAGCATTTAAAAAACAAGGATCCCTTATAGTATTGGTGGGAACCTATATCATAAAATATATGTTAAAAGGCAGGATCCAAGCAATTACCAAAAATTTAATTTTTCCATTCCCATCTCTTCCTTCCGATGATATTTCCCATGACAGTTTATGAAGTCAGATGATTCTTTGTTTATGTAAAATGGCCCAGATCCAGTTGTTCTCATGAATTGGCCTGGACCTTTCTCAAGGAGGTTTGTGACTGAGCTTAAATGGTTGGTAAATTAATTATAAATGTTAAGGAGGAAATCAGATGTTATTAAATGAGCATCAGTAACAGAAAGTAGGTCTTGACCTGGTGAGTTAACAGTGGGGATTTTTAAGACTCGCGGAAGCGTGTTTACCACATTGGGCTTCTAACATACTTATAGACAGATGGGATGTTTTTCTAAAGATCTCTCTTATTTGAAATTTTTGTCTTCACACAGTTCTTTAGCAGCTGCCTCACATTAATGTCTTTGGAGAAAAAGCCTGCAGTAACACATTTTGACAAGGAATAGTTAGAAAGCTGTGGTTCAGCATAAAAGAGGAAGTCAGTTATATGTCACTTATGAAATCAGTGGGGCTTTGCCTTTAATCCCTTTAGATCCAGGTCACAGGCTTAGGTTGGCAGGGCAATTTAACTGCAGTTAAGATGATTTTCTTCCTGAAAAGCAACTGTATTGTGAACTGCCATTCCTCGTTAATACCCTGGAGGACACCAGTTGTCCTTGCATTTATGAAAAAGAAAAATATTCAGAAGAGAATGGAATACCTGGATCTGGAGACTGGTTGAGGGAAAAAACCTGGGGCCTGAAAGTGCCTTTTAGGGAAGTGAGGCCTGCAGGGAGCTCAGCTGTGAGTGATGGGGACAGAGTCCGGGCACACTCCGAAAGGAGCAAGGAGGTGGAGAAGGAAATTTGAGGCTAAAAATGCAGGGGAGGGTGTCACAGACAACTTTACCTGCTTTGCAGTCGGCCTGGTTGTTATGTCCAGGGTGCTATAGAAACAAAATAAATAAATGTTTTTCTGATGATAACATGATTCAAATGTAAAATGATGACCCAGTTCATCCATAGAATGTTATTTTTAAGCCTTGATTTATAGTTCATGGGTAGATTGCTGACTTACCTCTCTGGTTAAAATCTTTTTTTGGAAGACTTGAGCGTGTTATGCTGAGTACATTAATAGCAGGAAAGTATCTGTGTGTTTGTGTATCCATGCTATTTAAACCATGAGAATGGATAGAATTATTGTACCATATGAAAACAATTACAGCTTCTATTAATATTTTGTGCTCATCATTTATAATTGTCAAATAATTTAACTAGTAGTTTTGATGTGTGAAAGCTAAGAACTATGTTAGTATTTGTCACATGAATACTTTTAAAAATAAGCAGCTGCTCAGCACTAATGAATTGCAATGTGCTACATATCTACAATAACAATATTCCCTCCTCTTAAAACCTTGTAAAAACCAATCCAAAGTAGTATGATTGGTTATCACATCAGTTCAGGTACTAGGGCAAGCAGACTCAGACTCAGTGACAGAATTAGACGTGCAAGAGAGTCATTGGGAGAGACACAGGGGCACAGGGACACCGGGCGATGGAGTGGGAGGAGACGCAGACTGTGCTGCAGTGCGACGGAAGGAGGGGGCATTGGGGAGTTCTGAAAAAGGCTCGGCCGGACCAGTGGGATATCTCTGAACAAAGACTGCCCGTCAGAAGAGTCCCACACTGGGCAGGACTGGCCAGCCTTCGTACCCCATCACACTCAGTCATTGGCTGGGAGCAGCTAGGGGAGAGTGTGGCCTGGGCCAGGTTGTGGCAGCCAGAGGCTTTTGGCTGAATATTCTCCTGCCAGCAGCGTCTCTCCTGAAGGGAGATCTCAGCAGTCCAGTCCCATGGCTACCACAGTTATGCAATATACAAACTAAATTATTGTCAAGCTTTAAAATTGACAATAAAAATATTCACTCATGTGAATATTGTTACTGGTAATTGGGGACTGTTAGAAACACACTGGAATTGTGCAAAACCACAGAATAACCAACATGGAATTGTATATTCTCTATAAACCTAAGGGCTAATCTTATTTTATTTGAAGATTTACAACCATTATTTTATTTTAATACTTATTTACATCTATATCTAGGATCTAAAGAGCAAGTCTAGCTTTCTTTAAAAGTAGTGTTAATTGCTTTCTCTAATTTTAAATACAATGCATGCTTATTGTAGACAAACTGGAAATATAAGAAAACCTTTTAAAAAGGATGTGAAAATCACTCCTTTTTATTTTTTTCAAGTTACAGTTTATATTGGATATTATTCTGTATCAGTTTCAGATGTACAGCAAGCATAGTGGTTAGACAATCATGTACTTAAAAACCACTCATTTCCTTGATTTTGGTCAAGTGGAGGTGTAGCTTTGCTTCCTTTTGCAACTACAAGAAGAGTCACAACTAACCTCAAAACAAAAGACACCCAGAACTGCCAGAAAATCAAACTGTATGGAAGTCCAACAACCAAGGATTTAAAGAAGCCATATTTATCCAAATGGGTAGGAGGGGTGTGGATGGGGAGACGGGACAGAAAGGACGCTGTGTGGTGTGGAGATGTGGCAGTGGTGGTGGACCAGGCAGTCTCACATTCACATGTGGTGGATAAAAATTGGGAGGAATACTTTAGGAGTGATGGACCCCAGCCCCAGACCAGACCATGCAGCCCAGGGTTCTAGCGCTGGGAAGAGAAAGCCTCATAACTTGTGACTGGAGAAACCACTGAGGGTTGGGGCAATGCAAGAAGCTGCTTGTTACTCAGGAGAGCCTGTTTAAAGGGCCTGCATGGTCTTAAAACATGCAAAAACCCACCCACTCTGGGATTCAACAATAGGGCAGTAGCTGGAAGGGCTCCAGTCACATACAGGAAGTAGCTGAGGTTACCGGAAACAGGACGAGTGTTGGACAAACCTCCAGAAGCTAGGCAGCAGCATTGTCTCCTCTCCAACATACTCCTCCCACAGCACCACAAAGTGGTGAAAGGGGTTGCCCTGATCTGGCAAATATGTAAGGCTCCATCCCACATAACTTAACAGGTGTGCTAAGACAGGGAGTCAAAGCAACTCTACCTAACACACAGAAACAAACACAGGGAGACTGTCAAATTGAGGAGACAAAGAATTATGGCCCAAATGAAAGAACAGAACAAAACCCCAGAAAAAGAACTAAATGAAACAGAGATAACCACCCTATCAGAGTCAGAGCTGAAAACACTGGTCATCAAGATGCTTAGAGACAACATAAGGAAGAAATGAAGCTTACACTAAGTGAAATAAAAAAAAAATCCACAGAGAACCAACAGTGAAAGGAAGGAAGCTGGGATTCAAATCAATGATTGGGAACGTAAGGAAGAAATAAACATTCAATCAGAACTGAATGAAGAAACAAGAATTCAAAAAAACAAGGATAGTATAAGAAGACTATGGGATGTCTCCAAAAGTGCCAACATCTGAATCATAGGGTCACCAGAAGGAAAAGGGGAAAAGCAAGAAATTAAAAGCTTATTTGAAAAAATAATAAAAGAAAACTTCCCGAATCTGATGAAGGAAATAGACATAAAGCCCAGGAAGTACAGAGAATCCCAAACAACTTGGACCCAAAGAGGACCACACCAAAACACATCATAATTAAAATGCCAAAGGTTAAAGATAAAGAGAGAATCTTAAAAGCAACAAGAGAAAAAACAGAGAGTTATCTATGAAGGAGTTCCCATAAGACTATCAGCTGATTTCTCCCAAGAAACTTTGCATGCAAGGAAGGCCTGGCAAGAAGTATTCAAAACAATGAAAAGCAAGGACCTACAACCAAGATTACTCTATCCAGCAAAGTTATCCTTTAGAATGGGAGGGCAGATAAAGTGCTTCCCAGACAAGGTAAAGCCAAAGGAATTATTTACGAAGCCATTATCACATGAAATGTTAAAGGGACTTATTTAAGAAAAAGAGAAAGATCAAAACTATGAACATTAAAATGACAACAAACACAACTATCAACAACTGAATCTAAAACACAAAAACAAACTAAGCAAACAACTAGAACAGGAACAGAATCATAGATATGGAGATCATTTGGACAGTTATCAGCTGGGAGAGGGAAGCAGAAGAATGGGGAAAAAGGTACAGGGATTAAGTAGCATAATTTGTAGGTGCAAAATAGACAGGGGGAAGTTAAGAATAGTATAGGAAATAGAGAAGCCAAAGAACTTATATGCATAACCCATGGACATGAACCAAGAGGGGGATTGCTGGCGGGATGTGGGGTTACCGAACAGAAGGGAGATAAGGGGAAAAAATTGAGACAACTGTAATAGGATAATCAATACTTTAAAAAAAACACTCAATTCCAACACTGAAAATAAATATACAGTTAGCTTTTGTGGTGTCTCCTTTGTGATTAAAAAAATGTGCATGTGTAGCAGAGAATGTTAGTAGGGTCTACAAATAGCCACTGAATTGGTGGGATGGGCTGTCTCTTATGGGAAAACTGCAGCTCCACCCCAGAAGCCCCTCAACTGTGAGGTGGGCAGGGACCTGATAAGTCTGCCAGTGCCTACACTGAGGGTGAGCTCGTGCTAAGAGAAGAAAGACCCAACCAAGATGCACTGTCCCATTAAGAAAATCCCAGGCTACCTCTAATTACTCCCTTGGTAACTGCTATATATTTATAGGTGTCTGTTAGTCCTGAAGTCATGGAACTCATGTCTGGGACCCACAAAAACCTGTTTCAAAAATGCTATGGCTCAAAGAGTGTGGCTTTGGGATTAAACCAAGTATACCTAATAAGGGCAGGATCCCTTGTGCCATCATAGATCACCTCGAAGCTGGCACTTGGGCTAATAGCATTGGTAGAGCAGTCACAGTGCCCAGTGATACAGGATGGTACTTGGAGAAGCCCAGCAGGCTGGGGGGGTGTTCAGTACATGCCCAGAAGATTGCCGGAAATGCTTAGCTGGAGCAGGAGTGTTTGCAAAATCTCAGGCAGCTGGTGATGCCCAGAGGTAATGCAGGGGTGACAGCTCCTGTATGGGGCTCAGCCATTGAAGTTGGGCTGTGACTATTACTAGTCTAACCCCATGCATCCCACAAAGCCTGAGAGATGCATGTATGAAGAAATATACTCTGTGTGTGTGGACATGCGTACATGTGTATGAGTGTAAGAAAGTGAAGGAGAGAGGAGAGGAAGGGAGAGATTGTGTAGTTAATGGAGATCCTATACAATTTTTTATTCTATTTTTCAGTTAACATTAGAGTGAATGGATGCTTGCCCAAATCATTAAATTTTCCTCAAAAACGTGATTTTAAAATGGATGCAGGATATTTAATGATATATGTTTGCTCTCATGTTTTTAATTTTCTTATTGATGCATATTTTGGTCTTTATGGTTTTTTCAATGTCAAAGTGTGGTGAAAACATGTTTGCAATTATATCGTTTATCATATTTTTGGTGATTTTTTAAGATAAATCCCTACAATGAGATTGTCATGTCAAAGGATGTTCTCATTTTAAGATCTTTAACACATACCACGTAATTGCTTCCAAGAAATTTTGTGAGGTTTACTCCCCCATTTGCAATGTATGAGATCGTCTGCCTCATTAAATCCACTTCGTCATAGCATCTACTTAAACAGTCTTTTCTAATTCCATATGTAAAAATATGACATTATTTAAACTTTTTGCCAGTTAGGCTGAAACTTTTTCCTGTGTTTTCTACTTAGTCTTCTGTGAGCTCTACCTCCTTTTCTTGTAGAATGTCAACATTGTTCATATTCATTGGGAAAAATCCTTTTTATATTATGACCTTTTGTATTTGTTCCATTTTTCCTCTTCTTGCCTTTTCATTTTATTTGCAATGTTTTCTTAATGTATGGAAGTTTAAAGCTTTTTTTTTTTTTTGTAGCCAAATCTTTCTCTCTTTTCCTTTGTGACTTTTGGATCTTCTATCCCTAGATTTAAAAAAAAAATCAGTTAAGTACTTGGAATAAAATCAAGTTGGAGTCTCAAATTAAACCACATGCCAAAATTAATTCCAGCTGGCATATGGAATCAAATATAAAAGGAGCCATAAAATTCTGTTTGCCATAAACAGGGATTGGCTGGTCCCTCTCACTGTCTGCTTTGTTGCTGTTGATGTGATCCTTGCGGCTCACAGAGGGAGAGCAATTTGAAGTGTGCAGGTCCTTCTTTGACTTGGTTCAAATGGCTGATCTGAGGGATCTGCCAGCCAGAAGAGCAGGTTCTGTTTTCAAAGAGTAACTGATGCATGTGAAATCCCTATGCTCCGTAACACTAGTCACCAAGGGAAAGACAGAACCATAGCAAAAAAGTTCTAGGAAGAACAGAGGGAGTGTATAGGACTGCAGTGGGCAATTGTAATAAGGGGAGGTAGCTCGTGTAGCTGATGGCATGTGCATCAAAGGGGCTGTGGATTTAACACAGAGAAAGGAGAAGTTGCCTGAGGGCAGCAAAGAGGATACATACCTCACTGCCAGCCCACTGGCACCAGGAGTGTGGAAGGAAAATGACTGTCACCCAAGAGGCTGTCAAGATTACCCATGTCCTAGCAAGGGTATCCAACCTTTTGGCGTATTTGGGCCACACTAGAAGAAGAAGAGTTGTCTTGGGCCACACATTAAATACACTGTGACACATAATCACACAACAAAAATCTCATAATGGTTTAAGTAAATTTACGATTTTGTGTTGTGCTGCATTCATAGCCATCCTGGGCCTCAGGTAGCCCGTGGGCCACAGGTTGGACACCCCTGTCTAGTGTGTGGGGAGTGTTCTCAGTCACACCAAGAAGGTCAAGGGAAAATTCAGAAAAGAGGGTGAGAGCACAAGGGGGCTTTCCTGATGGCAGACCTGGATTATCCAAGGTACGGCGAAGGGTTTGAGGGATCCAGGAAGGGCGTGTTCATTGAGTCAGTTAGGGATGTATGGAGCCATGTGGGGTAAGGGCTCCAGTGGATGGAGCTCTGCCTTCTTATGGAGACTGAGGTCAACAGGATGGAGGCATGATGATGAGATCCATTCTGAAGGTTGCTTAGGGAAGACTGATGATGAGATAATTCTAGCCTCCTACTGGGGACCCGAAAACCACAAAAGCTATTGTCCATGCATGGGTATTTATGTTTATTAATGAATAAAGAGCTTTCTTTTATAAAGTAAACAATGTTTTATAAATAATCACTGAGACTTTGAAATGGAAAACAAAACATGACTGCCTAATAATGACATAATCCTTTAAATACAAACAAATTAAAAATTTTAAATTAACAAGTGCTAACACTCATAACAGTTGTGTTATAGCTTTTCTTAATTTGGAGAAAAGAAATGCCTCCTGTTTATATCTTCTTTTTGTGTTTTTTTTTGTTTGTTTTTCTTTATTAAATTTATTGGGGTGACACTGGTCAATAGCATTATATAGGTTTCAGGGGTACTATTCTATGATACATATCCTACTACAAAGGCTTTTAAAAATGAAAATAGGAAAAAACCTTTCTGACAAACTTTACCCTTGTCATACTATGGCCATCAGAGCAGATACGGAGAGCTCGAGTGTTTCTCAGTGTATTTACATTTTATGACACAGATTTTGCACTTTGTATGGTTTTCAAAATGGACCTTACAAATTTTCAGTAAGCTGGGAAAAACACAGACAATCATTCATGGTATTTAATTAATTCATGAGCCATTATAATCTCTGCTTCCAAAACTGCTGATCCAGAGGCTTATTTATTTATTTTTAGCTCTGAGAGCATCAACAGGTTGCTCCAGTTGCTGCATAAATCTTTTGAACACACCATGTTATCATACTGAAGAAATCTTGGCGAAAGTTTTAAAATATGATCAAACCAATTTCCACTTAGCTTTTAAGTCAATGAGGTTTTCCATTCTCTTTTAGCGCACGATTCCAACAAAGACTCCGCATCCTTTCTTTTAAACACCTCCTAATATCAAAGGGCTTCAGTGCTGCAGCGCCTCTTTATTTTTGTCTTTGCCAGCAAAAGTCTGTGTCATTTTTCTAAAATGCTGGCAAAGTTCAAAGAGACTTCACAGTAACTCTCAACTTACTGGTGATATATATGTGTGTGCTTTTTGCACGTTATAACTCCAGGCAGCCCACGCTTTTCTTCCTAATGACATATGGGGGAATAAACATGTGAAAGACATTATTTGGTGAAACAGAGAAAGTCTGAATTATGTGGCAAGAACAGGGTTCAATTGTGATTTTTAAAAACGCCTCCTTTTTATATATTCTTTTTTGTGTTTTTTTTGTTTGTTTTTCTGTATTAAATGTATTGGGGTGACACTGGTCAATAGCATTATATAGGTTTCAGGGGTACAATTCTATGACACATCATCTGTGTCCACCACCCAAAGTCAAGCCCTTTTCTGCCACCACGTAGTTGGCTTCCTTTACCTCCCACCCCCTCACCCCATTTCCTCTGGTAACCGCTGTACCGCTGTCTGTGTCTGTGTCTTTGTATTTTCTTTATACTGTGTTCTTTGGTCTTAAAACTTTGTAGCCCGCAGAGATAAGAAGGGGAAGAACTAACTATTTCTGGGAAACTAAGAGAATGATTTATGATTTTTATGTCTCATAAAAATAGAATACAAATATGTTCAGTAATTTGTAGAATTTCATCTAGTCTATGAATCTTTATTTTCCCCAAGGGGCAACAGTTGGATTTTGGAGGAGTGAAAAAAAAGATAATGACAATGACTTTTGGCTTTTGAAAGTATCAGGGTACATAATTAGATATGCAGTGTATACGTGACATTTAAATTTCACTGGCAAGCGAGAAAAAATGTCTAAAAAGGTTCTTCAGAGGGACAATACTTCTAAAAAATATTGAGAAACACAGATTTAGTCTTTGAAGATGGAAATTCAGCACCAAAATAAAATGTGAGGTAATATAGATCGATTTTGAAAATAATTCCCATCGCATACTCTCCAAGTACAATTTCGTTTGTTTGGAAACCGTGGATTTTATACTGAGTTTTCTGTGCGTCAGCCTATTTGTAACTCACGCTGCCTCGTTATACACCACGCGTCTGAGGCAGGACGTTAGCTGGCTCAGGGTTGCTCTCCTGGTCCTTTCCTCCAGGAGCTGACTGTCTTTTGGGGGAAACGAGATAAGGAAAGTACAGCACTTGGCATGAACACTCGGCAAGTGCAAGTGTAAACGGCTGTGCGATCACAAAGGAATAAATGGTTTGCCAGGTGTTTCGGAAGGGATTCAATAAAGGGATGACTTTAGACCGAGGAGTTTACAAACTTGGATGGTAAAGCAATTACATCTTTACTTTCAATTAAATGTACTGTTTAGTTCCATCTGAAATGTACTGTTTCCTTTAATTATAATGTGACAAACCACAAGAGAATTACCAATATCTGGACTTTGTCACCAATAGAAATCATAGATATTTCCAGGGACATTATAGTTGTTGCAGATGTCTTAAAATATTGTTTATGGTTATAACTTTGAAATTATAGTAGTTACCTGACTCACTTCTAGACCTTTTTATTTAATGTGTTAACACAGTACATACTTTGTGAACCTCACATTTGACCACATGAAAATTCAAAACCCGCGTTTGACAAGGGGCACCACAAAGTTAAGAGGAAAGTGGCAGCATGAGGCGCCTGTATAACGGATAAGAGATACGTATTCATGGTAAAAATACATGTCCTACCCCAGAGCCGTGGGGTTAAGGAGACAAGTCATGGCCAGTCGAAGAGGGGCTGTGAAAGACAGGCTGTAGAAGAAGATACTGATGTGGCCAGTGCAAATGTGAGGGTACCTCTCAGGTCCTCAGGGAAATATGAACCAAAAACAGTTATTTAACAACATTTTGACAAATTGCCAAAACTAAAGGTGATGATGTTAATGATACTGTGGGGAAATAAACTGTTTCATAATGTTGGTACAAAGTGGTAAGTCCTTTTTTTGGGACAATACGATAGTATCTTTCAATTTTTAAACACATTCTTATAATAGAAATCCCATCTTCAGAAATTTCTTTTACGAGAATGCTGGCACATATGCACATGGACATATATAAAAGAATGTTTGGCAAAGCAGTGTCTTCATTATGAAAAACCAGAAGCAACTTAAATTAGTCCATCCATGGGAAAGTTATTGATTACGTTGTCAAATTCTTATGGTGTCACACACAGCTTCAGGTATTTCTGCTGACAAGGAAACTCTTCTAAGACATACTGCGGTGTGGCAAGCCATTGGAAAAATATGTGTGTGATCTTGCTTATGTAAAACATAACAAAGCCAAAACACATCATAATCCAGAGAGCATGGAAAGCTATCTTGATGGATGTGGGTCCATTCTTCATAGACAGGCCTGCTGGTGGGGGAGGGGGTTTGGTTGGATGAATGACCAGTTTGTTTCAATTTCTCTATAATGTTTGAACTTTCTATCTATGTATTACTATATAATTAAGTAAAAAAGGAAAAGAATTCTGGGAAATGACTGCATTTACAGTGAAAGCAAAAGTATGAACTACTTAGGAACAACCAACCAGGAAATGTGCAAGACTTGTGGAAAGAGAACTCTTAAATTTTATTGAGGTATATAAAAGAAAGCCCAAATAAATGGTGAGGTGTACTGTGTTCTTGAATTGGATGATTTAGTGTAAGCTTATAGATTTTAGTGCAAATCTAGTCAAGACCCATGGGAAATTAAACTTGACAAAATGATCCTCAAGTTCTTCTGCAAGAATAGAAAACAGGCAAGAATAGCTAAGAGAATCTGTAAAAAGAGAATAATGAGAGCGTGCCTGTGCAGCCAGATAGTAAAGTGTTCTAAAATTAAAATAATGGAAATAGTGAGCCCTTGGCACATGATTCGATGAAATGATCCATTTAACAGAACGAAAAGCCAAGAATTAGTCAGCTATCCACTCCAACCTCTTGGACTGATTGGCATGTGCCTACTGGAGACTCGATGTCTCTGTCATTCCTACCTCTTTATTATACTCCACATGGGCCACAGTCAACCTTCACTCCTTTGCACTTTCCATGGCACGTTGTACCAGTTCGGTGTTTGGAACTCCGTTAGTTAGACACAGCAGGCAGGGGATGGCTGTTTGATGGAGTTCACCTGGCAAAGTGAGTTTTAGCAGCAAATGTCTTGTTACTGTACGCCTTTGGGGGAGGGTCATGTAGATGTGTGCCTGGGGGGTAGTGTACAGAGGGGCCAAGGAGGGTAAATTTTTTAAATAAAATTTGAATCTCTAAGAAAAAAGGGATTTGGGGAATAGTGTGTTTCTAAGTAGGAGAAGGAAGAACACTTTATAAAGGTTTTTCTCATGTATAGTGATACACATATCGCAGAGAAGAGTTGAGAGAGGTGTTTGCCCCAAGCCACTGAGGAAAAACAAGCTAAACCAGTTTCAAAAAATGTGCTACTCAAAATCAAAGAGGCTACCGCACAAATGGGTTGTGCAGATTCTGCAATTTTACTCCTCAAAAGACACCTATAAATGGTAGAAGAAAAACTATGGTATTGTCGTTGTCTGAGAGCAAACAAAAGACTGTGTCTTCGTCAGCTCAGGCCGCTACAGCAGAACACCGTGGACGGGCGGCTTACAAACAACGGGGATTTATTCTGCACAGTTCTGGGGGCAGCAAGCCTGAGATCGAAGTGCCAGCATGGTCGAGTTCTGGTGAGAGTCCTCCTCTGGTTTGGAAACTGTCAATTTTCCCTTGCGTTCTCCTGTGGTTAAAAGAAGGGAGAGAGAGAGAGACAGAGAGGGAGAGAGAGCGCACTCTGGAGTCTCTTTTATGAAGACACTAATCTCTGAGGGTCTCACCCTCATGACCTATTCACCTCCCAAAAGTTTCAGCTCCAAATACCATTACACTGGGGGTTAGGGTTTCAATATATAACTTTTTTCAATGTATACATTTTGGGAGGGACACAAACATTGATTCCATAACAGATTAAAAGGCAAATATCTCTGTTTTACTGCGTTAATTGACTTGGCACAACTGCTCCAGGGAGTTCCCAAGGGTTCACTTATGTGGCAGTTTGCCACTGTCTCCACCCCAAAAATGCCTGGATTAGGCTTGTTTTGGTTGAGGTTTTCAATAGATTGCTGCTGCCCTTTCATACCATTGAATTTATCTTTCCTAGCTTTTTTCATCATTAGGGAGGTCAGTGGCAAGATCTAGATGGCCAAATGTTGGATGTTATCTAAAGCAGTGGTTCTCACCCTATTGCACAGATTCTGATTAAATAGTTCAAGGGTGGGGCCTGAGAGATTGTGCATGTTTGATAAGCTCCTCGGTGAACTCTCTGAAGCTGGTCTAGGGACCACAGTTTGAGCAGGGCTTAAACTGAAAAAGAGCCAAGGAGGCCTAATTTGACTTTAGAATCTAGATCAGCACTGTCCGATAGAAATCTCTGTGAGCTACAAGTGTGAGCCAAATATGTAGGTCAATAATTTTCCAGTAGTCACATCAAAAGAAGGAAAAGGAGCAGGAGAAATTAATTTTAATAGTATATTTTATTTAAACCAATATATTAAAACCTTATCCTTTCAACATATAATCAATACAAAATTATTGAGATATTTTGCATGCTTTGTTTTGGATTAGTTTTTGAAATAAGGGAGGAGGGAGGAAAGGAGAGAGGAAGAATATCAACGACTCTGTAGAGGCATCCCTTCAGAACCTGGTAGCCCTATGAGGATGGAGCTGGGGCAGGTGTCCTGCTTTCCCTCTCTTCCCTCCCTCTGACCTTCCTTTTTGCCTCCATTGGCTGAGCTCACTGTCAGTCTAGACAGCAAGGGAGCCTCAGAGGGTGATCCATACAACATCAGCCCTAAGGGGCACAGGGTGGACAAGGGTAGAGACAGGAACAGGGGCCTGGTGGATTGATTAAGGTATTTTTCTCCTTTTTCTTATATCATTTTCTCTATTAATCCAGAACACTTTTATATATTTATTTATTTTTACATTATTATTTTTGTTGTATTTTTCCATTACCAAGTATCCCTTCACACCCTCTTCCAACTTCCCCTCCTCCCTCCCCCTGCAATCATAATCCTGAACACTTTATTCTAAACACTTTACTCTCCATATCGGTTCTTTTTGTCATCACCTTGCCCATGTTAACATGCATATTTAACTTGAAGTGTAAATTATACCTTTACCCTCCTGCTGAACAATGTAAGAACTTGAACTCCTGTTTTCTCTCCCAGCTTAGATGCTATTATGGTTTATTTGAAATAGTTAATATAACACCATTTTTCTGAGGAGGAAAAGAAGGACCTGGAAGCGTGGCCTCCCCCAGGTCAGGCAGAACTCTGCTGAGGGTCTTTAGTGGTATCATATGCTTGACTCTGAGGATGTGAATGTAAAATACGATCCACGTTATAACATCCAGTTGAATATGTGAAAGCACTGGACTGACTATTAATGTTGCTCTTTAGACAAAACTAAAAGTACTGGTTTTGTTATGATTTGCCATATGATCTCTCAGAATTTCACACATGTTGCATACATTGTGCTTTATTCAAAACATTTCCTATAGTCAAGACATTATAATGATGTCTGTATCAACTTCTGACAGGGCGTCACAGGCAGTTTATAGCTTGATTAATTCCTTTCGTTGCAAATACAACTGATGGCAGGAGAAATATTAAAACAGGAAACCAAAAGTATAGATCCAAGCTTAGAAAGAACACCTTCCTGTCTATAGAACAGAAATGAAAAATAGTGACTGGAACCTCAGCCCTGGGCTTGGTGGGCATTGGTCCTGGGATGGTCGGGAAGCAGGTAGCAGGGCTAGGGGTTCAGCGTCTGCAGGCAGTCTGGGGACTCAGACAGAGCCAGGTGACCAAAACCTGAGCCAGACTTTGAGGCTAGGAATAGGACATCCCAGGGTCCCTATGGGACAGAGGCCCTGAGATGCCACTATGAGTCCTAGGAGAGATCCAGCCTATCAGTGTTACTATCTGCATAGAAAAAAAATTAAAAATAAAATTATTAAAGAATTTTTTATTGCAGATACAAGATTAGCATAAAAACTTAGAAGCATTCTGACATACTAGTAGTAAGCAGTGAGAAAATGTGAGAGAAGGTAACTAACTAACCTTTAAACCAAATACATCATCTAACAAAAGATGTCGAGGACAGTTTCTGACAAAAGCACAAGCTGGTATTGAGGGATACCAGCTGGAGAAGCACTGCTCACGATTTAATCGGAATGTAACTTTAGTTGTGTCTTATCTTCCCTTTACAATATATACAGACAAGGAGATCTTTTCAGCACTGGGATTGCAACTTGAGCTGTTTCTGTCTTTTCTGGTTCGTCTCAGGTAGTAAGTCCTATGTTCTCTTTAGGCTACACACGTAGTCTTCTTTTGTAAATAGATTCCCCCAGTTCCCTGTCATAGCCAAAAATCAGAATCTAATTTGTGTTAAATCTCTTCCAGCTGAGGTCCATTTGTTCTTTTTCTTTTATTAAGAAAGAAGAAAATGTTAATGTTCCCCTCAACTGACCTGTAGATTCCATGCCACCCCATTAAAAACCGCAGTGGGTTTTTTGGATGGAATTTGACAAGCTTGATTCTACAATGTCTGTGAACAGGGAGAGGGACGAGAATCACGGAGACACTTCTGAAGAAGGAGGTCGGGACACTTGAGCTACCAGGAGAGAAGGCTTGCAATTAAAGCATAGTAGCTAAGACAGTGTATCGCTGGCGCTGGAATGGACAGATCAACCAATGGAAGAGCAGAGTCCAGACACAGACTCGTGCATATGGACGCTTGATTTATTTCAGAAAGTGGCACCACAGGGCCACAGGGGAAGGTGGTCTTTTCCAATAAATGGTGCTGGGACAATGGAAATTTATAGAAAAAAGAAAAAAAATTGAATCCCCTAAACACAGTTGTAATAGAGGATGCTGAAACTGAATCCCAAAAGTTGTTTTGGATGATGTGAGGGTGTATAAAGTTTTGTAGACTACTGATAATTGCTACCTCACACGACTCAGCTTAGATTGGAAAAGGTACACAGTTCAGACTTCGGCTGTGTGAACCGGTCCAAGAATTCTGTAGTGTCCTCTGCTCCACAGGAGAGACTTTTGGGGGGCCATAGTTAACTCCTCAGCCTGGATGATTAGTTCTCACATTCCCTTGGGGAGGATCCTATGAGGTCATATCTTCATTTTATTTTGCCTGGGATTCCCATGTATCTGAATAGAACCCCTTGCAGACACTGAAACAGACTTTGCTGGGGAGTGCTTTTGGATTTCTGATGCTCTTTAGGCTTGAAACAAATGTCCTTTGCTCATTTGCTTTTCTAACCTATCATGAGTTCTCAGGTGGACCTTGAAACCTTTGCATGGGCTTAGCGTATGGCCTAATATTTCAGTGGCCTACATGTGGCCAGTTTAAGCAAGAACATTTCATAAATTGACAACAATAACAGGGCTTAGACCTACATTCATGCTCTCCTTTCCTACATATGGAATATTGCACATGTATGACTCTTGCCTCTTCACTTAGATCTCAAAGTGCTGAAGACAGTGATCGTGATTTATTCAAGGGGCACCTCACTATAATCTCATCTCATTATCATAAGCACAGCTGACATTTATGCTTACTCTGTGCCATGCTCTCTCAAAGACTTTATGCTATCAAAACCATCGACAAGACACCACCATGAGGTCAGTTACCATTACAATCCCTATTTTTCAGGTGGGGAAATTGAGGCACAGGTGTGGAGTGATTTGCTAAAGATCACACAGCTAGTAGGGAGCAGACCTCAGGACAAAACCAGGGGTGTCCTGTTCCGGAGTCTGGGCTGCTCTCTGCTGCATAATGATTTTTATTTTATACTGAAGTCAATTACAGAAAAGAAATGTTGAGGTTCTGTGGTAACAGAAACCAACCCTGGCTAACTTCCATAGGATAAATAATTCTTGGAAGGATATTGGGTAGTTTAAAAATTGAACCACTATCTAGGAAACTAGGAAGGAGGATGGGCAAAAAGCTGAGGAGCTGGGTCGTGTTGCAGGAGGAGTCTGAGAAATCTGATGCTGCTGGCGCCCCTGCTAAGATGGAGGTGTTTTGGGGTTTTTAAAAAGATTTTATTTATTTATTTTTAGAGAGAGGGGAAGTGAGGGAGGAAGGGAGGGAGAAAGAGAGGAAGAGAAACATCGATTGGTTGCTTCTCACACAACCCCAACTGGGGACCTGGCCCGCAACCCAGGCATGTGCCCTGACTGGGAATTGAACTGGTGACCTCTGGTTCACAGGCCAGTGCTCAGTCCACTGAGCCACTCCAGCCAGAGTTAAGGCTGAGTTCTCAACTGTTCTGTTGTCATTGCCTCCCTTGCTCAACAGTTTAAGTTATCTTGTAGAAACTTCCATTTGGCCAAGCCTCAGACACCTGTGCATGCTTCCTCTGCCAAGGATGAGGACAGAGTATGCGGCCTCCTTTGGCTTTTGCAGTGAGAGTAGGACCTACTTCCCATCAAAACCGCATACTGAAGAATTCCCCGCAAGGTTAGTCGGGGGGAGGGGGTTGATGTTCAGCAGCCAAACAATGACGATCAGTCATTACGGCTCTCCCATTTACTGTCCTGTGTTCACCCCGCAGCAGCAATTCTGCCCACTAGGTGTTTGCCTCCCATGCCCGACCACATGCCCACAGACAGGTGGGTTGCCTGCGTAACCCAGACTTAGAACATTAAGCAACAACCCTTTACTGTTGCGTATGTTGCCTGATGGTGCTCTCACTTTTGAAGGCTTTCCTGAACGTGTAGAGCCATTGTAATCAAAAGTCTTGCTAGAGCCTTGAACTTAATTATATTCCCTTTTTTTCCTTCCAAGCTTATTCCTTCTTATGGGTTCTCCAAATCTGTAAATAGCACTGTCTTTTACCCAATTCTCTTTTCCATTCCCTTTGACTCCAACATCCACATATTTACCAAACCTTAGCATTTATGGTTGTAAATGTCTAGAATTGCCCCTCTCTTTTTATTTGCATCTTTGTTATTTTTTGCATGACTTGATACCTAACTCGATTTCACATGTCCAGTCTTCCCTCTTCCAATCTGCCTTTGTCGCTACCAAATTAATGTCCTCTGGAGCACAGCTCTGTCCACATTGGTCTCCTGCTCCCTAGTATTCAGTGACTGTGGCTGCTGAGGGTGAGTTCAGAGCACCGTGTGCTGTGGCCTCAGACCACATGGCTAGCCTAGTTCCCCACTCACCACCTTCATGTACACTTCCTACCGGCCAAGCTGTGAGTGAATACACTTTGTTGGCTGCTTACAAAGTGCACGGCAATTGGTGAGCTTTGATGACAGATTTGACCACAGAAACCCTATGTGAAAAGGTTTTATTCTTTCCATTTTACAGATGAAGAGGAAGAGAGTTCAGACTATGGGGCTCTTCCAAGGTTGCTGTGATAGTAAGCGGTAGAACTGAGTTTCAAGTCCACTCTTTCTAGCCCAGAGGTCTCTGATCTTTCCACTACACTCCATCATCTCTTTACATTGGCTTTTTCTCTATGTCTGGAATTCCCTTTGCCATCTTTCTATATGATTAAAATTTCCCCATTTTTAAAGAAAATTCCAATGCCACCTTCTCAGTGAAACATTCTCCTTGTAGTTCTGAGTAACATCACCTCCTCTGATTTCCTATGGCACTTTATCTCTTTTATAGAGCAACACTTTGTATTACGGTTCCTCACATACGGACTTACGCGAAGCCATGTGCGATGTCTCCTGCTTGCTCCCCTACACTATCAAGTGTTAGCACTGATGAATGAAATGCTTCCTGATCTAAAAAAGGCAAAATGTGAAAACAGTGATTTTAAAGGATCAATGTTAGTATCACGAGACAGCAGCGTTCTTTGGAAAAGACAATAATGCTGGGAAAGATAGAAGACAGCAGGAAAAGAGGAGGGCCAGCTATGAGAAGGGTTGACTCCATAAGAGAAGCCACGGGCATGAGTCTACGGCAGCCGAGCTGGGCTGGTGAGGACACGACATTGTGGATGTCGCTGACTGGCAGGGTCACCAGGAGTCGGAGTCCACGCAACAGACATCACACGTAAATATCACTGACACCAAGGGTAACTTTTTCCCATTGGCCATACTTTTCACTATCTGCCACTAAGAAATCATTAAAACCGAAGTGAGATGTAACAGTGTATATTTACATGAGGTGTGATTTAATAGGGCCTTCTGTCTCTTGTTTGTCATTTGAGGACGTAGGCGACAATAGGAGAACCAAGTAGGGGCTGAGGTTCAGGGCTGAGGTCCCAGGAACAGCCTGGTATCTAATTCTGGTCCACACAGCCTATACATTAATTCTTAGGAAAAACAGAGACCAAGAGGCCAACCGAGGAAGGAAACTGCAAAACAGGACCAGAGATCCCCCTGCCTGGCCCTCACGGTGTCCCAGTCCTAGAGAGCAGGCAAGAGGCAGTAACAGAACGTGTCAGTAGTAAAATGGAGTGCGATCCTGAACTCTTCCTTATTTTTTGCCCAGGGTCGGAGTGGCCTCCAGAGTTCGGGCGGGCCCAGCAGGGAAGCAATTAGACACACTTGGCTGGGGCGTGAAGGGCCTGTGGGGTTAGGACCAAGAAGCTGATGACAGTATTACTTTTTAAAAGCCCTGTTTAAAGATTGGTCATGGTTCATTTAAGCACTGTGGCTTTGGGAGTTCCCTCACAGCTATGTGTTCTGCCTTAGTTAAGTGGAGCCCGCTGAACCAGAAATGCACTTTCTATTATGTGACGTGGGGATCTGCTGGGATGGAAATGCAGTTCCTGCTAAGTGTTAAAATGCTAAATTCTCCAAATGGACTAACTACCAGGTCCGTTTCAGAGCCCCACTTCTGACACTTTAGGGAACCTTCTAATTGGTTATTTGGCTTCTACATAGAGCGTTGATTCTGTATTCCCACTAGATGTTTTGCAGCAACGTTTGGAAAAACAAGCGATCATGGTCGATTAAATTATCCTATCTGGCAGAAGTGCGGCTTTAACTTAGTTTAGGGACTTTGAACAGAGAAGAATCCTCCAAACACCACTTGAGGGACTGTGGAGAGCCAGGACGGCTATTTCCAAGCATTTGTACGATGCAGATGTAGCACAAAGCCGCTTTTCCTCTGATGGTGTCAGAGCTTTTGGGAAGTAGTTTTTCCTTTTCTTCAGCTGCGCCTTTGGGGTGACTTTGAAGGTAAATCTCTTTACGGAAGGGATAGACCCCACCAGGCCCTGTTGCACAGCCACGGTGAATAATTGCTGTCACCTGTTACGTGGCCTTGATCCTTCAGCCTGGAGATCCTGTTTATCTGCAGCTGTCAAGGTGTGCTGATCAGGAATCTGCTTCCTGCAACGCGGTCTTCTCTCTGGCTGGGAAGAGAGGTTAATTAAAAAAGAAATAGAGCTGCCAAAAGTGAGTTATTGAGCTCCGTGGTTATCTTTGGACTTCGGACCAATATATCTCAGAATTATCATGGGAGGGGGGTTGGGGGGATCCTCCAGTCGGAGTCCTCCGGCGACCGTTCATCACCTGGTAGAGGAGTAGGCAGTATTTGCAGATAACGGAGTCCTGAATCTTAAATAGGACAGGGCTTGAATGAAGACTCCCTTCCCGTTTTCAGTCAGACGTCTGATTGGAGGTAAAGGGTTAGATACACAGGCCTCACAAAATGACTGAGAGCCGAGAATGGTTCAGACAAGTTGCAGTTTTTAAAAATCCCGAGTGTCAATGTTCATATATTTCTTCAGTGCGAATTTGTGCTGTTTATCCTGAAATCCAAAACATTCTAGTTTGATTTAGTAATTCAATTTAGTGTCTGCATGATTCATTTTCTCAAAAGAAAATTCATTTGGGTTGTTTAGATCTGCAGCTGGCTTTCATCTTCATTTTCCTGTTCTTGCATGTTTTTTTTCCTATCCCACTGTAAATTTCCATTTTTCTCTAGCCTATATTTTCTCAAGCTCCTTATAATCAAGACAAGTGAAGCTTTTTATTTGCTTTTTTCAGATACTAGACACAATTGCTTGGTATGTGAAGCAGTTCTTTCCTGGGTTCATTTTTACTATCGTTTACGTTCAGCTCAGTGACTGACTTCTACTTCTGCCCTGAATTCATAGCTGTTTAGGATCCAATTTAGCTCTTTCTTCCTCTTGACTTTTTTGTTTCTCGAAGCTCCTCGCATTTACCTGCTGTTTGAGCCACACCTGCTATATCTGTAAGGGAGACCTTTTATACTTGGATGCCATTTACACATTTATCAAGTAATATATTCGACAGGCTTTGGTTAAGCTCCCACTATGTGCATCATAAGTACAATAATTTCTCAAAAATGAGTTGAATGTGCATTTTAAATGCCAGCAAGCTTGAAGAAAATAAGGGAGGATGCTCTAAGCGCCTGCTGCTGGAAGTGTGGGCCCTGGCGCTGCCGCATGGGCCTCACCTGGGAACTTGTGGAAAATGCAGAGTCTCGGGGCCCACCCAACTCCACTGAACCAGAGTCTGAATTTATTAAGATCTCAGGTGATTTGTTTGCATTTTAACGTTTAAGAAAAATGTGCATGGGTGTATAATAACATTTACTTATTTATTTATCTATTTATGTATTTATAGTTGGTATACAGTATTATAGTGATTAGTCATTTTTTTCAGTTACAGTTGACATTTAATATTGTTTTGTATTAGTTGCAGGTGTACAGCATAGCGGCTACACATTTATATGATTTATGAAGTGATCCCCCTGAAAATTCTAGTACCCACCTGGCACCATATACTGTTATTACAATATCATTGACTATATTCCCGATGCTGTACTTTATATCCCCATGACTACTTTGTTACTGCCAATTTGTACTTTTAAATTCCTTCACCTTTTTTACCCAGCCCCCCAACCTCCCTCCCATCTGGCAACCCTCATTTTGTTCTCTGTGTCTATGAGTCTGTTTCTGTTTTATGTGTTCACTTATTTTGTTCTTGAGATTCCACATATAAGTGAAATCATATGGTTTTTGTCTTTATCTGACTTATTTCACTTAGCATAATACCCTCTAGGTTCATCCCTGCTGTGGCAAATGTTAAGATCTCATTCCTGTTTGTGGCCAAATAATATCCCATTGCATATACAGGTGGAGGAAAAGAAGGTTTACAGTTGGTTGTTTGTATGGAAAATAATGCCATAATTAATCAATAATAATGCAAGAATAAACTGTTTCACATACTCACAACTGTAGACCTCCTTTGTCACTCAGTATGTGCCACGTCTCCTTTATCCACTCGGTGATCTGACATTTTTATACTTTACAGTGCGGTCACCCACTAATTCTGGCAGTCCCCTGTTACCGTGCCAAACTTATCACAATATTTGGTCTCTGTTCTCTGAGTCTGTTTTTTGTTGTTGTTGTTGTTCATTGGAGGTTTTTAAAATAATAACATTTTGAGTATGCATTGGTAGATTTTAATTATTTGATCACTGTGGCAAAAATGTGCCCATGTAGGATACCGCATGAGTTTTGTTCGTGAGGCAGAGAAGCTCAGCGGGATTCTAAGGCTCCCAGATCAGAGTGACATGTTGCAGAGGCTCTGAGCCAGGCTCACTTTTTTCGATTTGTTCACAGTACACCAGGGAGCATGCAGTGTAAATTGGAAAGCATGACTGAGTCCTCCCGGCCCTCTGACAAGCCACACACTTGGGAGTGTCCCGAGAGGTCAAAGTATGGTCTTTGTGTGGTTGTTTAGCCATGTGAGTCCCATTTGTATGGCTTCTAACAGAGGCTCACCCTCCCAAGAGTGTGCTCGTGAAAATATTATAATAAAAACACTGAAATAAAATTCGCATCCACGATCCATGCAGCTGGGGGTGGTTGTAATGGGGAGCGGAGAAGTGACAGAGACAGATGGAGCCAGGGTCTGACAGGGGAGGAGCAATTCATGTTAGTGTGACCTTGGAGCATAAAAACATCTGGGAAGTAAAACAAGCGAAGCCGACTGCAGATGTAAACCTTTGCCAAGACTGTGTAAGAAAGGTGCAGTGAGGAATGGGAGCGGAGGCCTACCTCCCTCTTCCCGGCCTCCAGCTTGGAGACTGGAAAAAAAAACCAACCTCAGAGAAACCCTATTGCTGCACATGGGGAGACTGACCATATTTATAGACATGTATTAAGTCTGATCTTGCCCAGTTCCCCTTTGGTGGAAGGAGAGTGGGTGGAGCTGCCGTGTGATGTGAGAGCACGTGAACCTGCAGAGCATTCAATCAGCTTCTAGAGTCTGCAGAATTTGGAGAAGTCATCTGCAGAGACAGGAACAGGGGGACTTGCGAGGATCAGACAGGGAAACAGTAGGACTGGGAGAGTGTGAAGACTTAGAAACAGAAGGAAGGCCCTTTCCTCACTGGCCAAGGAATAGCACCAGAGGTCTGAAGGAAAGAAAAGATATTGTGCAAACGCAGCTCCTCTGGCCCCATCAGCTTCTAATGCCCAGTTGTGGGGTCGACTATGAGGTCAGCGGTGTCCCTTTAGCTTCTTCTGGGCCTCTTATCCCAGCAGAAACAGACAGCTAGGCAGTGCACAGTGGCACCTCTGCTTCCTGGAGGTCACAGCACCCCCATACTTCTGCTGTGGGCCCTCCACCCAGGCTGTTCTCTGGGTCCCTGCTGCTCCTGCTGTCTGCAGTCTCTTCTCCTCCTGGGCCCTGGAGGTGCTCCCAAACCCCACACGTGATGCTGGCCATGCTTCTTAGCACCTTCTTCCTACTCTTTCGCCTGTGTCCATCTCGTTTCTGCAGCATCAGCCCACAAACATCCTTGAGTGAATATAAACCTATTAATAAACATTTCTGAGGAGTTATATTCAATATGTTTCTAAACCATATGCAAGAATATATATGTAAATGTAAAATATATGAAATATTATACACATGTAAAACAAAATATGTATTAAAGTATATATAAGAAAATATCAGAATATAAAAAGTGGAAGAGGTGGAAGCATTATTAAAATAAATGTTTTCTTCCCACAACTCTGTCTATTCCCTTGACCAAGCCTGGGAGTGCACCTACACCTTTTGGAGACCCCTGCTGGCCAGGAGCTGCACCTTGGCTTCCCTCACCTCCTGACCGGCTCCACCTTACTAATATCCAGGGTCCACAATACCCAGGGTCAAACTTCCTTGAGAATCTTTAGCTGAAAAGACTGACTTTCTGGCTTCCTCTCAGTACCAGAGGTCGGGGATAAATAAGTACCTCAATAATCTCACACTGCCTCTGCTTGCTTCTCTGATCAAGGAGGCATTCTGTCAAATTCCAGCTCATTTCAGAGCAGATCTGGGAGTAGGTATGCCTCTCAGTGACAGCGTGGTGACACCCCCAAAGGCAGTAAGTCCTTGTGAATTGGGAGAGGCTGGGTTTCTGAGATACTTGAGGATATTGAAAATGAGGAGGAAGTCAGGAAGTTCTATTGCAAATGAGTCATGGGCTTTCGTCAAATGTGTATGCAATTAAATTTATGTATAGGCCAAAACAAATTATGAAATGCTTCACCAGTATTTGAGAGCAAAGGTTAGACATGAATCCTAAGTCATGGAAAAATGCCACTCAAATTAGTACCAAATTCCTGAAAATATTGTTTATCTTTATGCTTAGTTTCCTCATCTGTTGATTTGCAAATAATAACCTCATTAGATCCTGCAGGGTTCTCACTAGGATAATTCAATGTATTTATCCAAAGGAAATAGTCATTTGTTCCGCAGTTAAACAGCTGTGAAAGTTTTTTGGAGGGCATATCATAGGGGACAAGCCTTTTGCCACACCCACATGAGCTCATTTTGGAACCGTGGACCCAGCTGCAGCCGGTGCACAGCTGTCGGGCATTCCCCAGTGGCGTGACAGCCATGGCACATTCAGGTCTCTCTGAACTCGACCCTTCTGTCCATGTCCCCTCAGTCATCCCCACCTTCCACAGCATCTCACTTAGGAAAGGGCTGGGCAGGCTCTCCCTCCAGTCTTCCCTTCACTGCTCTTTCTGGAATACTTCAATTCATTTTTAGGTATTTGTGTAAGAAGAGGCCTACCCCCGCCCCCATTTTGGTAGGATTAATGTCTTAATACTTTAAAAGCATAACTGTGGGCAGGAAATGGGGAGGTTGTAGTTGGATGGCAGTCCAATCACAGTTGGGGATGCATTTGTGTTTTGAGTCAGGAAATAAATGTACAGTGATGTCACAGGTGCTTCTTGAATTATGGCCTGATTTTTCCGCAGGTATCATATTTCCATTGGCAAGAAAAAAGGTTGTTTGGAGATGTCGTTTTGCCTTCATTCTATATTATATTCTCTGGGAGTTTTCTGTTTTGCTTTCCTTAACATTAGAAGCTCAACTTCAGGAAAATACGGAGTTATGCATTTTGTCTTTTGACTGGGTTAAAAAAATAATATATTCAAGCTCTGAGTTAGTATTTTGATCTTCACCTTGAAAAAAATGAAATAATAATGAAGTTAGTGCTTTGGAATTGTCTTTTAAGCATACAGATATATTGATTTGAAATATCTGAATTGAAATATATCCATATCTCTATCTGCATATGTATTCCTCAAATACTTATTGACTGCTTCCTCTCTCTCTAGCATGTTCTAGAAGCTGAGAGTAATACTGTTGAACAAAACAAAATGCCTTTCATATGGAGCTTATTGTTATTTGGGAGGGGGTAGGACACAAAACAGTAAATAAATGAATAAGATTATTTCAAATATTAAGGCAAAGAGAAAAACAAAGCAGATGTGTTCATCATGGTCCCAGCATGAAACAGGGAGTACTTAAATTATGATAATTTGATGTAGGAGACCGTTCTTCATGGCGTGGGCCCAGCTCCCACTTGGAGACACACAGGACCCACGCCCACAGATAGGTTCTCCCATGGGGAATCAGGCCTGCAATGTACCTAGGCCACTTTGAGTCTTGCTCTTGCTAAAAAACTCCCTAACCCTGAATGGAGGGCATTTACTGCAAAGTAACTTCCTAAAATCCATGCAAAACCTTCCAAGGATGAGTGTAACCAGTTCAACCACTTTTGCCTTTTCATTTGCAAATATCCCTCTTCTGTGATGTGATTAGCAGCATTGGCTCATTTGTTTTCTGTAAAAGGTAGCCACCTAAAGTGAATAGCGAATGAGGACCATCATGTAATGTGCCAAGAAACTCAATAAAGGCCGGTCACGGCAAGGGCCATGGCTTTTGCTCCCCTTGAGAGAAAAGCCATGCTGTCCCTTTTCCTCCACTGGACTCAGCAGTCCTTGTGAATGTCTCATTTCATCCATAATGATGTGGACACTGCAGTCCGGTGTCTGTATCAATTTGAGAACAGTTTAATACAAGTTCTATTTATAAGGATATGGGCAAGGACAAGATAAGGAGACCTTATAAATTAGTTCAGTACCTTGAAGGTGATAACAGAGCACACCCTGAAATGAAGGACCCAGTTACCCCAAAGACAGAGAGGCTCCGTGGAGATGGCTGCTGTCCAGGGGCCCTGACCTGCAGTAGGGTCTCAGCCAGCTCTTGTGCCTCTGCAGGAAGGAACTAGGGAAGGAGGTTGCCAGCCTGATAGGCTCCCTGTAAGCTTGACCCCATCAAGAGTCACATGGAGAAAGAGCCACATGATGTAACTCGTACGTGTCAGTTTTCTAGGGCAGAGAGCCAGTGGGAGAAAGGTGGACTCTGTCAATCTAGGGGCCTGGGGCGGTGTGTGTGTGTGCGGAGGGGATGGAGATATCCAGAGGGAAATGGAACATAATATGTGGGGTGTACAATGGGTGGTGGACTAATATGTCATATTGCTTCTGCCACAAGTGTGCCTATGGTTTATTCAAGGTGTTCAAAAATAAGTTTATGAAAAGACAACTAGAAAAATAAAACTGGTTATAGGTGATAAAACTGTTATATACCATAATGCTTATATTTGAGAACAGGAAGTGATTGTTTCTGCTTTGGAAGATGAGGGATCATTTCAGGGACCAAGTGCAAATGGAATTGAGTTTAAGGAATGGATAGATTGTTACTAGTTGGGAAAGAAGAAGGAAACATTCCAGGACTATAAAATACCATTGGCCAAAATGCCCAGGTGGGACACATTTTAGGAACAATTTGACTATGAGTCCTTTCAGACTCATAGACTTGTAATGAATATAAACCTCCCCCCTTCTAAACACCCACTCAGTGTAGAAATCACATCTGTAGGAACCGGCTAGCTTCCTTTCTTCTTCCCTCTCTGTTGCTCTTCCCCCTCCTCCTTACCTCTGTGCCTTTCAACAAGCATTTATTGAGCATCCACAATGCATACAGTTGCAATAAGCAAGCAATGAGACTTCTCCCTAATCAGTTAGGGAGTTTAGTTTCCGTCTCATAATCCAGAGGGTCTCTCAGGGATTGAACAAGATGGTGACACTGAGAGCTACCGCTGAACACTTTGCATATCTGACACTGCTTATTAAAGGAGACTTGGTCTGTGTTATGAAGAATGCATTAGAGACTTAGGAGAAAGGGTACTGAAATGATCTTCTGTATTTTGTCCTACAAAAGTACTTTTGACTGTTTTAAAAAATGTGCTCATTTGCTGAACTAGTAAATTGGTTGGATAACCTACTGCATATTAAGTGTATCTAAGATTTTAATTTTGCAGAAATTATGGACGAGGAAGATTTTCTTAGTGGATGACCCGTAGAGACTGAGTTTGGGTCCAAAGTGATTTCCTTCTGCTCCATGGAAACACCTCCTTCTCATTCTCCTTTCTGGGATTCCAGACCTCAGCTCAGCAGTAACCCAGGCAGGTTAAGGCTTCTACTGGATGGCAGGAAATTGAGAAAAGCAGCCAGACTGAGGAGCGGGGGTACCTTGGGAGGCTCAGCTCCAGGAGAGGCTGAGATCTCAGGGGGTGGAGTGTTGGTTCCACTCCAGAGTAGCTGGGAAATCTGACTTTGCACTGTGCCCTCAGAGATATGTTTCCTTAGAGGCTTGCAGTGGTTTCTCTTCATTTCCTATGTTGACAAGACAGGATTCATTTGGAAAAAGAGCTTCATGGTGATTCATGGTTAGCTAGTGTGTGTGTGTGTGTGTGTGTGTGTGTACGCACTTTAAGCTCTTTAGGAACTGAATTTCCCTTATAACTTTCAAGTATTTTCTTTTGAATTTCAGGCTAGTTTCAACAAATAAATTAGTATAAAAATAGTGATGGCCGACATTAGCAAAGGGCAATATATTTTGT
This sequence comes from Trachops cirrhosus, assembly GCA_028533065.1. Lineage (NCBI taxonomy): Eukaryota > Metazoa > Chordata > Mammalia > Chiroptera > Phyllostomidae > Trachops > Trachops cirrhosus. Next base: position 19,564,151 of record CM052545.1, on the reverse strand, counting down.
TTTCCCTGCACAATGTATATGAATTATAGCTTGGTCTCCTATTAAAGTTTTACCTCAAGAACTATTAACCTTCTTGGGTGCTAGTCTTAATTAAATTCGTTCATTAAATGTAGCTCAGACACCATCATAATATTTAAATTGAAGTAATCATTGGGCAGCAAATGAGATGCTATTAATGTGATTTGAAAATGATGTAGCTGAATATATTTCACACAGGAGAGAAGTGTTTTAAATTTGCATTTCTACCATGCATAACTGGAATCTAGGTTTTGGAGAAGTTAATGTTAAGGTGATACTAGGGTTAACTCTCATTTTTTAAGTTGCTTTCCAAGGTTAATCCCATATCAAATGCATGCAGAATTGAAAGATAATTTTGAGCAGAGTTCTAGGGACTGCCCATGACACAGGTGGTCTGAAGGTGAGGGGTGGGCTGCATTCAGGGGTTGGGAGCAGCAGGCAGGGTTCAGGTTCAGAAACTCTAGCCTTTGGAAGGAGGTGGGAGAAAGAAGGGTTCAGAAAGAGGAGAAAGGGCAGGATGTAATAATGGGAGTGCATGGAGACAGGCTTTTGCCCTGTCCCTCCACTCAAAAAGGGTTCCCCAGGGACTGCTACTGTGGAGCTTGCAATGAAGCAGGCTGTGCAAGCATTGGAACAGTGGCCTTCCAGATCCCGGAGAGAGGGAGTGCTGTACATAAGACCAGGCGTGGGGGAGGGGGTGGAAAAGACTCAAGTGTGTGTGGAAGAGCTCACGGGCGAAGCGGGGATGTCAGAATGTGTGTTCTCGGTGTCTGATGGAAACTTACCAGAACCACTTTTTGTGACCAACTGCATGATATGCTCTAAAGCATGTGGAAGAGCAGAGTGTCCCTGGGACTTTTAAGTTCCTAAGTTCTTGTCAACAAGAAGGAGAGAAAGGTTTTCTAAGTATACTCCGTCTGGAATGCCTTCTCTGTGCTGGAGTCATCTGGAGTGGAGTTACCGCCACGCACCTGCAGAGCCTCTGAGTTTTTCTCCTGGTGAAGTAGATTGGGACTGACATAAAAAAAGAGGGAAACATAGTAGCCTTTTTGCAGGAAACTAACAGAGACCAGACGTAAGACTGTTGTTGAACCAGAAATTAAGATAGATATGATTCAGCCTCTTAAAGTCAGATCTGTAATAAGTGAGAAAGTTCCCATGATGGGGGGGGGAGGGCAAAGAGCCCTTAATTCCAAGCAAAAGACCCTGTGGGCCCAGAATTTGGGCATTTGAGTGTGTATCCTGTCTTCTCCCACATTGTCCTAAAGGGGGTTTTTCTGCGACCATTTATTCTCTGGCTCATGGCAGGCCCCAGTCAGTGTGGGACAGCTTCAGACTGCCAAGGACTTGGGGAGTGTGGGCACCTCCATGTTTCTGGCAGGGTTTGCTAGCCAGCTGTGTTCGTGAGGGAGCGGATTTGGGGAGCTGGTATCATTCTTCTCTAGTGAGAGATGCAGACCCCAGAGGAGGGGAAGATTGGAACCTGATGCTGACTGCTTCCTTTCCAAGAGAGACACTTAGATCCCAGCTCCAAAATTTGTTAGAAGAAACTTTGGTGAATGCAGTCATGTGCAGTCGGGAAATTGGTAATGTCGCCAACACAATAGCAGAAGAAGAAAGGAAGATGGGATCTGTGCTACAAGTCAGAAGAGATTCACTCGCCACAAGCAAATATAACTCATGATCCCTCCGAGAGAAAAGTATGTAATAGATTTGTCAGGAGTCCAGAAAGTTTTCTCGCAGTGAGATGTAATGAGATAAAGACGTTTAATCAATAACATTCCTGTGTGGTGTTGGCTCCCACAAGAAAAACATTAAGGGCGATCATTTGCACTTCCGGCCACAACAGAGTAGTCCTCCCACCATAAACAACTATAAAACCCGACAGAAAAGATGAAGCAACTGTTTTCAGGTGTTAGACAATAGACAGAGTAGCACTGAGACTCTGGAGCAAAGAGAAACAGGTGAGATGAACCCCTCATTTGCCCTGTCTCAGGGCCCTTCTGTCATTGTGCAGAAGCGAGGAGGAGCCAGAGACAAGCAGCGGTCTTGCTGATCTAAGAGGTAATGATTGGGCCTTGGGGGCTGCTAAAACTTTGTGGGTAGCATGCTGGAGGAGAAGGATTTGCTCAGAGGGGACCCACAAATCTGTGTGGGCGCTTATGCCAGGTCGGGGGCCCTGGCCTGGGCCACGCACATGCCAGCCAAGGCTGTGAGGTGTAGCAGGGAGCACTGGCTGTGGGGATGAGAAGTGACGACCCAGAGGATCGAGTTTCTCCAGCGCTAAGAGATACTGGAGGCTTATCACAGAGGTGGGGAGACCTTGCTGAGCAACTTGGACATTCTTTTGAAATCATAGAAATTTCACACCCTGGGAGTAAGAACCATGCCTTCAAGTTAAGGGCCACACCCTAAGAATAAAAACACCACCTCTTGAAAGGAAAACAGCATAATTCAAGCTCTTTACAATGTGTCACACACCGTACCCAGTGTGCAGTAAAAATTTTTTCCAAACATGTAAAGAGGCAGGAAAATGTGAGTCAGAGAAAAGTAGACCTCAAGATGAACCAGAGGTTAGATTTCGTAGACAGGGGTTTTAAAACAGCTATTATAAATATGTTCAAGGACTTAAAAGAAAGGAGGTTTGAATGAGGGAACATATGGGGGATGTCAGTAAAAAAGTAGAAACTATAAAAATGATCTAAATGGAAAATCTAGAAATGAAAAGGATGCTATCTGAAATACAAAGTGCAATCTGAGAAATGGAAAGAAAAATGAAATTTTAAAAAAATGAACAGTGCCTTAGTGACATGTCGGACAATAGACAGGGTGTTCTTATGGAAAATAATAGAATAATTAATAAGTAATACAAGAATGAACTCTGTATTCACGTCCTCACAACTGTAAACTACTTTTGCCACACTCTGTAATGTATCACACACATAATCAGAGACCTGGGAAGAAGAGAAGGAATGGGGCAATACAAAATATGTGTATTTGAAAAATAAGTCTAATAGTCCTCAGATTTGGAGAAAAACATCAATTTACATACCTAAGAACATCAGCTAATCCCAAGCAGGGTAAATAAAAAGTGAAATACACTTGGGTACATCATCATTTAACTGCCAAAAACTAAAGATAAGGAGAATACCATGAAAGAGGCCAGAGAGGGGAAGGGAAGAAAACATATACACCAGGGAAGAAGAGTTAAAAGATAAACTATATCAATAATAAACATAAGAAAGTTGGTGTGACTTTGTCTTCTCAGGTGAAGTAAACAAAAATTATTACCACAGATCAAGAGGGATGTTTCACAATGACAGAAGGACAGTTAACCATGAAGACATAATCATTCTAAATGTGAATGCATCTAATAATAGAGTTGCAAAATCTGACAGAACTAAAGGGAGAAATAGTAAAATATACAAGTTGGAGATTTTAATAGCCCTTCTGAGTAATTGATGGATTCAGTAGAGTCAAAAGCATATAGATTTAAACACCTCTCTTCCCCACTTGGCATTTATAGAACCCTATATCCAACAATCGAAAACACACATTGTTTTCTAGCATACACGGAATGTTCAATATCAGAGGTCTTATGCTGGCCCATAGAAAAGTGTCTTCACATTTAAGAACTTCAAACCATAGAGACCATGTTCTCTGGCAACAGTGAAATTAAGTTGGAAATCATATCAATAGAATTTCTAGGAAAAAACACAAATATTTGAACATTAAGTAATACTCTAAATTATCTATATGTACATGAAGAAATTGAAAAGGAAATTAGAAAATATTTTGAATAGAATGATAATAAAAATATAGCATTAAAATTTGTAGAATGCAGTTAAAGCAGTTATAGAGGGAAATATATTGCTTTACATATTTCTATCATAAAAGAACAAAGTTCAAGATAGAACAAATTAGTAAATAGAATTATAAAGAGAAAAACAAAATTTCATAATGTAGAACATAAATATTAGAGAAAATTACCATGTGAAAGTTTCTTTGAAAAGATTAATAAAATTGGCCCCTAATGAGAATAATCAAGAAAAAAATTAAAAAATAAATTATCAATAAGAAAGAAAATGAGGATATTACTGCAGATTCTATGTATGCTAAAAAGATTATTATACAAAACTTTATGTCAATAAATTTGATAGCTTCTTTGAAAGAAAAAATAACCAAATTTATAAAACTGACACTAAAAGAAGCAAAAATCTCAGTAACTCTAGATCTATTCAAGAAATAGAATTTATAATAACTACCCACCCCTCTCCCTCAAAATGAAAAGGCTCCAGGCTCAGAAGGTGTTATGGGTGAATTTCATCAGGCATACTAGAAATTCATGTTAATCATACATAAACTAAATAAAGGGTGTGGGAATGTTTTATAGCTCATGTTGTAAAACAACTCATGAGGTAATCCTGACTTAAAACCTGACCAAGACATAAGTAAACGGAGTTATAATGAGTATATTTAATGAATATAGCTTTAAAAATCCTCAACAAAACAGTAGAAAATCAAATCTAATAATATATGAGAAGTTGATAAAATCAAATAGGGTGTCTCCCCGGAGCACAGGGTTGCTCAGGTTTGAAAATCAATGTAAATTAGCCACATTGACAGAATACAAGGAAAAATTTATATAATCACCTCAATAAATTCAGAAAACATATTTGACAAAATTCAACACTTTTTCCAGATTTAAAAAAAATGAAACCTGTTGTCAACAAAGTGGATATAGGACTTGATAAAGGGCATCTACAAAAAAGTTATAGCTAACTTCATTCTTGACAAGAGACATGATGCTTTTCTCCTAACATAAGGAAAAAGCAAGAATGCTTATTTTCATCACTCTTATTTATTTATTTAAAATATTTTATCTTTATTTATTTTTAGAAAGAGGAGAAGGGAAGGAGAAAGAGAGGGAGAGAAACATCAATGTGCAGTTGCCTCTCGTGTGCCCCCTACTGGAGGCCTAACCTGCAACCCAGGCATATGTCCTGACTGGGAATCAAACCAGTGACCCTTTGGTTTGCAGGCTGGCATTCAATCCACTGATCCACATCAGCCAGGACTCATCGCTTTTATTTAATATTGTACATGATTGTCTTTAACAAAACAGTAAGACAAGTTAAAAAAAAAGGCAAAAGATTGGAAAGGATGAAGTAAAACAGTCTTTATTCATAGGTTACATGATTGCTTATATAGAAAACCTTAATAAACATGTAATAATTAATAAGCAGATTTAGCAAGATCACAGGATATAAAGTCTATATACAGAAAGCAAGTATTTTTCTATGTATTTGCAATAAAAATAGTGAATGAAATTTTTAAAATTCAACTTTTAAATATTATCAAAATTAATATACTTAGAAATAAATTTAATAACAATGCATAGGTCCTTTAAAAACTATAAAACTTTGCAGAGAGAAAACAAAGATCTAAATATATAAACATATAATGTTCATAGACTAGTATAGTTAACACTTTTAAGATGTTCTTTCTTCCCAGATTGAACTACAGTTTTATCAGAGCCCCAATCAAGATTCCAACAGACTTGTCTGACAAAAGTTGCAAATTGATTATAAAATCTGCATAGAAGTATAAGGGATCTAGAATAGCCAAACATTTTTAGAAGAAAAAATTGAGAGACTTGCTCTAACTGATTCAAGACCTTGTATAAAGCTATATTAATCAAAAAAGTGCACTATTGCCATAAAGACAGACAAATCAGTAAGACGGAATTAGAATTCAGAAAGATATCCTCATAATTGGTTTTCAACAAAGTTATCAGGGCAGTTCAATGGTGAAAAAAAGTCTTTTCAATAAATCACTGTGGAATAATTGGATATCTGTAAGGGGAAAACTTGGCCACAATTTCACATCGTACACAAAAAATTAGTTTGAAGTTGCTCATAGACTGAAATGTAAAAGAGAACGCTTTCAAACTTCTAAAAGGAATCACAAGAGAATATTTTGCACTCTTGAGGTAGGAAAAGATTTCTAAGAGAGGACCCAAAAAAACCCAAACCATAAAACAATAACAAAAAATCGGATAAAATTGAACTTCATAAAAATCAAAAAGTTCTGTTCATTAAAAAATACCATTAAGAAAATGAAAAGGTAAGATGCATATTGGGAGAGTACATTTGCTATCTTGTAATAATCAGTAATAAAATATCAAACATGTCTATAAAAGGTAGGCAGAATACTTGAGTAGACACCTGACAGAAAAAAGAGATACGTAGGAATGTCCAGTAAATCTACGAAAAGTGTGTGTGGGCTCAATACGGGACTCCCCCACCACCTGAGACCAGGGCTGACAGCCTGGGGCCCCTGGCCGGAAGGAATGTGTATTGTTCTGGGAATGGATTGTAACTCCCTCCTTATCTCTTTCTGGGAGCTGCTTCTTGTCCTGTGACTGCTTCTTGACCTTTTCCTTCTGCACGTACACACTGATGTAATGTAGCTCCGGGCCACACGTAGGTTTGTGCAACCTGGACCGGCGCTGCCTTTGTCTGGGGATCTTATAACAAGCCTCAGACTGGAGGAGGTGCGGTCTCTCTTGCACAGACCCACATCGCCAGTCCTCCAGGTGGTTTTTTTCTGAATATCATGACCACATAAGCAGCTCCCTGGTTTGGGGCCCCTGTGCTGCAGTGTGCAACGTGTCAATGTAAGAAACGTCCAGACCTGTAAGAATTTTATGAATTTATCTGAGCCAAACTGGTGACAATTGCTGGGAAGCAAAATCTCAATGGATTGAGAAAATACTCTGGAAAATGGCAGTTGTACAGCTTACTATATACATCAGAATCAATGCGGAAGACGTAGGGGGGTTACAGGAAATACACTGGTGATAGGTTAGGGAGGTGGGAGGAAGCAAAGCAGAGAAATCTCTGGGATTGGATAAAAAGTGAAAAGAATAGCCCTGGCTGGTATAGCTTAGTGGACTGAGCGCAGGCCTTCGAGCCAAGGCATCACAGGTTTGATTCCCAGTCAGGGCACATGCCTGGGTTGCAGGCCATATGCCCAGTATGGGGTGTGCTAGAGGCAACCACACATGGATGTTTCTCTCCCTCTCTTTCTCCCTTTCCCATCTATCTAAAAATAAATAAATGAAATCTTTAAAAAAAAAAGTGAAAAGAATAGACACATACCAGTACTACTTTTACACAGTGGGTATACGATAGTTAACAGTTAACAATTAACATGATAATAATAACAATGAAGGGATTTGTGGTCTCTGCTCTTGTGTTGTGGTTGTTCTTTGAGAGGTGGAGGGAGAAAGGAAATTACTTTGACATTCCAAACATGTGTTATCATTGATGCAAAAAAAGACAACAGGCTCAGTTAAGGGGACAATTGACCTTTCTTAGAAAAAAATACCAGCCTGGGACATGACTACCCGCTATGAACTACTTTTAGTTAGAAAGTTTTAATTTCAGACCATCCTATCTGGTTACTTTAGGTCTGAGTTTGTAAGGCTGCCAGGCAGGCCTCCGCTGAGCTTGTCAGGTTTAGTATATGGCCCCTTTTTCGTCTACACACATCATTAATCATTAAGGAAATGAAAATTAAAGTCATAATATTATACTACTTTACATCCACTAGAATGGATAAAACTAAAGAGTCTGATAACATCAATCTGGATTAGGATGTGGGGTAGCTGGAACTGCTACATGTTGCTGGTAAAATACTTTGGGGGAGTATCTGGTAGTTTTTTATGAAGTTAAATATGCTATTATCTCATAACACTGCAATTCCATGGCTAGGTTTTCACCCCAGAAAAATGTCAACGTGTGTCTACAAAAAACACGTACCAAAATGTTTATAGTAGCTTCATTCACAATAGCTCCAAAATAGAAACAACACAAAGGTTCATGGTGAATGGAAAAATAAATTGTGCCATATAGCTTTAATGTAATACTACCCAGCAGTATAAATGAACGCTCTGCTGAAACATGAAACGCTATGGGTAAATTTCAAAAACCTGATGTTGAGTGAAAGAAACCAGACACAAAAAAGCACATATATGAGTTTATTTATGTGAAGATAATAAACTAGCAAAATTAACCATGGCAACACAAATTAAAATGGTGGTTGCTTACAGGGGTGGAGAGTGATTGAGTAGAGGAATAAGGGAACTTTCTGCGGTGACTGAAGTGCTCTATATTTTGATTTATGTGTTGATTACACAGGTATATGTGTATCTATATCTATATCTCTTTATATCTGTATCATTTATCTATATCTCAAAATTCATCTAACTATACCTTAAGGTCAATGCATATCACTGAGTAAAAATTTTACTATAATAGGGAAATGAAGAAAAAATGCTCAGAGTAAGAGACTGCTCTCTTTCATTTCATTTTCTGGAGCCACACACAGTCGGAAGCTGGCAAGTCAGGTGCATGGAGGGGTGGGCAGAGAATGATAGGTGGGCGTAGGGTAAAGGAAGAGGTGAACACGAGCACAGCAGAGCATTGGAGAGAAGGAGGGATCTCATAGCCGTCACGAGTATGAAACCTGGGGGAAAGGGAAGCATGTCTAAGAAGGATATTTAGGGAGTCCTGTTTGCTTGAAACAGTATGGAGACCCTTGTCTTCACTTCAAGAAACCCTGAAGCACTTCGATATTCTTCTTGGCTTTCAGAGTAGATCATGCTGCTTTTGAAAGTGTCACCATACTGAGACAAGGCATAAAAGGATTCAGGTTCTTAAGAGCTTCAGATAGCATGTACAAGGGTGCTTAACTCTCAATACTCTGACAGGTTGGTTGGGGGCATTGATACTGAGGAGTGTAGTGTAAATTTGTAAATTGCTGATTTCCTGGGTGAAAGGGGACTTTATAGGAAGTCTTCAGGGTCCTTATATCATCAATTAGTAAGGGATGATCTTGAGAGCCTAGTTGCTTTAAAGAGAAATCTTGCAAGTGTTTTATAAATGAAAAATCCCAGTGATTTCTTTATAGGTCGCTAGTACAGTGTGAACCACCCTGTGGATTTATGTTCTCTTGCAACTTGTTCGTAGCATTTTGGAATTGCCTCTTTATTTCTTTGTTCCCAAGGGGACCGCTGGGTTTCCCTGACTGGTGTGAAACAGCCTGGAGCTAGGAAACCTCAGCAGAACATTCTGGGCGCAGCTGGAACTGACTTTGTTTATTGCTCAGCCCCTAAAGACCAACTACTTATGGATTCAGCTTTGGTGTGTGAATCCCTTGGCCACCAACTCCCCCTACTGGCCTGGAATTTGCATCTTACTACTCAACGCATTTCCCCATTTGGTGTGATTTTTTAAAAATCTCCTGAGAATATGAAGACAGCAACCACAAAGTGAAAGGTTTACTTATGACTAAGCTCCATAAAACTTAGTCATTACTGCATCCAGTCCCCATCACCCTGCCCACCTTTCTGTCTTTACCCTTCATACCTCCAGCCCTTCTGTTGTCACACGGAGACCCTAGTCTCAACTTCACATCCCAATGTATCACTTACAGCAATGAGGCACATCTCAAATAATGTGTTTTTTCCTAAATGCCGAGTATTTGAAATATTCCCGTAAAATATTTCTAACTATGAACAGATTTGTGCTTACTAGTCTTTCATATTTTGGGCGGCAGCTATTGTTAAAATCTTGCATGCCATTTGATTGGAAGGGAGGATTAAGAGCACAGGGGGAAGGGTGAGTAGGTAAACACTGAATAATTCTGAACAGTTCTGGGAATGATAACACATTTTAAAATCAACCCAGAGTTGATTTAAAATGGAAGGTTGCTTTCAGGCATGACAGTCTAGCATGTATAGCTCAATTTCTGTTTCCAGTTCTCCCAGAAGACAGATATCATGAAATCTTTCATGAAATTCCAAATCTGCTCTTAAGATGATGATTTTTGGAGGCATGGAAAAAGCCCACAAACACTGAGGGCTTACGGCGATAAAGGGGAAAATAAGTCTGTTTGCTATTCTCTTTGGGCCTAGTGAGAAGGAGGTGGACCGGGGAGTGGAGTCCTGACCAAGAATTTGATCATGTTTAAAGGAAAAACTGTCCTTCTGAAGGCTGTCAGTGTTGTGCTCCCAGACGTAGGGACCTGCAGCGAACAACCCCTATTAAACAAACTATCTTAATGAGCATTTGAATAGGCAAATCTAGTCTCAGGCTTTAGTTTTGAGTAGGAATGGAGAATTAACTTCTTATAGTAAATTAATATGACTTCAGTGATTGGGGCTGCCAGTCATTTAGGGAGAAGGGGACCTACTTGGGAGCTTCCTAGGGATGAGAAGGACTAAGAGTGATACTCTCACAGGGATAGCCTTATAAGGACTGGCATCAAATAACATTTAGGTTCCAAAAATCACTGAAGCACTTTGGGAGTTATTCCATATCATAAGCACAATATCCGAGACGCGCTTCATGGCTGAGCCCTGAGAGGTGTATGGCACATGGTGGCTGAGAACTGCTGACCTCAGGGCGACAACGGGGGCCTGCAGGTGTGATGGGTGAAGACGGGGGTGTGGGCAGGAAATGAGAACTGGGAATGCTAATAACCGAGTTTCACTGAGCGTTTACTCTGTGGCAGGCTTTGGGCACTGTCTGTGCATTATTTTATTGACTCTTCACCCTGGGAAGTGGCTAATAATCCCATTTGACACAATTAGTAAATGGTTCACTTCCTATTTAAATTCCTATTTAGTGCTTTATTCTTATAGGGTATAGAGAAAATTTATCATATAGAATTCTTTATTTGAATAAAATTAAAATCAAACCAACAGATATTGATTGGTCATAGCACAAGGCCTTGTAGGGACATAGATTTTAGGCTATTCAGCCTTAAAATAGAAGGTGATTCTGCCATTTGGGAAAACATGGATGAACCCAGAGGATGTTATGGTAAGTGAAATACTCCAGACACAGAAAGAAAATTAGTGCATGATCCCACTTATATGTGGAATTTAAAAAAGTCAGATACATAGAAGCGGAGAGTAGAATGGTGGTTACTCAGGGCAAGGAGGCGGGGGGCAGGGAATGGGGAGGTGCTGGTCCAAGGGCGCAAGGTTTCAGTTGTGTAGGATGAGTACATTCTAGAGGTCTAATGTCCAGCACGGTGGCATTAGTCAGTAATAATGTACTGTGTACTGGAAACTTGCTCAGAGAGTGGATGTCAGGTTCCCACTCACACATGCACACACACTTGTGAAGCCAACTGAAATGGGCACGTTAATTAGCTTGACTCTAGTAAGCCGCTCACTATGTATATGTATACCAAAACATGTTGCACATCGCATATATTGCATATGTGTATATATACACACACACACATACAGTTGTTACTTAAAATTTAAATTTAAAAATAAGATAGAAAGGTGAATGTATTGGATGGGACTCCTCACCCTCTCTAAAGTAAAAACAAAGAACAAAGCATATCTACTTCTACACCCATTTTTATCTTCTTTTCCAGTCTCTGTCCTTGGTCCACTCATAAATCCTTTGTTTTATACCTTCAGACTCTCCTCTCACCAGCTGTGTCCCTTCTACCTAGTTTTCCTCTGTCCAACTGAGAGACAAGAAGCTATTTTGAGACGGTGTGCTGGGTTTCCATTATTCATTTTTTTAGGATGAAGGAGAAGGGAGAATTACTTCTCGGCCCTTCCCTCATCTCATCTTAAGCTGTTACTGTAAAAACAGCATACAGAATGTGTTGGCAAAGGTGAAATATGGGTCTCAGGAGATACTATTTTTAAAAGAAAACCTCCAGTAAAAAGTAAATGTTTTGTCTCTCCTTGAGAAAGTTAACTATGGAATGAGTAAAACTTGGACCCTAGGGCTTAAAGAGTAAAAGAGTGCCCACTAAGGAGGGACAGTTGTCTGGAAAAACCAGAGGACACAGTGTCATGTTATTAAAGGTTTGTAGTAGTTTTGTGAAAAAACAAGTCTTATTTCATATGAAGCTGAAGAAGTGGAAGTGAACTGTTTTTATTTCATATGACGCAATATTTTATTTAAAATGGAGCTCATATTTTAACTTAAGCCATTTTCAGGAATACAAATGGGCTCCTTCTTGAATATAGAATAGATTTCCTAGACATAGACAGACCTAATTTCAAACACTTGGCTTAATTTATGAAAGAAGTTGAGGACAGAAATAGAGACAATAACCAGTCATTAAGTCGTAGCCCAAATTATATGTGTGGTGAAATAAGATTGGACAAATATATAAGATATTTTTGCCTAATAAATGTTCACTCATATAGCCGTTTATGTCCTTCTGCTATTCCAACTTTAATGAACCTTCTAGTGTCATTAAATAAAGCAGATATTTGACTGCACATTCTACTTCACAGTGCAATGTCCTTGCCTACTCTTAGCTTACACTACCTGCCTCTGTGCCCCCCCAACCCCACACAGTGTGGGTTAGATAGTCACGGCTCCGATTTTTTGTTAAGGCTGTTAATTTCACCAAAGATGCCTTCCTCTTCTCTTAGAGTACTCAATTCCTACCAATTCATTGAAATCCTTTTTAAACAAGTAAGGTTTAAGACACACAACTCAAATAGGGAGTGATCAGTATCATAAGAATGAAAGAATTCCTATGGGAATTCAGTGGAAAGGAAGATTACTTCAGCTGAGTGCATTAAGGGAAAGTTTCTTGGAAGAGGTGGCAACTGCCTTGGGCCTTTATATTAAAGAATGAACGAATTATGAGTAGGATTTGATCATATTGATGTAAAATGGGGAAGGAATTCCATGCAGGAAGAACAGCATGAGACAAATCCTGAAACAAGGAGTGTGTGAAACAGTTGATTGTATTTTTTGATGGGAACACATACATGCATTACAAGTGAAATAAAAGAAAATAGGTTATAAAGTTGGCTTAGTGACGCCATGGACACTGTGACTGCAAAGTGTTGGCATTGGAGACTTTACAGACTCGCTTCCCTTCTTGAGTTCAGAGCCAATTAAAAGATCTTAGGAGTCAACAAACTGGGACATTATTAGCACTAATGCTAATTAGAGACTCTTCTTTCAGACTGGTGGCCAAGTGAGCTTGCTAATTAGACAGAATTACCGAACAGACATGGGAAGCTAATTCAATGAAGAGAACCCGTTTCTTTTTTAAATAATCACTTATCATTCTCATACTGTCTTTGTCTCACCTCCTATGCATTATAATGTGAGGCCAATATTTTCCCCCCAAACCAAAGCTTTCAAGCCTAGATGCTGACTCGGAGCATTGTGGGGTGAGTTGAACCGCCATCTGAATGGGACTCAAGTCAATCTGTCGAGATTTTAACCCGCAAGGCATGCTTTGCTTTTGACTCATTTTAGCATCACGTTGCAAGTGATCTTTTGGTCTCTTCTTGCCTAAAAATACCTCCTAAGTTTGCATTCCTTGGCCAACTATCAGTCATACACCTGTTATGTTTATAATATCCATTCCTGTACAATGACATTAAGAAGTGTGTTTTGTGCTCTGCTTAATTAAAAGATTAACAAAGCTATAAAAAATTCAGAAAGATAAAATTCGGGAAAATGGGGAAGATGAACATGAAGTAGCTCAGTAAGACAGAGGCAGGAAGAATTTAGTCCATGGAGTAGAATCTGCAAGATCATATACATGCATGAGAGCTGGTACCATCGTCAGGGTGACAAGATTCCTGAAGTTGCCCGGTTAAAACACTCCTGGTGCCCAGGAGAAGCATTGCCTTTCCTGGAACTAAAGCCTGTGGGAATTTTTCCTGTACGTTCTTTATAAAAGGGAACACTGAAATGTATTAAAATTTCCTTTAAGCAGGGGTGTCCAACCTTTTGGTGTCTCTGGGCCACAGTGGAAGAAGAGTTGTCTTGGGCCACACAATAAATACACAAACACTAACAAAAACAACAAATTTCATAACATTTTAAATAAATTTATGATTTTTCATTCATAGCCTTCCTGGGCCACATATGGCCTGCAGGTCGCGGGTTGGACACCCCTGCAAAGAGTATGCTTACGACAAATACACAGTTGTAAAAGTGTTTGAAGTGGGGAGGCAGGGAGGCAGGGCTGTGCAGCCCGTGCTTCCAGTAGACCTACGTGCACCATCTTCTCTTTTCCCTCATGAAGGCAAAGCTGCTGAATGGAGTCTCAGTTTCCAAACCTTAACGTTTGCCAACTGTGATTATGATGCCTTTGCGGGTGTGCAAACAGCATTAACTACATTTCTGAAGGTCAGAGTCCACACTAGAACTCATAGCCTGAAGTTCCACTGTGGCTGCAACCTCACTTGGCCTTCCCACTACTTGTTTTCTTGCTAGAATTTTTCAGACCCGCTGGGCGCCCTGGACTTTAGAGCGCACGTGATTGTGTTTGTATCTGAGAGCATGCCCTTCCCCTGGCAGGACCTCCAGGCACAGATTTAGGGTAGCTTTTTGTCTTACAAAACATGTACAGGAGACGTACAACGACAAGAAAAAGTGTCATGATTCTAATTTACGATACTCATTCCCAAAAGGGAATATGATGTTTAAAATGAATCCTTAAAAAAATTCAACAACCAACTCCCCTTTTTTGACTCTGTAGACATTTCAAGGTGTCCTCTGTGGGTGGAGTAGGGAGAAGGTAGCCCTTAAAATCACATAACATAGAAGATACATATATACACACACACACATACATATATGTGTATGTGCGTATAGAGAGAGAGCCTGATATACATGCACACACACAGAGATATTGAGCCTCAGATAGATATATATGTATATCTATCTCAAGCTCAATAGAAAACACTGTTGACAAAAACATATTTAAAAAGTAAAGTTTGCCATGAGTGCATCCCAAGAGAGAACACCTGTTAGGAGTTTGGGGTATATGTTTCAGATTTTTATTTTCTCTGGAAATAGGAACATTTATGTAACTCTGCACAATAGTCTTCTCTCTTGGATTAGGTAACTGGCCGAAAGGAAATGAGCCTTACCTCCGAGCGGGCCCAGTGGTACACCTGGCCCTTCGCCTGCATCTCCTGTTGTTCGTGCGGACGGGCCACAGGGGCACAGGTGCCGGCTGGGAAACTCGTATCTGGTTTTCTTCTGCTGCTGGTGAACACACAGGTGGAGCCACAAAACATGTCAAGGCACCTTTTTAAAAATTTATTACTTTTATTTTTCAATTACAGTTTACATTCAATATTATTCTGTATTAGTTTCAGGTGTACACATTTCAAGTACTCCTCTGGTCTCACACATGGTTATTACAATATTATTGAATATATCCCTATACAGATGTGACTATTCTATAACTACCGTTGTAAAGTCACCTTTGTGTTTGAGATTTTCGCATGCCACATGACACATATGGTGTCAAGAGGGTTGAGAAATCAGGTGTGGGGGCCCCCAGCCTCACTGCCCATTTGCCCTGTTGTCTGGTCTGGGCTTTTGTTCCCATTTGCAAGTGACCCTTCTCTTGGAGAGTCATTTGCCTCAGTCTGTCCGTCTTTTTAATTTGTTCTCTTCTGCTTCAGCACCTTATCTTCTCTTGTAAACCTAGCCCCAGCCATTCTCTGCTCCGTCCTTTTTTGCTTTGGGAACATGGATGATTCTAGTCCTGAGGTGGAGGTGGAGGTGGAAGGCTTCCATCTGATCCGGACAGCTGTGGGAGACGCAAGGCGGGTTTGGACATCTCTCGTGATGGGGACCAACACTGATCCTGGTTTATGCTGACGGAGCCCGTGCATCTCCAAGATCGTTAGAAAAGCCATTCTCTTCCCTTCGTCTGTAAGGCTGTAGACTTGGCAGAAATAGGACCATTGCAGCGTATATATTTTTTTTAACTCAAAAGTGGGATCTTCCTGGACCTATAAATTTTTATGACTTTTGTTTTTACCAGTGTATTCTGTTTATTTTTCTGTGTGTGCACATGTGGATCTGCTCTATTCTTTTCAACAAATGCATACTGTTCCGTTGTACAGTTTTAAAGGAACGGACTCCATTTTGGTGGATCTTTTGTATTGTTCCCAAATTTTTACTGGAAAATGAGAATGTCTTCAACATTCACTGGAGGCAAAAAGCAGTTTCATCTTTCCCAATCTAAATGGTAAAAATCATATAAACAATAATGAAAAAGATTGGATCAGCGCTCATCTAATTATTTTTGAAGTTAAGTATTTTTATATGTTTAATGGGTTGTACTTACCTCACTTGATCTCTCAGCATCATTTACAACTTCCACTTTTAAGCTAAAGGACAGAGTCTATAGCTATTTTGCTAGGTGGGGTTTTTTTTCTCTCTCACAGTTAGGAAAATGTGTTAGAAGGGTAACGCCTAGATTGTTACTTGAGTCACAAGATGGATGGAGATGCCATGAGATTGGAAAAGGCTGGGAGAGGAGTAACTTGGGGCAGTGGGTGGGAAGAAATTGAAATTTATATTTGGACATGTTGCGTGTGAGGTCCCATGAACTGTGTCTAGTGGTCAAGTTATGGAAATCTTTCATACGTGAGTGTGGAGCACAGGAAAAGGGTTCATGCTGGAGAAACAAAACTGGGCTTGTCCTAATATAGGAGAAATTTAAAATTGTGAGACTGGATGAGATCACCAAAGCGGGGAATCCAGAGAGAGAAAAGGAGATGTTTACTCAGCAGTTTGAAAGGACTGATGTTTGTGCATATCAGGTATATTTGAAAATAAATCTCACTGTGAAACCCTTGAGGTAGGAAGAAATAATAGGAAGAGGATGTCAGCTTTTACACTCCCTGTTTGTTCCGCCAAATCTTACGTAAGGTTCTCACCGGCCAAAGAATTTACGTCTGAACTTCAGAAAAATAAAACCTTAGAGGAAATATTTAGCAAAGATCCTCTTGTGAATTTGTTTGTCACTTAGGGATTTATGGTATTAGACATTGTGAATGTCTCTGGTAGTTATAAAGCATTTGTAATACAAGTTCATTTTTGGATACACAAAATGTTTCTGATGATGTAATTCTTTGTGTTTCTCAATACCTGTAAGAATACTATGAAAACATTCAGTTGAAATTGATTTGTTTTTAAAATATGAGTTTTCTTTCATGTTATTATAGTTTGGGGGTAGAGTAGTATAAAGCATTTGAAAATGACGGTTGTTTTAAATAAATACAGGAGTTCACACTACAGTACTGCTTGTGAAAGTGTAACAATACAGAGGAGAATAGTACGTGTAAGATGATGAGAAGAACCAGAACTAAGAGAATTTCACTCTTGTTACCAATGCTGTTAATAATAAACAATTAAAAAGAGACTTTCGGGAGAGTAAAGAAAATATGGACCCCAAACAAGTGCAGCAAGAGCACAAAGATGATAGGATATGTTAAGCAAACAAGGATGAGGATGTTCTGAGCTACAGAAGCAATGTTCTGATGGTTAAGATAAAGGCAGGTCAAATTTATTAGAGTCGTCCCTAATGGGCAATGTCCACTGCAGGCAGTGTGTGTGTTTTGAAAAGAGGAGCGGTCCAAAGACTGAGCCCTGGGGTGCTATAGTGTTCACAGGCTGGGAAGAGAACACAGCCAGTAAAGGAAACTTAGTTATAGTGGGAGAGGGAGAGTTAGAGAGTGGTGTGTGGTGAGGAAGTGTTTCATTGAGAAGGAGATGATTAACTGTGTGTTAGGAGTGGCTGAACGAGATGGAAAATAAGGAGCTGGTCTTGATTGTTAGACTTGGTAAGACACAGGTCGTTGGTGAAGTTGCCCAAATTGTGTTCAGAAAGTGGCATACTTGCATATGGGGACCATCCACTGTGGACCCGATGCTGAATCCAACTGTCACTGGAACATTTTTATCCTGTTTTAACTGCAAAATCAGCGATTGGCCGAGTACTTCAAATGTAACAAGTTATTTTGTCATTTCTTTTACTTTTTTTCTACTTTCTGTGTGAAGTTCTGTGTGTGGGTTTCTTGTGTCAGTAACTTTGTTTCTTCAGGCAAATTGTTATATACTCATGGATATAGCACATAATTTTGGAAATTATAATAAGAAAAACATTAAAGTGAATTACTTAATGTTAAATTTCATCTAAAGTACAGCTACTTTTCTCTAGGACATTTTTGGTGTTTTGCTCATTTTTTTTTTAAATTGGGCTCTTAGGCTTTTCTGTAAATGTCACTGAATTAAATGATATGATTGACACTATATCACCCTATGACTTTGGGTTGACGTTGGGATCTGAAGCGCTGATGTGATTGGCTGGGCAAGTGACTGCCAGCAGAGCTGCCCAGTTGTTGAAGAGAAGACTTTCCTAAATGGGGTTGGGGGAGCTATGCTGCTGAGGGAAACGCAGATTGATTCCCTCCACTGTGGAACATGCAAACATGCTTTCTAGAGCCAGTGCCCCCCATTTATCTCCTGTCCCCCGACACGTGCCTATGGAGGAATCCTGACCCAGGGATCAGAGGAATATCTTTCCTTTAACACTTAAGAAAGTGGTAAACATTCTTTACATTTCAGGAAGCTAATAATGGAATCAGGGAGGTATTTATATCCTATTAATATTTTGCATTTTTATAGTGTCTCCATTAAATTTGCTGAAGATCAGGCTAAGGGAGAGCAGTTCTGAGTCAGAATCATTTTAAAGTAAAATCATCAAGTTCATCTCCATTTATATAAGGTAAATGGAGAGCGAGAAGCTCACAGGGATGCCACTGAGAGTGCTGGGATGTGCCTCTGAGTAGATTCAAGGATAAAACCCTCCAGAGATCTCTGGATCCCTAACTTAGCCCCATAAGGTTGTGATAATAGACTCTGGTCAGATGCTTCTCAGATTCTCTGATTCTCTGATTTAAGCAGCTATCTCAGGAGAAAAGGCACACCAAGCCTATTTATTAGTCAGGATTTCCTCTTGAAGGTTTGGGAAGCCATTTCCATTTTCAATAGAATTTATTTAAATTTAAATTTATTTAAATTGCCAACATTTTATGCGTTGGTAAATGGGTATTGGGAATTATAGACCTCATAAAGAGGTGAAATTAATTATAAGCATTCAATACCAAATATTAGTTGGTGGAATATGTTGTTCTGGAATATTAGGTCAATATTTTTAGGGAGTTGACTACAGAGAGGAATACATTCTTTATGATTCTGAAACTCAGAATCTGAACTGCTAACCTAAATTGAGATCAGTACTCTTGTCCCATTTTTCATTCCTTATATTTTGCTTTACCAAAAATCCAGATGAGAAAAAAGTATAAATAAGGAAACTTGTTTTATGTAAGCTAAATAACTTGTTAATACGTGTATTAAAGGCTGAGAATGAGTTTTAGAATTTAAAGTTCATTGTACTTATCTTCCAATCAAGCCAAAGTTATTGAGAATACCATATGGTTTTAGAAGATATATTTGGTGTCTTTGGGAACTTGAGGCTACTAAATCATTAACAGCTGCCAGAATGGAATAGACCAAATGTACTTGGAATTTAGTCCTTTGTAGTGGGGAAGTTTGTGGGTTTCCTGGTTCAGCCCATCTGATGAGAAGAATAACTCACAAACATGTTAGCTAGTTGCACAGGATGAAATTTTGCCAGAGAACATGATAGATGAGAGTGAAGATAAATTTAAAAGACTGTGTCATTAGTTGAAAAAATTTAAAGACAAAGAGGAAAGTAATATTGCCAATTGTTAAGAGTTTCATCAGGTACAAGGTTCTCAACCTCGGAAGTATTTACACTTGGGCCAGAAAATTGTTCGTTGTGGGGTTTGCCCTGTGCCTGGTAAGATGTTTAACAACATCTCTGGTTCAACCCACTGGATGCCATCAGCCCCTTCTCCCCAGCTGTGACAATAAAAAATGTCTCCAGGCATTGCCAAATGTCCTCATGAAGCAAAATTGCCCCTGATTGAGAACCACAGGGCTAGACTACACAGTAGCCCCACACGTCCCATTCCAGTAATTTGCTCAAGGCAAAATGGGATGAAGGGTCCTGCCTGTTGAGGACTTTGATTGTTGAACATGTTACTGGGATGGGGTTTTGTTTGGGAAACATAATAATTAGGGTATAGTTCCTGAATGTATATTGTGCAGATGATGAGCAGATTGACTTTTTAATATCCAGAGTTAAATTGACTATAGTAGCAATACTATTAATGTAGGTGATTGATTGTTTTCACCTACATTAATTGATTGTTTTCTATTGTGTCTCCCTTCAAAAAATCTGTAGGGCTGCCCAAGTAGGATCACATTGGGAAGCCTTATGTGGGTATGATTTTCCACTTGCTTAAATTTCACTGCATAGTAGAGGCTACTTAGAAACCTACATAATCTTACATGCTTGTCTTCAGATGAAGACGTAGAGGCACTTGTGGCAGAGACTGTGTTCACCAAATATCTTTGCGATCCTTCACTTTCCCAGTCTCTCTCCCAGTTAGGCTGGGGCCATGTAACTAGTTCTGAGCAGTGAATAGGATCTGAACTTAACTTCTGGGGTGAGGAAGTTCAGAACAAGAATGCCTCCTCCACTCTCTCTTCCGCTATCATGGTGACTTTCAGGCCTCAGCAGTACCTGTTCTATCAATCAAAGAAATAGCCACTCCCTTGTTTCCCTCTTCTCTGTTCTCTTTTTATAGGATATCTATTAGAGGGATGTTGGACTCTGAATTATTTGCTTAATTCTCTTTTATTTCCAATTGTTATCACTGTATCTATTTTTCTACTTTTGGGAAACCAGTTGGAATTTGACCACGTGGAATAGAAGGTTCAGCTAAGACTCAGGAGCACGGGTTTTACTGCCAGTTGACTTTCTTTGTGCTAATGCTGTTCTGGGGAGAAAGCCATGTGCATGTTAAGTAAACAGTTACTTGGAATGGTGTTGTACGCGATCTAACAAGTTCTGCACTAGAGGAAGTTCAGGAGATTTGGGAGGTTTTTGGTTTTTTTTCAGTAAATGAAGGGTGAACTGACAAGGGGTAGGACTTGGGAGGTAGGATAATATGATCCTTAACAGCATGTCTTCTGCTGTCCAACTGCCTGGGTCTGAATGCCAGTTTTGACACTTATTACCTATGTGATTTTCGGCAAGCTATTTAAGCTCTCTGAGGCTGACTTTTCTCATCTGTAAAGTGGAGGTCATTATAGGTCATAAATATGTCATATATATTAAACAATTAGGATAGTACCTGTTCCATAACATGTACTTGTCTGGCTTTCTTTTTCCTCTTTCTTTCTTTCTTTCTTTCTTTCTTTCTTTCTTTCTTTCTTTCTTTCTTTTCTTCTTTCCTTCTTTCCTTCTTTCCTTCTTTCCTCCTTTCCTCCTTTCCTCCTTTCCTCCTTTCTTCCTTTCTTCCTTCCTTTCTTTCTTTCTTTCTCTCTTTCTTTTTTTCTTTCATTCTCCCCCTCCTCAGTTGATCTTCCCTTAAAGTGCTTCTTTTATTGTAAGTATTATTTAGATGTTTGCTGTTAATTGGATTGCAAATCAAAAGGATTGTACTGACCCTTGAGCTCAAAAACATTTTAAGTTCCACATAGCCTATTGTATTTATCACTAAATACTCCTATAGTTAGTATAAATAAGTTTAAATGCCTTTCATAATTCCAGTTCTTTCATTTTTCCCACCAGGCACATGCCCACTGCTAACATAAAAGGTATTTATGGGCAAAGAGAAACATACCCTTTCCTCTGGTCAGTGAGTTATTGCTCCACATCAGTGTGTGTGTTTCAGTGAGCAGAGCATGGGCTGGGTCTCATCCCTGTGCATCACCCAGTCTGTGAGGCCTCTGTGTAGGACTCTGTCTGCAGGCTCTGTGGGGCTTTACTTCTGCAAGGAACCTGGCTTGGGAAACTCAAGCCTCATACTCCAGGGTGAATTCTGTCAGTTGGATTTGATTACTAGTAATTGTGCTACCCATGACCCTTGGTTTATCTGCCCTTCCTTTGCTGTTCTGAAAGGGTGGGGGTGGATTTTGAACCCATCACTTAAAGGACTTCAGTATGAAAGGGAATCCACAGATATGTTGTCAAGTTGTTAGCATGTGGATGTTTTTAAACTCTTGAGATTGGGTGAAGTCACTCAGATATAGTGAGAGGAATAAGGAAGCAAAAGGACCAAGGGCTGAGCCCCAAGGAACTGAAACTTTCAGAGGTGCTGTGAAAGTATAGGAATGGGTAGAGGAGACTAAATGAAAAGGAGAACTCACAAAGTGAGGGAAGTTGTCACAGCAGGTAAGGGGAGGGAGAGATAAAACCAAAGCCTACACTCTGTAGGGTGTACCACAAAGCTGTGGGGGTTGGTTACTTGGTTGTGCAAATCATGATGGTAATTCATGAGCAGCTGAAGAGGGCTGCTAGCATTCCTCTTTCCTCACAGGTCCACCTCCTGTCTCGTAGGTAAAGGCCTCTGACGCGGATGCAGGACTCTACGGCTTGGTTGAGTATTCTCTTTATGATGGGTTCCAAAGCTATGAAGCACCTCGAGCCTTCCAGATTGATCCCCATGATGGGCGAATCTGTGTTTCTCAAGACACCGACAGGGAAAGGGATCCAGCCACCTATGACCTCTTGGTGAAAGCTAGAGATGGGGTAAGTCTTATGTATGAAATTTTGAACAGACTCAAAACTGAACCACTGTGTATACATTGGAGAGTACCAATGATTGCCAGTGGCCAATGTTGTTTCATAAATCACTACCTCTATTTTGTTTTTGCTGGAGAATTTTGAGGCAAATACCAGCCATCATGTTATCTCATCTATAGATACTTCAATAATATCTCTAACAGATAATGGTTTTTAAAAGCATAACTATAACAAATTAACATTAATTAATATCTAATATCCATTCCATTTAAAAATTTCTAGATTATCTAAAAGTGTCTTTTAATAGTCTGCTTGTTTGAATCAAGATTCAAATAAATTCACAAATTGATTTCATCACTTATCTTCCTTAAGTTTCAATCTGTGATAGTCATCCCCGTCCCCCTTACCTCTTCTCATAAGATACTTATTTTTGGAAGAAATCAGGTCATTTGCACTGTAAATGTTCTACATTCTGAATGTGGCTGATTACACCCTTGGGATTCATTTAGTATGTTTTTTCAAAAATCATATTTCCTATAAACTGGCATTTAGAGCCAGAGACCTGATTAGTTTTGGGTTCATTTAGGTGATGCCGTGTGCTTCTTATTGCATCAGCAGACACATACCATTATTTCATTATGGGTAATGAAAGGGTGATTTTGAATTCTATTATTCCTTTTGCATTTATTATGTGGAATGTTCAACTAAGAAGAATATTCTCTCATTAACTACTTGATTACCCCACTACATGATTCATACAGGAAAGGCAAGTAAAACTTGATTATTTCTCTTTATCAGTTTTTGGAATAATGAGTTGGTGCACTTGCCCTCCCCAGAGAGTGCTGATGATGGTTTCCTTCATCCCTTCATTTCCTTCATCCCTTCATTTGCTTCAGCAACATATGAAACTGATCGAATATGTTTATAAAGTTTTGGATTTTAATGTATTCAAACTATTTCATATGTTGCCGAACATCTCCTTTCTGATGTACCTGATGACCCATCATCTCAGATCAGTGAAGGCCCCTTTAAATTTGCTCTTATGTCTTTTTTTTCAAACTTTTAAATTGACATTTTAAAAACATGCAGAAGAGTGGACAAATGATAAATTCAGCTTCTTGGATTTTTGCAACATGGACACAGGCATGAGAGCAGATGAAGAAACATAACTAGCACCCTGGAAACCCCTCTCTTGGCTTCTTGCTGTAACTATGCCTTCCACCCTCTTACCCTTTAAGAATAAGCACTATTGACCTTGAACACCAAACATTGCCTATTTTTAAATTTTCAGTGAATGGGTTCTTATAGTATGTGTTTTTATTGCTGCTTGTGTCCAACATCATTTGTATGAATCATTTATTCTGTTGTGTGTATCAATAGTTCACTCATCCTCATTGGTTTAGAGTATTTTTTCCTGTGAATTCATAGTAATATTTATTCTATAATTGAATGTATCCATTTTTATTGCAAGTAGTGCTTCTGTTAACTATCTCACATGTTGCAATTTGGTTAACAAATATAAACATTTATAGTGAGTGTATATTTAGGAGTGGAATTGCTAGTTTATAAGAAAACCAAACAACTTTTCAAAATGGTTGCACCAATTTCTATTCCCACCAGTGAAGTTTGAGAATTTCATGTGCTTCACATCATCCCCCAATATTTGGTATTTAATGTCTTTTTAATTATAGTAATTCTGGTCCTTGTGTATTGGTACAGCACATTGGGGGTTTACTTTGCATTACCTTGAAGACTAATGAATTGAGCGCATTTTCATATGTTCGTTTGGCTGTTTGTTTAGCTCGTTTTGTGAAGTGTGTGTTCAGTACTTTACCCATTTGCTATTGTACTGTTGGCTTCTTTTCTTACTGATTTGTATGAACTCTTTGTATTTTTGGTGTTCAAGTTCTTTCTTGGATGTATTTATTACTTACGTCGTCTCCCGTTCTGTGGCTTGCCTTTTCACTCCCTTATTGGTGTCTCTTGAGCAGCAGAAGTCCTTAATTCTAATAAAGCTCAGTTTCTCAATTTGTTTCCCTTTACAACTAGTACTTTTTCCCTTTACAATTGTCCTTTCTTTTTTTGTTTTTATTTTTTTATTGTTGTTCAAATAGTTGTCTCCATTTCCCCCGCACCACTCCCTACAACTGTCCTTTCAAGGACGTGCTTACCTTAGGGACAGGAAGATATTCTCTTATGTTTTCTTCCAAAAACTTTATTGTTTTACCTTTTACACTTACTTTTTCAATCTAGCAGGAGGAAGGCTTATTTTTTCTGCATGTGGGTATTCAGTCGACACAGCACCATTTGCTGAAATGATCATTTTTCCCTCACAGCACGGAAGTATGACTTTTATCATGAATCATGTGACTGTATATATGTGTGTCTATTTTTAGACACCCTATTTTTGACTGTGTGTCAACTTTGTACTATCTCCATACCCTTTTAATTTTTTAGCTTTATAATAAGTCATGATACATGTATTCTTTTAGCTTTGTTCTTCATTTTCAAGATTGCCTTGGCTACTCCTGACCATTTA
Organism: Trachops cirrhosus; assembly: GCA_028533065.1. Lineage (NCBI taxonomy): Eukaryota > Metazoa > Chordata > Mammalia > Chiroptera > Phyllostomidae > Trachops > Trachops cirrhosus. The sequence continues at coordinate 19,539,085 of CM052545.1, read as the reverse complement.
CATTTCCAAGTACATTTTAGAAACAGCTTGCCCGATTTCCATTCCATTATAGCAGAGATACACACTGTTTTGCACTATTTGTTTTCAGTAAGTCTCTTTTGGAGACTTTCTTCATTTCTTTTTGATCTGCTTACTGACTGCTCCTTTGTGTACATGGGCACTGCTAACACCTTTCTGGTTAATCTTTCTCTTTTGAAATTAATAGGAGAATGTACCTACTTAAGGCATGAGTTGATGGGACAAAAATGAGTCTAAATATACTTATTATAGGTAAACATGTAGAAATTCACATGAAAATATTCAGTAAAGTTACTATGACCTATTACTATACTCAATAGAATTACTGTGAACTATTTGGTTAGATTTTACCAACCCCTGACTATGTGAATCCAGGGATACTTGTTTCTATGTAAGAACATGTGGGAAGCAATAATAGGAATAAACAGAGGAGCTTAAATTCATTCAAGTCTGTGCGATTATTTAAAGCTCAATATATACACACACAAATATTTATCCAGGGCTTCAGAAATATATCCTTAGTAGATTTTAAAGAAATTATAAAAGACCATCTCAGAATTGCCTAACCAGTTTAAATCCAATACTGCAGTAGTCAAACATCTGTTTCTAATTAGTTGGTTTCAGATTATTTTTTAAAAGCATATATAGAAATTATCTTAACAGAAATAAGATTGTTTGATGCCAGAAAAAAATTTTACTGCCAAAAAGTAGTGCATTAATTAGGAGCATTTTCAGTGGAATAAAGGATACCAATCCAGATATTTAATTTAAACCTCCTTGCTTACTTCTTTCTGTTTCCATATTGAACCTACTCTCCACACTTACCCTATGGAAATTCCTTCCTTTCCTCTCAGCTTACCAGTGTCTATGGCAACATTCAAGTGCATCTTTAACCATGTCGCCCTTCCACAAAGCTTTCCCAGCTTGAACAAAGGGAATGCATTTTTCCCTCAGCCAAAAGCTATTTTCTTTTCAAGATAGCTAAGAAAGTGTTTACAGGCTGTGTGGCAGCTTTGGTAGTTTCTAGAAAACAAAGAAGAAATGACCTTCAGGGTGATGATTGCTGTGGTCTGAAAGTTTCTGATCCTCCAAATATAGAAGTTGATGGTATTAGGAGGCGGGGCCTGTGGAAGGTCCCGAGGGTGGAGCCCTCATGAATGGTATTGGCGCTCTAATAAGAAAGACCCTGAGAGCTCCTTAGCTCTTCCATCATCTGAGGGCACAGCCAGAAGTTGGCAGTCTCTTGGCCTTCACCAGAACCTGGCCATGCTGGCACCTCAGTCTTGGACTTCTAACCTCCAGAACTGTGAGAAATAAATTTCCATTGTGTATAAATCTCCCAGTCTATGGCATTAGTTACAGCAGCCTGAACAGACAATGATGTATGTGAATCAGAATATTCTTTTGTAAAAACCTTGTTTCATAGGAGGAAATCCTCTAACGAAACACAACATATTCTAGATTATTAGACCAAAGACATCCTTCCTGTGGGTACTTCATATTCAAGGTTTCATCCTCTTGTTTGGGTGATTCATCCTAAGCCCAGCCTAGGGACAGATGGCAGCTGGTCTGCACCCTGCCTGGTTTAATTTGGTTTCATTATTATTTAGGTGTGGGTAAGGAGATAATTGCCATTGTAGGAACAGTTTGTTGTACTCACAGATGCCAAGAAGAAGGCGTGTGTGTGCACATGAGAAACACTGGGATCAGGAGGCAGAGGAAGAGAGGAGAAACTTCAGACAAGTGTCTTTATTGTGGTTTCCAAAGGAAGAAAGGGAGAGGCAGAATAAACAAGCTTACGATTGGCCAGTTTGGATAGGTTCAGTGGACTCGTGGGGCAAGGGGGCTGCTTCTAGTTATCTGGTACCTGGCTGTGGAGTGATTAGGACAGACACATGGTGGCCTGGAGTGCAAAATGCCAATAAAGGAGGTGGTTGGGGGTGTGGGCTTTGGATTGGTTGGTTCACTTTTGAGAAGCATGCTCACCGGATCCTGGTCAGTCCCTCCAGGATCAGCAAGGTCCTAGATGTCAAAGTGTCAGAATACAGCAAACAGAACGCACGGAGAACGTGCTGCTCTGGTGCAGAGTCCCCTTGAAGAGGAGAGCAGAGGGTTCATTGGCTCTCCTGGCCTACTTAAGGCCACACAAAGGAAGATCCCTGTAGTTCCCTTGTCTCACTCCAATTTATTGGAAGTAGCACCAGTTGAAACTGAGGGAATTCACCATTCAATTTAACTGTTGTCCCCGGGTAGCGCCTTAAATCATCAAAGGAAGTTTTTGGCATGGCAGGTAACTTTCAGCACTTTCTTCTTTGTGTCAAGCCCCGTGTGGTTCCACAAAAGCTTCACTCAATTCTCAGTCCTGGGCAGACAGTCCTCAGACTCTTCCTCAGATGCCACCAACATGCACCCTTCCCCTTCACTCTCCTCCGTACCTGCCCCTCTGCTGTCATCTTCTTTCACGTTCGTCTCCTCCTTTCACACTCTGTATCACATCTCCACCCTTTTCCGAGTTTATCTCCTCCAGATGCTCTTAAGTGTGTGGATCCACCTCCAGCGTGGTGTTCTGTTCTTCTGTCCAGTCTTTGGGGCAAACTTTCAATCATTCCTCCGTCCATGTGGACCATGCTTCATGGCCAGTTCAGGCTCGGGTATATCAGAGGGCACTGGCTTGTCAGAATCATCTTCCTCCTTCCAGTGTCTAGGGCAGAGGGCACTTGTTTTGCAGTGATCACCACCACACCCTCTGTGGCCACTACTGGGACCACCCCCAGGGCTCCCCGGTGCCGGCTTCCCCACATTTCAGTTTGTTTTCACCTCCAGGCTCCACTTCTTTTGGCTTCACCTATGTTTCCTCTGCTCTGACCCAGGGCTCCTCAGCTGTCCCACAAACCAGCAGTTCTTTGTAGTGTCATAGAATACAGGCCATTAATGAAGCTGTCCTCCAGGCTTTCTCCCTCTTCCCCACCGCAGACACCCCTGGGGAGCAGTATCTGATGATTCAGGGCCATCGCCACTGTGATGCCTGATGTTAGAGGGAGGTGTCTGAGTCCACGCCCATTTGCCTTTTCTTCCTTCCCCAGACTTCAGACAGAACATATCTGAATGCAGAGTGTGTTTGTCCGCCTTTGTTGACTGGTTCCAGTAGCCTCCGTAGATGGTTATTTCCCCCGGGAGTGGTGGACATTGGGCAGCCCAATCTGGGTGCAAGCCCAGTTGCTCATAAGGACAGCTTGTGAATGTGTCCAGGTTAAAGGCATACATGTCATGTAATGATATAATCCCTCATACGCTCATGGAAACTACCAAAAGAATTAGCTGTCTTCCAGGCTACCATCCAATGCCCACTTTGACCTAAAGACCTCTGTGTGGATTTGACTTGCTCCCAGGTTTCTATTGCCAAATGCAGGACCCTTTAAAGATCCGTGTAGTAAAGAGAATCAATTCATCTATCTCAGGATGAGCAGACAATGACACATTCAACGTGGATAAAGGTGGGGACACAGTGTTTCTGCGGTCTGCATCTTTTTAGCATCTACTGTCTGGAAATGGGCTATCAGGGCTTCAAAGTCTCCTTTTCTGTGGTGTTTGGACAACTTCTTCTCCATTTGGGTGGCCATCTTCTCCTTCTCGCCCATCATGTGAGTCCACAGAAGGGCAGGAAGACCCAAGAAGAGAGCTGCGCATGCAGCCCACCTGAAAACGAGTTCTCCTGGAGGCATGCCTGGCCATGCATTTTTAAAGCCAATATTTATTGAAGTCTTCCCCCTTCCTCTAAATGACAGACATTTAACAGTTTCCTTGCTTTAACTCTTTTTGGACCTGAAAGTGCCTTCCATGTTCACCTCAGGATATATGAGAGGAAGCAGCAGGAAACTCTGTGTGTGTGTATTGTCCACTGTGCAGTGTTTATTCTGTTCCCTGCATAATATTTATAAATTTCTTCTGTGATAAACTGTGCATTTCTACAGGGTGAAGTCTGCACCCGTCATAACTGCTCTGTGTAATACCCACCAGCAGCACACATCCCTAATCAAAAAGCTTGGCACAGATGAAGACAATAATGTTGACAAGGACTGGGTATGCTGTCCCCGAAGTAGTAGTCTAGACTGGGTTAGAAGAATAAGTGAAGTCAGACAAGAGATTTTAGGTTCAAGATGTTGGATTCCAGGCCATAATGAATTTATTTAAAACAATAAACTGCACTTTGACAAGAGACCTTTAACTTTACAGAATCACCTTGACAGTTCGTGATTTTTTCTTTATCCTCTCTCTTCCTAACACATGTCTTCAATGTGCTTTGAGAGAAAATTGCTGTGAGCTCATTTGCTGGTGGTTACTAAGATATTTGTTTGTCCATAGAATAATTTTTTTCTTATAAAATACCTAGATGTTCTGGGCTTTTTTTCTACTTAATCTTGGGATGACTGTCAATATTTTTTTAAAATTCAATCACTTCTATTTTGCTGGTATCACTTCTGAAATAACCTATTTTTGCTGCTACTGTTGCTGCTATTTATCTCATCCGTAGAAGCCATGAGGGTGCAATAAAATTATGGAATGGAAACAATTAATTGGATTACATTGGAAATCAAATGGGTTTTCATGATAAAGCTCTATAATTTAATTACTCCATGTTTATATATAAATTCCTGTTTCCTTTTTCCGTTTATTTTCATCATGTGAATGTCTCTGTTTCTGGTGTGTATGTTTATTAACATTCTATTTCTATTTTTTGTGATGTCTTGAATTCTGCAGCTGAAACATGTGTCTGAGATAAAGGCATTTCGTCTCTATCTTACCATTCCAGGCTCTGGGCAAGGCTGTGTCACACTAGCAGTATCGGAAGTAAATTGATTTTGCCCTTCACCATTATATGTATTCATGACGAAAGTTGGCCATCGAGCTTGTGCTGCAGGCTTTGTGTGTAAAGCAGATAGCTCTCTAGAAGCGAACTTACTGAGTAAAAAGGGCATACTCAATTTTTACCTTTTTGCTGAAGCTTTATTGAGGTATAATTAATAAGGTGTACAACCTGATACCTTTGAGATTTTGTTATCTCTCTGTAAACTGGACTGAATTCTGACTTTTTTTAGTTTCTTCAATATTTGGCTATGACTCATCAAACCAGCATTTTCAATTTTCTGCCACATTTCCGATTTGGAGTCACTGAGAATCGAGTGCCGTTGAACCTCGTTAGAAGGGACCGTAGCTAGTCCTCCTCACTGGCCACTTGCAGCACCCATCAGGGTCCACAGTAAAAAGGGCTCCTCCACACTCAGGAACTGTGCACCAGCTGGAGATCTAAAATCCCGCTGCTTTTGAGGACCTAACTCAAGAATCCGCTCAGTATTGAGGTTCCCACCGTTCACTGCTCATAGCTCAGGTCGGCTTCTGAATAATAAACATCTCCATCCTTTATCTGCAGTGAAACCCCGAAGAGCTCACTTTGAAAAGTTTTAAAAACTCATCTGATGAGAAACCTGACTTGAACTGACTGACATGAGGCTATCCATGGTTTTTATCTTATTTTATTATTTTATTTTATTTTCTCTTTCTTTTTGTTGTTGACACTATCACAGATGTCCCCATTTTCCTCTCCTTTGCCTGCCTCCCCCTTCCCTATGGCCATCGCTGCACTGTTGTCACGATTTTTTTAATTGCTGCAGAGTCATAAGTGCTTGATTATGGGGTGCCACTTTAGACCTTACCAGGCTTATGCACAATATTACCTTTATAAAATCTGAATAATTCAAAATTCCACAGACAGATCTATCTGGCTCCGAGTATTTAGAATAAGAAGTCTATAAAATCTTGTAATTGATGGCGATTAACCACTATAAATGCTTTCATACATGTTATGTCACTTCTTCCAGCAACAGGCCTGCAAGGTGAACCGGTAGCCCTGCTTTACAGAAGAGGCCACTCTGACTCAGGGACTCCCTGACCTTCTTGAGGCTGCGGCCCCAGATGCGGGCAGGGCCGGACAGCAGACCCAGACCATTTGGCTTCAGACTGTTCCCCTGGGCCACAAACCGGGTTGTAGAGCGTCGGTCTCCTCCATTGCAAGTTGTCGTAAACAGGGACTCTGTCCTTCTTTAACCCTAAGGCTGAGTCTGTGGTTGACATTGCCCCTCGTATAGTCTGTAAACAAGCCTTTCGTGAAAAGTAGAATTGATACCACAGCAATCCTTAAAGAAATCTAATCTAAAAGTAGTCACCAGGGTCTTTGGGGACACACCTGCAGATCTGCTATTTACAGTCTCGTTTATCTTGGGCAAATCCTTAACTTCTCTCTGCTTTGGTTTTCTCATCTGTTACATGGGAGAAACCATAAAAGTCCGAAAAAGGGAGATTATAACACTCAAAGGAGAAACTATATGTAAAGTACACTTCAAACATTCACAAGGGGTTACTATGACACAAAATTTCTCCCATTTGATAAATTCAGCTGCTAAAAGTTGCAGTCATAAGGAGGAAGACTAAGATCTACGGTACTGCAGAAAGGCTCATTGTTCTGTGACAATACCTTCTCACTTTGTCCATCTAACATGCTGCCTGGTTTTGGTAGCGTTGCCTGGTTTAGCATCTTCATGGAGAGCCTAGGAGTTAACATCTTTGTTCTCAAAGATCTTGAGATTTCCTTACCTTTTCACATCTTCCCCACATTCTCATTATTTCTATTACCTGTTGTCTCAGCCCCTTCTCAGACCTAAGGGACGTCTTGACCTTGAGCAGAAATAGAAAAGGAAGGGGAAAGGGAAGGTAACAGGGAGTCGCAGCAGGAAGGAAGACCATTTGGGGAAACGGCGGGGTCTCTGACGGTATGCAGTATTTTCTATCTGCTTACAATCAGCCTGCAGTCCCTGTTCTCCGCCCGACCTGGGGACCTCCCGGACCTTCGGGTTTGCCGAAGACACAGAGCCAATCTGCATTTTACGTGTACGGGCTACATGGAACTTCCATTGTTTTTATTTCTCCTGTTTTACTTTATCGCTGGCATGGCCCCAGCACTGTATTCAACAGAGAACAAGGAAAATCATACTTTCTAAAGATGTATTTCTTATTTTATTTTAGTCCCCAAAGTCTGAGGTGTATGGGAACTCAGAGCGTGAGAGCCACTTCCAGTCTCATCCCTAATGTCATCCCGCACAACACTCTCTCTCGCCCTGGCGTGAGCTTCCTCCAGCTCTGCACTGCGGTGGACCTCCCTTCGCTCCTGTCAAACTGCCTCCCCACTGTCTTTCCTTTTCCTCCTCAGTGCCTCCCTGCCACAGCAGAAAAAAGAAGAAAAAAAATTTAAGGGAGAGACAGAGAGCAAGGGAAGGGGGAGGAT
>CM052545.1:19383960-19531231 GCA_028533065.1 Trachops cirrhosus | reverse complement strand
AGCAGCCCAGAAGGGTTCATCATCCTGGAGTCACAGTAACTGCGCTTTACAATGGAGATGAATTCACTTTTCTATTAATACAAACCACTTTCTTTGACTTTTGTTATGACGGAGATGCTAGGTTTCAGGGCCATCACTGGGAAAGAAGGGCTTCTAAGATGTTTTGAAAGGAGCTCACCTGCTCTTTACTGAATTGCACAATAAAAGTAGATCTGAAGCTATTTCCTCTGCATAGCAGAAGTTGCATGAGTAGCCTTTATATTCGATTTTCTATTATTTCTACTCAGTTTAAAATATTTTATTTATTTAAATTTAGAGAGAGAGTAAAGGAAGAAGGAAGAGAGAGAGAGAAACATCAATGCACGAGAGAGACATTGATCCATTGCCTCTTGCATGTCCCCAGCCAGGGACCTGGCCCAAAGTCCAGGAATGAACCCTCACCGGGAATTAAACTGGTGACCTTTTGCTTCGCAGGAAAATGCCAAACCCACTGAGCCAAACCAGTCAGGGCATTATTCCTGCTCTGTTTAAGGGTGCTTGCCGTCTAGTAGATTGGCTGGTGAGGACCTAAGAAGCTTGATTCTGGAGTCAGGAATACCAGGAGGCTGGACCCAGAAACAAGAAAGCCCCGATAGACACCTCAGATGAGAGAAATGGGCGTGGAAAGTAGACGATGAACGTCAGGAAATGGAACACAGCTGGGGCAGAAAAGTTATAATGGAATGGGATTCCACAACCAAGGCCTATTGCCAGAAAAGGGTCAAGGCCACTGATTCAACTTAAGGCAAAGACAAATCTCGAGGCCTGGAAAAACTGTGAAGAGGATTGAGAGTTTAGGGAAATTAAGACAAAGGAAGTATATGTACCAGTTAACAGTAACAAGGACTACCTCCATATACGGAGCAACAACTCTGTGCCAGGCAGAGTACTGAGCAAGATGCATATATTATATTTAATCCTCAAAGCACTTCTGGGAAGGTATCATTGCTCCTATTTTGCAGATGAGAAAACAAGCCCGGATTAAGGGAAGACACAATTTGAATAGTAAGACCTCTCATAATTTTACTTGAAGGAGAAGCAACCTTATCCTCTCTTTCTCAGTGATTTTCAGTGGTGGGAGGGGCCAGACCACTTCAGCATTTTGACCTAGACAATCTTTTGCTGCACTGGGTTATCCCATAATTACAGGACATCTGGCATCTTTGGTCACTATATATTACATGCCTATGTATTCCCATCTCTACGACAACCAAAAATACTCTTACTCATATCCAGTTTGTCCCACCCCATCGGAGGAACACGATATGCTCTTCGTCCTGTGTCTAAATGAAAGTGCAACTGATTCTACTTGGCTCACTTGTTTCAGAAAAATAAAGACATGAAAACAGCCACATTTATAGAGGAAAATATATAAGTAATATTTACTGAGCATGTGTTCTGTTTCGGGTACTATTCTAAATGCACCACACTTTTAAGTATTTTACCTTGCTTAACCTATGAAGCAGGAACTATAACTCCATTTCACAGATGATGAAACTGAGGCAGAGTGCTTAAATAATACTGCCCAAGGTCACACAGCCAGTAAGTGGCTCTAAGTCAGTAACTGAGCCTATGCAAGTCCAATTCCAGAGCCCAGATATTCTCTGGATCACTTCACTGAACTACTTTTTCTGGTGCTGGATCAGACCAGGGGCCCTTCCAGCTCACAGGGTTTGTTATTTTTTTTTTAATTACTGTTTGTGGTGGAGGTGGTTTGTTTGTTTTGTTTAACTAACACCATCCCAAAATGAAAAGTTGATACCCTCTCTGCAATCAACCTTCAAGGTATATCCACTTTCCTTTAATAGCTATTTTTTTCTATTGTTGAAAAATAACTGCCAAGTTATATGTAATAATTTTGTCTGCTAATGTCACAGTCATAGGATTCTGTTAACTTACTGATAATCATAAGACTCACCTTATTGTGACACCCCCTCTCTCAGAGGGCACAGTTGTGCACTGTTTGTTCTCTTCAAACCAGCAGCACTGTGGGTGTTCTGCCGGGCTTCACCCCCTCACCTGGTGTGGGCTGGGGTCTGCCTGCAGGTGAAATGCTGAGAAAAAACGAGAAACTTGCCCTATAGCATTTCTTCCTCCCAAGTATAAACTGCTATGGAGTGTCCTCCTGTTTTTGTTTGCTCTCTAGTGTCTTCAGGTAGTTGTTGTATTTTCTCCAGAGCTGTTATTTGAAGGATATTTGGTCCAATAGGAGCTATTCATCCATTACCAGAAACCAGAATCCCATTGTTCTGGCTTGGATTCTTTTAATATACAAATACAATGCCTCATACTTGTCCAACATCAATAATTTTTCTGTTCATTTTCACTGAGAAATCAGATCTTTCAGAAGTCTATTTTATCTCAACTGCACAAAATGACTTTATATCATCCCCAAATATGAATATTTTGCTGTGTAGCCTCTCCTCCAAGTCATTTATTAATTCCTGATGTCTGTACAGAACTCTCTTATGACCATTTCTATTGAATTCATTTACCTACAGTGTTTGTTTTCTATCTCTAAACTCTTTCCAAGATAAAATAGCCTTTTCGCTATGCCATGATCAGATTTTTTAAATAACTTACGTGGAACTTTGTCAAAGGCCTTTTAAAATTCTCAGTAGACTATAGCAACTAATTGTTTATGCTCATGCCTTTTTAGCTCTTTAAGGAAATCAATAATTTATTAATAACATATTTTAAAATCTTCCTTTAGAGAACACTCATTGCCTCATGGGGTTTTTTTTGAAGGTTTGATAGACCAATCCTTTATTAGTTATAACCTAATAGCAGCTTGTCTGGAATAGAACTGTAGTGTAATGATGTAAAGTCCTTGGATTCTCCCTGTATTTTTTTTCTTTTTCTTTCTTCTTCTTCTTCTTCTTTTTTTTTTAACTGAGATTACATTTGTAATCTTCTAGTCCTCTGGCATGAGAGCCCTAACAAGTCACACTTAACATTTTGGCCACACATCCCTGGTTTCATACCTCAGTTGCTTCAAGAGTGCCATCTGATTTTGGTGATGTAAACTAAATTTATTTTGCTAATAATAACAACTATTTATTGTGCATGCATTAGGTGCCAGACAATGTTCTAAGTGCATGATCTCATTCTGTCCCCCAACAACCATATAAATTGCCTTTATTCCCACTTAGAGATATAAATCTGTTGGAGCACATTCTAGGTATTGACCACCATTTGAGCTAAAGCTTCTCATTTTTTTCTACTTAGAGGAAATTTTAGAACTGTACATCTTCTTTTTCAGTAAGCCCTCCAAACACAAGTCTTCTTGGCCTGTTGTTTAAGCTGATTCTACAAGAATAATACAAGTTTTCCTTGGGGAGGGAGGATTTTAAAAAGTAGGAGAAATAGCAAAGATAGGAGATTGTCACTCAAAAAAGTAGAAATGCTGAAGCTGCCAGCAGAGACAGTCAGCATGTTGTGGATAGTAAATCACATGTTATTACTCTTGGAGCCTCATTCTTTTATTAGTGTTTGAATAAAACAGGCATGTTTTATAATGGGCTTTTTTTCATGTGTTTCTGGCTCAATTTATCTGCCCCATATGTTTTGTCTCTTTCCTATTCTGGGTTATAGGTTTTCTTATCTGTCACTCAGTTTGAGACACCCCCTTGGGCCTCATTTTGCTCTTGAGATGGCTTTTCATTATTTTAAACCTTGCTTTTTGTCAGAAGAGACTTTTCCTCTATCACCATCTTTTTTCTTTAAAAAAAACTACTTTATTTTTCCATTTTTCTCTTTTCGTCTGCCTCGCCCTTTGTAATGCATTTTCATTCTTTGTGTTTTTAATTGCAAGCTTCCTCCCACAGTGCTTTTTCTCTGGTCCCTTCATCATTTTCCTTTATTCTTCACAACTTATTTTTTATTTCTACAGTTGACAGGCTTATTGAATTGCCCAAGCATTTATGATATCTTCTGTAGTAGGGTCCTTTTCCTTTCTTCTTTCTTTAAGCTCCTCTACAGCACTCAATTTGGTAATGCACCAAGTTGAAACGGAAGAACATCATGATTTTTCCATTGCTTCTATTCCCTGCTTTTCAAGACCCTATCCTTGAACTTGCTCACTCTGTTTTTAGACTAGACTCCTACTTTCTGCTTAGATAAAAACATGACAGGTGGCCCCAGCTGGTGTGGCTCAGTTGGTTGGAGTATCCTCCATGAACTGAAGGGTCATGGGTTTGATTCATGGTCAGGGCACAGGCCCAGGTTGCAGATTTGGTCCCCAGTTGGGTAACATGCAAGAGGCAGCTGCCCTGCATCAAGAAATATCAAGAAATCTCTCTCTTGCATTAATATTTATCTCCCTCTCTCTCTCCTTCCCCTCCCCTTTCTCTAAAATCAATAAGCATGTCCTCGGGTGAGGATCAGAAATAAATGCGACAGCTGTAGTTAGAAGTTGTATTAAATAGTTCAAAGTTGCCCACATTAGTCACACTTGGAGTACCTGGAGTAAAAGCACATCAGAACGGAAGGGTGGGAAAGGGCTCTCACTGACAAAAGCACAGTGTCCATGTGTTAAGAGGGGGCAGAAAATGATGCTCTCAATCAATGACGTGAGAGATGAGCTGAAGCCATTTTTGTTTGGGGTTTCCTGAAATTGTAAATCATTGAACACAAAAGCCATATTGAAAACTATAGTTTAAAAATATTTTTTAGAGTCTTACTCCCTTCCTTTGGAGATAGTGTTTTATGCCATTTTGCGTTTGTTTCATTCGTATTTCCAAAGTGTTTTTCATATCACCTCAGTTAATTCTGTTAATACTCTGAGGGGAAAAGACTGCAGGGAAGTTTTACCCACTTTACAGGTCAGCACACTGAGGTATGGGATTGCACCTGTCTGACATGATATGACTGGTAACAAACAGAGATTTAATCTCTGGCTGTTGAGTTGTGTGCTTTCTCAACTTCTATTCCCCTGCCACCTTCCCCACCCTACCCCTGCATGTCCAGCTCTTTATTTTCATGTGCTCAAGTGAAATTGACCCTATATACTCTATATATTTAAACCTCATCTAATAATTACTCTAGTTTGGAGTTAGTTACTATCCCGGAGAAGTTTTAAAAAGTTGGCAGGAAAAAAGATGACTTAAAGGAAGAAATGACAGTGAAGGTTTGGTGCACAGTTTAATAGGGAAGAAGTTTAAGAGCTGCACATGAGTAGAAGCTAAGGAACAGAGGGCCAGATATTTGTTTCACGTTGCTGCCTTTATAGTTTTTACTGTGGTGAACTTTGTGTAGGTCAGTGGCAGTTGTCACCCTCCTCCACATCTAGAGTACCCTAGAGTCCAAAATGCCCCTTGCACTCCTTCCACGTAGAGGGAATGACAACTAAATATTCCCAATGAGACTGCTTTTCTTATCACAAGCATCCTAAAATTCTTTCAACTACTTTCCAGATATCCTGTCTTTTGTCAGCTGTCTGTTGACTTTCTCCCAAGCTCAGAGGACTCCGATTCTGTGTTGTCATGAAAATAGTTCCAATCCCTTTTTCCTACCATTGTCCAGGTTGTGCTCAGTGTCACCGATTCCACTGCTCACATTTAGCTCTCTGAACTCCACTGGGCCTGAAATCGTGCTGGAAAGGTATGAGGCAACTCCTGGCTTTCTCCAGGTGAAGCAGGCCCTGGCCCATTGCAGAGCTTGCTTTAGCCTTCCTCACTAATCACTTCAGTTGTCGGCTCCTGCTTTATCAGCCTTTGGTGGGGTGAGGGGAGGCAGTGAGGAGAGAGGGTAGGAACAGACGCACAACTGAGCAGATACATTCTCTGGCCACCAGATCCTGCTAAGACTTCACAGCTCCATTGCATTAATTGATAGGAGAAGCCAGTTGGATGGTGCCGACTGTGGTCTGTGGTCACAATTCTTGATCCTATCGAAGCTGATGAAAACTTCTCTTGGAAATACTTTGCTCTAAAGCTAACTTGAATCACAAATCTGGTGTGAAATAGATCTTACCCTGTTTCCCTGCCATCAATCACTTTTCAGACTTCATCCTGCAACACAAACATGCCCTCTGCCTAAGAAGCAGCACAATGTATTTTTAATGGCCAATAGCGATTTATCTGAAGAAATCTTTTCCACCACCTTCTTTAGCTCAGTAAATGGCTAAGTAGATTGTTTTTTCCATTGCCAACAACTCGCTTTTCCAAAGAGCCACACAAACCACGAAAAATGTATCATAAATGTTATTGAAAATAAACTATTTTTTGAGACAATGAAGACATTTTATTCATTTAAATTAAAGCAGAATGGCAATGGCCTACTTTTAATTCATGTTGTCTATGAAATCGAAACAATGCATGCATCTTGATTTTTCCATGTTCATTGTCCCTGTTTTAAAATGGTCAACTTCAATAGCCTGTTATTGGTTCAAGTTGTTTAACTTTCAGTGTGTTTTTGACCAAAAGTTAAGCACATTGATGCGCCATCATTTAACATGTGGCCAGTGGTACCTTTTAGTGAAGCCATTTGTCCCCACAGAGTATTCAGAGGCTCAGAAGGTGGTTTTCTCCTTGATCATGCAACAATGTTGTGCTTAGGGATTTAGAAATGGGAAGAGAGTATTTGCTAGTACAAAAAACAAACAAACAAACAAACCCCTCAGATCAAAAAAGTCCTAACAAAAGAGCTAGAAGCCAGCTTATGCCATCATTTAAAGTACGGTGTGTGTGAGGATGTGCCCACGATTTTCAGAATCAACTTGACAACTGAGAAGAAGAAGACTGATTAACACAGGTTCCAAGTAGTTTTGCAACCTGATAGTAAATCCTTTCTAAATTCATTCTTAGACCTCACAAATCTGAGATGTGTGAAAGGCATATGAAAGCATCTTCAGCCCTGGCTGGTGCAGCTCAGTGGATTGAGCACTGGCCTGCGAACCGAAAGGTCACTGGTTTGATTCCCTGTCAGGACACAAGCCTGGGTTGAGGGCCAGGTCCGCAGTTGGGGGCCTGTGAGAGGGTACCAATGGATGTTTCTCTCACACATTGATGCTTCTCTCCCTCTCTTTCTCCATCCCTTCCTCTTCTTTAAAAAAAATAAATAAATATTTAACAAAAAAATAAAGTGTCTCCATTTTGGAGATAGAACCTCAGTAATATTTGTTTACATCTAATTCTTGAAATTAAACTAATGACTTATATGAATATCAGTTTTGCAAGTGGCACAAAATTTAAAAGTGTTCTAAATACCCCAAATTGGTGACTATATAAGAAACTATATAAGAAATGAGGATGTAGCATTTATATGTGTGTGGCCAAAATCAAGGATGTACAGATACATTATACAAGTGTCCCTTACATTGTACAATGTCAGCACTATTGTTCATTTATAGTTACTTATAATTAAGTACAGGATATCTCAGCAATACTGCAGGTCTAGTTCCAGGACACTGCAATAAAGTGAATACGGCAATAAAGAGGGTCACACAAATTTGGGGGTTTCCTAGGGAATGTAAAATTATGTTTATACTACACTGTAGTCTGTTAAGTGTGCAATGGCATTATGCTTTAAAAATGTACGTACCTTAATTTAAAAAAATACTTTTTAGCTAAAAGATGGTGACGATAATCTGATCCTGTTGGGAAAATGGTACCAATAGACTGTTCGATATGGGGTTGTGCTGAATTTGTAAAAAATGTTCGAAGTGCAATAAAGTGAAGCCCAATAAAGTGATGTTTGCCTGTACTCCACCTTGTGCAATACGTATAGGCAGCACTTACATGTGTTTTGTGTATAAAATAACACTCAAACCATAAGACTAGATTATAAAGAATTTCGTTTACAGAATATTTCTTAAAGAAATTAGATTTTTTTCTTTTACAAGGTACATATAGAGTAGTACTGAATATTTATACATGGAATGAAGTGGGGAAATTATGGTTCTCAATAGGCCTGCATTAAAAATCCCAAAGACCTTTATAAGAAAGGGAATTGCTAGACCTGGAAGTGGAATAAAAACTAAAAGAAACTTCAATCTTTCAGCTCTTATTCTGAAGAATAAAAAACTGCTTTGAGAATCAAATATTTTCTTAAGAACCCAAAACCTTCTCAATGAGGAAAAAATTTTCAATTTTCTATTAAGTAGGAATCCTAAGAGTGGTGTTCAAATTATGTAAAATTCTGGATTAGCAAAGTGCCAGTTAAAGAGGAATTATAGTAAAATAGAAACAGACGGTACAAGCTTAGTTCTAGAGGTACTTGGAAAACTCAGTCACAGAGCAGGATGTTGGAAGGCGTTGTGATTACTCTGTGGGTAGTGGCTGTCTTCTGAGATTAGAAGGGGCCAAACAGCTGAGTTGTCATATCGAAATGGCTTAGCGATCTTACCCAGAATCTGGTTTGAGAGGAAGATGAATTGGAACTTCAGTGTAAAAATGAGCAGCTGAGCTTTCATCATGGGAGAAAGGGAAGATTTATAACTGGACACATATGATAGTCATTTAATTTATTATTGATGGTTTTTAACCTAAGTGCATTGAGCATTACAGATATCACACAAGGAAAAAAGAGGCCATTCTTTGGGCTAGAATGAGCTCAGAGAAAGAATCCAAGAATTCCTCTGGTGGACCTGAATACTCTGGGTGATTTTTTTCCTTGCTCCTTATTTATTGCCCCTTTGGTCTTCTTTATCCTTCTGTTGAGGGCTACGTATATTCACTGAGTTGCACAAGCTCATATTGTGGATTTAGGAGGAGAATAACACATCCAGTTCCAGTTGGAGTTCTGAACTAACTGAAAAATAGAGTAGGACTCCTGTAGATACCCATCAAAAAGTCTGATTTAATAACATGAAAGCTATCTATTTGTTCAGCATACTTTAGGTGAAGCCCTAAAGGAGCTTGATAATATTATTCTGCATTAAACATTCAGCCCCTAGAACACACACTTTCTGAAGGTAGGCATCTCCCAAAAAGAAAGCAGAAAAACAATTCTGTCCCCCAAACAATTAATGCCCATGAATGGTAAAGAGAATTCAGGGCGGTTGCTCTGATGCAGTGATTCTCAAATGTGTTCCCAGGCCCGGGGGAAGTGATTACTGTTGCAGTGTCCTAACACTGATTTTCTGTTGCCTCTATTCCAATCATATTTTTAATTTAAACAATTCTGTTTTCCTTTATCCTTCATGTATTTATTTATTCAACTATTCATTTATATCTGTACAGGCTCACAAACATTTATTTATGCTTTGGATTGTATACAATATTATCATTAATTATTTTATTGTTCAAATTATTCTATCTTTGGCTATTGGAAGTTCTTGCATATGGGCTCATGTGTCCTTCTGAGATTTCCTTACCTTCTAACACTCCACAATGTTTCTGCCTCATTTTGTAGTTGTTCTGTCTCAGCCCTGGAATCAACCAGTTCTCCAAGGAACCCTGGTTCCTTTTATTGGAGAAGGTATTCAGAAACCAAGATCTGTGAGTGCTGGGTGTACTCATTACTGCAAAAGTGTCACTGCTTCTAGACTCTGGAGCACAGATGTACGTATGTATATCAATTCATGTCTGCTGTCTGTCATTATTTTTTTAATATGTGAGCTTATATGAATACCTTCTAATCCAATCCAGCATACCACATGGTTCATTCTAGAATCTCCCCTTTACTTATTTGTAATTTCTTTCTTTGACAGTGGGAAACTTGGCTATCATTATCTATAGTGTATGAGGTCTGTCAGGAGAAAATCCAGCCATTGTTAATATAAGGAGAACAGTTTGGGTGACATCGATGTAAGCTGGCAGCCAAGGAGAGTGGACTGGAATGCGCATGTGTGAACAATGATGACTTCACTGTACTAGTCAGTGGGCGTGGTAGACACTGTTGAGTGAGCATGTGTACTGTGTGGCCATCATACTTCAAAATGACTGACCGAGTAGAGCAACAAATCTGCATCAAATTTTGCATTAAGCCTGAACATTCCTCCACAGAATCTATTTGGATGATTCAGAAGTCCATAGCTATGGGCAACTGGTGATTGGCAGCTTCATCACAGCAATGTTCATGCATAGCATCTCGTGCAGAGTTTTTGGGGTAACATCAAATGAGCCAAGTGACTCAGCCCCCTTTCAGCCCAGATTTGGTGCTCCGAAACTTCCCAAAGTTTCGGGAAGAGGTTTTCGGTTTTTCCCAAAACTAAAATCACCTTTGAAAGGGAAGAGGTTTCAGACTCTCCATGAGATTCAGGAAAATAAGATGGGGCAGATGATGGCAATTGGAAGAACTGTGTGAAGTCCCAAGGTGCCAACTTTGAAGGGGACAGAGGCATCACTGTCCTATGTACAATGTTTCTTGTATCTTGTATTTTCTTCCATAAGTGTCTCTATTTTTCATATTACATGGCTAGGTATCTTCTGAAGAGACCTTGTATCTACTTATTTGTTCAACTTTAATATACATATAAAGAAAATTCAGAATTGCTAACCCAGACCCTTGGGAGAAACAAATTTATCAATGAAAGCAGGGTTTGCATAAATTATTTTTTTAGCTTCACAATATCCAATAAAAACAGTTTCCAAAGTTACTTAGATCATCAACTTTGTTCCTTAGCTCCTTGTCTTTATGACTCATATTTATAATATAGTAGGATATAGTTATCACAGTGTATATTCCATCTTAAATCCCCAGTTTATTTTTAAACATATTTTATTGATAATGCAATTACAGTTGTCCCATATTCCCCCTTTATTCCTCTCCACCCCACACCCCTCCTCTCACCAGCAAACCCCCCCTTAGTTCATGTCCATGGGTCGTACATATCAGTTCTTTGGCTTCTACACTTCCTATACTATTCTTAACACCTCCCTGTCTATTTTGTACCTACAATTTATGCTTCTTATTCCCTGTACCTTCCCCCCATTCTCTCCCCTCTACCTCCCAGCTGATAACTCTCCATTTGATCTTCATTTCTGTGATTCTGTTCCTGTTCTTGTTTGCTTTGTTTGCTTTTTTTAATTTCAGTTGTTGATAGTTGTGAGTTTGTTGTCATTTTACTGTTCATATATTTGATCATCTTCTTTTTCTTAGATAAATCCCTTTAACATTTCATTTAATAAGGGGTTTGGTGATGATGAACTCCTTTAACTTTACCTTATCTGGGAAGCAATTTATCTGTCCTTCCATTCTAAATGATAGCTTCGCTGGATACAGTAATCTTGGATGTAGGTCCTTGCCTTTCATGACTTGGAATACTTCTTTCCAGCCCTTTTTTGCCTGCAAGGTTTCTTTTGAGAAATCAGTTGATAGTCTTATGGGAACTCCTCTGTAGGAGGAGTTCTGTCTCCTTTCTCTTGCAGCTTTTAAGATTCTCTCCCTATCTTTAATCTTGGGTAATGTAATTATGATGTGCCTTGGTGTGTGCTTCCTCAAGTCCAACTTTTTTGGGACTTTCTGAGCTTCCTGGACTTCCTAGAAGTCCATTTCCTCTGGGGAAGTCCTCCTTCATTATGTTTTCAAATAAGTTTTTAATTTCTTGTGCTTCCTCTTCTCCTTCTGGCACCCCTATGTTTCGGATGTTGGGATATTTAAAGTTGTCCTGGAGGTTCCTAAACCTCTCCTCATTTTTTTTTTGAATTCTTATTTCTTCATTCTGTTCTAGTTGAATATTTCTTTCTTCCTTCTGCTGCAAACCATTGATTTGAGTCCTGGTTTCCTTCCCATCTCTGTTGGTTCCCTGTGCATTTTCCTTTATTTCACTTTTCATAGCCTTCATTTTTCCCTCTATTTTGCAACCATACTTAACCAATTCTGTGAGCATCCTAATTACCAGTATTTTGAACTGTGCATATGATAGGTTAGCTATCTCTTCATCACTTAGTTGTATTTTTTCTGGAACTTTGATCTGTTCTTCTATTTGGGCCATTTTTCTGTCTCAGTACTCCTGTTATGTAGTAAGGGGCAGAGCCTCAGGCATTTGCCAGGGTGGGGCAACCCTCCAAGAGGCGTTGTGATGCTGTATGTGGGGGAGGGGTCTGAGAGGGAACAATGGCCTTGGTCAGTTCTTGGCCAGCTTTCAGTCACTTCTTGCACTACCCACAATCAAATTGGGCCTTTCTGGGGCTGATTCCCAGGTGGGTGGGTTTGAGTACATTCTAGGATCCTGTGGGTCTCTCCAACAAACTCTCCTGTGAAGCTGGGAGTTTCTCCTGCTGCCTCAACCCCTATAGGTGTTTTCATTCAGCAGCTTTGAGGCTTTATTTTCCTGAGCTGGAACCCTGGGTTGTGAGGGCTTTCTTGCTCTCCAGTTGTTCCTCTGGGTTTATCCACATGCAAATATGGGACTGCCCAATCCGCCAGCTGTTGCCTGGTCTGGTGCACCAGCTGCCGCCCTCCCCAGTCTTCCAGCTATGGCATTGCTGTGAGTCCTCTCCACCCCAGGCTGCCCATTTCCACTCCTCCTGTAACAGGGTGCAGCCAAGAGGGGAACCCCAAATAGGGATTTGTAATAGGGTTCAGAAGAGCTTGGAGATAATTGGCTCCACACCACAGGGCCACACCTGCCCAGAATGCTGGCAGCTGTGGCCAATTGTGAGAGGAGCCGGAAATGGAGCTGCAGAGGAAGATTGGTGCTGGGATTTAAACAGAGGCACAGCAGTATTTGGGAGGGTCTCTCTTTTTGGGACCATGCGTCTGTTTAGGACCATGCAGCTTCGGTGAGAGTCAGGACTACGAGGACTGTGTGCATTTGTGGGGAACTTTAGTTTGTGTTATTTCAAATAAATAATAAGTTCCTTTCCTTTTCACTGTTCTCTGGCATTAAGAGACATCTTTCCTCAGGCAGCGGGCAAAATGAACCCAGTAGGTGGGGAGGAACCCCTGGAGAAAAAGGGGGGTCTTTTATACTGTTCAGCCCCACCGTTTGCTCTGTAACACTCCTACCAGTCTGGATGAATGTTTCTTCTTTAACTCCTTGGTTGTCGGACTTTTCCATATAGTTCGATTTTCTGGCAGTTCTGGTTGTTTTTTATTTTTAAATTTGTTGTTGTCCTTCTTTTGGTTGTGTGGGGAGGCAAAGTGTATCTACCTCTGCCTCCATCTTAGCCAGAAGTCTTAAATTCCCCAATTTAAATTCAATGTTTTTAATCTAATATATTCAACCACATAGATAAAATGGACACATTCATTAAAAGAGACTGTCTGATTGCTGTAACAAAATGCCATGCATTGGGCAGCTAAAACAATAGAAATTTATTGTCTCATAGTTCTGGGGCCTAAATGTGCATCATCAAGGTACTGGGCGATTGCTTCCTTCCGAGGGCTCTGAGAAAAGCTGTCATATCTTGCACCTAGCTCCCGGTGGTTTTCTGGCACTCTTTGGCATACAGAAGCATCCCCCAGATCTCTGCCTTTACCTTCACAATGCCTCTCTCTGTGTCATCACACAGTCTCCCCTTCCTCTTCCCATGTGCATTCTTATGTAAATCACATGATAGGTGAAATTGCAACATTCAATCTGCAGAAGTACATGAGAATCTAGCTGTCTTCTATTAAGTCAAATTTGAAGAAATTTACAAAAATGTAAAACAATGTTACTCTTCTCACTACATTTCTGTTTTGAAAATATAGTTAATTTTCATGAACATAGAGTATATTAACATGAAATGGATTTGTTACTGTTATTTTTAAATGCATACATATTTTAAAAATTTGCTCATTTAGTACTAATATAGTAATTGCTGATAGAACTTATGTAAACAAAAGCTTTTGCATTGCAGGTCGAAATGGGATTCTTCCACGGAGTCATAAGAGCAGAATTTCCAGGGACTCACCCATGGGAGGACTGGAGGTATCATGGCATGTTTATTGGTGGGAAAACAACGGAAGGGCATAGGTGTGCTGCCTCACCCACGACCCAGTGGCTCAATTCTGTCTCTCCGCGGAGGAAGTCCAGCCTCTGGAGCCAATCACCACTTGCCCATAGCTGAGGCTTTCTGAATCATCCAAATAGTTTCCGCAGAGGGACGATGGGAGACCCAAAAATGAAATGTTAACAACGCCCCCTGCTCCCCTCCCCAAAAGAAAGCTCACATAAGTTGAGTAAATTCACTTCGAATTCTCTTTATCTCATACTGGGGGGGAAATCAGTTAAAAACAAAAAGTTGATAATAATTCTGACAACAGAGGAAAAGTAGCTTTTTCCCCCTTTAAACAAATGACATTTTCTCTGTGCAATTTCCTTCAAAATGATTCTATGCTTTATTCACAAAGAATTACACATCGAGATTCCAATGTATTACCCAGAGTGGGAAAGCTGGCAACTGAAGCATGAAGCCCCACATTTTTGCAATTATCTTTCTTTGCATCTTTCCCTCTTATGTTCCCCAGCAAAGGAGCAGAGCTGAAACGTGGCGCAGGGTATCCGAGAAAAGAAGTTAGCAACTCTCATGGTGAAAATGTGCTGATTTTAAAAGGTAGTAAAGAGCATCAGTGATAGAGTTTTGTGGACTCACTTCTTACTTCTCACAAAAATACAGCTGTTTACTGTTGATTTTTATGCTACTTAAGCCTATAAAAATATTTTATTCAGACCATAAATAGTTCTGCTCCAATTAGCTTTGGAGCTAATTCATGTTATGTCTGTGCCCTCAGAAGGCAATTTGGAAATAAAGGTGAAAGTGATGTGACCTCACAGGAAAAATAGTGTAATACAAGTGGGGTTTTCCTCCCTTTTTTTTTTTTTTTTTTTTTGCATTTCAGTTGATGGGAAAGCAGATGGGCTTTAAAAATACAAAATGTATTCTCAATCTTCTTTGCTAAGCTTGACTAGAATTGGTTAAGAAAAGAATTTATTAACAAATGGAAATAGCACAGAACACATGTGTTGTTTCCTAATTAAAGACTCCAAAAAAATTAATAAACACCAAATGTAGAGGCCTAGACAGATTCCTGCACCAGCATGGGTGCACACACACACACACACACACACACACACAGGCATCCTGGTGTGTGAGCACAGAAGGGGTTCCCTGGTGTCCACTGACCCCTCTACAGCAGATAATGACACAGCCGTCCTATGTGTAGATGCCTACATTCGAAATCTAAGCCAGTTCCTTGGGATGTTAAAGCATGGATAGGGAATACAATAGCCTTGTTTTCAAAGGGACTTTGGTGCTTTTTGGGGGAAGGAGTGAGCTTAACAGAGACTGCTAGCTAGTCTCTGGGCCTTGGCCTTATGGGAGAGGCTGAAAGGGAGAGGTGTTCCCAGAAATGGCTGGGAGAAAGGGAGTCCATGAGACAGATGGGAACCACAGGCAACGAGAAAAGCCAGATGCCAGTCCTTGGGATGCAAGTTAGGAATTATATAGAGCAAGAGCAGAGCAGACTTTTTGGACACTTCTGGCAATCCAATATGGAGTCACTGTCAGCCATGACAGTTATGTCAAGTGCTCTGTCAAGACTGAGGTAATGGGGTGTAAGAGAAATGCCCTTGGGAGGGGACAGACATCCAAAACCGTAAGTCCAGACACCTGAATAAGGACTCCACCTGGACACTGGTATGAGTGTGATTTGAAAGAACTCAGAGCTTGAGCTTGGCTGTACCACGGGTCGTACTTAGAGCCCTGCCAGGCTTCCACTCCGTGGGAGTCATGCTGCCACTGCGGCCACCTGGCTTGAGACCGATGCCTGTCTCTCCATCTGCAGACATCGGTGACTGGGACTTGACCTCAGAGGCTTGCTCCGCTTGTTTCTATTGCATACGCTCCCCCTCTCTACTGACTCTGTAGGCTTATTGGGAAGGTCTCCCCTAATGAACCTGGCATTATGGAAAGATACAAACATGTGAGTAACTGCTTTTGGGGATGCTGCATGCTCACCACAGTAATCAAGTTTGAAAAATTGGTACAAATTATAAATCTTATAAATCAGAGGCTAGGTGAAGGTTTAGGAACTAAGGAGATTTGGCGCCAATAAAAATGATAGTATGATGTAGATTTTAAAAATAGAGTATGATGCAAGAGAGCTGAGGATATAGACTGTAAATGAGTCGGGAAGGCAGTGGGAAGGGACCAGCAGTAGAAAAGCTGGGCCCCTGAATGAGCATTGAAGGGCTCAGAATAACCCCATCCTGCTGGAAGTTCAGATTTAACTGGCAAGGGTGTTATCAGAAGAAAACTGGTCTGGAAATAGGTTTTTCCATGGTATTGCAGGAAATGAATTTTGGGGACACACACATAGGACAATTTGAGCAATCATGGCAAGATTTAATAGAGCAAAAACACAGGAAAGACTTAGGTGCTTTCTCATCCACAATCAGGTGGCTCAACTCCGACTTGCAGAAGAAGTCCACCATCCAGGACCACAGGCCCACACCTATCAGGCCCAGGAGAGCCAGGGCCCAGAAATGCACAACTTCTGTGCCTTGTTTCCCCATTTGCATGACTGCCACCCAGTCTCAATGGTGCCCGAGCCACAATCAGCATGTTGTGCTTCAGCCCCTTTGGCTGCTGGAGAGAGAGAGAGAGAGCACAAGCGCCTCTGGTTAAGCTTTGGTTATATTTCCTTGGGCTTGGGAGAGAGTAG
Organism: Trachops cirrhosus; assembly: GCA_028533065.1. NCBI lineage: Eukaryota > Metazoa > Chordata > Mammalia > Chiroptera > Phyllostomidae > Trachops > Trachops cirrhosus. The sequence continues at coordinate 19,514,656 of CM052545.1, read as the reverse complement.
GCTTTCTTTCAAACTACCCAGTCTCTCACTTGGATCTTCCCAGGACTGTGCTGGACCTTCCCTCTATCCAATCCCTTTTCCCCAGGTTTGTCTCCTCCCCTTTATGGTTGCTGTTTTAGCTTCTACTGCGCATGCACCCAGGAAAGACATTTCTCCCTCCTCATTTCTCCCCCCACTCCCAGGGGCAGCTGCAAAGCTGCCATTTCTTACCTAATCAAGCTTAAATACCTGATTCCTTTTGCTCCTTTCCTTTGTTAATAACTAACTACTATAACAAAGGAATTGCAAGACACTGCTTGCTCTGGGGGTCCAGGCTGGGAATGGCCCCTATGTTATAGGTACAAAATTGATGTACCCAATGATTCAAAAAAAAGGAGCAGGGAAATGTTTATTGATCAAAAAGGCCTAGCTTGAGAAGATGGGAGAACTAATTATCAAATCCATTTTGAGAGATCAAAATTCAGGTGTCTTATATCAAGGGAAGGGAGGCTGCGTGCAGTGAATCTGTAATTGGGGACTGTAGACAGCCAGGTACCTAAAAGGAGTCCCAGGAAATCTGGAAATTTCTAAATCCCTTTGTTCCTTATTGACTCCTGCTGATCTGCATTAGTTAAGGAGTCATTACATCCCCCTTATTTCCCAACCTCTTTCTGACAAAGGGGCTGCTCAAGCCTCAGGTAGAGTTCCTCTAGTAAATCAGCATTTCTATAGCAGGAGCTATTAACCTGAAGGTCTTCAGAGAAAGGAAGCATTTCACTGTTGCATTTAGCCTGGTAAGGAGACACCTGACTTAGAGGAAGACCTGGCCCATTTAACAAAGCCTGCTGTTTTCTGGATTGTTTATTTTGTTATTTCATGGTGTTTTACTTAGCTTTTGTGATTTTTTTAAGCCTCAGAGAAGAAGGGGGTGATGAAATATTTACCCAAACAGGTGTGGCCATCTTAAATTTTTCTACTCTTTGTGCCCCACTTAATACAACAACACATTTTAAAAATCAAACATGCAAGCAAACCCAAAATGGACTCTAAAACCATTTAAGAGCAATGTGGTTCTCTCCTGATGCTGTCTTAGAGAGAGGAGAAACAGATAACATTGCACACATTTAGAAAGCAAAATTGCCTGATCTTCTTCTTTGAATATTTTTCATCTAGGAATTCCACTCCTTGAGGCAGTCCCTGCCTTCATGCCTCCCTCTTCACCTCTTACTCCTCTCTTTCCACCCTCCTGACCCTCTTCACCTTTGCTCCTCAGATCTTGGCTTTGACTGCAGGCTTCATCTTCTCTCTGGTAACACAACTTGGCCTTCTCAGCTTTTCCAGTTCTTTCCACTAACCACCTCTCTCTCTAGCATAACAACCTTCAGGTACCTAACCTGATAAAGTGTCCTTTCTCTTTAGAAGGCAGGAGAAGGGGAGGATTTTAAATTCTTAAAATTTATTTTTTCCTGTGTCACATGGAATTCCAGTCGTTGCTTTGACTTCTTCGCTCAGCATGATACAAATTAGAGTCAAGAATCTTAATTTAGACGCTGGGGTGAAATGGAAAGAGGACTGAGTCCAGCGGGGACTCTTGGGCTGGAGTCCTAGCTGTCATGAGCCAGAGAGCGTCCCTGAAAGCAGACACTCACACACATTTGTGTCTTTCCACGATACCAGGTTTCTTAGGCGAGACCTCCCCAATAAGGCAATAGTGTCACACGTAGGTTACACACAGAAAGGGTGAGCTTATGCAGTAGAGCAAGCAGAGTGACCATCTGGCATGAAATGCTGGTCACTGGAGGTGTCCTCAGAGACGTGGGCATGGGTCTCAAGCCAGGTGGCTGCAGTGGCAGCACACATCTGGCACAGGAGGTCCGGCAGGGCTCCCAGCATGACCCGTGGCACGGCCAAGCTCGAGCATCCAACAGTCGAAGCTCTGAGTTCTTTTAGTCAGCAATGGGCGGCAGTCCCATTCATATCGGTGTCCAGATGGAGTCCTTATCCAAGTATCCAGACTTGGGGTTTTGGGCGTTCCAGGCCCATCCCAAGGGCGTTCCCATTACACCTCATTACCTCAGTTCTGGGCATCGCGCCACTTGACATAACTGTCATGGTTGACGTCGACTCCATATGGATTGTCCAGAAGTGTCCAAAAAGTCTGCTCTATACAGCAGCCCAGCCAGGAAACTGACTGATGTACCTGGCAAGCCCAGAGCTTTTGTGAGCTTTGAGCAACACGAAGATGCTGACCTAACCGACAGGAATCTAATGATAGCCAGCACTCGTGTAATGCATCACAGATTACAAAGTGCTTTTCACAGTTACCATATCATTAAATTTTCACTTAGTCCATGAGGCCTCGGGGTCCCCGTCTGTTAGATGATGATAATCAGAGGAATTTAAATAATTTGTCCAAGGTCACACAGATAGAAAGTGTCCAAGGCTGTATCAAAGACACAGACTGTGTGATGTACAAGCATGAAATTTTAGTGCTTGGAACTTGATGATGCAAATCCCCTCTGAGGGCCTTTTATTTATCCATTGAAAGAAACATAGTCAAATACATTTAAGGTCAATGAGATCCAAGAGCTTCAGGAACAATTAGATATTTCTATTGGATTTTAACTCTTTATGGAAGTTCATTCCTACCTATTAGTTGTATTAGCTAGACATTTCTGCAAGTTCAGTGTTCTAATCTTTTGGATAAGCTGATACGCAGCAGTGGCACTACTATCAGGGTGTCAACATGCTGCTTCAGTAGTTTCCAAAATGTGCCAATCACTGAGGACTTTGTGAGAATGCAGATTACCAAGCCCTGTCCTAGACCTTCAGACGGTCTGGAGCTGGGATCCAGGTGACCTGGGCAAATAGCTGAAGGCCCACACATAAGCAAATGCTGCCCTGGTTCCTAGCCCCTGGATATCCATAGCAACGGAGTCTTCTTGACAGAGTTGGAACAAGCTATTTCTGTCATGAAGTAGAAAGTAGAAACACACAGTTCATCCCACGACCTCTCTGAGAGTAGACTGCCGTGGTGCTGGAAGTCAGCGGCCATTTCCTTTAGGGGGAACATAAATTTGCATGTTATTGTGAAATAGTTTATGCTGAGGAAAAAAATCATTTTGAAGTTTAGAGAACGTGGGTGGGTGGCAGGGAGCGGTGAAAAAGCAAAGAGACGAGGCACAGAAAGACCAAGGGCATGCAGCACAGCAGGCCCACAGCCTGGCTGCACCACAGCCTGGCTGCACCACCCCCTGGGAAGAGCTGGCAAACATGAATGCCTGCGTCCCACCTCCCGAGAGTCTGATGTAATTGGTCTGGGTGCAGCCTAAGCATCAAGATTCTTAAAAACTTTCCAGATGATTCTAACGTGCAGCCAAAGTTGAAAATCACTCTTTTACAGTGTTGCCCCTGCTGGCTCTGCTTAGCAAAAAAGATGTGAGGATTGTATGCAAGTGAAAACTGTAGCTGTAAAATAGAATATCCAGTGAGCCCAAATGGGACCAGAAAACTTTATTTTCCAGGCTGCTGCACTCCTGGGGACATAGGAGGTATTGATTGGATCAACATATAAGGTTTTTAAAGGAGCAGCATTATGTCTTGCACTTTGGTCTCTGACGGCATAAATGCATATTCAATGGATTTAGATAATAGTGAAATGACTGCAAGCCTTCTGGTGTTTAGTGTGCATGTAAAAGTTTATGGTTTATTGAAATGGGAACTAGCAGGGGTCTCCTACCCCACAAATGGAGTCGTTAACGGTGTGCGGGCCGTCTGCTTAGAGTATAGAGCACGGTTCCCTTTTCTCTGTGGGCTGCAGGAGGGATTTGAGGTTGGGAGTTTTCACGATTGCCACATACGTAAAATCCCAGCCATAATGTTGCAGTTCCGTGAACTTAGTGCATTACAGTTGTGCGTTCTGGCATGACTTCCACCAATAGTCCCCACACAGGTGAAGTCTTGCTGTTTGACACTCACCTATAAAATGTGTTATAATGACCTCAAATAAGGGAAAGAAATGAAAAATAAAATCAGCCACAAAGGCATGTTGCAATGAGGTAAGATTTGGAATGGCTTTGGCACATGCAGGGTTCTATAAAATCAAGTCCCAGACTCAGCGTTTCTTTCATTTTTAGAAGATCTGTGAAAATAAAACAGTAATATTTCTACGATGAAAGACTGTGGCTTGTGAGTCCATCACAAAAGCAGTCTTAAAAGAAAGAACCGGGGCCTGCTTGCTGGTAGTGTACCTTGTCCATTGTGTAGCCAGCATCAGGCGGCCCTCACGTTCTCTAGGCTGTGTCTTCACAAGCTCAGGGAGTTGCATAAGGATGTCTAGGATAGTAGTCAGGACTTGCCACAATAAAACACTTAATTTTCACATGCTTAACCTCCATTGAATGGTCAAAAATAATACCATCAATATGATTTCAAGGAGCAAGCTCATACATAGCAAACTCAAAAATAAAGCGAAATGTCCCAACCACCATCTCCTACCAAACTGGACTCCAAGGCACCTTGCAGAGATGTCTTCTTCAAGTCCAAGGAACATCCAGACTGGTATGTCCATTAAACTTTCCTCTTGGCTTTGTAAGTGATTGACAGCTCAGCTCTGAGTCCAGTAAAGCTGGGTTTGACTCTGTTATTTACTGTCTGTGTGACTAGGTAAACTACTTAGCCTCTCTGGGAGTCAGTGTGCTAGTTTACAAAGTGGGGTGATAATACCTAGCTACGTCATAGGATTGTGGTAAAGACCAAGAGAAGCAATGCACCCGAAGGGCCTAGTATGGTGCCTGGTACAGAGTAGCTTCTCCATGGTCAGCAGCTGCCGTGGTCATAGTCTTAATTGTCTTGGATTTGGCATTGAGTGAATGTTCGATGTAGGAATGAGGAAAATTAAAGAGGACTTTCACATTTTTTGCTTAGTAACTGTATCCTCTCAGCCTTTATGTTGTTATCTTCATTGTCAGGATGCTCTCTTGGGTTTATGTATTGCTTTTCACCCCAAAATTTAATAATAAATTTTCTGACATTGGGTCACTTTCTGCATTTTACCATTCACCTAGCCTTCTTTTCTTAGTTTGTCTTCACTAAGGAGAGAGGGAGAGGGAGAAGGAGAAGGAAAGGGAGGAGGGGTGGGGAGGGGGAGAGAGAGAGAAAAATTTTAATAAAGTGAGATCCTTGTGAATTCAAGGCCCTCCAGACTAGGCTAGAATGGGAGCTGATGCTGGGATGGTGGGAGGCAGGGCAACTATGTTTTACTATCATTCACTGCCTTTCACTTAACATGTGGTCAATAAATATTTCTGGAAATGCATGAATGAATTAGCTCTGATCTGTTTTGTGCTTACAAATATTTAAGTGAAGTAACAATGACAAATTCTGCCCTGAATAGCTCAATTCCTGGGAAAGTCTTTAGGATTTATCCTGAAACCATTGGCTTCAGGAGTGTCTGGAATAAGTGGTTTACCCATGCATAATACCATCGTCAGTCTGTTGGCTGCAAATTTCATTATGAATAGAGTGGACAGTTACAAGCATTTTTTTTTTTTTGGCCTCTGAACATGTGGGCCTCTTTCCCACGTTTGGGAAATCTTCCATTGTATCGGTCTCAGTTGGAAGTGGCGTGCCTCTCTCAGAAGCCCTGAATGCCCGCCTTCTTCCAGACCCTTAGCAATTGGCAGAGACCTAAACTCAGCTCCACAGATAATCACCAGGGGGTCCAAGGGTCTTAAGTGAGTGAGACACAAAGGGCAGAGAGTTGACAATACCTGCTAGAGGCAGGGAAAGCGCTAGCCTCTGGCCTCCAGTCTCTAGAGAGCTATCAGGGTCAAGGTCCAGGGATGAAGCCAGGTGTCCATCACCAGTGCTGTGACATCACCATGCTACCCACCTGTGTTCCGCCTAAATCCTCACATGGTCCTATTACCCTTCTCAGGTCTCTGTCCATTTTCTAAACCTGGTTTTACAGACCTTTGGTTGAGTCTGTAATTTATAAGGTATTGTACCAATAAATTCCTTTTCTACTTAAATTACCCAGAGTTGGTTTATACCATTTTCAACCAAGAATGTGGGTACTCACAGAGTAGATAGAGTTTTGTGAAAGATGTACAAGGGCATACGATTTTTTTAAATGCAATCAATCTCTCTAAATCAATCATTATTACAATCTTTTTTAATTAAAATTAGGGTCCCCTGCTCATTTTTATACAATGTCTAGCATGGAATCTCAGTAAATATTATTGTTGAATAAATGAATAAAGAAAATGCAATCATTAAAATTAAGAACTTAATAGATGAGCTTGGCGTCTGATTGAAAATGCAAAATATGGGTGCACTGGAAGAGAGCTGAGTAGACAATATTCAGGATACAGCAACTGCAAAGAAATAGAAGTTTGTGGTTTATGTCCCCATGAAACTTACAATCTAGCTAAGAAGAGGAGACTGATATCCAAGAACCAACCGTGAACAACAAAAGATATAATTGTATGTAAATAAGGGGTAAGTAGGGGAAATGATGGAAGAGTGTGCGCACTGTATATGCTTGACATTCCTCCTTTGGTGCTTGTCTGTCAAATTTTCCCTCCTTTGCCAAGCATAAAGATGTGGGCAGGAAATGATCCAGAACAGAATATCCATGTTCTCATTGTATTAGTTTTGATTATGTCAGCTGAAGCATTCATTCTCTGGGTCTGTATACTGACAGAGCCATAATACCAGGGGGTTTTTTTGTTGAGGTTTGGTTCAGAAATAGCTATTGTGCTCTCTAATTAGAGAAGGCAAGGAACTAGAACTCTCTGGTAACATCGCTGATCCCAGTCACTGTGGAAGCCATTCAGTCATCCAGAGTTCCTCTGTTCCCATACGTATCAGCAAACACATTCAAGTGAACATAATTTACGGAGGGCCTGAGAGAGACAGTTTTCAAATGCTGTAGGGAAATCACAAATAGAAGTGAAATGGCTTGGAGTTGTTTCCTGTTCTAAGGCCAGCAGGACAAGAGAGGGTAACCACCAAAAACTTGAAAGTCAGGGAAAGATGGCCACCTTAGAGGAACTGTGATCTTGAATCAGGGGAGTCAGCCTTCCCTAGAAAACCCTGCTGAAAGGGAACCTGGAAAATAAACACCCTGACCTCACTCTCCTCTCTAACTCCCTGAATAAGTATAAGCAGAAGCCAGAGGGCAAGAAAGGCTGATTCAGAGCAGCCTCCAGAGGCAGAGAGCAGGGCGGGGAATCAATTTGGAAGGGAAAGGGAACAGTATCTAGCACACTACAGAACAGTGGTTTTCAAAGTGGCACACCCTTACCTAATTTGAGGGATACATGAGGATTTCCTGTGGTACATGGCAAATTCTAGATCCTTGAGTTGTATTATTTTTTTCCTAATATTCATCTGCCTGAGAATGTCCCTTTGGTTGAGGCAATTTCATCCCTGCCTCCCCTTTCATAAATGCCCTATTAACCTTTTTTTAAAGGCATATCTTACCCATCTAAAAATAAAGATATACCTCATACTATGTATTATAATGAAGTATGAAAACCTTTGAAGGGACTAGCAAAGGTACAATTTGAAACATTGATTTCTGGGAGGTCTCTTTCATTAAAATTTATAATGTATTTAATTCACTGTGATCAATTGTGGATTACTAAATTTGCAATGCTTACTCAAATCAGAAACATTTTTTAAACATTTAGAGCAGTGGTGGCCAGCAGCGGTCGCACAGTATAACTACTGGGAGACACTTCAAAACAACTTAATGCCAAAGCTGCACTCAAGACCAATTAAATAAGAATCTCCAGGGGCAGGACCTATGTGAGATCAATTTTTAAAGCTCCCTAGGCAATTCAAAATGCAAACAAAACTGAGAACCATTGACTCAGAGACTTAGAGAGCTATTAGAAACCATTGGTCATAGGGAATTAAATTTATAAAGAATTATATGCCCGTTTTGTTTAATAAAAATATTCTATGATGATCAATAGACGTTTAGGTCTAAAATTATATTACATAGGTACCCTACATTACATAGGATAAACCTGTGGAGAAAGTAAAATGAAAATATGCAAATAAACCAGCTGAAGCAAAATACAAAATTTCTAAACTTATAAAACTTTTTAATAAAAATTGAATAATGACATTTACCAAATCTTGTTGGGCTGAAATGGAGTCACTTTCGGCCGATCATGCTTTTGATGAGGCGATTAGAAAAGCTGGAAAAAAAATACAAACAAAAATAATCTTGAGGGTCATCAAAAAACTACTAGGATGACCCGGATTGATACGCCAAGATCTCAGAAAAAGAAAGGTGACCTGACATTCTTTGGAAAAAATTTCACATTGAGGCATTTGCTGATTCTAGTCCTGGACAAGAGGCTGGAACTCAAGTGAAGCGTCACAGTGAAGGGGCCCAGGAGGCAGTGGAGCTTTAATCAATTCTGTGGGTTTGGAAGACAAAGAATTTAGTTGGGATGCAAGGCCTCTAGGTCTGGAAGGGCCAGCTCTTAGACAAAGGAAACACAAAGCAATAAGCCCAATATTTGCGCTACACCCTCAGAGGAATTGCCAAATATTAATCTGCTCAGGTCAAAATGCTATGTAACTAAGCAAAAACTTCTGAAATGCAGAGTGGTGTTCTTCAGCAGTCTCAGAGGACCAATGAGACAAAGAAGTTTGGACCATTTATCCAAAGACAAGGACCATTAACATTCCAGAAATCTACACTCTAGAGCAAACGGACAAGCCAATCTCTTAACATGAATTTTTAAAATCAATGAAAATATTAGCAAATTAAATCCAGGTATATATTCCCACACACATACATAGATAATGACAGTGTATTTACCTGTTAGCAAATTAAGGAAGAAATTATATAATTATCTCAATACATGCAGAAAAATAGTTAATATAACGTAATACTAATTCATGATTTAAAAAAACTTTCAGCAAACTAGAATAGAAAGGATAATTACAAAATTGTCTTTCTGTGATAAAGAATACTTATAAAAAATCATATTTAATTATTACATACTGAGAGTTATCTCCAGGGCATTAGAAGGGCAAAAGCTCACTATCAGCTTTTCATTGTAACACTGCATTTGAGGTCTTATCCATTTCAATAAGGCAAGAAATATAGTTTTAATAAATGAAAAGAAAGAAAACTGCCATATGTAGATGACAAGATTGCAGGCATAGAACCCTCCCTAAAGGGGGCAGGTGGAGGTGGAAGAGGATAGAAGCAGGGAATAAACGGTGATGGTAAAAAATGTAAAATATAAGTAAAACATTTTACAAGGTTGCTAAACACATGATTAGTATAAAAAATTTAAATGTACTTCTATATTTCCACAATACAGAGAAATTAAATTTAAAAGGATACAACTTATTCATGACAAATGTAACTGAAAACTACAAAACATTATTGAGAAAATGTGAACAAGATCCATCTTTCTGAAAGAATAGTCTGCCCTTAGAAACATCACTGCCAGTCCTATCATTCACTATGTAACCTCATACTATCTGGATCCTGCCCCATAATTCCATCAAAACTCCCATGAGAAAGTTGTCTAAAGATCTCCTAATGGACAAACCCAATAGCCTGGTTCAGTCTTCATCTTCTTTGACTCACCTGTACCATTTCCTCTGTAGACCAAGTCCTTCTCCTCAGAGCCACTCTTTGATACCGTGGAACATTTCTGAACTAGTTCTCTCCCTGGTCAACTCTGTGTCCTTTTTGCTTCCTCTTGTCATCCAGCCCTATAAATGGCAAGGGGGTGCGTATGATGGGGGGTGGTGATGATCCTTCAGTCCCCTTGCTGAGAATGCCTTTCATTGCATCCCATACTTTCTGCCTATCATCTCATTCATTCTCATGGTACTGGCCTTACACATATAAACTCCAAATATATAGGGCGTGGCAAAAGTAATAAATAATAATACAAGAATAAACTCTGGAAACCTACTTTTACCCCATCCTGCATGTTGCTAACAAGACCTGAGGTCTCAATGGTGGCCCTTGGGTAGTATCTGGGCTCCTAAATCATTTGGTTATTTATTCAATCAACAAGACGATGTTTACACAGTGTTTTGTATATTTACAAGTTTGGCATTAAGCTGGAGTATTTTCAATTTTAAGGTTACAAAGGGCAGAGGGCATGCACATCTAACTGTTCCCACTCTTTAGTAATGATGATGTGGGTAATTTGAGAGCTTTATCTTTTTTACCTCTTTGAGTCACACAATAACATCTCAAGTGGCCATTTTCCCTGATTATCCCAGCTTTTCACCAGTGATTTGGTCTCGAGATATAATGGCACCATATGTGAAACCAGTCAGAAACAGTGCTTCTCAAGCAGTGTGTGAATCAGCAGCCACAAGTTTGCATTTTGGAAATAGTTTTGGCAGCTGGGGAAATTATCCTGAGCTAGCTGAGACTGTTATCTCTGAGTGGAAAGAAGGAGTCATTGGCGGGTGAGGTGGGGCAGAATGAAATCAGTAGAGAAGAGGTAGCAATTAGGCTAACTCAACAGCAACATGGGAAAGGTTAGAAACGAATATTCTGCTGAAGCTGAATGTGATTTAGAGCCAGAAAATTGCTGGGAAACCACATAAGCCAAACCTCTCATTTCACAGATAAGGGGCCCAGAGAGGTTGCTATTTAGTCTGTTACATGAGTAAGTCAATGACAGAACCACACCAGGACTCCACATTTCCAGTTCCAAGTCCACGCTGCCTCAGGATGCTTCCAGGACACAGCTGCTGGTCTCTCTGATGGGACTTTTTGACTCGTAGGATTCTTTCAAAGCACAGCCAACCAACAATTTAGCAATACTTTCACAGAACATCAAAGAGGACAATGAAATCTTTGGTTGCATATAAATTTTTTCCTTCAGCCAGAGTCTTAGCACCATCCTAGATGAGATGATCCATGTGCTGACTCACCCATCTTCTCAGCCTTGTGGTTCCTTGACCTTATCCTTCATCCCTACATATCAATCCACATTCCCAGGCCCTCAGTCCAGATATCGCCACTACCAGGAACTGTCATATCAGTAGAATTTCACTCTCTAATTTCTATCTCTGATGCTTCCTCTTCTCACACTGGTTATGTCTGTTCTGTGAAACTTCCAGGCACACCATGCCTCCTTCACCTCCCAAACTTGACTTGGCTTTCATTTTCTCACCTGCTTTGGACCCTGTAGTCAATAATTGCAACACATTCTTGACAGTGCCCATAAGTCCCTCATACCCATGACCTTCTGAGTATTGGGTACAACAATTCATAACATAACTCATAATCCCATCACAGTCACTGTCTCGTTCCTGACCTGCTGAGTTCAGTTGAAGAAAATAAAGTCGTAACAATTAGCCACTGTTGTATATTTATTTGTCACATCCACCTTCGCTTGGGCCCTCATTCGAGCTCATCAATGTTTGTATTCTTGGCTTTTCTTATTTCCCCATATTAGAGTTCCCCAGTGATATTAGAGTTCTCAAATTAGCTCCTTTATTCTTGTGTGACTCTCAGAGATGACCTTGTCTTCTAGGAAACTAAAAAAAGGGACCCACTGACACAAACTCCATCAACTTTCACCTCCCCATGTCCAAATAAACAGTCACCTACTTTACCTTCTTTAACCTTCTCCAAAACATACAGAGCTATTTAGATACAAATGCCTCGGCTTTGTCTATTTCACCCCACGTCCTCTTTCCCTGCTTATTGCGTGGAGACGTTAAAAATAACCATTTCACAGGGAGAAGCTAAGTTTTCCTCTTTCCCTCTTTTTAGTTTTAATCGAATATCTTGGCCTATTCTTCTCTAAGTTTTACACGCGTGCACTCACACACAGACACACACACGAATTGAAGTCTGTACAAGCAAGTAAAATTAGTGTCTTTAGTTAGTATTGGATCATCTTTATAGAGCTCAGGGACTAATAAATGTTAGTGCATTTTAGGATTGTGCATTGTGTTCCTATACAGTCTCCTAGGGGGCGATTTCAACTATTCCACCAGTAATGCAATGCTGATTCTCAGCAGTTAACAGCACATAGTTAACCTACTGACATCATATGAAGTGGGACTTTTCCAAAATCCCAATCTTTTTATTTCCAAAATTTCTAAATCAGTAAGTCAGCTTTTGGGTCACTTTACAAGGCACTTCTGATACCTATGAGCTCCAGGTATATTTCCCAGAATTTATTTTAACTAAGAAGTAACTGCTCACAATGAAACTTCCCTCATAAACTCCATTTCCACTGGGAGAAATTACTTAGCCATTGGCCCAGAGTTGTGGCAGAAAACATTCTCTATTATTTCACTTAGGAAGGTTTAGAGAAAATACAAAGGTATGAAATCCCCCTAAATAAATCTCAGTATTTGTCCCTCCTTCTACATGTGTTCATCTGAGGGCATTATACTGTTCTGTCTTTCATAAATTTGGGGAAGACAGACACTCAGACTTACTAAGGTTTCCCTAGGCAGTTGATCCTGAGCTTGGATCAACTGAATCCACAGAGAAGGGTGGAATGGAGAAGAGGGCATTTGCCATTATATTTACTGTGACTTGTTCATGACCTGCTTCCCAGACTTGGCACATGACATGGTGTCCACAGATGTACTTCTTTCCCAAATCTGTTTGGAACTAATGGATAATGGTCCCTGAGCCAGTCTGGGCTGACCCCCATGAATGGTGCCTTTTTGCAAAGCTATTTTGCCCTGTGTCAGAAATAACTCTGCCTAATAACTCATTATTTTTCTTTCCTGAGTCTAAATAAAGATGCATGTCATCTGATAGTTCATGAAGTAATGCACACATGCTCTTAATGTGGTGAGCAACGCACAGGGCTCACCTTCTCTCCTTCCCCCGCACCAAACAAAAAAAAAAAAGAAGAAGAGGAAAAGTTACCTTACAATAAATTTAATAGGAAATTCTAATGGTTTCTGGTAGAATTTAAGAATTTTTTGTGTGTGTATGTGTTTTACCTTTTTAAAATAGTCACAAGATGGAAAACCTTTGGGAAAGTTCACCAACTTTAAAAGGATTTATGAATATTTAGTACCTAGGGCATTTTGAAGATTTCAAGAAAGAACAGGCATCTCCCTTTGTGCATCCTGCCAGGGTTCCCACTGATGTAGCCGTGGCCCGAGCCCCTCTGTGCACCAGACCCCCAAACAATAAGCACAGCAAATTAAATGTGGCTCCAGTGGTTTTGGACCCGATCCAGTGAGTTATCTTTATTAATGCATTCAGGGAAAAGGTCTCGCTTTTATGACATTGTTTCCCTCAAGATAAAGGCAGTCAGAACACTGAACAAAAACACACCAAAGAAATCTCCGGCTCTTGGCAGCCAGGTTAATTTCCCTGTGTGCTTGGTGCAGTGAGGACTCGGCACCCCGCAAGCTCACCCACTCAGGGTTCCAAACGCGCCCCCTTCCCCCTTTCTCATGCTGCCTCTCTTTGCTTACTCTGACATTTTCTTGGCTTTAGCTGAAATTTTGACACATAAATCCCACTTGTCAAATGATATTGTAAAACAAGCATCCAAGTGTCAGCACACGGCCCTACAGTCTGGGGACCAGAGAGGAGAATGAGGAACACCTAGATGGCGGCTTTCATCTGCCTCCAGCCATCTGCAAGTAATTTGAAACCAGTTTCCAACACAGCTAGGTTCTTTGGCCCGGTAACACACACCCAGCACAAAAGAAAGGGCCCGAGTCATCAGAACCTGTTAACTCTGCAATGAGTAGATAAAACTGTGTATTTTTAAAACCTGCCTCAGATCAGCCCATTAGCATTCAGTCAGATGGTCTGCAATTTCTTTGTAGTTAACAAATCCTCCCAAACAGCTCTGGCCCATTCAGACGGCACATTTGCCAAACACACCCAGCCTTTTGACCTCACATCTCTGGACTTGAAAATTGCTCAGACCCTGGTAGGACTGTGAAGCCAAAACTCACACTCCTTATGTGATAGAGACTCGATACAGAGCTTTCCAAATTTGACAAAATCCTCATTATTTACCGTTGATTGTTGAACAACATAGGTTTGAACTGCACAAGTTCACTCGAATGCAAATTTTTTCAATGAATGCCTGCCCGGTTTTCTACCTATGTGGTTGGGGGTCCGGGGACGCAGACTGTGTGCACTGATCCAGGGCATTTTATAGAGGGGACTTGAGCACCCCTGCCTTTGGGTATTCACAGAATGGGTGGGGGGTGGGTGTCCTGGAACCAATCCTCTGCAGACACCAAGGGACAACTAAGTGTGGGGGGAGTCAAAATTTATACGCAGGTTTTCAACTGTGTTGGGGGTTTTGTTCGTTTCCCCTAACACCTGTGTTGTTCAAGGGTCAACCATCTATAACAATATCCTTAACAAGTTATAAAACTGAAAGAATGCTATCGAACAAGAATAAAAAACAAGTTTGATCATCCATGCTGGAGGAAATATTATCTTTTCTCTCAATAAAAAGAACAATATAGCAAATGCACCGTCATGAGAAGAGGTGATCAAAGAGTATGCAGAAGAAGAAACGTAAGAACAAAGTGTTTTAAGATGTGTCATGGGGTTCATCCAAATCTATATCATTTTTGGAGTCTTTAGTGTAATACTTGTTGTGTTTTCAAATTTTGTAATTTGTTGTGATTGTCCATTTGATAAAATAATATTCACTCCATATCAAATCTTTTAACAAGTTTTCTTCTTTTTCTCCAAGGAGAAGGGGCAAGTCAAGGAACAAGAATAGAGGACTCACGGGCAAGGACAATGGGGTGGAGATTGACTGTGGGAGCCAGGGCGGGTGATGGGGCAGAGGAGAATAACGGGGAAAAAGGTGAGACAACTGTAACTGAACAATAATAAAAAATAAAAATAAAAAAATAACCAGAGAGGGACTCCAAAATTATACAAACTGGGGGCCCCCAAAACCCTAAATTTGCCTGCGGAGCCAGGAAACAAACTATTCACACCTCTGATTATAGGGGGCCTGTGTAAGCCCTTAGAAAAAGCTGTGCTAGTTTATTTTCAGACACCCCCCCCCCACCCCGTCCCTTTTGCTCCTCAGCTTCTAATCACAGTCTCCACTTCTTGCCTGCCTTCCTCCCAGAAGCCGGCTCTGTCTCCTGGGCCCTCCCCGCTCTCTGCTGCCTCTGCTCCCATAAGCACTCACCTGGGCAAACTCATCCTCCCAGACCTTGCTTCAAGTCAAGACTAACAAGCCCTGCTATAGTTTATTCGTAATGAAAAATAAGATCTGACTAAACACTAGATATATCAATTACCCACACAATCGGTCCTTGGTGAACTCTGAAGGGGTACCTAGAAGTAAGAACGCCCGCGCTGGGAGATGCCGGGCAGGAGGCCCTGCCTGCCTCTCTCGGTGCTGCAGGTTGCGTTTCTACCTTGCGGGCAGGTGGTCAGGCTTCGGTTCAGGAGACCTTCACAAATGGCGGCTGGTGTGGATGACCCTCTATAAAGGCAACAGCCGCCAGCTCTGTTTCTGTTGTTTAGACCTTTTCACAAACTATTTCCGAGGTGTTTGGATAATGTAGTCACCCCGGAGGACAAACCTGTGGGCTTCAGTTTACACAATTTTGGAGACTTCCCACTCTACTCTGAGGCCCAGGACAAAAACGACCTCCACAGCCCCTCCTCCTCCCCAAACCGCACCCCCTTAGCGGTCCCGTCCAGTTTGGCATGTACTTATCACTCAGCATTAGAAATGCCACGGGGGCCTGCCCGGACAGTTCACCTTTTTGATCTTGTGCTCACCCACCCTGAGGTCCGCCTGCTTCAGTGGGCCCCAACCCGGGCCGGTCGGCAAAGGCACGTGCGAGCCTGCGAACAGCACCGCCCCTCGGCCTCATTAAGGACAGCACAGGGAGCTGTGCTTTCTGGAACATGGGACTGGGGATGTTTGACATGTCCTCTGGGAATGTCAATGACTCATTTATTCCTCTTTCTCAGATACAGTTTCTACTCTAGTTTCGGGCCAGTCTCCCTTGTGCTGTGTTATCAGTCTACTTTCATAAAGCTTCGCTTTACCATCCATCCTGAAAGAGAGCTCACTCCTCTGTGCTTAAGGATGTAGTCTGCAAGTCCCCAACATTGTCCATCTTGACTGTAACAGCCTGGAGACTGGCATCCACTCTGGGTCCACTGACACCACTGTCCACACAACAACCAAACTGATCTTTGCAAATATAAATCTAAGTGTGTTACTAAGGGCCTGTCCTGGGCCTTGCACGGAGTGGCCTTTCCCTCGGTCTTGGTCTCCTTTGGCACCAGCTTGCACTTGAATCACGTTGTGCTTCTCCAGCCTGCCCTCCCGAGTTCTTTGAATGTTCCACATTATCTCTGCCGTCCATGACCTCTGCAAATGCTGTTTCCCTAATACTTATTGCCCAATCAGGAAACCAAGCATATTCTTAAAGCCAATAAACCCTAGACAACCAAAAAAATGAGCAAAACAATCTTTAGAGCATGGTAGGAAATGAAAAAGAAAGCACTCAAATAGTTATCACAGGACAGGAACACAGCTTTGTTGGACTTCCTACATTATTTAAAGGCTCAGTTCCGGGAAGTATCTGTATTTAAATGCGTGCTGCCGGGAGGGTGGCTGGGAAGGAGGGCACCATCATCGTTTTCTGAGTCCCACTCCCAGGGTTTCTCACTCTGGGTCTGGGATGGACAGGAGGAGCCGAGTGTTTCACAGTCTCCCAGGTGCTGCTGGTGTGGATCATCCAGGGTCTGCAACTTGGAACGCACAGCAGTCACTGGCTGAGCTCAGAAAAGCACAGTCACCTGGGCTCACCCCAGACCAATTTGATAGGGATGTCTGGGGACGAGCCCAGGCACTTCCCCTCATGTTAAGCTTACCAGGTGACTAAAATGACACCTACTAGTTTAGGCATCAGGAATCACAGTCCTAATCTAGTCCCAGTTTCCCCACTTCAAGCAACATTTTCCACTTCAGCCAGTCATGGTAACTTTTTACCTATACTTTAGATATCGACTGGTGTCACTTCCTTTCTTATAAGCCCAAATAGACCCACATCTCTTTCCTTCAGATTGTTACAGTAGGTCACTGATACAATGATGCAGGCATTAATATAAATTAAAGAAAAATTTTAAATCTTATACTTTTTCTTAATTAGAATGGATAGGAACTCATAATTTATTTACATTCTAGCATTGTCTGCCTAAGTTAACTAGAAATAATGAATCTCCAGTTGGAATGAGCATAGTTAATATTCAGCTATTGATTTCTAAACACATCCCACAGTGTAAACCACCATGGTCTGTTCCAGTAACAATTAATCCCAGTCTAGGGCAAGGAAAACACAAGGGGCAGTGCAGCGTAAGAAAACAAGGAAGTGCTCAGATACTAATAGGGCCATAGCAAAGAGACATGAGAGCCTTCCGGAAGCAGCTTCCAGCAGCCAAATTTGGAACACTGGAGTATCAAAAAGAACAATAATGGCAGTGAGTTATAATACACTGAATTTTTAAAAATGACTTTGTAATGATAATAAAGGAGAAAGATTGAGAAATAAAAAAATTCTATTCTTTGTAGAAGAATACCAGCTTATAAATGAAGAAGAAATAATAACAGCATTGGAAAAATTAGCAATTTGCAAGCTCCAAGTAATAATTATAATGGGCAACAATCGTTGATGGGTCACGAAGATATAAGATGAAATGTTATTAGGGAACAGATTAACCACACAGTCAATTCCCCCGCCCCAAACACACAGAGACTATTTACTAATCCCAAAGCAGAAAATGCACCTCACTCTGGAGAGACCACTCCAGTCACCACTTTAGCCAAGCGACCACGCAGGATCACCAGTGGGAGCACAGTCTGACATCACGGACTTTCTGGCACACAGCATTTAGAAATATGAAACAGCACTGTCGTGTTCTTGCCAAAGAGCCTGAATCTAACAATGAAAAATCAATCAGGCGAATCCACAATGGAGACGATTCCATGAGAAGAGTAGCCTGGGTTCTCCAGGAAAAGTCATTGTCATGAGAACAAAACAACCAGAGAAAATAGAAACATGAGAGACCCGTTCTAGAGGGAAAGAGACTGAGAGACAACCAATGCACTTGATCAACCATGACTGACGCCTACATCAATCGGTAAATAAATACAACCAAAGCCATTTGGAAAACAACGGGGGAGATTTGAATATGGACTTCCTATCACATGATATCACGGACTTATTGTTCATCTGGGGATGCAGGACAACGGGGCTGTGGTTACGTCCTTACATGTACGAAATGCACGGGAAGGCCCACAGCGGTGAAGTGTCGCAGCGTTTGTGACTTACTTGCAAATACTTCAGTAAAAATAAATAAATCAGGATAACTGATAAGCATAGATGTAGGGTATATAGACTTTTTATTACACTGGTCTTTACCCTTTGTGTAATTTACAAATATTCAAAATAAAAAGGTTGAAAGAAACAGAAAATACCTGCGTTGATCAATGAAGCAAAGGCCCAAAGGATGTACTGTATTTTGCCGTGTATAATGCACCCTTTTCTGCCCAAATTTTTGAGGGAAAACTAAGGATGCACATTATACGTGGGTAGTACTAATTCCATATCTATATATATGTTTTTAATTCTTTTATTTAGGCTTATGCATTAAAAGTATAACTCTAGAAAGCAATAAGAATATCCATATGCAAAATAATACATATGCTAAAATTCCTTTATAATACTAAAAACAAGTATCTAAATATAAATAAACAAAAAATTGAATTAAAAATTAAAACAAAAGATTTTTTTCCTGAAAGTCTGGGCCAAAAACACGGGTGCACATTATACACAGCAAAATATGGTATTCGTATCCCATTGAACAGCATTGTGTACTGTGGTTGGGAGAAGGAGATTAGACTCCGAGGTTGCCGACCGTGGTGGCCTTTAGTGTTGCTGGGAACACGTGAGGCACTGCTCCCCGGGCCTAGCTTTCCACTGCGCAAGGCCGGAGTGCAGACTCTGCATTTCCCCCAGCTGAGTATCTGGAGGATGCAGGCAATACTAAACAACAGAAGTCTGTGCTTCCCAGAAGTTTGAGCAAAGGCATTGAGCCAAAAGGTTATTAGTTTTAATTCTAGCTAAACCACTGGCAAAATGGATGGCTCCCCTCAAATTTCTTGGGAACGAATGGAAAACACAAGCTTCCTCAGAAACCTGCTACAGGATTTAAGCGGGGTTGCTTTGGGAGGTCACTTCCCTCCATGAATTGGTTCAACAAACAACCATTTATCATCACTCATTTCTAACCTAATCATGAGCATCACATTTAATCAAATTCAGGTGTGAGGGAAGACAAAGACTTGATATAAAATCCCATTGCTTTTTAAAAAAATTTGACAAGCATGTGTGAAAGCATGGGTTTATTTTTTCTCCTTCGCTAGATGTTTTACAGAGAGCTAGATGTTCAAAAAATATCGCGGACAGAGAGGGCCATGTCTAGACATGGAGAAAGACAGAGAAAGGAAAACAGCAAGTTTTCCAATGAAACAAGTGAAAAAAGTTGCCCAAGCCATGCATATACTAAGGGCCCATCCCAATCAAAGGACTCATTCTACTCCATTCCAGTGGTAAGAGTATGCTTTGAATATTCCATTTTAATAAAATTCAAGCCAGGCTTATGGTTGCTCAATCTTTGTAAGCAGGTACCAAAAATCTGGCCAAATGTATGGAAGTGGATTCCCTTCTGTGAACCACCACAAGAACTTTGATGTTCATGCCGAGTAGACAGAATCTAGGTTGATTACCCTCTCTTCCAAAAGACCATCCCTTTCTTGGTAAAGAGCATGCTTCCTGATTTATCCAGCTTGGAAGGACACCATGAACTCAGCGTTCCAAACCTGCTTATTAAAAATCCTTTTCAGCCCTGGCTGGGGTAGCTCAGTAGATTGAGCGCTGGCCTTCAAACCAAAAGGCTGCTAGTTCGATTCCCAGTCATGGTACATGCCTGGGTTGCTGGCCAGCTCCCCAATAGGGGGCACACAAAAGGCAACCACACATTGATATTTCTCTCCTTCTCTTTCTCCTTCCTTTCTCTCTTTTTTTTAATCAGTCTTAAGAATCAGAGATTCTCACACAACAAATTAACTTTTGCAATTTTTTTCATTAACAAAATCTATTTTTAAGATAATCCAAATGTACCATATATTGGCATCTTCCATTTATTATTAATCTTTTAAAAAAGCAACAAAATTAAAACCAACCCTCTGTTACTAGATTTTATAATTTGAAAAATGAGTTTGTCTTCTGCTTCCCAACCCACCTTAGGTTTCTCGACAAATTCTTGCACAAGGTACAGCCTGTTGTTCTTAAGACTTAATTGTGTAATTTAAAAATAAAACTAACAAGCTATTCCAATGAAAATTCATGTAAATACCTCAGTACACAACATTTTTTAACGAGTTACCACACATAGCACCTCATTCCTGTAAGCGCTCAGTGCAAACATCTTGCCTTAATCCCACCATTCACGTATTCTTCAGACCTTGAGCCGAGCTGTCTTGATTCACTTCTGAATCTCAGCCGACACCATTCTAAAAGGGAGAAAGAATCAATCACGCTGATGTCACATCAGATAAGACGAGCGCAGGTCTTGAGATGCTGGTTTGGCATGCGGGATTGGAATTTAAGACACTCTCTATGTAAAATTCTTACACAGCAATAGGCAAGCTGGTCAGGGACCCAGGCACTAGAAAAACATGTTTGTTTTTTGATAACTGCAAGGTAAATTTCTTTATTCCCTCATTAAGAGTTATACAGGGCAGTTACACAGCACCCTTCGCCATCCGTTGTAAAGAAAATCCTAGATGGGTTGTTTATTTTATGCGTAGGAACAGCCAACCAAACATGCTAAACTACTTAAAGTCGTTTATTGACACTGGCAAGAAACAACAAGTTGGAAAAGCAAATGACGCAGATTGTATACTGTGGAGTTTTCAAGGTTTCTCTCTCCTCAGACCCCTGTTCTTTAGAACAGCTCTCTACATTAAAAACATGTCAAGAATTTGGAAGGCAACAAGCAATCAGGTTTTTTTGTTTCTCCTAAAGCTATAATTTGGTTGTGGGCCAATCTCATACAGTGGACTGTTCAAACTTGACCAGTTTTACTCATTCCAAATGGGAAGGTCCGTCCAACAGTGAATACCTATGGGTATTGGTTAGGTCTCCAAGCCTGAACTAGTGAGCAGAAACCAAGCAAAAGATCTGCAAAGAACAACTCTCTAAAGGCCAAATTACAAGGCAAAAGATACAAAAAATAACATTAATATCATTCACATATTTAGTTTTTGTTTTTGACCAAATACTAGTTGATTTTATGTCCTACATGAAAAATAAAGTGAGTCTCAGTCAAGCACTCATATGAATAAATCTTTAGAAAGACAATATATGAATTTGAGAATATGCAGAGAAGGGTAGCATTGCACACGCGATATGCTGTTCATCACATCGTTATCATTACGGCATCCTCAGACCTCATCATTAACACTTTGGCATGGAGGTAATGTACACAGTGGAGGAGAACACGACAGAACTGGATTTTGTCCTGTCACTTATGAGTTCTGTGACCTTGAAAAAGTTCATTAGCCTCCCTCTGCCTCAGAAGGCTCATCTGCAAAATGTGGATGACAATAATACCTCCCCTTAGGTAGACTGTATGAGGATTTGAATGAGAAATATCTCCAAAATCATTAGAACAGCTCTTAGCATATAATAAATAATTATTAATAGCTATTCCTTTTAAACTCTGGAAGCTTCCTCTTTATTTATTTTTTAAATTTTCATTGTTGTTCAAGTGCAGCTGTTGTTTGGTTCACAAACAAATACATTAGTCTAATTCACCAGCAAGTGTTTCTTTGAGAAACCTTGATTTTTTTCCAACTTCATATGACACCTATCTAGCCTGCTAAGACATCTCTATTCCCATGGATAAGAAAGGTTGCATTTCCACGCCAAGGGCATGACATTTAGTATCTCATTATTCCGCAAAATAATCATATGAGGCAGAAAGTGTGACTATTCTTATTTCAAACATGAAGGAACTAAGGCTAAGAACCTAGAGGCTACATAAACAGTTAAGTGATGGAGGCAGCATTCAAATCTATGACATCTGACCTTAGATAAGAATCATCCCCGACCAATGTGGCTCAGTGGGTTAGACACCGTTCTATAGAGCAAAAAGTCCTGGGTTTGATTCCCAGTCAGAGCACATGCCTGGGTTGTGGGTTTGATACCCAGTTGGGGCTCTCTCACATCCAGGTTTCTCCTTCTCTCTTTCTCCCTCTCTTCCCCTGTCTCTAAAAATAAATAAATAAAATATTTTTAAAAAAGAATGACCAACTGAATATCTGCCAAGCCCTATATTGAGTTATTTAAATTTCATGGCAGAGGAGAAAAAAATGTTTAGAGGACAGAGAAAAGAAACCACGTGCTTGGGACTCACATCATGAGGAGGAGGAAGGTGAGTCCAGTGGAGTTTGGAGTCTACGATTTAGCGCCTGCAGGACGAGAGAGACCTGGTGGTTTAAGAGCATTGAGTCTCCCAGCTGAGAGTGGGCAGCCATCATGTCTGTACGCACAGCACACACTTAAACCACATTTCAAATCTGCTGTTGTTCTCACCTTCTGCTCCTGGAGTGTGAAAACAAAATCCAGACTCATGGAGCTAATGTACTGCACTCTGAATTAGAGATAGATTGTAACAGGGAGAGAACAGTGGGCTTAAAGGTCTATTTCTACCCCAACAGACTGAGCTGCCGGGAGAGTTTAGGCCAAGTATCAGCCACGGCCCTGGTTCTCATCATTATGTGGACGTTGGACTCCACGGAGTGTGAAGTAGTCCTAGTACTTGTTGGTGTCTACTAGCTCATTTCAGCCTCACCAGTATCCTTTGTGGCAGTACTGTGATCAACCCTGCTTTGCAGGGGGAAAGCCCAGGCAGTACAACTTTCAGCGACCTGCCTCACCTTCCATCGCTGACAAAGGAGCAGGATTGAAGCCAGGCCTTGTGACAGCCGGCCAGTCCCTGGAGCCGCGCCCAGTCCCTGCCCCTTCGGACTTCACGACATCATGGCACATGCTCACCCACACAATCAGACACCCTCACACTTCACTGTCACCTCAAGGTGTGGGTACTTTTAAAGTAAAAAAAGAAAGAACGAAAAGTAAAGTAAATGGTTGCCAAGGACTGCAGAGAGGGAAATTGAGGACTCTGTATTTCAGGGGAAGGGAATTCCAGTCTGAGGAGATGAAAAGGTCTGGGCATGGACAGCCTGTGACGGCCGCACAAGGTGAATGCTCTGAATGCTACTGAGCTCCACACTTTAAAATGGTTCCAGTGATAAATGTCATGTTATGTATAAATTTGACTAAAAAAAACTACAGGAGTCAAAGGCAAACAAACACTTTTGTAAGGGCCATTTGACTCAGAGTGTCGGTTGAGCGGAGGCTGAGAGGCCTTCGGTCAGGAGCTGCCACAGAAGGCAGATGGTGTTCTATCGCACTGCGTATTGATTTGCCTGGGTTTATTTTTAGAGTTTGAGTGTTTGTTGTCTGCTCCCCACAACTCTCCCTGGACAGAATACAGGACAGAGGTTTGTAAGCCCCTGCGAACTCGGCAGCCTGCAATGGCAGAGTGCTTGTGGAAGTAACAGTCTGAATTCCTAGGGCTTGGGATATAGTTTTCATTGAATAATGATGGTCATTGTTCAAAGTGGCTTGCAGGCTGAGGTGGTCTTGTCATCTCTCAGTGTTTTCTTTAGAGGAAAAGTGATATATTCCCAATATTATCTCGGCTAGATCATTCGGAATTAGAACGCAACCTTCAAGTGAGAACAGATTTTCAGATTTAGAAGATAATTTTTGCCCACTAATCAGCAAGATGGAAAAAGAGAACAAAAACCTTGGAACTAACTAAAACCCCAAATTGTGGCATGCGGGCCTTCTGTCCCTTAGGATTATACCTCTCAATGAATCAAAACCTTACCCTTGAAGGTCGAGGTTTTCATACCAACCAAGATAAATAAAACTATTACATTTTTTTCTGAATGTCTGTTAGGAATATAATTCCACATACCTGCTGGTTTTTGAAAATCCGCTCTTAAAAATGGAAAATAAAATTTAATACCATGTTATTACTTACAGTTGTCATTGGCAAAGCTTCTAGCTGCCTTCTGAATTTCAAGCACTACCCAGATTTGTTTTTCTTTCAAAAAAGGATTTTTTTAAATGAAAATCTCTAAGTACAATTGCATGCAATCCTATAAAGGATGTATTTTATTCATTTCACTTCCAGCTTGGTTTTTAAAATGTTAATTTTGTTATTTTCCAGAAGAAAAAGCACCGTGCATAGTGTGATATTGGCATTTATGCTACAGGATCAACACTGCACATACTTGCGTGACCCTGTGCCTGGGACTGCCATCTAAATCTCCGTCCCTGCAAGCCCCAGGGGACTCTATCTTTGGAACCACGGTGCTGGAAAATCTTTTGCAATATTTAAACTTCTATTTTGCAAAGCTGTTGATGGTGGTAATGTTAGAGATATGTGAGAAAAAGTAGAAGTTTGTTTCCCATTTTTTGAAAAGACTAAACTCTTTCTAGACATTCCAGCGAGGCTTCCCTTCATTCATCCATCAGTCTTGCATGTACCAGATACTGTTTTAGGCAATGGGAAAATAAAGGTGAACAAAAACACATCGTTCCGTTTTTGTCAAACTGACTTTTTAGTAAGGGGATTAGACCTCACACCACTCACTGAACAATAATTCATGAAACTGTGAATTATTTAATTATCACTGCGAGTGCTTCAAGAACCAGAGTGTGCTACAAAAATTTAAAAGGGGAATCTGGCCTTGTGTGGGGTCAAGGAAGATTTCTATTAGAAAGGAACGTTTAAGCTCACTGTCACTGATAGGTCCCACCAAGTGTCCCCAGCCCTATAAGGGAACCCACATCTCCTGTTCTAGACCATGCTCAGGGGGCCTGAACCTCAAAATCCCTGTCCAAAGGACCTCAAGCCTGGTTCTTGGGCTTCTAGGGACCTCTTCCCTGGGTCTGTCGACCCAAGGGGGACTCCTCAGCATGGCCAGGAGGGGCTGTTTATAGAGTGTAAGTGTGCATGAACTTGGATGTGCACACTGGAATGTACACAAGTCCCTTCATGATGAGAAAAGGCACCAGGGATGGGGAGAGAAAAGAGATGAGGCTTTGGCCTCTAGCCAGAAACCAGGAATCACTGTCCTTACACTACAGCACTCCCATGTGGAACTCTGAGGACTGTAAGAAGTCTACATTCAGTCTAGTACATGAACGTCTCTATGAACTCTTGCCTTGAACCCTAACCATGTTAGTGGTGGTTCCATTTGATCTAGGTGTTGCAAGATGAGTTAGAATTGACTGGGCAAGGAGAGGGGAGGAGAATTCTGGTCAGAAGCGCCCGTTTGAGTGAAGGCTCTGAGGTGGGAGGGAACAGAGAGAAAGCCAGTGTGTCCAGAATGCAGAGAGAGTCTCACTGTAGCCTAATGGGAGAGCTGTCTAGAGCAACAAAAGGGCATCCTTGGAAAAGATATTATATTGGGCTGGCCAAAAAGTTTGTTTTTTTTTTTTCTATAAAATGGCCATAGTAGGGGCTTAGTTGTCTTGAACTTCTTTCAAAACAATTTTGCTACATTGTATTGTGACAGCTGTTCTATCAGTGTGAATTTCTTAAAAAACTTATCAAAATTGGTGAATTTTTATGTAGCCATTTTAATATTGAAGATCAAAGAAAATACGCAACATTTTCAGCATTTACACTTTATTATTGCAAGAAAGGTAAAAATGAAAGTGAAATACAAAAGCAGATTTGTGCCCTATATGGACAAGGTGCTGTGACTGATCAAATGTGTCAAAAGTGGTTTGTGATGTCTCGTGCTGGAGAGTTCTCTCTGAGTGATGCTACACAGTGGGGTAGACCAGTCGAAGCTGATAGTGATCGAATAGAGACATTAACTGAGAATAATCAATGTTATACCACACAGGAGATGGCTGACATGCTAGAAAAATCCAAATCAGTAAAGTTATTGGTGAAAATGAAAAATGTGTCTTATTTTACGGAAAAAACTAAATAGACTTTTTGGCTAACTGAATATATTTCCTGTCCATAAATAAAATATTATAGGTTATATGTGTATTGCATATTTTTGAGTAGGTAAAAAGTTGTGAATTGACTTATATCACTAAACTATAATTTATATATGATATGTGCAAAAAATTGAGACATTTTTGAAAATAATTTTCTCTTAAATACTGAATTATCAGTGTTCCATTACCTTCATAATCCCATGAAATATAGACAATTATTCTCCATGTCCATTAAGTCTCAGGCCTAGGAAATAGGATCTATTCCCATTCTATTTGAGCTCAAATTTTATATTCAATAAATATCCCTAATATTCATTCATCTGTTTATTAATTTAACTCAGCCATAGTTTCCTGCAATACATGAATAATAATAGTATAATAGAGATGTTGGATGAAATAAACTGATATACGTAAAGTACATAGACAGCACTAAGAAATCACCAGGCACATAATAGGATGATGTGGCCCCTGAACCCCTAAGAGATTTCACCTAGCAGAGACACAAATATACAAGTACTTCTGTGATAAGTAGTGTAAGAGCAGCAAGATTTCAAAACCTCAGAGATGGAACTAATTCATTCTACCTGTTGGGCAGGGTAAGGTTTCCCAGAAGAGGAGATATTGGATCACGAAGATTTCATTAAACCTAGAGGGGAAAGGACAGTTACCCTGATCGACCAAAAGGATGAAGGCATGCATATTAGGGGAAGAAGGGGCCATTAGTGTGGCCAAGAATAGATGGGTCTAGTGTGGGGAGTTGGGCTGGGTGGGACTCAGAGTTGACCCAGGTTAAGAAGGGTCTTGTGTCTTACAACAAGGAGTTGGACCTTCCTTTCGTAGGGCAGTCTGTCTCTAAGGCTGGCCCTGGGATGTTAGAGTCCCCTAGGGTGCAACGATTAAAATAAAATTTAAAAAAATAATAATAAGGATCCCAAGGCCCACTTCAAAATGATGTATTGAATACAGGGCCTGAACTGTTTCATAAAGCAAATAAAGAGATCTTGCTAAAACCTACATACATTACAAAGTTTGATTTTGTTGATTTTACCTTTATACTATGGACTGTATCATTTTCAAAGAATGCTTACTGACATAGTAAAATTCTTGTAATATCATAAATATGCACATACATACAGGGTGGGGCAAAAGTAAGTTTACAGTTTATATAGAAAAATATAATAACTGATAAGTAATAATACAAGAATAAACTGTTTTGAGACTTACTGTCAAGATAGTGGCATAAGCAGACACGGCTTGCCTGGTCACACAACCACACAAAATTACAACTAAGATATAGAACAACCATCGCTCAGAACTCGCAGAAATTGAGTTGAATGGAAGTCTGACAATTATGGAATTAAAGAAACCGCATCCACCCAGGCTGGTAAGAGGGGCAAAGACATGGAACGGGCTGGGCCCACATCCATATATAATGGATGAAAAATTTTTTAAAAGATTTTATTTATTTATCTTCAGAGGGGAAGGGAAGGAGAGAGGGAGAGAAATATCAATGTATGGTTGCTTCCTGTGCATTCCCTGCTGGGAACTGGCCTGCAACCCAGGCATGTGCCCTGACTGGGACTCAAACTGTGATCTCTTGGTTCACAGGCCCACGCTTAATCCACTAAGCTACACCAGCCAGGGCGTAGTGGATAAAAATTTAAGAAGGATATCTCAGGAGCAAGGAGTCCCAGCCCCAAACCAGGCCCCCCAGCCCAGGGTTCCAGTGCCAGAAATATAAGCCCCCACAACTTCTGGCTGCAAAAACCAGTAAGGACCGAGTCAGTGGAAGAAACTTCTGTAGCCCCAAGGTCCTTTTCAAGAACCCACACTAGGACTCACCTACTTAAACTCCTTCCCTCTGGGCTCCGGTCATGGGGTGGTAGCTTGACGGGCACCAGTGGCGTTCAGGGGGAGGCTGAGGTGTCTGGCATCAAGGCAAGAAGAGGCCATTGTCCCTTTTCTGGGCCCTACCCCTACAAACCTGGCAGACTGATGACGTATCTAAGATTCTATCAACCTGGCTAACACTGTTTGACATACCTTGGAGATCCCCAGAGACTCTGCCCCACGCAACTTACTGGAGTACCCAAGCTGCTTTTCCTTTTGAATGGTCTTAACTCAAGCGGCACAACTTCCTAAAACCTCTCAAACAAGCAATACCTGGTCTTAGTGAGCCCCAGGCCCTGAACTAGCAGCCTAGATTCACAGTTTGGCTTCCCCTGGAAAACTCTAAGCCCAGACCAAGCAGCAGCCATCTCAGATGGCTGTGTAACTCAGACAGGTAGCCCCAGGAAAAACACAGGTCAGGGCTGACCTTGGCCCGCACCACCTGGGAAACTCCAGGACCAGCACACCCAGTAGGCAGCTATATACCACAGTGGAGCACCACCACCCTGCTCCTGCACAGCTGATCCTCCACAGAGGGCAGAGGTTAGTGGTAAGTGGTCCCAGCCAGTCCTTGCAGCTGACTGGGCTAGGTAAAATCCCCATGCCAATAGCAACTAAGGCTCAACAACAAAAGGAGGGTACACTCAGCCCTCATGTGGTGTGCACCTCAAGTAGCCAGCTTGGGAGATAGAGGAGGCTGTGCCACTGGGCCCTACAGGAAACCTACTGTATTAGGCCAAACTACCAAGACACAGAGTCAAAGCAGCTCTACCTAATACATAGAAACAAACATAGGGAGGCTGCCAAAATGAGGAGACAAAGAAACATGGCCCAAATGAGAGAACAGATCAAAACCCCAGAAAAAGAGGTAAACGAAATGGAGATAAGCCATCTATCAGATGCAGAGTTCAAAACACTGGTTATAATGATGCTTAAGGAACTTAGTGAGGACCTCAACAGCATAAAAAAGATCCAGTCAGAAATGAATGATACACTAATTGAAGTAAAGAACAATTTACAGGGAAATAACAGTAGAGTAGATGAAGCTGAGAATCAAATCAACGATTTGGAACATAAGGAAGCAGAAAACAACCAATCAGAACAAGAAGAAAAGAGAATCCAAAAAAATGAGGATAGTATAAGTAGCCCCTGGGACAACTTTAAGCAATCCAACATTCACTTCATAGGGGTACCAGAAGAAGAAGAGAAAGAGCAAGAAATTGGATATCTATTTGAAAAAAATAATGAAAGAAAACTTCCCTAATTTGGTAAAGGAAATAGACATCAAGTCCAGGAAGCACAGAGAGTCCCAGACAAGATGGAAACAAAGAGGCTCACTCCAAGACATCGTAATTAAAATGCCAAAGGTTAAAGATAAAGAGATGGGAGCGGGGTGAGGGAGAATGGGTGAGGGATGAGGGGATTGAGAAGTACAAATAAGTAGTTACAGAATAGGCACAGGAATGTAAAATACAGTATAGAAAAGGGAATAACCAAAGAATTTATACGCATGACCATGGACGTGACCAAGGGTGGGGAGATTGCCTGAGGGAGTGGGGATTGCTGCATGGAGGGGGCCAAAGGGGGGAAAATCAGGACAACTGTAATAGCATAATCAATAAAATATAATTTAAAAAAAGAATAAACTCTGTGTTTCCAGTATTCACAACTGTAAACCTACTTTTGCTTCATCCTTTATTCATTCAGTAGAATTTTAAAACTAGACCTCTAAGTGTAAAATAAAGATTAGAAACAAACAAACAAAAAAAAGTTCTGGCTGGTGTGGCTCGGTGAATTGAGCACAGGCCTGCAATTCAAAGGCTTGCTGGTTCAAATCCCAGTCAGGGCACATGTCTGGGTTACAGGCCAGGTCCCCAGCAGAGGGCGCATGAGAGGCAAGCACACATTGATGTTTCTCTCCCTCTCTTTCTCCCACCCTTCCTCTCTCTCTAAAAATAAACGAATAAAATTTTTTAAAAAAAGATTAGAAGAACATAAAAGAGTGATTAACTCTGAGACTCCAAGGATGGTGGCATTATCATTGATTTTTGGATCCTTTGAGCTTCTCGATGATTTTGAAAACTTCTAAAATGAACTCACCTTAATTCTATACTTTCCAAAAGCCCCCAAATGTGTCTATAATTAGGGAGTGAGGTGGTGCAAGAAATGGGAGGAGACAGCAGTGGGGTGGATACCTCCTGCTGGGAGATGAAACCTCCCCGCCCCTACAGAACCACCTTCTTCTTCCTTTGTGCACCTCGTCTATTGCGATCTGCCTCCTCCACTAACGGTACGTTACTCATACCTGTAAGCTCAGCACCTGAAAGAGATCAGAGATGTTCCACAGCGGCTTCGATGGGTTTTTAGTTCTTCAGAAGCCTCTCCTGACATCCCATCAGGTCCAACTAGCAGGATTTCAGGGCTCTGGGTTCTGCTGTTGGGGAGATGCCCCTGTCACTTTGGAAACTGATCTGGAAGAGCTGTCGACTGGCCTAGCTAGAAGGTATTATTAAGATGTAAAGAGAGGGCTCCCTGCTCTAAAATACCCACGCTGGCTCTGGGCAATTTACCACCATACCTTCATTCCTTGGGGTCTGAATTCTTGTAACAGTCCCCTATTAAAATGCAAATGCCTTTGGGAGGTGTTAAGCCCTTGTCAGCAAACACCTTGCTTATTAACTAACACCTGAGCTGACAGCCATCTGAAAGCAAGTGCCTGTTGGGAAATCAGTTTCCAGAGAGGTGGGGAAACGCTGCTGGCAAGCTGGAGGACAGCTGGGACCTTAGGTTGACAAGGTTCAGAATTGAAACCAAGAGTCCTTATGACTTGGATTAAATTTAGCATTAAATCCTAGCTCTCGAAATCATATCTATCTATCTATCTACCTAGCTATCCCCCTCAGAGACTTAGCCTTTTCCCAATAATCAGCATCACCCCCCACACACACCCACTCCCCAGGCATCAGAAGGTAGTGGCTTGGACTAAGGGTCACAAGGTCTGGCAGGCTAAACATCTTGACCTAAATTATGTTTCAGTTCCTGAGGACTAAGGTAGAAAGATCTCCCTGGCTACTTTCCCATGAAACCAGGCAGAGAGACACCAAAATAGACCTCAGAACTCTCCTCGAGGCCTGAAGAAATACTTTATTACCCTTACCTCAGCTCTGACCAATCAGCTCCCAGCATGACCCTGAACCCCTAATCCACAGTGCTTTGTAATTTTGCCCTGTATAATCTGCAGCCCACGTGCCATTGGGAAGTTCAGGCTTCTGAGCATTAGCTTCCTCTTCTGGATCGCACCATTCACCAATAAAACAGTCGCTCTTTCTCCCCTGCAATAGGCACGGGGGGTAGGGAGTCTTTCTGTTCTGTGACAGAAAGTCACGAGACTTCCAGGGCTGCATCTGGCTGTAGAAGTGGGTTGGGACTCTCAGTCATCAGAGGACAGGCTGTTCATGTGGTAGGGAGGCCTCCAGGGGCCTGGTGGTCAACAGAGCTTGGGTCAAGGTAAAGGCCGTAGCGGGACATATGGCCGGTAGGGGTGTTCTCGGGCCTCAGCACTCCCGCCCTCACAGGGAGCTCCACTTTCTCATCCAACCTTGTTGGGCGGAGGACTAGGAATAGAAAACTCAATAATAAAGGGTTTTTGTGGTTTCATTGTTCTGTTGTTTGGTTGGGTTTTGTTTTGTCTGTTTGTGTGGTTAGTTTTGATTTTGTTTTTCGGTAGATAAGATTGGTTGCAATTTTTTGGTCATCAGCGTAAATATTCACTTTTTAGGCCCCCAACTATGCACCTCAGCATCTCAGCATTTAAATAAAGAACGTAGGAGCTATTTTCTCTTTTGTCTGCCATTAATTAATCTGCATATATTCAAGTCTTCTTCTTTGTCTTCAAACATCAACTTCATTTCCTAAGTATTTAAAAAACTATTTCTGAAAGCCTTCCTGTTGGTCTGTGTCTTTCTGGAAATGCCAGGACTAGAGAAATAAGCTAACATTTCCCACTTTTGTATATATTATTAATCACCACAAGAGAGCTAAATGGCACTCTGGATTGAGTAAGAATGCCTGAACAGTTTTCAAATACTTTGGGTTCAAAAAAACCCAGAATGCATTTTGCCAAAACATTTGCTTCCCTCTTCATTTTTTTAAACCCATGTTTATTTCAAGGAGCATTTATTCCATGTGTTCCTAATGCATTTACACTCAGTTCATTAAAACGCTGCCCGAAGACGGTTCTTCATTGTTGAGAGGGCCAGCAAGCCCTTCTGCTCTGACTGCCCCATGTGTGCTGCTCCGCCCCATGACCTGACGCAGTTGCTTTTCCCACACCTCATTTTGCTCACATAGTTAGCAAAGTGGAGGTAATAATATCTACCTGTGAGGACTGTGGTGAGGACATGTAGGTGTGCTGTGCCTGCCCCACCCTGCTGTCTGGAATGACCCAGCTGCTTCCCGGAGGCCATGGAGTCCAGGATGTGCAGGGCCTGGCACAGAGCTCAAGTCCCCCAGGCCCTGGCGTCATGGTGCCCTGTGATGCAGACATGGGCCAGTTAGTGGTCAGGAAGGTCCTTAACATTTTAGGGCTCTGGTCAGAAATTGAATGTTTAGGAATTCCACCCCTGCCTTTGTGAATCTTGGTAATGCTGAGGATTTAGGGGCCAGGCTAAGCCCACATGACCTTATTAAATATCAGTATCAAGACAGAAGAGGTGATTAGGAGCTGAGAATATCCCCAGTTTTCTCCATTTCTATAGTGGTGGGGAGCGAGTCAATACTCCAGAAAAGTTAATACAGGCCTGCTGAATTGAAATTGCTTAGTTATTAGCAAAGGGCACCTTCCACAAACTGTCTCCCCACTTTGTTCTGGTTGCATTACTTTACCCTAAATGCAATTGTGTTTCCAAAGGAGGGGGATGCTGAGGCGGGCAATCTTGGTGTGTGGTGGCGGCCTGACTTAGGCTCTGGTTGACTAGCTCAGGGTGGACTGTTTCCAAAATTAAATGTCTCCATGCACGCTTCTAGTGGTTTTCCATTTATACAATCTTACCACACATCAAGCACTGGACAAATTTCTCTGTGTACATTATCCCATTCGTAAAAAATTGATCAACAGAAACCTCATTTAAGTGAAGTAAGGAGGCCAGAAGGGGGAGCTCTCACACCCTACGATGATCGTGAAATACAACAGGGGTGTCACACTTTGTAGTACTTCCCGACTTCCTCTTCCCCTCTGTGATAAAGACTTCTCCCTTGTTTTAGCAGCAGACTTGCACTCGGGCCCCACGTGGTTGCATGATCTGGGTGGCAATTCCTCGTTGATCTCGAATAAACCCATTTGGTTGGAGAAATACCTGGCTGACTTTTGTTTACAGTCAACACATTTAAGCCTCACCACAGTCCTCACAGGTAGATATTATTACCTCCACTTTGCTAACTATCTGAGCAAAATGAGGTGTGGGAAAAGCACCTGTGTCAGGTCATGGGGCGGAGCAGCAGGTCAGTGGTGGGTGGGCGGCGTTTGCTTTAACTCTCAGACCCGCTAAGTTGTTGTTTCGTAGGAGAGTCCAGGCTGGAAGCCAGTCTCTCCATCCTGGGGAAAGACCCAACTGGCACCTGTCTGCTGGAAACCAGCCCTGGAGGAAAGGCAATTATTTTGATAGTACTTGGAGGCCGGGGCAAGTGAAGTTCTAGGGAGGGTGGGGAGAATTTCCACGGGCCAGGCTTCGTTTTAGGACTAGAATGGGCTCAAGGTGATTTTGCCCATCTTCCCTCAACTGTTTATCAAGAAAATAAAAGTGTTCTTGTTTCTCATTGTCCTGTTGATGTAAGAAACATCCAAACCTGTAGAGAACTTTCATGAGTTTATTTGAGCCAAACAGATGATAATTGATGGGAAGCAAAATCTCATTGGATTGAGAAAATGCTCTGGAGGATGGCAATTTTACAGTTTATTTTATACCTAAATCAAAGGAAGAGTCATAAGAAGGGTTGCATTAAATTCATGGGTAGTAGATTAGGAAGGCAAGAGAAAGCAAAGTGGGAAAATCTCTGAGCTTGGATAAAGAGTGAAATGAAGAGGCACATACTTCTGTTACTTCGGCAGGGACAGGATAGTTAACAATGAACATTTACAGCACATAGAGAAGGTATTTGGGCGATAAGATAACTATGAGGGATTCTATGCTCTCCCACTCTCATGCCCTGAGGGGTCTGGGAAAAAGGGGGATTACTCTATCCAAAAGTATGATATCATAGATGCAAAAAGACAACAGACTGGCTCAGTTAAGGTAAAGATTGGCCTTTGTCAAGGAAGATACCAGCCAAGGACATGATTACCCATCATGACTCACTTTTAGTTAGGAAGTTTTCATTTTAGACCATCCTACGTGGTTACTTTTATTTATTTTTTATTTTTTTAAGATTTTACTTATTTATTTTTAAACAGGGGAAGGGAGGGAGAAAGAGAGAGAGAAACATCAATGTGTGGTTGCCTCTCATGTGGCCCCCATTGGGGACCTAGCCCACAACCCAGGCATGTGCCCTGACTGGGAATCGAACCTGCGACCCTTTGGTTCACAGCCCTCGCTCAATCCACTGAGCTACGCCAGCCAGGGCTCCTATCTGGTTACTTTTAGTTTCTGAGTTTGTCAGACCACCACGCAGGCCTCCCTTGGGCTTATCTGGTTCAGTGTGCAGCCCTTTCTTGTCCACAGTCCGGTTTCTTCAAGTGTAGGTCATAGTTTGGAATGCAAGGCTCCAAATGTGGCCTGGCCAGCATCAAGGGGTGCGGCTGCCTGTCCCCGTTTGAACATTCTGTCAACAAAACCCCAACTTTTCCACTTTCCTAGCCCACTCATTATGCAGGTCTCTCCCTGCACTATTGCCTCCTTTTCAGCTATGAGTTAACAAACACATTAACCTTTTATTATTTCTTTATTTATCCTCACATTTTCCATAAGCACCCAAGTCTGTTCAGTTGGTGGCGGCCTAAACGCTGCTTCTGCACTGAGCTCTCCGTGTGGGGTTTCCAGGGGCCTCAGTTCCACGGGACCTGGCACCCATTTCATTTAAAGTTCTTTCTCCTTCGCTGAGAAGAGGGGCACGGGCAGGAGAGGAGAGGTTCTGTTTTCTGGGCCTGTTTACCTCCACATGGACTTTGTTAGGAATCCTAAACTTCCTTGTTCTTGCTTAGGCAACGCTTTAAAAAATGTCCTTCTTCTATGTCTTCTGCATATTACAAACATCGGCTCCTCCTGGTGCTGTGCCTGTATGGCAGGCAGCATTGTCCTGCGTCAGGCCGTGAGTTTGCGTCCTCCTTCACTGGGGGTTGGGACAGGACTCTTCAATTTTAGAATGAGTTTTTACCTTGCTCCAAGAGCACCTGGTGAAGGCATGGTGATTTCTTGAACCCTTCTTGCTCTTTTCACTCAAGTTTTAGGGGCAGAATTTTGCCTATTTAGAGCCTTTAATATCTTTTGGGCATCTTTCTTTTAGACTAGCTAGCTATAGAATTATCCAAACCTTTCCTGACTTGTCTGAAACCTGCTCTCCCAAATTCCAGGTTATGTCTGATGCCCGACAAATTCATTTTTTGACAGAATCATTCAACGACAAGATGATCACACCTTTCTGTAGTTCCTATTATTTCCAGACATCGCCTTAAATCTATTTTCAGAAAGACCAAGTAGCAGTTCCTTTTCATGCTTCCTCTGTGTGTTGAGGGAAAATCAGATTAAACAAAGGCTCGAACCTTGAGAAAAAAAGAGCCATTAAGCAGATGATGCGATAGAGACAGTCCTACATCTCTATCATGGGGTGCTGCACTGGTGGCTCTGGAATCCACAGAGGACGAGCTGCCCATCTCTCGGAGGTGGCGGGGTCACTCAAATTTACTTCCTCTATAACGTTTCTCTGATCCACTTTCCTTTTGTTGTGTCCTAAGTTCCATCCAAAATTCCTTCCTGTAAAGCCTCACGGAAGCACATGTATTTTTATTTAACGAGATCCCCTGGTGATTCCCATGTCCCTTAAAACCCGAGAAGAAATGTTCTAGGGCAATGGTTTCCAAACTTTAGGGTGCACCCAGATCCTCCAATGGCTTGTGGGAACTCAGGTTGTGAGCACCTCCCTAGCGTTTCTCATTCCGTGGCTCTGGAGCAGAACTTGAGAATTTGCTTTAAAAAGTTCCCAGGTGGTGTTGATTCTGCTGATCTTGGGACTATATTCTGAGAAACGCCTTCCTAGAGGTATCCCATCCCACCAGGGACTAGGAATGTTAAGGAGTCTTTGGAATTGGAAATGATTTGATCTGCAATGTATTATAAATAGCTCCCAGTGTGATTGGAGGTGGCCCTTTTTTCTGCTTTGCCACCTTCTACTATTACCTGCTGGAAGGCCATCCGTCTGATTTCCCTCTAACATCTCCCAATTCCCATTACCCCATCCTCCCTACCTGTCCTGCCCAGTCCCCGTGTGGGAACACACCTGGGGTCTGCCAGGATCCGTCTGACCTGACACTGCTGGGGGAAGACTTCTCACCTGCCCCGCCTTGGGCTACCTCCCAGGGAGCAAGCTCCAGGACTGTCCTGGGGCTGCTCTCCTGTCCCCAGCTCTCCCATCTGCCACGTCCCTCCACCCACGGCCACTGTGCAACTCGTGAGGAAGAGGTCGGTCAGTTCAGGCTCTGCAGCCGTGTACCTCTACACCTCACGCACCTGTGCCCTCATTTGCCTCCTTAGCACAGTCAGTTGTACTGTTTTCAAAAGATTTCTCTCTCGCCTATGGACACGTTCTAACGCAAATCTGGCAATCTGACAGGTTTGCTGGGAAGGACCCAGAGCCAGGTTGGACATTACTGGGCATGCTGGGTGGCGCAGCCCCAGTCTCTGGGACAGAGCAGGCCTGGAGGGCCGGTGGGGGCTGCTCCCTCCCGGCCAGCAGCCTCGGCAAGCGTGCCGGTTCCTCTGAGGAAGCATCGCACACCCCAAGCCCTTTGGAAAAGCGGCCTTGTCATGTGCATGTTCTCAAGCCAGTGTTTCTAACCACAGCTTAAATCATCAAAAAATGTCTAGCTATAAAAAGTTCAAAGTATGGTTTATTGGCGTCTGGCTTGAACCTGCATCAGTGGTGGACTAAGGCAAAGAGACGAGAGAGAGCTTCCAAGTTCACTTTTTAGAGCAACTTCCACTTGCAAGGCAAGGAAGACTATTTTCTTTAGAGAAAAGCACCAGCCCCTCACCCTTCCTCCCCAAACACTTTCATGTAAAACTCCCCCATTTGCCTGTATGAGGGAAACATCTTTAATACAGTTGTATAAATGTGATTTCCTCACTGGCAAATATCACATTTTTGTGGATTTGCAAAAAATAAAACTCCTTTTCCTTTTGGCTGGAAATTTCTATGAAAAGGAAAGGCGGTTTTGGGTTTTGGTGATTTCTTTCCCAAACAGGACATGGCTCTTTTCGGTGGTGGGAAACCAGATAGACACAATTAATTCGCACCTGCAGCTAAATCGGTTTAACACTAAATTTCCCATTTGGATGAGGGAAGCCATAGTTTACCTGGTAAACTGGTAGAATGTTATCCTGAACGAAACTCACCGGTGCCTAGGAAACCGTCGGCCACAGAGGAAGCTTCACCACAACCCAGGACGTTAGCTGGAAGAAAGAAATGTGTCTATTCCGGCAATTTGTCTCTATCAAGACTTTACAATGTTCATTGTTTAAGTGATAAAAAAAAATATTGTCCCTTTAAACAAAACACTTTGAAGATGAGTCTTATACATACATAATAAGTCCCTTTTTGCATTCATTGAAAGTTTGTTAGCCTCCAAGGAATAGCAATTTCACCCAGCAGAATATTGTAAAGATATTTCCCAAAATATATTGCAAATACTTTCATACACTTTTGCCATTCAAAGTCCCACAGAATTCAAAGGTGTCTGCTGTTGGGGAGGAAAAAATTTTCCACCCTACTCTCATTGGTTCCTTTGGCTGGTTTAATAATTCAATTTACACAAGACATTAACAGGAGGGGAAAAAACAATTTAATTTGCACACATGGATGTCCCACAGAAATGGAACCTAAAGAAATGACCAAAGCAGGCAGCTTTTATACTTTTCAGACAAAGAAATACAAACTTTGTAAGGAATTGATAGGACAAAAAACTTTGGTGTAGGTGCTTAATTAGTGAAGAATCTTAGCAAAATTTGGGCTTAGGGTAGTAAATTAGTAAAGAAGCAACAAGGTTTGATTATACAGGCTTCTGAGCTCTGAATTCCCAATATGTGGTGACAAGGGTGTCTCTCTATCTCTTGATGTAGGGAGGGTGCCTTTCAAATGGAAGATTTATTTCCTGCTTTCAGGAGGACAGAGAGGGGAGGGTTAGGGTACACTTCTTGCCAGCTGTTTCTCAAGTAATTTTAATTCAAAATAATCAATAAACTGTGTATGTTGTTAGGTGGGTACAAGAAATACAGGGGGGAACACTTTGTAAAGTATATGATTGTCTAACCACTGTGCAGTGCTCCTGAAACTACTGCAAAATAATATTGAATGTAAACTGTTAATTGAAAAAAATAAAAAATAAAACAAAATAATCAATAAACCACCTGGGCATCTTTGGGAGCAGCCTGCCCTGAGCCCCATCACTGCAAACTCTCATTCTGTAGAGCTTCATGATGCCCCCTAGAGACGGTGCTGAGAACCACCCAGCAGATTCAGAGCAGCGAGAGTTCGCATTTCTTCCACCAGCACAGACTTGAACCTTCTGAGGTAAAACACATCTGTCTTTCCCACTGCCTGGGGTAGGCTCCCACTGCCCGGGGCTGATTCCAGGGGACTGAGAGAAGACCTTGTTCAAGCGCAAATATAATTTGCACTTGATTTGTAAAAACAATTAAACAATGCATTCTGGTTTGAAATTCTTGTGCTGTGACAAAGGCAACTCCCCATCCCACCAAGGAACTTATTGGTTCTTTTTTTCCCCTCCCTAAATTGCAAAATAAAGACTGCTAAAGAGGGGAAGGATAGGGCGTAGAACTCCCAGGTGTCTGTCTTCCTGGTATGAGTTGGGGGCGCGGAGCTCTAAATTTCCTCGAACCTGAAATAGCTTCTGAACTGGAGGAGCTCCGTCTGGGTTAGATGCCGTCAGAACCTGGACATCCATCAGCCCCGTACTCTGGAAGGTACAAATACCCAGTTACACAATAAGATACGTCCCGGAGGACGTAACGTACAGCATGGGGACTACGCTTAATAACACTATACTCCATATTTGAAAGTGGTAAGAGAGTAGATCGAAAAAGTTCTCATCACAAGAAAAAAATGTGTGAAACTGTGTGCGGTGACAGATTCAGCTTGCGGTGGCGGTCACCTCACAGCGTATGCGTGTATCAAATCCTGCTGTACGCTTGGAGCACACGCAGTGCTATATGTCAATTATATCTCAACCTCAATAGACAAAATACTAGAGTAATGGTGTCATTAACAACAGGAAATTGGAAAGTAAAATACAATAAGAAGAAGGAATGAATTTAAAAAACAAAGAAGCCCATTGGTACAGGCACAAATGTCAAACATAAAAGTCAAACATAAAAGCAGCAGCACCCAGTCCCCTGCTATGTGGCTGACATGACCCAATAATTCAGTAAAAGAAGTGCTGTCACAGTTACACTGACATGGTGTTATGTTATGTGTAGGTATTCATCTAATAAACTGATGCTATTTTTAAAAGCAATTTAATAGGTATTTGAAGTTATCTCAGAAAAGAGAATTTTTGAGACAACAGTGTATTAGAGTGTCCATCTTACTGAACCTCTTAGGAGTGTTCCATGTTATCATAAAAAACAAGCCTTGCTCCCTGACTGGCATCACTCAGCTGGTCAGGCATCCTCCTGCAAAGCAAAAGGTCACTGGTTCGATTCCCAGTCAGGGCTCATGTCTGAGTTATGGGCCTGGTCCCAGGTAGGGGGACATGCAAGAGACAACTGATCAATGTTTCCCTTACACATCAATTGTTTCTCTCTCTCTTTCTCCTTCCCTTCCCCTCTCTCTAAAAATAATACATAAAATCTTTAACCAAAAAGCAAACTTGGCAAATTGGATATTTGAAAAACAGTGTCTTACTGTTTTGATTTGTATTCTTCAATTTTGAACTTAAGAAATAACATTTGTCAGCTAAAGTATGTCTTTTTTCTGTAACTTCTATGCTCTCGAGAAAATATAAAGTTGTCTTGTGCCCTATACAACTGGGGGATAGTCTCTGAAAAGATGAAGACACTAAATACCATGGGGATGAGTGGCAGCTACTTCCCTTACCCTCTACACCCCTCTATTAGCCGATTGAGCTATTTGCTTTGGTTTGCAAAATAGAGGTCTTCTTGAGATTCTTAACCGGCCTGGTTTTTCTATCTTTTTTTAACCCATATTTTATTTCCTTCCTACTTTTGCCCTCTAATAGACATAAATGACTAAGAGTTATTACCAGCACCAAGACAATAAAGCTATATCAGTTTACACAGGGGATAAGAAAATTCAGCCTTTTAAATTAAGTGCAATGTATGGTACTTCACCAAATGCTCTAACCTGAAAAACTGATGCATTGCCAGGCACGGTATTACCGTTGCGGTACCGACTCATTACCGTTACGGTAATCACAGTCGACCTGTGAATATTTTGATCCTGGTCTTTCTGTAAATGGTCATGTAAAACTGTTCTGAGATATAAACTCTTTTGGTATCTTATTCTGGTGTAATCATTAGCATTTTTGTGGGGGTTTTTATTAGAAAAAAATGACAGAGGGCTGTTAAGTGGATTTTAGAAGCAATTAAGGTCTTGTTTTGTAATAAAAGAACATTCTGAAACTCTGGAGGCACTTTCCTAGATATTTCCCAGTCCAAATGAAAAGTCGATATTCTAGAAGAAAATCTGTTTTCACCTTGAGAAGAATGTCTTAAGTCTTGGGCTTAAGTTTTATTTTATTGTTTTGCTTTTGGAAGTTTAAATTTTTCAGGTAAGTGAAATGAAGAGGAGTCTTCAGAATCCTGAGAAAGCCCACACACTTGAAGATGGTCACTTTTTTATTGGAAAGATTCATTACATGGATTTTCCATCTTTAGTTCAACTAGACTTTTCATTTATAAACTTCAAACTCCATTAGTTTGTTGTCATTGTTGTGCATGGGCCATGTCTCCCCTTCTGCCACAAACATTACACACGGCCCAATTCTAAGCATCTCCCTTGTAAAAGGCACTTAATTAAACCAACAAACAAACCAGCAGGATAAAGAATTACAGGAGACTTCTCAGAAGCATAGGGACCCAGCATTATAAACAACATGGAAATAGATCATAGAATCCTGTCAAGTATCCCAAATCTAATTTATGTGGTCAATAATGTAATTCTTTCCATCTCTGCAAGAAACTTATCCACCACACTCTTGAGACTATAGAGCTTGAGTACAATTTTCCCTCTAGCCACACCCCCATTAAAATGTAACACATGTCTAGAGCAAGCATTAAATCAAAAGACAAAGTACAGGAAATTGTTTTCATGTGTTGCTCGTGCTTTAAAAGGGTGGAAAAGAGGAACCTTTGCAATTAATGCTATCTTAATACTTTATGGCGCAGTCTGAAGACTTGTTCCTGTTTCTGACCTGCTCCCTACTCTTTTTGAGATACGAGGCAATCTCACTTTATCCCCGCTCTCAGGGAAACCACGAGGCTTGCACCTAATAGATGGTGTCTAAACAGACTTCCTTACGTGAAATTGAAAGTGAAGAATATTTATGTGTGCATTCTTCCCATGAATGTAAATAAAACCCGATACAAAATCTGAAGTGCTACTCTAAGTTTTATCTACCTATACCAATTTCTCAAGAAAAGTAGGAAGCTGCTAGAAGAGGAACTATATTCTGGAAAAGCTCTGACAAGGAAGGAGAGGCACAATTGCTTGTAAAATCACCGTGAGTGTCAACCTCCTAGTCTCAAGCATAGTGTATCAGACCCACCACAATGGACAAAGGATCGGTGGTTGGAGGTGAGAGCGGCTCCTCAGCATGTGACTCGGGATCAGGTTCACTGGTCTCATGGGGCTGGGACCATCTGAGACATTTAGTGACACCTCTTTTTAGGTGAGCATCCGGTTTACCTAAATGGAAGCTCAGAGGCATTGAGTTTGAATTCGTTTTTTGAAAATAGGTTGTACAGGCATTGTTATTTGGTGGTAGGGTGGGGGTGGGGGTGCAAGGGTATGCTCAGTTGTGAGGAAAGAAAAACTACTTACTGAGACATTCTATGAATTGAAAAAAGATTGATTTTCTGTTCCTTCCATGTATGTAATGCAATTAGATACACCTCTCATGAGATAAATATATATGAGTAATTTAAATGACACAGAAGCTCCTTTACTTACAAACTGGCTAGTTTCTGGAAAGTATTCTCAAATTCAGTTGTTTATAAGTCCAAAGTGATTTTATAAAAGCAACTGTTATCCCCATTTGCTGGCAGTGGGCAGAGCCACGGTTCTTAGCTCTGCCTCACACCTTTCTTTATGAGCACAAAAATGTGTAAGTTGAAAGTTTATAAGACGTAAGCATCAATACTATAAATAAATGTATAACCCATGTGGTAGTTTCCGAGGTCTGCTGTTACAAATTACCACAAACTGGGTGGCTTACAATAACAGAAATTTATTCTCTCACAGTTCTGGAGGCTGGGCGTCTGAAATTCAGGTGTTGGCTGGGTCGGTTCTTACTGGAGCTTCTGAGAGAGAATCTATTCTGTGTCTTTCTCCTAGTTCCTGGTGGTTGCTGGCAACCCTTGTGTTCTTTGGCTTGTAAATGCATCACTCCTGCCTCTGCCTCCGTGCTCTCATGGTGTCCTCCCCGGGTGTTGGTGTCACTCTGTGTCCA
Source organism: Trachops cirrhosus (assembly GCA_028533065.1). Lineage (NCBI taxonomy): Eukaryota > Metazoa > Chordata > Mammalia > Chiroptera > Phyllostomidae > Trachops > Trachops cirrhosus. The sequence goes on along the minus strand of CM052545.1, from coordinate 19,471,707 downwards.
ACCATCCTTTGCTTTTAGGTGCATTACTTATTGGATTGGGGCCCACCCTAACCTAGTATAACCTCATCTTAACCTGATCACATCTGCAAAGACCCTATTTCCAAATAAATTCACATTCCTAGATATTACACAAGGGGCGCGAGAACTTCAATATATCTTTCTTGGTGACACAGATCAACCCATAATACCCATCATCTGCAAACAGGGTGTTTTCATTCAGCTAAAAATATTAAAATTACCTCTGTGTAAGTGAATGAACACATTTTGAGGACATTATTTATAACTTATCTCTACTGGGAACTTTAAAAAATATGTCCATTTAATTTGAGAAACATGCGTATCCTACTATTGATATAATATCAAAGATTTCCATCCATGTACAGTTTGTGGAAATGCACCCACGCATCCCACTCACACAAACACTCACACACAATCGTCTCAGCCCGCACATGCTCCTGCATGAGAACATAAGGTAGCTTTACTGTGGTGCTTCTCCTGTTAGGTACATATGCACAAGTACCACCTAAGCATACCTAAAAATGCCCAGCCACCTCTGAACACGTTTCCCAAGTCAGTATCGGTAATGGAGAAGGATATTCTCCAATTAATTAGATTCAAAGTGCATATTTATTAAGAAGTGGAAGAGTGGGCCATCAAATGACACATTTCAACTAGTACTCTCTTTCCTCTCTCCTTTTTGTTCCTTTTTTAAAGATTTTATTTGTTTATTTTTAGAGAGAGGGGAAAGCGGGGAGAAAGACAGAGAGAGAAACATTGACTGGTTGCCTCTGATAAACATCCCAACCCAAGACTTGGGCTGCACCCCGGGCATGTGCCCTGACTGGGAATTGAATCGGTGACCTTTTGCTTTGCAGGATGATGGCCAACCAAATGAACCACACCAGTCAGGGTGTCCTTTTTGTTTCTTGAATGGTTGTCATGGCCAACTATTCACCAAAACTATTTTTTCTTCATCTTGTGCACACACCTAGAAGATAGTTTTAGACACAGATCTGACTTCTAGTCGTTGGAATGTAGGCAGACGGGATGGGTGCCGTTCCATGTTTAGCTCATAAAAACCTCCTACATATGTTCCCTCCTCCCTCTGGTGTGCGTTGGACAAGCAGCATCCTTGGAAGCCCTATGCTGGAGGTGGGAAAGCCACGTGGTAAAGACGCCTGGGTTTCTAAATCACTGGTGCTCACACCTACCCATTTTGAGCTTTATCGCATCCGAGCCTTTCTACATCTTGGGGTTGTTTGTTACGAGACCTAACACTACCCCAATGTAAATATATTTGCTACAAATGAGGACTTGAACTCACATGATTCAGGCTAGTGGAAGGTGAGAATGATGAAAACAGAATGTCATTATTGCTTCATTGCAATGCTGTCCCCACCACACTAAGACCCTAAACCTGTGAAGCTGACCACCCCCTTAAATGCCTTCCACGAATTGCAGGATTCTCTTCACATGATACGCGACCATGTGTACTTCTCTCTTATTTCAAGTCTCAGCCTAGTCTCCTTAACAGATGGTGAACTTGTTGAAGACTTTTGCTTTGTCTCTTACAGCTTCTAGTGCAGGGTCCAGAACTATTGAAATGTTTATTATTGAGACATGTTTATCGATCTGTGGGTACATTGATTCTTAACAAAGGCAAGGGAAAGTTTTACCAGTTAAACAAGTTTTGGTGTAGTTAATGACTACTAAAACTGGTTTCAAAGCCATAAATGAATAAAAATGTAAAAACATATGTATAAACTTTAAGAACCATAAATATTATTAAAATAAATTTAAATGACTGTCGATCTCTTCATTCAAGGGGATGAAAGAAGTTTTACTGGATTTTTCTCATCGTGTTTTGAGAGACAATTTATTTTTAGAAACAAATTTATTCTGAACCGAGACCTTTCAATGTGTTTGCTGTCACACCTCTTTTAATTTATTAAACCACAGTTAAAATTAAAGGGGAAAACCACACAGTGTTTCTCAGGTGTGATCACAGTAAATAGGCTCACAAAACTAAACTCAGGCCATCTGTAAATCACTTCCTATTCCTGTATATATTCTCTTTCACAATCAGGTACAATGCTAATGAAAATAGAATTCAAGCCCAAGTCAGATTAACCTCAGTTTAAATGGTCTGTCTGAGGTCCCATAAGCAACTTGTATTACTAGCAGATGAATGGAAAGCCAAAGGAATAGAAAGTGAGAATTTGTCCCTGCCATGGCTTGTAGTGGGGGGGCTCCACCCACAAGGCCCCTCTGGCTGCCGTAGATGAGAATAAGTCTACCAAGACATGGTCTGTTTGGGAAGGAAAGGTGGCCGATCTCTCAAAGGAGAAGGGCCAAGGGCCTTTTCCTCAATGGGTTTTTATTGGGTTCATTTTGCACAGACATACAGGTAAGGCTCATTAATCATTGTCAGGCAGTAAGGATCAAACAATAGCAAACAAAGAACTATGAGGGCTTATTGTGAGTCAGGGTCTGTTAGCTAAAGGGCTACAAAACTTTGGGAAACAAACTCATTTTCTGCTTGGACCCTTATCATTTGATTGAGGACATTCTTAGCAAAGCAGGTTTCACAGGATTTTATGTATTCTTTCTCAGGCCTGATTGCCCAGGGAACCTGCCCTTTCCAGCACAGGCCTGCACTGCTCTCTGTCATTGTTTCAGGTTTAAGTCAGGGTCCATCACCCCATTTTGCTATAGCCCCCCAAGTCCTTCCTTGGGGGCCCCCATGATCGTGCCTGTCTTAGGTCATTCCTCCCTTGAGGAATCTTACCCATCATTGGCTAACCAATCAAGCATTGGGGGCCAGGCAGGGTGAAGTAAAAGTGGCAGAGGCGGCGTTCCTTCCAGGGAGATAAGCTTTGTCACCTTAGTGGTTTATGGTCCCAAGGTCCCTCACTCAGCCTTAGCCATGGGGGTGGGTTACAGCATCTGAAACCAGGCAGGGCAGTTCCCAAAAATAGCTGTTGTCTCCATTTTTTCTGGTAATATAACCTACCCCTTTGGCAGAAGAAGTCAGAAGACCTGGACTAGACCCATTATAGTATCCTCTGTCCTCAGACATTGTGGAAGCCGGAGTGACAAGTGGTGGTCAGGTGACCTAAACTGAGATCTCCTGAAATCGCTCCACCTGAGGCTGACGAGACATAACTTCTTTCCTTTTCTGGTGGCAGATCTGTTAGGCTAAGTTGAGGGCTGCCTTTGCCTATTGCATTGAGAAAGGCTTCTAGAAATAAAATAGGATGAGGTCAGCACAAATAAAAAGCGGAGATGCCAGGCAGAAATGGGAAGAGGTATCATCTTGATAGCATTCAGGAGATGGCATTGAGTTGCTCGTGAGGCCAATACTGTCCTTTGTCCTGAGTTTGCATTTGTGGGACTATAAAGTCTCATTATTGAACTAAAGCTAGCTAGTGTTAAATTTTTATCGTGTGAAGTTAAGAGGGCATTTCCATATGCTTGAAGCTGATTTTTTCTTCTCCTACGGGCATGACACACACTTGGATTCTGCCACTTTGATTTTCTTCTGCCCTCAGTAATCTCACTTTTGCTATTGCTCTATTTTTTAATTGTTTTTCAATAAGATCTTTAAAGGTACACTTTGCACTACATATACATGATAGATGTTCTGGGAGATTAAAAATAATATTTCTTTGTATCATGGAAATGTCATAAATATCTATGAATAATCTACCTAAAATTCTGACTTTTCTACCTCATAGCACTCCATGTCACAAACCACTTCATTTAACAAGCTAGGAAATGGTTTGCAAAGTAGATTCAGTGGAATTGTCCCTACCACAGGGGACAGTTTTACTGTTTTAGTAAAAGAATATTTGTTTGGTACATGAAACAACTTTTAGTCTTCTTTCTAGTATCCTGTAAAGATTGGAATTCTGGGAAATTGCAAACATAGCATCTTCCAGCATTTATAAGTAGCTGAGAGCCAATTATACAGAGAAACAATAGTCACTGAATTTAGAATTAGAAAACCTCAGGGACACATTTGGTTTTCAGTGAAAGAAACTCCACTGATCTCAAAACAAGTTTAATAACCTCTAGTTTAGTTGCAACTAATATTGATCATATCAATGGCTAAGTCATACAGAGGAATTTACCATGGGAATGCAACCACTTCTAAAGTGGGAATAGACTTAAATATTTTTATTCCAGTGTCTTCACAGTTTTTGTGCTACATGAACACTTGATATATTGCAGAGGAGGAGATGATTGTTATTATCTAAATATTCATTTTCCAAATCCCTATAAGAGTTTGAACTCTTATTGGTTGAAGAACCAGTAGTCAGCATAACATGAAATATTTACTAATCAACTCTCCATTAATAATACCAGTTTTCACCAAAATATCCCATCCAGGTTCACATTAGTGTCTATTTTCCTTCTTCTGGTCCTGACGACTTTTTCAATTGCATCATGAAATTGCAAACGTGGCAAATGATGTAGTGTTTTATAAAGGTGAGAGAAGTATTTTTTTTAGAGAACTGCTGGAATCACATGGAAAGCTATTAAAAAATGAGAATCTAGCAGAATTAATGCATTAGCTATTGCAAAAGACAAATAAATATAGAGAAGCAAAATAAAATGATTTTGATATCAAAATAAAATAACATTGATCCTTGTAAAAACTAATGAAACCCTTGAATATTTCTGCAAAGTAAACCTCTATATGCCATTTGTAACCAAAAATGTTATTTTAATCCATTCTTAGTATCTTCTCATAAGAATTGTGATATAGCTAAGTTTTTAAAATAACAAGTTTTGTTCAATAAATAAAAATTATTTTTATATTTTTAGTTTTATTTTCTTAAAACCAATTTGCTAGCAAGTTGTACTTTTCCAATTAGCTTTGAAAAATCTGTCCCACTTAAATTAATTTTAAGTGGCTTTGACTCAGTTCTAGTTTGTTTTGTTTTTAGTAATAAGGACCATTATGCCCCTGACGGCCCTCATCATATTGTGGTGTTCATGTGTTTCCTGTGCCAAGCTGTGAACTGTTTAAGGGCAGGTACCTTCTTTTTAAAAAATGTTTATTGAATTTATTGGGGTTACATTGGTCAATAAAATTATATAGGTTTCAAGTGTACAATTCTATAATACCTCATCTGCACATTGCATTGTGTGCCCCCCATCCAAAGTCTAGTCTTCCCCCACCACCATTTAACCCCTGTTTACCCTATTCTACGTGCTCCCAATCCCTTCCTGCTGGTATTCACCATGCTGTTGACAGTGTCCATGTGTGGGGGTTTGTTTTTTTTTGCTTAATACCTTCACCTTTTTTACCCAGCGCCCCCTGCTCTCCTCCCCTCTGACAGCTGTCAGTCTGTTCTCTGTTTCTAAGAGTTTGTTTCTATTTTGTTAGTTTATTTTGTTCATTAGATTCCACATATAAGTGAAATCATGGTATTTATCTTTCTCCGACTAGCTTATTTTACTTAGCATAATACTCTCTAAGTCATCCATGCTGTCACAAAAGAAAATTTCCTTCTTTTTTATGGCTGAATAATATTCCATTGTGTAAATGTACCACAGCTTTTTTATCCACCCGTGTACTAATGGGTGCTTGGGCTGCTTCCCAATCTTGGCTATTATAAATAACACTGCAATGAACATAGAGGTGCTTATGTTCTTTTGAATCAGGGTTTTGAGTTTCCTTGGATATATCCCCAGAAGTGGAATCACTGGGTCACTAGCAGTTCCATTTTTAATTTTTCAAGGAAACTCCATATTGTTTTCCACGGTGGCTGCACCAGTCTGCATTCCCACCAACAATGTACAAAGTTTACCTTTTCTCCACATCCTCAACCAGTACCTTCTTTAATTTATGTTTGATTCCTCTGATGGCTTCCTGAGTACCTGCTCATAATGTTGACAGAACAAGTGAATAGATGAGAGGATAAATCTAACAGGTATTCAGCACCTACCTTGTCAAGGGCCCTAGAATTTCCATTCAAAATTGATGTCCTGCACCCTAAAACTCTAAGTAGTCTATTTCCAGAGGTGTGAACCCAAACCAGATAATTTCTTAAAGCCCTTAAAGTTTACGAAGACCTACACTATTTTGCATTTGCCTTCCTTCGAAAATATATTCGTTAGATACATTTTAAATATAGATAATCATCAAGACACATTTTTAAAAAACAGGTTCCCAAGATATCTAAAGAAATTATTCACTCACAAAACCATCTCTTATCACTAACAAGGGACAACTTTTACATGGAAAACCAACAAGCGCATCTTCAAGAGTCACAGTACATGCTTGAGAACGGGCTAGCGTGGATTCTAAGACAAACCGCTGCCAAAAAGGTCTTGGGACAGTCCGGTAAGTGGCTAGGAAGCTGGCTGAACTTGAAATGAGGTTGGTACACTCAGCCTGCAGTTGCCAACATGCCTCTTTGATTCACCTAATGGAAAGTAACCCTAAAAGAGGCCCTCTCTGGCTGTCCTGGAAATATATGGCTCAGACTAAACATATTAAATTCATTATAGCAAATTGGTCTTTGGCCCCTGGTGGCTGCAGGACTACAGAAAGGACAAGAAGCCCTACTGCTGTCAGGACGCTGGAAATCCGCCACTAGAGATACAAATGTAGGTGGGGATGGATTTTCCAGAGATTCAAAAATGGGGGTCATTATCCAATTAAAATAGATTGACTTAATGGCTTAGAGGATGATATAATGTGCTGGCAGAGAGACCCACAAAAGGCTTTTGTGAGCTTGAGCAACTGCTCTGGAAAAGTATCCCTGGAGTTCCATGCAAGACCATGCAGCTCTGCGTTGAGAGCTCTGCATTCGGAGACATTTGAAGCCCACCTGTGGGCCAGTATGAACAAGAATACTTTATATCACCACTCTGCCCTAAAGAGGGAACAATGAAAGGTGACATCATGCAATTCAATTTATTGATCACCTACTATGTGCCAGGTATCTTGCTAGGTCAGGGCTGGGACATGTCTTAAAGTGCTCTGAGACCTGGATCAGGCTTCTGAAAAGAGCAAAGAGAGGAAGGCTGGAGTATTTGGATATGTCTGGTTCAGCTGACTCCTACACCAGTTGTCCATTCAGTTCAGAATTTTATTTGGAGGAAGACGGGGAGGAGGTGAGCAGAGAAGCTGAGTTGCACGCCTAGACACAGTTGGAAAAAGTGAAGTATATTCACAGAGTTGTGCAACCATCGCTACAATCAATTTTAGAACATTTTCATTGTTCCCCAAAGAAATCCCATGTTGGGGGGATGATGTCACCAAGATGGCAACACAGGTTGGTCCCAGCTTCTGTCTCCCTCACAAAAGACCAACTAACAACTATCTGTAGACAACACACCATTGTGAAAATCCCAGAACAAGGAGTGAGGTTGAAGCATCCCCCTGGATCACAGAGACCAAGAAGGACCACATTAGAAGGGTGAGAAGAGTGGTTTCACTGTTGAAGGAAACCACTCTTCCTTCCTCCCTCCTTCCTCCCTCCTTCCTCTCCTCCTTTCCTTCCTCCACTGGCTGGCGGCACAGCATCATATTGAGATGGCCTACATGGGCCTATGGTTTGTCCAGTGGGAAAAAGAGAACCCAAGGTGGACATCCAGCTTCCCCGGCACCTCCCGCTAGGTGCCCCACTAAGATGTTGCCTCTCAGGGATCCCTGAGGGAATCTGCAGGGCTCAGCCACTGGGAATGAAATAGAAACAGAGACGGAGAGTGAGGCTTAGAGCAACCAGCACTCAGACCTGGCAGACAGTGTCACAGTTGGCAGTGATGCCAGCCCATGGCTCTGCCCTTCTCTAGAGCTTATTTGGTGGTCTTGTTTATCCAGAGCACTTAGTTGAGAGTTTTGCTTGATTTGGGTCTCTAGTCAATGGGCAATATTAGCCATAGGGCCAGTTCTATGGTTGTGCCCTGGCACAGAAGCAAGCTTGAAGCCCTACCTGATGGCTGAGGTTGCCTCTAGTCTCTAGTCCCACTCCACAAGGAAGCTGGCCAGAAAACTCTGGCAAGAGTGGAGCCCACCCTCCATACCCACTCTAGCAGGGAGCCAGGCCCACCGTCTTGCCCAGCTACTTATCAGAGTCTCTCACCTTGCATGACCTGAGAGCCTAAGCAGTGACCATGGGCAGCCTCGGAAACCAGCCTATGGTTCTGTCCAGCTGTGGAGCACAGCCTACCACCCCACTCAGCAGCAGAATCCGCCCACTGCCCTGCCTGATTGTTGAAGGAAGCCTGTGGTCTCCCTCAGGCTGGGAGCCTGGATGGTGACCTCTCCAATCTCGCTGCATAGCCCGCAGCCCCACCCTACCAGAGCTCCAAAGGCTGCACCCATCTGGCGCCCAACGTACCCACCACACCCAGCTATGGGACAGAGCTGGAAACCCTGACTGACGAGAGAGCCCAGTCAGTGACCCGCCCGGCAAGAGAAGAGGCCTATCTGATCCTAAAGCCCAGTCTGGAATCTGGCGCAGTCATGGGACCCTTATCCTGCCACAACCAAAGGCTGCTCCCTTGCCAGACCAGAGGTGATCACAGAGCCCATCTGACCATAGAACATAGCCAGGGGCCCCACCCCATCAAGGAGCCCCCCAGAAGCCCCTCCTGAGTGAGAGACCAGCCAGAAGGCCCATTCAACCTTTAGAGGACATGCAGTAGCACCTTCCCCCAACCTCAGGGTATGGGCAGTGAGTGGCCTTCCAAACTTGAGACCCCAGTCGCAAGCTGTGCCTGCCTGAGAGCACTGTCAGCTGAACAACTCACTCCTCCAAGCTGTGCTGACTGGTGAAGTTCCTTCCCTACGGAGGCAACACTGGACCCCTCTCTTAAACCACTCACAAAAAATGAACTCAAAATAAAGACATACATGTGAGACCTGAAATAATAAATCTCCTAGAAGAAAACATAGGAAAAAATTTCTCGACATTGGTCTTGGCAACAATTTTTGGGATAGGACAGGAAAAGCACAAGTAACAAAAGCAAAACTAGCCAAGTGGGGTCACATCAAACTAAAAAGCTTCTGCACACAAAACAAATGATCAGCAAATGAAAAGGCTAACCAGTGGGATGGGAGGGAATATTTGTAAATCATTTATCTGATAATGGATCAATCTCTAAAATATATAGGGAACTCAGGCAACTCAACAATAACAAATAACCCAATTTAAAAATGGGCAAGGGACTTGAAGAGACGTTTTTCCAAAGAAGATATACAGATGGCTAAAAGGTACATGAAAAAGTGCTAAACATCAGTAATCATCTGGGAGAATGGAAATCAAAACTTCTATGGAACATCGTTATTGAATAGACAACAGATAACAAGTATTGGTGAGGATGCGGAGAACGGGGAACATTTGAACACTGTTGGTGGGAATGTAACTTAGTAGAGTCACTATGGAAAACAGTATGGAGGTGCCTCAAAACATTAATAATAGAACTATAATATGACCCAGCAATTCCACTTATGAATGAAATAAAAATCACAATCTTAAAAATATATCTGCACCGCCCCCAACGTTTATTGCAGCATTATTTACAATAGCCATGACATGGAAAACACCTAAGTGTCCTGGACAGATCATGGATGAAGAAAAGGTGGTACACATAGATACAATAGAATATTATTTGGCCACAAAGAAGGAAATTCTGCCATTTGCAACACATAGATGAACCTTCAGGGCATTATGCTAAGTGAAATAGCCAAACAGAGAAATACAAATACTGTATGATGTCATTTATACGTGAAATCTTTAAAAACTAAACTCATAAAAACAGAAAGTAGATTGGTGATTGACAGGGGAGGGGTGGAGGAGAACTGGGGGGAGGCGGGCAGAAAGTGGGTCAAGGTGGTCAAAGGACACACACTTGTAGTTATAAGATAAATAAGTTCTAGGAGTCGAATGTACAGCATTGTGATAAAACTGCCGTATTGTACACTTGAACGTTACTAAGAGAATAGATCTTATGAATTCTTGCAGTGAAAATGATGGTAACTCTGTCAGGTGACAAATGTGTTAACTAATCTTATTGTGGTAATCATTTCACAATAATATGTATACCATGACACTGTACACCTTATAAACTTACATAATGTTACATGCTAGAACAATCTCAATAAAGCCAGGAGAAAAAGGTTCTCCAAGCATTACTAAACAGGGTATATGGGTCAGAATACCACCTAAATGTGGCCTGAACACAAAGCAATTCTACAGAAAGGGAGCATAAGAATCTAGGTAACACACACTCCTTGACTTTAAGGGTGACTGAAGCAGGCCGCCGGGAGGCTGTGAAACTGCCCGTGCACAGGTGTGTTGGGCAAGGCCATCCTGAATAACGTGTGTGTGGAACAGGAGCTGCTCATCCAGCTTCCTGGAGTCCGCCTCGGCCTCTCGAAACTAGTTCTGTTCAGGAGTAAGACTCAAGAGGAGCCTGCAGTGTTCTGTGTGTAGCTTTCCTGGAATAAGGTGCAATTTCAAAGCACTTTACCTAGAAGGGGAGATGAGTTAAGTCCTCAACTGCTGCTGTTCCAAAGGGCTGCTACAACCCCGGGACATAGAAGCTACATAACAGGACATCTATTAATGTATTGAACTCATTCTTAATTTTTATCTTGAAAAAGAAATTTTTAGTTACTTTACAGTAAACTAAAAAAAAGTAAAAATAAGTAAAATATAGAAATACAAATTCATATACAAAAAATCAGTAAAGTATAGAAATACAAATTTATATACAAATAAAAAGCAAGATTGCACATATACAAAAATGTAAGCTAAAATTTTGCCTAAAACTTCTTTGCAGCCAAACCCAAAGAGGACAACGCAGTCAGTGGCATTACTCTCCCATTGGAAAGGAGGAGTCCAACCAGTTGTTAAGGAAGAAAAACCAATCTTTTGGATTCTAGAAAAAAATTTCTGACACGGTGTTTTGTCCATAAAGCACTAAGTGATGTAATGAATGATCCTCATATCGTTTTTATAGCAAATTAAAAAATAAACACTGTCTGTTTGTTTTTTACAGCAAGTCTTGCTAAAAGCTAAAAGAATACAGTTAAAGTAAAACTTGGAGTGGATGAAGTAGTCTGCATTTCAACAGTCCAGTTTGAGCCAAGGTTAGAACTCGGAGAAGTAAATGGATCCTTAGAAAATTAGACAGCTTAACATTTCATTTTAGGGATCTCATACTTTTTCCCCTCTTCCCACAGTGCTTATAATTCCATCAACAACACCTCCGACACACAACGATTTTCCAACAGGTAGGGCAAAGGCAATGGAAAGGCACTATCATATATTCTCAAGGCGAAGCCACTGCACCGAGAGACATCTCACTTTTCCCACATGGATCTTTGGATCAGATAGATGGAAGGCTATTTAAAATTAATCTACAAGTTGCTATTTAGTAAACATGGTGTCCTTGACATTGAATGGGTGTTAATGAAAGGAATGACAGCTTCTTTTGAACCCAGAATATGAAATAAACCAACGAATAAATATGCTCTTTGTGACCACTAAAAAAGCATATGGGTGGGACAATTTTAGTGATCTTTTTCGTGAGCTCAACCCATTAAATTTCTAATGGGGAGGAATGGAGAAAAAAGAGCATCCATTTAGTCATGGGTGCTTGGACTTGACCATAATTTATGAAAAAGTTCAGGCCATATAAACAAACCTCTCTTTAGCTTAAGAGATCTGCCATCTTCCTACTAATTATTTTTCTTTTATCTCGTTCCTTGTGGGAATGAAGCTAAGAGCCTAACTAACCACGGAGGATGAGATGCTGGACGGCCCACGGCACAGAGGCACCCAGCTCGCCAGGTGGGAACGCATGTATGGGCGAGGCTCTTGCACCGTCTCCCTCAATTCCTGCCTCCCCTCAACGCCGAGCTCCTGCTTCTGAGGAAGCAAGTCCTCATTCCACTGCGCTTTGCACCACACACCCTCCCTTCTAACTGTCACATAGAAAGAAAAGGGGGTGGCTGGCCATTCCATGGGTCGGGGAAGGAGAGATATCAGAGGGGTTTCCATTCCGATTTGTAAGTTTGCTTTTTCTATAAGAGGTAAAAAAATTCCAGATGTCTGTCACTAGTGAAATTTAGCTTTCTCCTGAAAACCTTCAACAAGTCACAAAGGAGATTTTCTCCAATTATATAACGTGTTTCTTGTCATTTTTTCTTTTCTGGAGTATGAATTATAAGAGAAACACGAAGAAAAAAAGACCTCCATGATAACCACTTTTACCCAATTCTTAGGATTTTTCTCCTGACTGGGAGACAGAGGCTGCCGTCCTAAAAACATGCTTGTCTCCACATATCCTTGAAAATTATAGTTGTTCTCTGAGCCGGCAATCATTCTTCTAAGAGCTTATTTCAAGGAAATTATCAGATGTTTTACAAGGATATCTATCCTAGAATTATTCATAATAGTTAAAAACTGTCAAACAATGCAAATGTTTACAATACAGAATTAAGTACATTATAGACTATTACTCTTATGAAACATTTGTAGCCAATAAAAAAAAAACACGTTCTGGAAAAATATTTGTCGACATGAGAAAAATGGACTAGATATCTTGCTAAGTGAAAAGCAGGCTATAAAACCCTGTTTGATAAATATTACTATTTATGATGATTGTTAATATATTCCTGGGAAAAATACTGAGACGATCTACAATAAAAATCTTAATTTGCTTATCTCAGGATGGTGCAATTATAGGCATCTCTGATTTGTTTGTTGTTTTTCTTTTGTGTTTTTTCATGTGTTCCAAGTGAGCAAATAAAAATCCCTGCAGCTGTACCTGGGAGCTGGGTCGGCTTTCGAGCTGGACCGTGGTGTCCTCCTGAGGAACATCAGTTCGCACCTTCCTCTGTGACTGCAGCGAAGCGAGCCAGACACAAGCCATTCTGTAAACATGTCTGAGCACAGACAAAAACAAACGAACAAAACCATGCACATCACAAACAGCCAAACATAAGTGACTGCGGGGTCCTTGCCAATTACAGCACTAGCCCCCTCTGTTCTCCCACCTCCTTGAAAAACACCATTAAGATACTCAAGGAATTTCACTTCTCCCACTTCCCGATGCACCCAGACTGTGCAAAACCACACATTCCTGAACTGTACCCGAAATCAACTAACACAAGCTTAATCCTATTGCAAGCCCTGGTAGCTCCCTCTTGTTGCCACAGTTCCCCGTGGCCTCCCATGCTGTAGTAAGCTCGCCAAATCTAATTCTGATTTACTACAGGTCTGTTCGGGTGGCCATTGACCAAAGACGGTCATTGACATTGTTGCATGCATGGAGCATGTATTCTTTTGCAATTAAATAAAAACATATTTAAAATTGAAATTACATGATCTCAAGTGACTTTGGACCTCCAAGAAAGGAGGTTCTTGCATCTGTAACCAGCCAGCCTTATAGCTGATCACAGGAACATAGCTCCTCGGGCATCATGAGCTTCGGGAGCCATCGAAGGTACTTTAGGCACATGTGATGCAGTTTCTCGACAGCAGCACTATTGATATTTGAGACAGTTAACTCTATTGTAGGGGGTTGTCCTGTGCATGGCAGGGTGCTTCTCAGCATTCCTGGTCTCCACCCACTGCAAAAATGACTCTCGGCAATTTCCTCTGGGAGGTGGGTGGAAGGGCCCATGGTAGAAAACCACTGAGGTAGAGGGAGGGCAACGGAAAGAGGAAGCTCCTAAGGGAGTTAATAGGAGGCCTGGGTTCAGTACTCTTCCTCTGTAGACCATGAATTCTTCATCCTAGAGAATGGAAATCATCATTCTTCCCCTACCTATCTCATGAGGATAGTGTGGAGAAGTGACAGAGAAGATGAACAGGCTAGCAAGTAGCTAAAGAGATAACTATTTGGTCAAAAACCTATCAATTGCCTTCCAAGTATATATGAGGTCTGTCCATAAGGTATCCAGCTATATACTGTGAAAAATAGAGACATTTATTGAAGAAGACACAAGGTACAAGAAACACTGTATATAGGACAATGATGCCTTAGCCCCTTCAAAGAAGGTACCATGGGAACTTACACAGTTCTCCCAATTACCATCAGCTTCCCTGATGTATTTTCCTGAATCCCATCAACTGTACAAAATCTCTTCCCTTTGAAAGGTGATTTTAGTTTTGGGGGAAGCCAGAAGTTGTAGAGCACCAAATCTGGGCTGTGGAGGGGCTGAGTCACCTGGGTGATTTGATGTTTTGCCGAAAAACTCTGCATGAGACATGGTACATGAGCAGGCCCATTGCTGTGATGAAGCTGCCAATCACCAGTTGCCCACAGCTGCAGCCTTCTGAATCACCCAAATAGTTTCTGTGGAGGAATGTTCAAGCTTAATGCAAAATTTGATGCAGATTCGTCGTTCTACTGGCTCATTAATTTTGAATGTGATGGCCACACAGTACACATGCTCACTCAGTGGCATCTACCGCCCCCACTAGTACAGTGAGGTTGTCATTGTTCACATATGCGAATTCCAGCCCACCCTCCTTGGCTGCCAAGTCATGGTACATCGATGTCATGCAAACCATTCTCATCATATTAGCAATGGTTGGACCTCTTCCAGACAGACCTCGTATATAGCATTCTAGGACTATCATAAAGTTCTGACTGGTGAAAAGGTACTGAACCCTAAGTGTGACTAAATGAACTCAAAAAAATGACAAAATGACATTATTAAGGATCACCTAAAATAATATACATAGCAGCAACAATAATGATTCTCTCAGAAATAGTCACATAATTAACATAAGTTTATTTAATTTGGAATTGTCTAATGCAGCTTAGTAGGGAAAACCCATTTTCATCCACAGAAGTTTTTAAAAACTCAAATCATTTGTCCTCAAAGCAACCTTTCATGGAGTTTTTCCTATTTGGGCATCAATTTTAATGCAGAACTTTGAACTGAGGTGCGCTAGTTTTGACTCATTCTTGACTGATTTATCAAATGAGAAGGAGGGGAGAAAAAAACAGAGAGAAAGTTAACACAGTATGTTCATCGATACTTACGTGCTGAGAACAATCATTTCTGGGGCCTCTAAATGGACCAGGATAAAAGGGCGATGGTTGAATATGAAGAAATGTGGACTCACAAAAAACAATTTGAATGGCTTTTAAGAAGAGCAGAAAGCCAACGTCAACAGATGTAAAGATGACTCAGTGCTACTGGCGTAGTTTACGGGTGAGCTCCTCGTCAGGCTTTTAAAAGGTATCCTAAATAATGAAGCTAGCCTTGAAACCTTAATGAAATTGTGGATTTCTCATAATGTTTTCTTTCCAAACATGGTGGTTTTTATTTTTCTTTTCTGTTTTCTGAAAAATAGAAATCAGCTGTTTTCATTTATGAATACTTTATTGAAAAATGTGTTACGAGTGACCTTTTAAACCAACTCTTAAACAACCAAATGGAGTACTTGTCCTTTGCAAAGAATCAGATGTTTCTTATCTCACTTTTTAAATGTAAAAATGGAACTGGTCAGGGGTTATAAATAAGGTTTCACAAAATTGGGATGCCAAGATTAAAATCTGTCTCTAGATGGTTATTTAAGGCAGCAATTACCATGGGGAAAATAAGATGGTTCAAAAATGGATTCCAGAGTTGAAAGATGTTTTATTTAAGCTGTGTAAGGGACATCAGCCATCACCTGATCCCAACAGGTAATTGTTTGAACTTCGGGGGTTCTTGTACACATTCCAGCCAGTTAGAAAAACAAGCGTGGTGAACTGATAGCTGTTACAGGACTGGTGAGGGGCTGAAGGCATCACGGTCCTGCTTGTCCCAGCTGCCTTCATACTTGTCACCTGCTCAGTCACCCCTGGGCTCCACGCCCCACAGAAACTGCTCCCTAGCACAGGAACTGGGGGTATTCATCTTCCTCCCTTCACAGTCATTCTTGAACTTTCACATGTCCCCACGTATAAGATTCTGGCAGCGATTGCAGAATAAATGAAGTAAAGAGAAAAGGATCTGTGATAATTTCAAGACACGCCATGTTTTTCAGGAGGAAAACCTCATCGTTTGATATTTGTATCTAAATACAAGGCTCCATTATAAGCTGACCTAGTTTCACCATCTTTCTTTCACATTTGTTTTTAAAGAAAACACTCCCGTTTGCAAATGAGTTGTCTGGGTCAGTGTTGTAGGCTATAGCTCATGCCTCTCGTTTCTTCTTCTTTTTTCTTTTTTTGTTGACACTATTGCAATAGTCTCTCTCTCCCTTTCTCTCTCTCTCCCTTTTTTATCAAGTTGCCTGTGACACTGGACTCCAGGATACTTTAATTTGGGATTGTTTTCAGAGCTGAGGCACTTCCCTGCTTACTGCTATCCCAGTCAAAGATAACAAGAAGTGAGGAAACGTGCTATCGCAGTTACAGCCTCACGCTAAGGTTTCACCTGAGTCAGGCTTTGTGTTCAGACACCCCTGCCCCAAGTGCATTTCCTGTTGCACCGCGTCCTTACACTGAGGGATTAACCTGAAGGATGGATTCCTCATCGCAAGGGTAATTAAATAATACAGAGGGGGAAATGCTGTGTTCTTGTCCTCCAGAAGCTGGCAAGGGCAGGAGAGATTCTTAGGCATGTGGAAAGGTTTACATGTGTCTATCTGGCTACCTGGGATGCCACTTCCCACCCTGGAGCGACCTTAGCACTTCCCAAAAGTGAAGTGAGGGGTTCCCACGTCTCTGATACTCATGAGGGAGGTGGTCGAGACCTCTCAGCATCTTGTAATTTTACTGATTCACAGTGGCATGGACTGCACTCAACTTGACTATCAATCTATCAATCCACATATTAGAATATCCTGAAGAGTTCTTTAAAAATGCATAGGCCTGTGACCCAGAAAGTCTGATTTAATTAGTCTGCAGTGAACCTATGGTATCTATATTTCAGAAGACTTTTAGGTGATTCTCACATTAATTCAAGATTGAACCCTGGCTGGCATGGCTCCGTTGGTTGGAGCATGGTCCCATACAACAAAAGGCTGGGGGTTCGATTACTACTCAGAGCACATACCTAGGTTTCAGGTTCAGTCCCCAGACAGGGCACATATGGAAGGGAACCAATTGATATTTGTCTCTCTCTCCTTTTCTCTCTAAAATCAATAAACATATTTTTAAAAATTAAAAAAAAAAGATTGAGCACCACCAAATTAAACTCCGGGTCCCTGTCTGATCTACTGAATCAGAAGTTCTTGCGGTGAGGGGGGAAAGGTCCTTGGCAAACTGTGTTTGCCAAGCAATCCCAAAGCTCTGATGTCAGCAAAGAATTTGCAGATTCAATATTTATTAGGTTCTCCCCATAATCCTGCTTCATGGCAGCGGGCCATGAAGATGTTTTCTCCGTCATATAGATGATGAATCTGGCCCAGAGAAGTTAAAATGATTTACCCAAGTTCATCTGGCTAGAAGTGACAGCGTGGGCCAGGATTTCTGCCCCCAAACCCTACACCCTATGCTGCTTAATACATAGAATGTCAAGCACATAGGTGTATAGTAGCTCAGTTCTTGGCTAGGCTCTTAATAAGTACTTTATTTCACTATATTCCCAAGCCCTCTTTGTTGATAGATGGCAGAGATTTCCCTAAAGCTGTGTACCCCACTAACATTCCTAGCCTCCTTCTGAACTCTATTTTTCCCCTTTGCACTACCCAGCACACTAACGTCTTAACCACTGTTTATTTGGCTTCTGTTCCTGGAGATGCCTTTCCTGCCACCGAGGGCGGCCACACAAAGCTACAGCTTGGGCCTCTCCCTCTAAGAGAGAGGAGCCCAGGAAGCTCCACTGGGAAAAGCCCACTCAGTGTGCATGATCTCCAACCCCAGCCACAGGTTCTTTAACTGCACGCATTGTGCTCCAATTGTATACACAATGTGTGAGACATAAGCGTAGAAACACAGAGGAGAGTCCCTGCCTCATTTATTTGCCTAGTTTATTGTCTGTCTCCAGCACTAGACACATGTGTCGCTCACTCCTTTATTCCCAGCACCTGGAGAACGTCCTCAGGAAATAGTTTCTGAATGAATAAACAAATGCTTGAGACACCAGAAGCTTTTTCACCTCTACATAGCAGCCTATGTCTAATTTTCTTTCAATGTGCTAGCCCCACGATATTCCCTAAGTCATCCAATGGCCAGGCTGGCCCAGTTTCTAGCCCTGTGTTGCCTTTCTTATGATCTGTTAAACACATTTCTCTTCTGCTGTTGAGCTAGCTTTGCAGTGGAAACAGCATGGAACTGTCTTTCGTTGCTTACCTCCATGAAAGAGCGCCAACGACACTATACCAAAGGGGGAAAATGCAAAAATGCAAGACCTTCCTGAATACGTGTTTGTGCCATGGTTTATTTTTCCTGTCCTGTATTGGGCTCTGGAGACCAGCTACTTCCAGAAGGAGGCCCAGGACAGGAGCATCATACACCACAGCTTTGAAACGGCAGGGGGAGAAGAGAAGTGCCTTTGGCCTAGTGGAGATGTGCAGTTCTGTTTTATGAAAAGACAGAACTGATGTCAGTTAGGAAAGTGGTTTATTTTCTCTAGAGGTTATATTGAAATGTTTTCTGGCATTTCATTTGGTGATAATGAAAATGGCAAAAACAAATGTGCATTAGTGTATTTTATTTGAGACGGGATCAAAGATTGCTCCAACGTGCTGGACACACCATGGGCTTACGAGCAGAAATGATGAATAGCTAAGTAGGAATCTGATGCAAATACCCAATCAGTACGTATGATCTGAGTTCCAGGAAGAGAATTTCCAATCCCTTTCCTTCTACTGCACACTATTATTTGTGGAGATTGCCAAACTAAGAAAACAAATAAAATACAAAGCCTCCAAACTGACCTTTGAACACACCCTTACATAATAGGTTTTCTCCACCAGCAATAATGCATCCTCAGAGGACCCTGAGACCCACATTCCTAAAGACAGTGCTTGACACTGATTGATTGCTTACTAATATATTTTCCAAGCTACCTGGTTGAATGTTCTTACCACAAATCTGGCTCAAAATCTAGCCGGTCCTACTGAGTCATCTCCCGTGACTGTTCCCATCTGCACTCTGCACTTTGCTCAGCTGATATTATTTCAGTTAGACTTCCTAGTTAATTTTGGGGGATTAATGTGATGCTCTGTAAACACTCCTGCTACCTGCTCCATGGACTCTGCGTAGTGCCTCCACAACTTCTGAGGGTAGAAGCTCTGTGCCTTTCTGTCCTTAAATCTCTAATAGTCTGCATGCAACAGGAACACAGTGAGTGCATTCAGAGGGCCAGGGCAGCCCAGTTTGCCAGGATTGGGACCATTCAGCACTGAGTGGGCTTCTGCCAGAGAGGTGCCTGGGCCTCTAACCTAAAAGGAGAAGCCAAGCTGCTTCCCCAGATTTGTGTGGCTCTGCAGGCACCAGTAAAGTTTCTGCAGGGAGAGGAGGCACATGGCACAGTAAATGAGAAAGAGCTCTCTGCTCCGAGGCCAACAGGAAGGCAGCTCGGGCACCTGTCCTTCCTGGCTGTCTTTCCTTTACCCTGATAGTCAGAGAGCATCAATCTGGAGAATTGTGTTAGGTCCCCAATTGCTGTGTTATCCCGCTTTTCCACCATCCTTCTACCTTTCCATTTATTTTCCTTTTCTTCTTTCTCCTTTCCTTACTCTCCTTTCTTCACCCACCCTGACCCTTCCTCCTTTCCTGCCATCACCATTCATGGAGAGCTCTCCACAAGGCTTTGTATTCAATACTATGCAGATTCAAAGATGAGCAAGACTTCATCCCTACTTTCCAGAAACATATAACCCCCATGGGAGATATGGTCTGAACAGAGGCAGGAGCAAAAAGACACATTCAGACAGATGGGAGTTTAATGAAGAAATACTTTACAAAGGTGTGGACGATGTTAAGTAAGGAACTGTAAGGGAACTGTAAGGGATGGTAAGGCACACCGAATTAGTAATAGAAGGAAGCCATTACCACCTCTGAGACCAAACAGAGGGGTCTGGAACCCAGAGAGAACTATGATCATGGAAGAGAAAGGCTGCCCAGCAGGACCTGTGGCCTCGTGTATTCCACATGGAGGCTAGCTTGCTCCTTATCTCTCTGTCTCAAGGATGACTTTCCAGAAAGCTGCATGGGGTGGTAAAATGCACTGGAAATGCTAGGGTCTGGGATGGTGACTCCTGCTTGGGTTCTCCAAATGGTGGTCACCATCAGGGTTCATTGATAAACTCTGTTTCCACCTGCAGCTTTCCAGGAATATTGAGGATAGGGACTCTCTAAAACATCTCACTTCTCATAGGCCAGTAGAAGAGTTGTTATTAACAATAATGAGGCCAGGCCTATATTTATCTGAGATAAAATCTAAAAAACTTAGAGAACTTAAAATTTGTAATATTATTTAAAATCTCAGCTTCTGGTGTTCATTTACTGAGGTCTGCAATGTAAATCACATCTATAAGTCAGACTATAATGTAAATCTTGGAAACATCATGACTGATATTTTCTGATATTTTAAATAATAGGGTGAAATGACTAGGTCCCCTCACATAACACTTCTGTCTTCTCCTTGCCTAACATCTTTATTTCAAGTCGATTGTTCTGGACTTTCAGAACCGTAGGTCCTACCTTCAATGATCGTTGTCAAATAATGTGTATAAAGCAATGCATTTCTAAGTACCGATGCAAGTGGACTTAAAATCAATGTAAAGAGAAAAGAAAAAAGCTATACCCTCAGCATTTAGCATGTACAAGTGAAGATAGAGGAGTAAGCATACACCATGATGGCCAAGAAGTGGCAGAGCACATAGAAACCAGCGACTACAGAAAAATCCAAAAAGCAAGGGGCCAGGAAGCCCAGCACTGAAGCAGATATTAACTCCAAAATGGAAGACAAATTAATTACAAGAAATCAAAAGAGATGAGACTGATTATAAGGGGCCTACAGCAATGCTTTTGGAATTCATGGAAGACATTACTTCTATCTCCCAAGAAACTCATCGGCAAAATGGTTCATGTCAATTACTTCGGGGTGTGACCAGCATGGGAACAATAAAAGGCACACAAATCAAAGTTACACTTTTCTAAACATGCTCTATTGTAACTTTTATGTTTAATTACAGTGAGTTTTAACAAAGGCAGAATTTCAACAACATGTGTAATTTCATGGTAAGGACATTTAACATAAACATTCTTTGGCTGATTTTGAAGGAACTGTTCTCTGAGCCTGTTTGTCGAGCTCCTGACTGGAGCAGCGTGGGGCTGAGACGGCGTCAGTGATGGGGCTGGGTCGGCAGGTCACCAGCGAGATGTGTACCGAAGATTTCAAATAACTGCCTGTAGACTACTTTATAAGCTTCTGCAGTTTCAACTTGAATGGATTTTTAATATTTAAACACATTTAAAGTTCACATGGTTTTAGTTTTTATGTAGAGGCTCAAACTGGATCCAAGGTTTTTGTTTCTTTTTCCTTTCTTTCTTTCTTTTTTTTTTTTTTTTTTTTGGTCCTGCTCTTGCAATGAGAAGCTACAGGACATGTTCTCAGTCCCATTGTCACCGCTGAACAGTAGTGCCTGTGACCCTTCTTCCAGGGCAAAAGAAGATAGGAAAAATGTCCAGTGTTTTGATCCATACCCTCCTAGCTAAATATTGATGACAGGCTTTCACGTTCTATCTTCCGTGTTTGAATTTAAAGCGTCACAAATTCCCAGAGCATCAGCTATGCCTACACTCAAAATTAGAAATGGATTTTTTGAGCATCTGAAATATTGCTATTACTGGACACATCCACAATTGTGGATAATCCAGACTTGATTATTTTAATTCTCTCTCGGCTTTGCCTGAAATATTTGAGGTCACTGTGGAAAGCAGTCCTACACTTGAAAGTGATGCTGATAAATTAGAACTCTTTTTCTTAAAAATATAATGAAGACAAGTAGAGATCAAATTACCCACAGGGGGAAAAAAAAACAAACCAATAACCAAACTAGGTAGAGTCAGGCAAGATATTTATAAATTGGAAAAAGATCTGCAGGGCAGAACTGATGACAAACTGAATACGAGCAGAAATTCATCATAGCCCCAAACAAACAAACATAAATAAAGCACAACACAAAACCCAGCCAAAGCAGAAGTCAGCATAATTGCTGTCTCCCCAAATGAACGTGCCAGTCAGGATAACACTGAATGCTTTAGACTGAACTGCTCAGGGCTGAAATCATTCTGTGACATACTGTGCACTCCAATATCTTCGTAGGGAGAACAGCATGAGAAAGCTCCTCAACGCCAGAGGGAACCTTGCAGACGATCCACGTCAGCAATTTCCCCCTTCCTTCTGATGGCGTGCACATGTGGGGCATGCGATAAACCCACATTTTCTACAAACTGTGGATATTGCACAATTTCCAGCCAGCTAACTATGATTCTATCACTCCTTAGATCAGCCCACACCAGGGTGTCAAATATTTCAGCTGAGGACCAGCAATCCAAAGCCATTCCCTCATTTTGCAGAGAAGGCCACTGGAGCCTGAGGTTAAGGGAGGTTTCCAAGGGCTCCACGTATTTAATGGTAGACAGTGTTTCTTAATTCCCATCTCCGTGCCCATTCAATTTGTCTCTTTGAATAGGTGATCGCAATGATAATAATTAGAATTTATCATTTAAAAGCATTTCTAAACACAGTATCTTCTTCAAGGCCCTGTAAGGTAAGCATTACAGGCATGCCTCGGAGATGTGGTGGGCTGGGTTCCAGACCTCCGTAATAAAGCGGATATTGCAATAAAGCAGGTCGTAATCTTTTTGCTGGTTCGGAGTTTCGCCTTCAATTTGTAAAAAACACCAACACCTGTGAAGTGCAATAAAGACAAGAGCGATAAAATGAAGTATGCCAGTATTACCATGCACATTTCAGTAGATGTCAAACAGAAGATCTACAAGACAAATAAGCATGCCTAAGAGCAGAGAGCTGGTACACAGCAGCCCAGGGCCCAGGTGCGGCTGTAGCTCTGCCTGTGGAGAACTGGATGTGGGCTCATTTACTGACCATGTCTCACTCGCCTGTGTATGGCAAACACCTCTTGGAGAGCTGCCTCCTCAGTGTTTGGGGTTATTAAGAACACCTGCCACCCCCACAGAGCCATGAATATTCATTTTCTTGTTCCTTCAAAGGGCTTGTGGACGAGCTTCAGCCTTTTACCCCCATCACTTGCAATCCAGGGCTTCAGACCTCTGGGCTTCCTGCCCTTCCTCCTGCTGTTCTTTCCTTTCTCTGTTTCCTCTTCCTTCTTGCAGTCCTTCTGCTTCCTGCTTATGTGATCTTGGGCAAGTGATTTTACCTCTGTGCTTCAGTTTTCCCATCGGTAAAATGGGGGTGATAATTATAGAATCAACTTCCTACGAAGGTTATGAGTTTTGAATGAGTTAATCCTTCAAAACATGTGCTAGGTACATATTAAACACTCAATAAATGTTAGTCGATGTTCCACTTCGTATGTTAAGAACACCCATACAGGGAGATTTCCTTCCGGTTGGTTTGAGTAGCCAAAAATCACTTGTGGGGAAAGATACTTTATAGCTTCTAATGCAGGGTATAGGCTGCTTTGTCGTTGTGGTTGTTGTTTGTTTGTGTTTTGTTTTGTTCCGTTGAATTCCTTCCTCATTTTGTTGGTATTAACTGGGGCCTTGTTAGAGTTGCCAGGAGCCCAGTTTCTGAATGAATTTCCTGAAATAACAGGTAAAGAAATTTATTCCCAAAATGGTGCATTACCTGGGCCCTAGTTAAAGAGGCTCATTCACTTGAAGCGATGTACAGAGAATGTGTAACAGCTGGAGGAAAAAACCCAATCAAGAAGCCCCAAAATGAAGAAAACTGAAACAAGAAGCCCTTCAAAGGCTTGGGAATAAAATTTGTGAAGGTTCATGGCCTTGAGAAGAGATCATTAAGGAGAGGTTTGATTACTGTTCTTAAAATATTTCTGTATCTATTAAGAGGGATGCTAATTCACTTCTCTGTTCAGGCTCAGATAAGAAACAGTCAATGTTATTTCTTGAAGTCATTTTCAGTTCTGAGAGCCCATAAAGGAATTATAAATACATTTACAGTCCCAGCACATCCTTCCCACTGTAACTCTTAATTTTACCTCTTCGTTGAAGGTTTCTGAAATCCTGATCATTATCCATTAAATCTTGTGTGGTTCCTTTACCGGTAAGCCTCCCTTATTAGACAGTGAGCTTTCTGATTATCTAATTCATCCATGAGTCATAACAATTCATGTAGTTTTTGAACCGGTAAATGCTTGGTGCAAATGTGTTCAATGAACCCAGAATTACAACCTGAATGTACCCAGGCCTCACCAGCCTAAGTACCGTGTCCTTTTCTGTGTAGAAAATGGTTAACTCAGGAGGCCTGTATTGCTCAAACCTTGCATGGTCCCAAGAGAGGCCTGTCTTTAAGACTAGCCCTTGGCCAACTTTTGGGAGATAACCTCTGACCCTTTGGAATAGTCTCCCTAGTAAGAGTGGATTTGTGCACCTGAGGACTTGGGCTACTGGTCTGATCAAATAGTTTGGGCTATCTAATCTGATTTATGGTTGTGTCCCACGCCTTCCCCTTTTGCTGATTTTAAACTGTATTCTTTTGTTGTAGTAAACCATAGCCATGAGTATAACTGTTTTCCTTAGTCCTATGAATCCCTTTAGTGAATTATCAAGTCTTCAGGGTGGGTTTGGGGACCATGTTCAACATCGTTTCCGATTAGTGCTGTAAGAAATTACCACAAACTGAGGGACTTTCAACAATGCAATGTCATTCTCTTGCAGTTCTGAAAGTCAGAAACCTCAAGGGGGTCAGACAGCTGCCTTCCTCCTGAAAGCTCAAGGGAGAAGGAATCCCTTTCCTTGCCTCTTCTAGCTTCCAGAGCACAGGGGGTGAACACAAGGCCCTCGGGCTGAATCCGGCCCTCCACCTTGTTTTATCCCGCCCGGCACCTTGTTTCTACCTGGCAGCAGCACTGAGCTCCTTGCTCCTAGTTAAGGAGTAGTTACATTTACACAGTCCCAAAATTACATTCAGCCCTTTGAAGGCAAACTCGAGGCTGATGTCGCCCCTGGTGAAAATGAATTGGACACCCCCGGTCTAGAGACTAGCGCTGTTCTTTGACTCCCGGCCTCGCCATCCAGCTTCAAGTCCCTCAGGGTAGCATCTTCCGATCTCTGTCTGCTTCTATCATCGCACTGCCTTTTATCTTTCCTCAGACTCTCCTGCCTCCCTCTTACAGGGGCCCCTACGACAACATTAGAACCACCCAGACAATTCAGGATAATTTCCCCAACTCAAGGCCCTTAATTTAATCACATCTGCGAGGTTGATTTTACCTTCTGAAGCCACAAGTTCACAGGTTCCAGGTGTTAGAATATGGATCTCTTTGGGAGTGGCATTATTCATCCTACCACAGCACTAATGGGTTCATACCACACAAAGGCCAGAATTACAGTGGCTCTCCCTTCCCCCGCTTCCTGGACAACTGCAAGGTCTAGCTCACCTGCCTCCCCCTACCCACAGAGCTTGCCCAGATGTATTTTGGTATCCCGAGGGACAGCACTCATATTTTGCCTCCAGTACTTGTTTTTGGGTGGGAGCAAAGGGAGAGCGCAGGGAGTACCTCTCTAAGGGTACTCCCATAGATGCCACCTTCTCGGTGAACGCTGATTTCCTGCTACTCTCGTGAACTGGCTCAGAAGTCGCAGCCCTAGAAACCCCACCAACATGTTCAACTAGTGAATTTGATAAGCTGGACGATCCTGGCTACCCCTTCAACCGACAGCATGAGAGTGTGTGTGTGTCTGTGTGTGATTTGCTTTAAAAAGTCTGCTTAAAAATAAACTAATTCCTGAGGATAAGCTTTCATTTCATAAGATTTGAGATTCTTTGGCTTAAAAAACAGCATTATCATCATGGAAAAAAAGCGCAACATCTCCTTTTTTTGGTCTCGTGGAAAAAATGTTTCACCCTCACCTTCCTAAGAACACTTTTCCCCAGAACACCCCCTGAAGCTTCAATTAACATAACACTCTAAATCTGATCATCACTACCAACATTGATGCATACCAGATTCTCCCAAACCGTTAACATTTTGCTTGAAAAACCCTCCTTCCTCAAAACACTCAGGGGCATGTATTTATTCTTTTAGTAAGTCAAAAATTTGAAAATATTCCTAAAATATTTAATTCTGAGATAAAACTGGAGATAGTTTGGATGTTCCAAGACTAAGTCAGGCGGTCACTGGCTTATATAATCTACTGAGAAAGAGAATAAATTTGAATAAATATAAACAAGGAATCAATAGTAGTGTTGTAGAACTGATTAATTAGTGTCAATACTGAGTTTAGTCATCTGTGGGCACACTGGAAAAAACTAAAATACGCAGTCTTCAGATTGGCCCCCATTTATCTGGTTCTTTGTATCGTAGCAAAAGAAACTTGGGAATTATGATCCTGCTACTCAAAGCCCTTGAAATCAATCAGTCTCTGGGGAGAGGAGACTCCGCCCAAGAAGATTGGAGTCCTTTTTGCTGGCTTTGCTGGGGTCCTTTTTGGAAATTTAAGGGTATTTCCACCGTCACGCACCAAGGGCACAATGGAGTCAATGTTTTGGGTCATTTAAACCATGCAGCCGAGACACCATACACTTAATCCTGGGGAAAGGCGAAGCAAAGCCTTACTAATATAGCCCAGAATATAAGTGGCCCACAGCCAGTATTTTGAACTACTAAAGACATGGTCACGATTGGGTCTCCACCTGAAAACATACTTAAGCCTCCTCCATGTGTTCTACTTTTCCAGAAATCAAGCTTTTATGTCAGTAGTTGGTGTTTTGAGATGGTCTCAAGTTTGACTTTCGTAAGTGACTCTCCCCTCACACGGTCCCTCCTCCGTGTGAGGGGAGAGTCACTTACCTCCAACTTGCCAGGCTATCACATCAGGGAATTTCACTGTGTTTTTAAACAGCTTACAAAAGAAAATTAAGCTTGTCAGTGTATAAGCCCCTTGCCACAGGGGAAGGCTTTGTGAATTGAAAGCCTTGCCTTCAGAATTTTCAAAATGATGGCAAATTTAGCCCAATTGGGCAAAAGTGAATCAGGTTTCACAAATTTAGGAATGTTTATTTAAATCTTTAAAACATATGTTGCCACAGCTGTGTTTAGCATAAAATTATGATGAAAATAATCCTAATGAAAATGACGGCATATTTATATAATGCCTTCCATCCAACAAGCGCCAAACCCACTACACAACTGATCTCATTAGGCCCAACTAAATCCCTTTGAGCTACAACATAAATATTAGTTCCAATTTACAGATGAAGAAACTGGGACATGGGCAGGATTATTTACAGCTACATAGATTAAGTTATAACCAGACTGACTCTCCTGTCTGCAGAATAGTTGCAATTTAATCGGAGACTCTGAAAGGTGGATGGGAGAATGGCACCCCTTCCTCCAGGCTGCCCACATGGGTTGCCTTGTCCCAGCAATTGGGGAAGAAGGGCATGAAGAGTACAATACTAGAGACTTTTATGCAATATTCTTCCTAGGAATTTACTGTGTGGCACTATGGACAGATACTCTCTTTTTAAAACAGACCGGTGAGGGTGACCATTGAGAAAATGGAGGAAAATTTTACATCTTGGGTTTGATTGATGGGAAACACAAAACATAGGAAGAAAGAGGCTAATTTGGGGCTCCACACAGCAAGGAAGGGCCAGGAGCCAGCACTGCACCCGATCCTGCTCTTCACACTATCACTGCTTAACTTTCCGTCTTTCTGAAATGTTGGGGGCTGGTGAGAACTTCCTGTAAAATGACCACGGTGGGCTCAAAGACTTCTGTTTGGCCCATGGGATGTTGTCCTTCCCTAAATCTATATTCTCTTTAAGTGATGGCGTTAACCCAAGCATTCGAGCAGATTGCAGTTCTTTGCCAGCTAAGAGCTAATTCCTTCACGCCCCTGCTCTTTCCATAGTTAATACATTTTAAAGGCAGCATTGAGATCACGACCTTATAATGTATGGTTCAGCTACCTAACTTCAGAGCCCGCGCAGCACCTGAACACTAGAGACTTGACCAAGGTACTAATTTTGATTCTCCTTACAGCAACACATTTTCAATTACAGCATTAAAGTAGAAAAGAAAGCTTTGCTTAATCTCTGCCATCAGTGTGAATGTTAGGTAGGTGCTTTCCAAATTCAATACAAAAATTGCCCTCCATCTATTATAAAAATATTCCATGAAGCCATTTTTGCCAAAACCTGAATTTAAGTCTGCCCAGGAAAAGACATTCTCTAGAAATAGAGAAGAAAAACAAACTTTTGTGAATGTCTTATAGACTTCATCTGAATTTGAATTCTCAGAGCAGGACTATATTTACTATAATTAATTTTAGTGAAACTATTTACCTACTCACAGAGTAAGGCTTTTATTTCCATATTTCTTTTTTTTTTTGGCAATAAGAGTAATGGAAATAGGGCTTCAGATAATATAGGCTTTTTCTGCAAGTGGCCCCAGGCTCTTCCCTGCCTCAGTTATTAGTTTATTAGACAGTGTGACCTGCGGACAGTCACTCGACCTTCCTAAACCTAGTTTTCTCATATGTAAAAGGGAGATAAAATGTTGTGAAGATTAAACTTGAACACAGAGCTTGTCCAAAATAGACCCCAAAAGAATGAATGTTTCCTTCACTATCATCTTTCTAGCCACCACACCTCCTCCAAATCTATAAAGGTTTCCAAAATCAGTGTTTGTTTATTTATAATGTGTGTGTATACTAGATATGTCAAAATATCAATAGCAGTTATCTCTGGAAAATAGAATAATAAACAATTTTTATTTTCTACTTTGTATTTTTCTGACTTTCTAAGTTCACCATCAATGTATATTTTAAAAGCTAATTTTTGAAAAATTACATATAAACCTATATTCTTTGGGGAAAATCAATGTGAGATAGAAACATTGATCGGTTGCCTCCCATATGTGCCCCGACCAGGGCTCGAACCTGCAACTTAGGTATGTACTCTGACCAGGAATCAAACCCACAACATTTTGGTGTCCAGGATGACACTCCAACCAACTGAGCCACTAGTAATCATAACTGAAGTGCTCTCTTGAATTCTGTGAGCCATTCTCGTGAATTATGGAGCACGAGGAGGGAGTCGTGGGAACACTTGAAGTGGTAGTCAGCAGGCAGAAGTGTGTGGGCACCCCATCTGCAGCTGGCATCTCAAGTGGGGGCAGTCTCGAAGGCCTGAGCCCTGAACCTGTGGGATCTGCATAACTCCAGCAGTTAGCGGCTGAAGTGAATTCAATCACTGGACACACCATCAGATTGGAGAATTGGGGAACTGGCATGAAAAAAAATGACAAGTATTTGGTTTTGGAGAAAGAAACCACACATTTGGTGTCTGGAGTAACATAAGAAAACACCAGGCAGATAGGATTGTAACACTGCTGTGTGGGCTGTACTGGAACCAGAGGCAAGAGGGTGAACGGGAATACTGACCCTAACTAACATCATTAAAATTTTTGGTATTTTCTTCATTATGGATCATTAGCATTTATTTTTATTTTTATTTTTTAAATATTGTATTAAAACCTGTATCTTGATTACTGAGTTTCTTGGCTAATTAAATGAATAAAGAGCACAAATAAATGAATAAGTACAATATGGTTAAAGTAATCAAAGAGTCTATAATGGAAGCAAAGCCTGGGCTCTGGATTTCTTTTTTTTTTTTAAATATATTGTATTGATTATGCTGTTACAGTTGTCCCATTTCCCCCCCTTCAATCCCCTCCACCCTGCACAGCCTCTCCCACCCACATTTCCCCCCTTTAGTTCATGTCCATGTGTTGTAAGTTCTTTAGCTTCTACATTTCCCCTACTATTCTTGCCCTCCCCCTATTTTCTACCTACCATCTATGCTACTTATTCTCTGGATTTCTTATCTGAGTGAGTAGCCACAGAGAATGAGCTGCTCCACAACTTTGCACAATTGAGCTAACACCCTCTTCCGAGACCTTAGAGCAATGAGGCTTTTCTCATTCATAGATTGTCCCAGTTCCTCAAAATCCAGAAAGTAGCACACTAACAAAGAGCATCACTGAAATGTAAAGGTCTTGAGTCCTGGCAAGATTTTCACCAGATACAGTCACAACCCTGCCTGGGACGCGGGACTGAGCCGCTGTGGGCCCTGGTGCTCCCAAGGGGATGACAGGAAGCAGCCACCTGTGGGCAGCGAGATGAGAAAGGGACCCCAGAGTAGAACCCAGAGAAAAGGGACCAGAGAATCCCAGCTCCCTGCAACGAGAGACACAAGAGGCAGACATCAACCCTTGGTGGCACAGTTGATGGTG
Organism: Trachops cirrhosus; assembly: GCA_028533065.1. NCBI lineage: Eukaryota > Metazoa > Chordata > Mammalia > Chiroptera > Phyllostomidae > Trachops > Trachops cirrhosus. Next base: position 19,441,306 of record CM052545.1, on the reverse strand, counting down.
GCCTTGCTTAATTCCTTGGTAGAGCCTTAAAGGAACCATCTTAGAAAAGAGCTGTTCAGATCCCATCACATACATGGTTTTAGCATCAACCTTTGGTGAAAAAAATTTCAAAGGCAAATTTCTTCACTACACTTCCCATAATAACCACGCAGCTCTAGATTTCTGGAACTCTTATTACAACCTTCAGATCTATTGGCAGCAGCGTTGGAACGCCGCAGGTCTGCGAACACCCAGAGCACCAGGCTTCGGCGGGCTGTGCGAAACCACTGTCTCGGGCAGTTTGGAGCAATGACTGACGGGTCTGACAGCGAGGTAATCCTAGAAGCCGAAAGCCGAGGCTCCACAAAAAAGGATCACATTTTCTACTCAAGGCCAATTGTTTTCCCAAGCTATGAAGTTTGGATTTTGCCACTTGAAAGGTTTTCCATACCCCACTCCACGGAGGGTCTTTTATAACAGCTGGCTCCACCTTCACAGCCATTTTAGATACCCATGGAGCATCGAAAGGAGTAAAATTCACTGCGCTTTATAAGACTTGGAGACAACTTTATTTGATGGGTCCTCATTTTTTTTCTAAACTTTCCTCATATGATTTTTTTTCTCCTATAGTTTGTGGACCTTCTCAGATGATACCGCAGTTTTAAAAATACTTGCTCTTACCTCTTTGCAGTTTGTGGGGCTATTTCATGGTTTGACTTGGTTTTGCTATAGGTTGGAGTTGGTCGGGAGAAAAGGAGTACAGCAGAAGTCTTCTACTCCGCTCAACAATTTGCAGTTATGAAACCTTGTGTTTCAGTCTCTTTATTGTGAGGTTAAGGACCTAACCAATGCCACCCAGCTAGTTAGTGGCCAAGCCAGGGAGAAGACTGAGCATCCCAGCATTGCCCTCATTAAACCACACGATGTCACAAGTGCCTGGAAGCAAAGCCAGTTCCATGTGGCATCTACCAAAAGGGCCAGAGTTGTAACAGGTGCTAAAACTTTCCTCCCTAGACGGGTATGCAGTTCCCAGGGACTTATGTGGAGCCTAGAAGAGGGGCAAGAGGCATGGGCCTTCACCCGCTGCCATCCCTCCAGGAGGAAGCTGATCAGGCCTGGTCTCTTCTGTCTGTCTGGCAGGCAGCTCCAAGCAACTTCGGGGATCTTCCTCTTCATGTCTGCTCCACAGACCAAGGAGGGTCCCCAGAGACCCTCATCACCTTCCAAAGGCATTTAGTGTCTATCTCTACTGGTATCCTATGGCTCTGAAGCACTGCTCCCAGGCATCATGCCCCATGCCGTCTCCTTCCCATCCGTAGGAAGAACTCATCTCCCCGCCTGCTGGTCAGCCGCTCCCTTCAGCTCACAGCACTGGCCTCCATCTCCTTCAAGTTGGAGATGATCTCACTCCATCGCCATCAAGGGCCCAGAAATACAAAAGCTGTCTCTTCCGTGGATGTCCTATAAAGCAAGACCAGTGATGTTGGTCTTCTTGGAAAAAGAAAAGATACACTGATCTTTTATTTTCTTGTAAATCGCTGTCCTCAAAGGTCTTGCTAGCTCCTGGGGTATTTTCAAGGAGCAGTCCCACAGCTCTTTTTCAACTCAGTCTGCAGAATCTCCTTCCTCTGTCAGTGTCCCCAGATGCCTCTGTAGTCTCCCTCCCTCCACCAACCCTTCCTCCTACTCCAGGTATTATGTATTCGGTGGGTGTCTGAAGCCCTGACCTCTGAGTGACCTCTGCTCAGTGCTGTGGAGACCCTTCGGAGCAGAAGCACTTACCACCCTGGTCAGTTCCAGGAAATGGATGCAGAAGGGAAAACATTGGAAGGATAAACACAGATTACAATGTATTTGCACTAGCCAGGCATATCTGGCCAGTGTTCATGGGGAGAGCAGATTCTTAGGTGTTAAAGGAAAAAATGTAAATGCATCACTTAAGAGCTTTCAGTGGCTTTATGTTAAATAATATTTTCAAGTTATATTCCAGGCAATAACACTTCAGAAGTGTTTGGTGATGGGCATTTTTTTTCTACTTGCATTAAAAAAAGGCCAACTTCTTTTTCAAAGTTCTTGTTTTATGAAATATAAGACTATGCTGGATTAAAGATAAAGGGAGAATATTAAAAGTAGGAAGAAGAAAGGAGAGTTACCTACAAAGGAGTTCCTACAGGGTTATCAGCTGATTTCTCAAAAGAAACCTTACAGGCAAGAAGGGGCTGGAAAGAAGTATTCAAAGTCATGAAGGGCAAGGACCTACATCCAAGATGACTCCATCCAGCAAAGTTATCACTTAGAATGGAAGGGCTTCCCAGATAAGGTAAAGCTAAAGAAGTTCATCATCACCAAGCCCTTATTATATGAAATGTTAAAGGGATTTATCTAAGAAATAGAAGATCAAAAACTATGAACAATAAAATGACAACAAACTCACAACTATCAACAATTGAACCTAAAAAACAAAACAAAAACTAAGCAAACAACTATAACAGGAATAGAATCACAGAAATGGACATCACATGGAGGGTTATCAGTGGGGAGGAGGAGGGGGAGAGTGAGGGGAAAAGATACAGGGAATAAGAAACTTAATAGGTCGGCACAAAGTAGACAGGGGGAGGTTAAGAATGGTATAGGAAATGGAGAAGCCAAAGAACTGACATGTACGACCCATGGACATGAACTAAGAGGGGATGGGAAATGCTGGAGGGTTGTGGAGGGGTGCAGGAAGGAGGGGGATAAAGGGGCGAGAAAACTGGGACAACTGTAATAGCATAATTAATAAAATATACTTAAACAAAAGATTGTGCTGAGTCTGGTCCCTCTCCTCCTCTACTTGTTTCCTATGGCTTTTGTAACAAATTACCACAAACTGAGTGTCTTAAAACAACATGCAATTACTGTTTTACAGTTCTGGAGGCCAGAATTCATAAAATCAAGGTGTCAGCCAGCCTGCATTCCTTCTGGAGGCTCCAAGAGAGAATCTGGTTCCTTGCCTTTCCCAGTTTCTGGAAGCCGCCTGCATTCCTCGGCTCCCAGACCCTTCCTAACATCATTCCTTTCGCTATCTGGGCCTCCATGTCCACATCTCCCTCTCTGATGCTGACTCTCCTGCCTCCCTCTGTCACTTAAAAAGTCCCTTGTGATGACACTGGGTCCACCTGAATCATGCAGGGTATCTCCCCATCTCGAGGTCCTTAGTTTAATCACATCTGCAAAGTCCCTTTTGCCATGTAAGGTGACACACGTACAGTTTCTGAGGATTAGAACATGGACATCTTTGGGATCCATTATTCAGTCTGCCACAGTCCCTTAAGGCACTTTGACCTCATCTTGACCTCCTTGACCTTGAACTCACTCCTCTCCTGCCACTCAGGCATCTGGCCCTTCTGGCGTCGTGCCACCAGACACCAGAGCTGTCACCCTGGCTGTTCCCTCTGCCAGGCAGCCCTTCAGCTCCCCCAGGCCTTTCCTCACACACCCCCTCTCAACCAGCCCTCTTCTGACCACCTGATTTACAGGTTCAGCTTCAGAGGAAGCTGAGGAGTCATCTCCAGACACTTGCTGTCCCTTTCCTGATTTATTTTTCTCCGTGGTAATTATAACCATCAGACACACGACACATCTTTTACTCATTGGCTTTTTTTATTGCTTCTTTCACCCCTCTCCAGTGTAGCCTCCACGAGGGCAAGGATTTCTTTCTTCTTTTTTTTTTCTGCGGAATCTTTTGGACTTAGAAAACTGTCTGGCACACAATAGGCCTTCAATAAATGACGGTGAAATGAACCTGGCTGGGTCATTTATTATAGAACCACCCAAGTCGGTATTTTTAAGTTTTACATCTTGGGCTGGTTAGCCTGCCACTAAAACACTTTTCCTAACTGCTGCAGAGCAGACGGCATCTGCCTGCCCAGGGAGTTCTGGGAAGCCTCTGGAGGAAGAGGACTGGGTCTTGACCATCCGAACATACACGCTCACTTAGTCCTCAGGTGTGCCAGACACCCTCCATTTCCCGGCCTGGGGCCTCCAGTCTACCGTCTGGGGGAGAGAAGGGCAGTCCCCAGGTTGGGTGGAGTCGGAGAACAGACCCGGGGGTCAGCTGTGCTACAAATAGCCTTCCAGGGGTCCAGGTGCTGTCAAGCCCTGAGGCTCCGACTCGGCAGCAGAGGCTTTGTGGGTTCCCAGGTAGCCCTGTTGTCTACCTCCATTCGCTTTTCTTTACGTTCCTTTCCATTCATTCGACTGCTTTCCAGCCTCTGAAGTTTGATTGCTGTGTCTCCTCTCCTCCCTTCCTTGGGTGTTTACACTTTTAACAAATCCTTTCACTGTTATTTTATTGGGGGTTAGGAAGCGATAAAAGTAGATGCGTGTCCATTCATTCATTTTTAGTAGAAATACCCATGTTTGCCTACCACTTTGGGGTTCCTGGATCAATACATTGATGCATTGTGTGTTCTGTGTGAGTTTACTGAGTCCCTCACTTGAATTTTAGAAGAAACGGAGTTCCAAATTATACCCAAGTTGGGATCAAGCACATTTCTGTTAACAAACACCTCACAGTCAAATACACTAGTTTCTCCTTATCAGCATTTTACACTCTCTGTAGCTTTAGTTCACCCCGGTCAGAAAACATTAAATGGAAAATTCCAGAAACAAACAATTCATATTGCGTGCAGATCTGATTAGCGTGATGAAATCTCTCACTGTCCTGCTCCAAACTGCCCGAGATGTGAATCATCCCTGTATCCGCGGGGCTGCAGACGCTCCCGCCCTTAGTCCCTCAGAGGCCGTCTCGGTTATCACGTTGACTGTTTCGCCAACGCAGGGCCTGTGTTCCAGTCACCACATTTTACTTACTAATGGCCCCAAAGCACAAGAGTAGTGATGCTGGCCATTCGGATATGCCACCGAGAAGCCAGAAGGTGCTTCCTTCACGCGAAAGGTGTGAATGTAAAGGGGAAAACACGGTGTCTGTAAGGTTTGGTACTATCCACAGTGTCAGGCACTCACCAGGGTCTTATTCCCTTCAGATAAGAGGGCACCACTGCATTGCCTGAAGCTACATGGGGCATTTTTAAATTTCTCAGACTTAACCCCATGAGGTAGGCAAGGATCTGAGACTCAGAAGAACTAAGTAGCAATGTGCCCAAGGTCAACACAGCTCATCACTGGTGGGCCCAGTTCTCAAAGCTGTCTTCTGGCTTCTGAGTCAACCATGCGGTCGCTCTCTTTCTCTTTTTGCCTTTCCTTTTACAAAGAAAACAAATGAAGAAAACGTGTTTCTTTTCACAAATGTGACATAACACAGAAAGCTTGCTGAAAAAACAGACACATTCCTGAAACGTGAGTCCTGGAAACCTCCCCACTCTGGTCCAGGGAAGACCTTCACCAGCCCATCGGATGGCCACGTCAACCGGGCCCTGTCTGTCTAGAAATCGTCGGTGCCGCCTACCCCACAAGGGGGCCTGGTGGTGATCCGGCGTAAGCTGAACGTCTGCCCACTCTGCCTCCGAGCTCCTCCGTCCCAGAGCCTACTGGAACCTCACAGAGAGCATCCTGTCTGGTCTCCAGGGCTCGCTCACATCTTTGTTCCCTTAAGATCCGCACATATGTTTCCCATGACTGTGAACTCTGAGGAGTTGTCAGGGCCTTTCAATCACGATAACGGCCTATAAAAGCTCGCTGTATTTTCAGTTTTACTAAATATTTCTATAATTCAAAAATTATGGAAATGGATAATGTTTCTGTTCTTTGGGAATATATTTAACAGCTCTGTGCATACCAGATGCAAATGAATATATAGAAGTAAATGGTGCATTTTATAGACTACACTTCATTTTAACTGCCTTCCCCTTCAGACACTTTAGGCCCTGCTCCTGCCAGAATGTCAAAGATACTGGAACACTTCACAGGGGACAATTAGTTTCTTAGTTCCTTCGACGCAGGGAAGAGGTGAGGTTCCATCCAGGCAGTCTGCCGAGGAAAACACCACTCCTCCTGCCTAAGCCAATGCTTCTCTAGCTGACACATGAGTTGCTAACGGTGAGGCCGACATCAGGCAGTGTGTGAAATGGGTTGAGCTCCTGACCCTCTGTGACTCCAGCATGCACGGCTGTATCATGGAGATGTTCACCCAGCAGGGCTTACCCAGGATTACAGGGGGTAAATTCGGTTCCCGACAAATGGATCAGTAACTATGCGGTGGACAGCTGTCACACCTGGACTGCCCAAGTTCTGAATCAATACCTGACAAGTCTTTGCTCTTCCTAACCTCTGGCAACTACTCTGCGGACATTGGGTTTGAAAGGGGGCCAGCTGATTATTGAGGCCCTGACTTTGAATCTGAAGCAAATGATACAACAATAACAAGGGCAATTGTGGAACTCTGGCGGGGCAGGGTCCAACCCTGGCCACAGGGTGGGGTCCAGGGTTCACCAGCAGTGACTGTGGCTCCTGACCGGGCCTTTTCTCTGTGCATCGCACTGGCTTCTGCTGCCATTCCTGAGTGCATTTCTCTGGTCTTTCTACCATTCTGTGAACTACTCAGTAGCCTTCTAATAAGTTCATTTGGGCATAAAATCCCTTAAAATTCTCTTGTCTACAATGAAGAACACCAGTTTTAAAATACAACTTTAATTGTTTTCTACCTTTCTAGAGTTGGAGGCCCCTACCTCATGCACCACAGGAAACTTCCAAGGGCAGAATGAAGATCCGAGCAGGGATTTCCCAGAAAAATCCTTGATGGGAACCAACCACCAGACCTATGTGCTGGGTTTACATCCCCACAGACTCCCTTCGGTCTGAGCCCTCATGTTCCCAGTTCTCCAGGAACAGAGGCAAGATCCGGGCTGGCCATGGAGTCCGTCCTGTTAACAGTTGGGGCTGCCTGGGGCAAACAGCAACTTGGGTTTTCCCTCCGGGTCTTTGGATTCACAAGTGTTCAGGAACACTCAGGAGATGGTCAGAGGAAACACTAGTTTCTGTGGCCATATGTCCCTGACAAATCTACACAGACCTCCCACTTGTCAACCCCACAGCATCTGCAGTCACTCTGGTCCCCCAGACAGGGAAGCAAGAACTCATTTGGTGAATTCACTGGGCCAATGTTTGACCCACGGTTCACATGGAGACATCATACACTTTGGTCCTGCAAAACCAAAGTTTAAATCCCAGCTCTTCCACTAACTAGCAGTGGGACTATGGGCAAGGTACTAACGATCTCATTATCCTACTTTCCACATCTGTGAACTGGGTATGATGATAGCACCTACTTCACGAAGTTATTGTGGGGACTGAATGAATCAAAGCATCTCAAGGGCTTAGAACAGGGCTCATCTCTCCCTATATGACAGCCATTATTATCAAAAGTTGCTAATTGCCAAATAATTAGTGTTTGTAGCCTGAGGACACTGAGTAATTGAAGTTACCTTAGGAGATCACTGTAAAGTGATTTCTTTACAAAACTCACTAACTATGGAAAGTGGCCGGCATCTTACAAAGAACTTTTCTACAAAGAGAACAGTGGTTAAGAGCATCAGCCATGGCATCAGACAAATGTGGATTCAAGTCCCAATCTGTCCCTTCACAATTGGATGAACTTGGGCAGCTTCCTTCAGCCTCAGTTGCATGTCTGTGATATAACATTAATAATACCTGCTTCTTAAGGCTATTTTGAGGATTAATTTAGATAATATCCATAAACTGCTTAACTCAGTGCCTGACACCTGGAAAACACCCATTAAATAATTATTATTGTTCTCACAACAAATTTATGAGGCAGTGTTTTTTCTCTTCATTTTCTAGATGAGGAGCCCGAAGCTCAGAAGAGAATATGTAACTCCTCCATGGTCCCATGACCCATAGGAGGCAGAAGAGGGACCTCAAATCCCACATTTTCCACCTCAACACATTCAGCCCACCCCAAATCCTTCCTGATTATCATGATATTGTGATTTCCATGTTCAGTGGGTGGACTGCCAGGCTCTGTCCAGTTTTCTCAATAGAGAAAGATGTTTTGGTGATCTTCAGAATCATTCTAGTGTTCCTCCTATCTCTACCTGTGCCCTTTTAATCCTTACAGTCAAGTGATCCCAACTTCTAAGGCAGGTTACGTGGGGTGAGGAGAACAGAAGCTACTCCATGGCCAGATCAGAGAAAGGACAGCCTTCATTTAAAATTACATTTTGTCAAGTTCAACATATTTTTCTCTCTCATCAATAGCCCTTTGGCTTTTGACGCCTGTGATTGAGTGTACCCTTGTCATCTCAGCTTCCACCCTTTTTTAGGGTAAACAGGACCATTTCGGGCCTGGAAATGTGTCAGTTCCCAGAGTGAGGAGCCACAGTTTCAGAACCTCAAATTAAAAACAGGGAGAAAATGTTCTATGCTGCCTGTCAGAAAGAACTCCGTCCTTCTCAAACTCTCTTTCCTGTGCTTCACGCCACTCTTTCTCTGAACAGATTTGACAGAGAATTATTTGGATGTGTCATGTGCTGTCATCTCAAGCCAACACGCTGATGGTTTAATGCAAATGACAGGGCAGCCCAGGAATTTTATACTGAAACCTACCTCACACTGATGTTGTGGGAACAATTCATCCCACCTGGGAATTGCAAGTAAGAGTTTGGATCACCCTCATCCCCGGTCCTTGATTTCTTAGAGAAGGAATGAGCCCTGGAAAAGGGGGTGTTGGGGGGGACAGGCAGCAGGAAATATATCCCCAAGTCCTAGAGATGAGGTTCTTTCCACTGAAAGAAGCACAGGCTTCTCCATGGAAACAAATCCCTTTGTCTGTGTCTGTGTCTCCTCTCCCTCCTTGTTCCCTCTCCCAACCCACAAAAATGCTCTAAAGAGCGCGAAACATCCAACGACTCAAAAACAATGTCAGGAGTCAATTTATTATTCTGCTCTAAGGATTACTTGTTTGCCAAGTGAAAGTGTCCAATACTGAGTAATTGAGTTATTACAGCGCAGCTGGTTGGCAGAAGGCCTCTTCTTGGAGCAGCGGGTCTAGCCCCTGACACTGTGAGACTTGGAGTAGGTCACTCGACCTCTCTGAGCCTCAGTTTCTAAACCCAGGAAAATAGGTGGTGAATGGTGGGGAAGGGTTAGGTAACCTAGTGTTCAGTGGTGTGCATGCTTTATAGACCTCGGCTTGGGAAATTTGGCTGTCCCTTGAGAACAAGAACTAATGAGGAACTGTTCTAGAAGTCTTCCCTCAGAAATAGGATAATTGTTAGCTAATATATAGAAACTACTTTAGAACTGGGGATCTGCGTGCATGACAACTAAAGAGGTGAGAAATTAGATTTCAAGGAGACTTGGAGCTGGAAGAGCTTGTGGGGATCTTCTGTCCATCCCCTCCTTCTACAAAGATGGAACCAGAAGCCTGGAAGTGCCCGAGTCAGAAACCCACGCCCTCTGCTCACGGCACCCTCTTCCCACACTCAGGGGGCCCGTGGTGTCTCCCACCCCCCTGAGTTAAGAACACTCAGCTTGTGAACTCTTCTTGTTCCATGCCCTTTTTGGCAAGTAGTGTATCTGAGGACCGGAATGATGAATGGATTCCCATCATTGCCTTTGAGATGTTAGATGGGACTCTCTCACTTAACACATTTTTGTGGGTTCGGCGGGGAAAACAAAAAAGAGAGATCAACTGGATGTTTCTTTAGGGGCACTGGCCCCGACAAGGAGTCGGCACTCTTATGGAAAAACGGTCTAGAAAAATGACCTGCTCAGTCCGTAGGAAGCATTCTGCCTTTCCTTAGGACCTTGCCATTTATACGTGACCTTGTCATTGACATATAATATTTTTCCCTTGAAAGACAAAAAGAAAAATTTGTGTCTCACACAGCCTTATTTCATCATTATATTTCCCATTACAAGTAAAATTAATATGCTTAGACATAAATATGCTAATCTTTTCAACTGCTGACCTAACCTGATTCTGTCTTCTGCTCTGAGCGTATCGACTTAAAGTCTGTGACAGCTGTCACAGTCAGCATTAACCGGCCTCAGTCACATTTTTCTACCAAATTAAATTGTTTAACTGGTGTCTGCGTTGCTCCCTAGGAGGGCTTATAGTTAAAAAGGAGCTAAAAATCAACAAATAACCGTATGACAGAACTGTAATAAAAACATGGGCTATTGCTTTGCCAGGTTTGACACATCCCTCGGCCCTGACTCTTGCCCGGGGCCATCAGTTAAGCAGATCAGCTGCTGCACATTGACAGGCAGCAAAGACGGGGACATTCTATTGCCTCTGACAGAAGAAGAAACGCGAACTCACAGCTGAGAACTCGAAGTAGGCAGAAAGAGGCAGCGTGCGAACTCTTCGGGAACTAACCGTTCTTAACGTATGGAGTTGGATGTGAGCCAAATAATCAGCCGAATCATGGGCAACCTATTTTTAATCATTTAAACCTTTAGACAGCACCGTTACAAAAGAATATTTTGGAGCAGAAACATTTAATTCTTTCTTCATTGTTTCAGCAGGAGGTTTTAGCAAAGTTCCCCTCCAGTGCAGTATTTTAATAGAGGACTGAATTTATCTAAGTACCTAGCTTTAAAAAATGTGGTTACATGTATTTTGAAAACCAAGCCAAGAAATACAAGACCCATAAAATCCTGAAGCATATTAAATGACGGTTCCTTTTTCCTTAATCCACCACCACAAATATCAATTAAGTGTAATTATATTAAATAGGTTCCCCTGAGAGCAAATAAAGATTTGCCAGAACACAAATTGCTACCCAGGTGAACATTATACAATTTTCTTGAACACACAGACAAATACAGATGGTACACTCCAGAATGTACTGTAACAAATGGGTGTTTACCGTAACATATATATTTATTTTTTTGCTTAGCTACCAAATGGCAGAGGGCCAAAATATACAAATGAAATATAGGAGTTTTTCGTTCTCTTTTCTTGGATGATTTTATATTAATAACTGCTAATTGAAAGGCTATTAATCTGGGGCAATAATAAATAAATGGACACTACTAGAAGAAAATACCAAATGAACTTGCAAGTTTTGGCAAAAAAAACTTAAACAACTATTTTTTTCTTATTAAAAACAAATGTTTTACTAAACTTACTATGAGAAGAAAAAACAAGTCCATACATTGAAAAGTAAAACAGATAGATAAAAAGTATTTTTAAACTATTTTAGGAGCTAACTATTGCACTCTGTGTGGAAGAGAAAGCACAGAAATGTAGGCAGGACGAAGGACAAAGGTAAAAAATAACTATCCCAATTATGAAAATGAGCTGCCCAACAGATGTTTCAATTCAAAGATCTCAAGCAATATTTCTCAAGAAAGCTTCTCCTTCTCCTGCAGGGGGAAAAAAAAAAGCGAATGCCATACTTGTGTTCTTTTTCATTATACGACATATAAGATATAAATTTCTTCTGTCAGATGTTTTTAGGGATGGAAATTTAATTCATTTTTGGTGTTGTATGGAAAACCTTGAAAAGTAATCAATTTAAGACTGAAAGTGCTGATACATCAAATATTTGTCATCTCTTCCATTTTTAGCATAATAAAGATAATTATCTCAGAACAGAATCTTGAAAGCTTAGGTGTTTCCTTTTCTTATTGCTCACTCTCTTCAGACTGGCATCTCAGCCCTCACCCCACCCCCAATGCTGACTTTCGTAGTAAGAATAGTCCAACTACAGACCTAGGAAATGCTACAGGGCATCAGAGTTTGGGGCTTTTGAGTCTATTTGATCAGCATGTGGAAAATGTCAGAAGTGGCCACTGAAAACCCTTCTAATATTAGTGATTGCATGATTTCCTATACAAATGTCAAAGAACGTGACCTAAAGATAGGACTTATCCTGATGAGACAGATGCTGCTATGTAAGGAGGCCTGCCCTGTCCCCCTCATGGCCAAGGGTAAATTCCATGTGACACTTGGCTTGAGAGACCCTCCTCCCTCTCAAGAGATGCCCCTCAAGCTGCTTAGAAAGACTCCTGATTGGTTGGGCTGGGCTGGCTCTGCTGAGCTAGTGCTGGGAGAGTACAGGACCCAGAAACTTGTGATTAGTCACCCCAGCTAATGGTCAGGTGGTTACTAAATCCCAAGCTTCCTGTTCTGTCTTGTGAACCTTAACTGCCCCTCAGCAGGGGTTGGTGAGTTTTGGCCATCCTCCTCTCCTGCCCTGCCGTGTGCCTGGGTTGGAGTGAGGAGGGAGCGTCCATCCTAGGACGGGGAAGAGGTAGGAGGCTATAGAACTGTCTTACATCCTTTTCTTCCTTTCCATCCTTTGCACCCCACCCTACCTCCCACTCTGCCTTCTTTCCCTCCTTCTTCTCTTCCTTCCTTTTCTAGAGATCCTCAGAAAGACGAGTTCATCACATTCCTAGATCATGGCACATTATCTCCACTGCTCCAAGGAAGGCTGCTCTCTTGGGTTGGTTAGTTAGTCAGTTATCCCTTTTCTTCCATTCCCTTCTCCTTTTCTACTACCCACATGAGAAAACCATTCCAATATTTAATACAAATCCTCTTGTTTGTGTTTGTGCTTATAAAATTCATAAGGTATATCTCAGTACATATCTTTTAATTTATCTGAGTGGTATTTTGTTGTAGATCTCATAATGTTTCTTATAATGCTCACTCAGCCTCTCATGTTTAATACCTCACCTCTTGCTTCTCCTGGCTGCAAACACTTCACGGTGTACATCCACCACCTGACTCCTGGTCAGCGACCACCTCCACCAAATCACAAATAACACTGCAGTGAACATCCTTGGACATGTCTCTTTATGGACACGTGAGACTTATTGGGGACGCCTGCTCAGAGTGGAATGCCCTCCGCTGACCAAGTACTGCCAGGCCTCTCTGCAAAAGGGCCATACCAATCTCCACCCCCGCCTGTGGTGCCTAATGGTCCTTTGTCCTCACCCCCCAAAAACTTCTGGTTCTTGGGTGCAATTTTTAATAATAGTGATTATAATTAATAAAGTAGAAGGAACTTTCTCCATATTCGTCCATTGCTTTCAAAATTCTTCCCCAATTTAAAAGAGAATAATGTCCTCCATTTGAGTATACAGGGTGGGGCAAAAGTAGGTTTATAGTTGTTCATATGGAAAATAATACAGTAATTCATATACAGTAATATAAGAATAAACTGTTCTGTATACTCACAACTGTAAACCTACTTTTGTTCCACCATGTATATTAGATATTTTCTTTTTAGAAATAATATGACAATATTATTTTCAAATTGCAAAAGGAATGGAAAGAAAATTATATCATCTTGGTCCGCAAAGTCCCCAAATGTTCTACACGGGGAAAAAATAAGTGGTACGTAAGGCTCCAGGAGAAGTACATTTCATCGGTGACCCTCTCATCCATTAGACCTTACTGTAGTCCCATGCCGAAAGCTTTCCCTGACCGCAGAGCTGGGCAGTGTACTTCCCGCGTGTCGGGATTGCCTGTTTGCTTGTCTGGCTCCCACCCCAGGCCCCGCTAGGCAAGGGCCATGAGAGCAGTGCCTCCTGTCACATCCACGGCTGAACCCCAGTTCCTAGAAGAGCTCAATGATCCACACTGGACATTGAGTAAATATGGCTTCTAATTCCATTTATAATGTGGGGGAAATTTCCCCCCTCACATCACCCAGCAATTCTTGTAAACCAGCTGGGTATCTTACAATTCAACTCAGTTCTGACACTATCTACCTGAAGATAGTCAGGTCACACAGGCTAAGGGCTCAGAACCACAGGAGTGCCCCCCACAACTTCAGATGTCAATCACAAGTCCAAGTGTTTCTGATGACCCCCTTTCCTTGGGTTTGATTGATTTGCTAGAGCAGCTCACAGAACTCAGAGAAACATTTTACTTACTAGAGTACTGGTTTATCATAAAAGGATATAACTCAAGAGCAGATAGGTGAAGGGTCTGCCCCCCACCCCACATCTCCACGTGTTCCCCCACCTGGGAGCTCTCAGGACCCTGTCCTTTTTGGGTGTTTTATGGAGGCTTCATTACACAGGCACAATGGACGAAATCACTGGCCACTGACAACTGATTCAATCTTCAGCTCCTCGCCCCTCCCAGGAGGTCGGGGAGGGACTCTCCCCATCCTTAGGTTATGTAGGGGCTTTCCAAAAGTCATTTCATTCAAATAGCAAAGGACACCCTTACGGCTCTCATCACTTAAGACATTCCAATGGTTTTATGAGCTCTGTGCCAGAAACGGTAGACAAAGACCACACATGCATTCCTTCTTATACATCACAAATCACAGGAAATGTTTGTTGAATAAATGAATGCATGAATAAGTGAACTGATTTTGGGTTGCCAAAGCCGAACACAGTGCCCCGTTATGAACTTGAACTCAATAAATGGACGAATGTGGGAACAAACGTCCACTACCCCTGTGGCTCCCCCTTCCTTCTCTCCTCTGGGCTCCCCCATCAGATAGTTCTTTCTGAATCTTGCCAGATTCCGGGTGGGGGGTCAGGGCAGCCACCAGCAGAGCTTTAATTCATTTTACTGTCAGTCGTCCCCTTTCTCACTCCAGGATCATAAGGTGTTGGGGGAACTAGGAACACCAGTGCTCATAGCTGTGGGCCCCTGGGAAGGAGTGAGAAGGAACAGCCAAGAGGTAACATTCCAGCTTGCTGTTTGTGAGCACGCACACACCTTTCCTGCCCTCCCTTCCCCCACCCCTCTCCCGTTTCAGGCTTTATCCTTCCTGACAGTCTAATGAAGGGCTGGTTTGGGGGTGGAGGTCCCCTGATTGCACACAGATCTATACGTGCACATACCAAAGAGAAAACACATATAATCACATTAAGACCATTTGTTTGCGTATCTATACAGTTTATAGTGATCTAAAGTTGACAGTTTCTAGGCATAGTTTTCCCTAAATAAGCCCTCCATATTTTTCCTGGATGTGAAAGGCTGTTTTCACAGCCAGAAAAGAGCACTTGAGAAATTCTTGGGGACTGACTGGAGCTTCGGGCCATCTTCCTTGGTTAACGAGCAGTGAACAACTCATCTTCAAATTGTGTTTCTACCTAATTAAAATCAGCAAGAGAGTCTTCAGAATCTGAGCCATCCCACCCCAACTATTCAGACCAGAGAAATCAGACATCTGATAGCTCAGGCCCACGCCAGTTGCATTCCAAATACCATAGCACATTTGCTTGTGCTATAGAGTCTGCTCAGTGTTCGGACTGAAGGTCTCTCACCTCTCTGCGCCTGCCTTGGCACTCATGCAGAGATTTGCAAAGGGACACTGACAGCAAAGATTACAGAGCACGGACCATTCACTTAGAGACTACTTTAAAAGAGAGCCTTTATGCTAAATGTATGTACCTTGAGGACGTGGTTAATCACCCATCGCTGTTAGCATCAGATCTTACCCTTCTAGTAAGATATCTAGATTGGTTGACTTAATCCATATAAATTGAAAACTCAAATTAGTCCTATTGCTAATGCTGGTTCTCCTTCTTAAGTTGAGGACAGGTGGCCAGTGTCTTGCCCTACCTCTGACACAATCGAGGTAAGAGGCCCCTACCTCCCCTGGCATGAGATCTTCTCAAACATTGTAGGCACCTTGGAAGAAAGGAACCATTTAAGGGCAAAATACATAGCCTCCATTTTCAATAAATGAGTTAATCCAAACCTGCCAAGAGCACTTTATTTAAAAAGAACAAAAAAATTGGACAAGCAGATTTTTTTTAAAGAAGACTTCCATCTTTGGGGAAAAAAATAAGGTGTTATGTTTCTATGCTGTGGAATTTCTCTGAGTGCCCTGAGCCAGAGGGTAGGTCTGCCTATAATGAAGTAATATGAAAACCCTCAGTAACACCATTGCATACAAACATTCTGCTTCTTAGTCACTGCCTCCTAGGCGATTAAACTTCTGGAGAACAAAGGATTGGCTGGTTTGGGTCAAATGACTTGGGTACCTTGGGTTGATCCATCCTCCAAATCTCAATGATGATAGGTGCCTCATGGAAACGCATCCTGTAATCCAGAAATGCCATCTTAAACTATTTCTAGAATGAAGTAGAGAACGCATACCAGATGTCTATGCACTAGACATAAAGGGATGACCTACATGCCCAGTGTCTGACTCAAAATAACAGCTAACATTTATTCAGCAGTTATCACTGTTCTCGGCACTTTACATATATTAACCCATTTAATACTATTACTGTCCCCATCTCACTGATGACGAATCTAAGGCACAGACAAATTAAGCAACTTATGCAAAGCTATGTAGTTCAATCAAGGCAATTTGGTTCCAGGGCCTTTTTTTTATTGAGGATGCTGTATTGCTTACCTAGTAGAGAGCCTGGGCTTCTGGAAGGCTCACAGGAGAAGCGTGAAGCATAACCCCTGCCTACCAGGACCTCACAGTCTAGAAAAGAAGGGAGTGTGATGGAGCTTATGGCCAATGAGAGTATTGGGTGCACAACCAGGTGGCTGGACCCCTGGAAGAAGGCAAGAGGGATTCTGGATGGAGCCACTGCTTTCTCTCACAAGCCAAATCTGATTCAAGCTGACTTCCTGTCCTTCTCTCAGCCCAGGTGGATGGCTCAGGAGGCCAGGAGGGGCAGGCTAGTTGAGCTGCTGGAATGGAACTTCCAGCAGTGGCCCAATTTTTGCACCTAATAACATGTTCGCAAGCAAGTATGGTTCTGAGTGGCTGCTTCTCAGAACTGGCTCCATTCTGGAAGTGTCCTGGGGGAAGGTGAAGGTCAGAGACACAGTTAATTCAGAAGATATTCTAGCCTCAGTAGGAGTGAGCCTGCCAAGGGCAGGTGTCTGTGGAAGCCAGCAGCCAGGACACAGTCACCGGTATGAATCCAGGATGGACTTTGGACAGGGAAAATGCTGCTGTGGCTGTGATTTTGGCATTATTCCATGATTCTAGTGAGTGACTGACTGACTCAGAAGAGTCACTTCACGAAAACCGCCCCGTCTGCCTTCTCGAAGTTCCTCCAGAGCAACAGCACAGTCCACCAAGAGCAAGACCTCCATGTCGCCGCCTGCCCCTCTCCCCTCCAGTGCTGCGCTTAGAAGTAAATCTGAGTCTGCTTCAAGAATTTCAAAATAAATGTTTCAATTTACCATAGCCCGTGTACAAATATGAAGCTATTATATATTTTCCCCTCACTAAAAGTATGCCTGAGTCCACATGTGAAAAGTAGGCTAAAAGACACATTAAAAGATGAATCTTGGTGTACTGACAAAGATGCAGTGAATTGCTCTATAGAGTAAGCTTCCTTAGTGGGTTTCAAAATATGATTCAAACTCCAGTCTTATCCGCAGCCTCTACCATACATACCCCATCTTGTTTCACTTTAAGTGAGGTTTTTTTAAAAAAGATTTTATTTATTTTTAGAGAGAGGGGAAAAGAAGGAGAAAGACAGGGAGTGAAACATTGATGTGAGAGAGAACTATTGATCCATTACCTCCCAAACCTACAACCCAGGCATGTGTCCTGACCGGGAATTGAACTAGTGACCTTTCACTTTGCGGAAAGATGCTCAACCAACTAAGCATACAGGTCAGAGCTGAAGTGTTTGTTTTTTCTTTTCAGAAACCCATTTTATTGTGTGTTTATGCTTATCTGGGAGCTTATCAGCAGAATTCTCCCCAGCAATTAAAAATACATAGAACCGAACTTGAAGTTGAACACAAATGGTTCTATAAGCATTGGGGACCCCGTCACCTACTTTTTCTTGGCACTCTGTGAAAAATGGAGCCCACAGGCCCCTTGGGTTCCCAATGAGCACACGAGCTTGCTGCTGACAAAAAGAAACTGCTGTTCAAATTACAGATCAGAGCTGGAATGAGCATCCAGAGCCAGAGCCCCAACCCACAGAGGCACATCAACTCCAAGATGTTGCATCAGCACTGACAGTTACCTGGAGGTACACAATTGGACTGTGGAGTAGTTTTACAACCCAGTAAGTGATTTCCACTCTGCCTCACAGGTGTATGTGCATAATTTCTCTTTGTTGAGGAAGCTGTAATATCCTACTCTTAGCACCACAGAATCCCCGCTCCCGGAGAGCATATTAAATGACTTCCCTGTTTCCAAGGCTTAGTTAAGAGCTCTATAAAAACGACTACATATTTTACACAAGCTCTTGCTAAGCATGTTGACCGATTCTCTCCCTAAAGATACTTCCAGCCAGGGACTGATTCAATTATGTATGAAAGAAGTTAGAAAGGACTGCTTCTTTTAAATTCATTTTTTCCCTGCAACATCTTATCTATTCTGGTCAAATAATAGGTTATCATATAGAAACATGTCATTCCTACCAAATACTCAGAAGGATAGCCCAGGATCTTCAGATATTTTAAGACCCTCGTGAGAAGCCACACTTCTCTGTCTCCAGACATCATCTTTAGTTTACTTTCTACAGCTTGGCCAGAAAAATTTCATGACAGCTCCCTGACAGAGCAACAGAGAGGCAAGTACCAGTACCACCTCGCCCATGGCCCAGAACTCTGTGTGTCTCAGTCTGTTTAGGATGCTACAACAGAAGACCATAGACTAGGTGGTTTAAACAACAAACATTGATTTCTCATAGTTCTGTAAGCTGGGAAGTCTGAGATCAGGGCACCAGCAAATCCCGTGTCTGGTGAGGGCCCACTTTCCAGTCTGTAGACATACACCTTCTCACTGTATCCTCACATAGCAGAGAGAGAGGGAGAGAGGGAGAGAGGGAGAGAATTTGGTCCCTTCATCTCCATATTTAGGCATTAGTCCTTATAAGGGCTCTACTCTCATGACCTAATTATCACCCAAAGGCCCTACCTCCTAATACCACCCCAATTTGGCAACCCTCCTAATATGAAAAATACCATTGTTTGGGGAGGGCTAGGGTTTCAATATATGAATTGTGGGGGTAGGGGGGGAGGTGAGGCTTTCACTGTAAGAGCCTGTGAAGGTAAACAGGGAGGAAGAGAGGAAATGCAAAGGCCGGTGAGAAGTGACAGAGGACTAGAATACTAGAGGACTAGAGGAGGATGTGGTGATAGACTGACATGCTTTGGGAAGGCTTCCTGAGGAGCGACTGCCAGTTGAAGAGAAACAAAAGATCAAAATCAGAAGATAAAGATGAACCAAGTATTAATTTCATGGCACTTAAAGGGCTCAGAACACAGTCTGAAAACATCTTAGAGCTAAAATCTGAGGGCTAAGTCTGACCAGCCTTCATTCACCAAGCTTCTACACTTACCATCTGCACACTTACTTCTCTTACCTTCCTCTCCCTGTTAGATTTGAATCAATACTTTTAAAAGTCAGTGGACAAAACAAAGAAGATGAAGATTTCTACAGAGAAGGGAAAAAAGATAGTTAAAGGATATAACTCCAATTAGGAAACCTCATTTTGCAAATTTAAAAAGTTAAGTGATTCAAATATTAGGCCACATGTTTCTGTGGAAAGGAAACCCAACCCTATTTTTAATCACTACTCAGGATGACCCCCTGTCCCACCTGCACCCACACAGACCAACAAGGCGAGACTCTGTGAGGTAACAGGCTGAGAAGTCGATGCTTCCTTGAGGTTTGAAACTTTCCACAGAACTTCTCCTAAGTCTGTCGTGAAATTTCTCACTGTCTCTCTTTTTAAAATACCGACTATTAGTACCATTTATCGATAATAATAGTGACTATTAGATGTATTTATTTGCCTTAGTCAAAAGAGCAAAAAAATTCTATGATTAAGAAGAAAAAGCAATCTTAGTGTTCGTAGAGCTGAGTGTCTACAACTCAGTGATGTCATTGGTGTTTGATGCAAACGATACATGGAAAAGGCCTTGTTCCCTGCCTGGTCTTTGACGGACAGCTTCTGGGGCCATGTTCACCTTATGGGAGATGGACAGCAGATCTGTCACTGATCCTTCCTGGGATGTGACGGATTTGACTCTGCAGAAATCCCTCTCTTGCAGGCAAGGCCCCTCCTCTCTCACATGCTACAGGAAGAATAAAACAGTATTGAAAACAACAGGCCAGCCCGGCAGGGAGCACTGCCAGGAAGGTGGGGAAGCATGATGCTCCTACAGAGGCCAAAGCCAAGGAGGCCTTTGCTCTCTGCCACTCGCTCACCACACTCACCACAGCGCGGCGTGCAGAGCCAGCCCTCCAAGGCCCCAGCCAAACGCTGCCACCCCAGGGACCCCCAGCTGAGCTCCGCCCTCCAGCAGGGCCAGTCCCCACAGAACGCCAGTGCAGCTCGTGCCTTGTCACCTGGGCTTTGCTTTCTCTTTGTGTCTGCTTTGTCCCAGCATGCAGTCCAAAGCCCACCTCCTCAACACAGCATTCCCTGGCCTTCCAATGTCTTCCACACCCCAAGTCCGACCTGAGCACTTGGCATTAAATCTCATACCACCTTTTGTTTTTCCTTTCTATCAAGAGCATTTGTTTTGCTGTCCCATGGAGATAGTGAGTTAGAAGATGGGCAGGCAACTCATAGCTTTGGTTTCCCTGTAGCCTTAGCATGAGCCCACTCGGGACCCACGTGTGAGGTGCATGGATTCAAACTGAACAGTGAGGAGGAGGACGACACAAAGCAGATGCCTTCCAGACGTTGATCTGATCTCTTCCTCTTCTTAAGCGTCCAAAGCAGGCAAGAGACTAGCCCACCAAAGTCCCTCCCTGCTCTTATTTCGGGTTGAACAGAAGCATAGAGCCAGGGAGAAGTATTTAGAAGAAAAAAATAAGCTTGAGTTATTTTCCTCCTACCAAATGGAGGACTTCCCTCTCTCCTTGGCATTTCCAGTGTTAAAAATTGCCTGAAATTATGGAGAAAGAGAAAAGAATGGGTGGTTTATTAAAGCCAATCTGTGAGCCTTAGAAATCTAGTTTTCCTTTTTATTCATTCATTATGGATTTATTAAAAAAATATAGCTGTTGGGGCTGGTGGTTAACTCAATCACCAATGGCCAATGATTTAATCAATCATGCCTATATATTAAAGCCTCCATAAGAAAAACCAAAACGACAAGGTTCGGAGAGCTTCTTGGTTGAAGATTCGGGTAGAGCAGTGTGCCTGGAGAGGGAATGGGAGCGCCGAGCCCTTTCAACACATCTAGCCTTATGCATCTCTTCCATCTGGCTGTCCTTGAACGTCCTTTTATAGTAAACCAGTAATCTAGTAAGTGAATATATATAGTTGTTCAGTGGTTGCAAATAAAAGAATGAGTGATTATTGAAGCCAATCTATGAGCCTTAGAAATCTAATTGTTCTCTTTATTCATTCACTAAGGATCTGTCAACAGTATGTACTTGCTGAGTAGTTGCACTGGGCACTGTAATAGCACTGGGTGGGCACTGATGAATAAAACACGCACGGTTGTTACCCTCGTGGAGACTGCTGTCTGCTAAATGAGACAGATAAATCACAATACTGCTGGGCGGATGTATGCTGTGTCCATTATACCTCAATAAGACGGTAACAAAAAACACAACACATACTCTGGTTTCTCTTCAGATCATATAAATCTTTCACCTTTTACAAAAAACACAACAGAGTGGGCCAGGGACACTTGTTTCTACCCTGTCTTCTCACCAACTGAGCACACGCAGTAGTAGCTGTCTGCATGTCCCCACATGATCCCCGGGACACGCTCTGTGCTTTTGAAAATGTCTGTGACCCAGACAGGGTACAGTGAGCGGGTACTGAAACTTGCCTTATTGAAGGATGTGGAGAACAGAAGGAAACACACAACTTTCAGCTGCCACCTCCTGTCATTAATGTTCCAGCCACATCTTAACTTGGCTGATTGGATCAGCTATTCCTGAGGCTACTCCTCACCCCCTCTTTTGAGGGGTAACTTTAATCTCCCCAACTGCTTCATTTTCCACTTTGGTGAGTCACCAGACAGAGGGTGGAGAATGTAAGTCATTATTTTCGTCATCTTTGCAGATAATTTGATACTGTACATGGTCCTTTAGAATGTTTCTTCTGTAGTTATATCTTGGCAAGGGCACTCTCCATTGTTTGCAGTTCCTCTATTCTCCTTGCCAGCTTTCTCTGGAAAAATCAAAGAAAGTAAGATGCAGGACACATCAAGCCACAACCACTTGGCTCCCTGATGTGGTAAGGTTTTTCTCACTCCCCTGCCCCCTCATTGGTTGATTTCCAGGACATACACACTCTCTCTCTCTCTCTCTGCTGATGCTTCTGAGGTTACCCTCTTACCCTCTGCAGACCCTCCAGGTGCCCCCAGTTGTACTCAGGGGCTGCTTGAGAGCATGCTAATCCCCTTCCTCTTTCACGCCCCCAAACTAAAACATTCCAGAATAACTCTTCTTGCAGGTGAGACTGACTGGCTTGATCTTTGACAGGTTTTCTGTTTGTGATGAGGTAAGAGGCGGGGAGAAATGAGATGTTCTCCAGCAGGCTCTCTAAGAATACAATGAAAGAAAGGAAGCCCCTAATCTAAACCAGCCCAACATTTCAACATCTCAGACATGTCCTGCGCTCTACAAATTGTTCGAGCTCGCTCCTCTAATAACAGCAGAGCCTTGTTGGACTTCCAAAAAAGAAATTGAGTTACCAGTCGCTGCCCATGCAGCATTTAGAAAGGTTTTCCTTGCAGGGCCAAGCCATCGCTATAGGTATGAGAGTCTTCCTTCAGTGAGCAGAGATGAAAATTGAGACTTATTTACCAACATTCATCACTAACCACATTGCAATGTAAGCCTTGGCTCTTGAGTCAGAGTACAACTGTTTTCTCGACATTGGGGGTTGAATGCTTTCAGTATATTAAATGAGACTGCAGTAAAATAGTGACACTGTGTTTCTTAGCTTTAGGTCAGTCATAGGTCTGAAAAATTTCCTCTGAATAAACAGTCAGACCCAGAGTTAGTCGTGGGTAGCACTGGAAATGTGTCCCCTGGTACATCTATCAAAGATCAGCTGCTGTGGTATACTCCCCAGCTATAAGAAGAGATTAGTATGTTGTGACTAGAGACTTTGGACCATCTCCTCTGCGGAATGTCAAGCACCAAACTGAAGAGCATATTTGTTTCAATTATTGCAAAGATCCAGTCCCAGGTTTGAACTTGAAAATGGTTTTACACCATATACACATAGCCAAAGGAGGTATTGTTTCATTAGAGATTTAAGAGGACCCAGCAGTTATAATATCAGCATCACCGTGGCAGGGAGCCCCATCAGGGACTGAGCACCCAAGTGGACTTCCTCTCTCCTGGAATTTGACCCAATATTCAGTTAGATGACTAGGTCGTTTGCCCAGTGCAGCTCCTTGTCCCTTTCTTACAGACTGAAGCCCAGAAACATGGGGCTGCGATGTGCAGCCACTGAACCGAAGGCTACGTATTTTCTTGCCTGAAAGCCCACCTCATATTTCGGAAGGGCAGCTACGTAACCACGGGGATGGCTGGGCCAGGGCAGACTTGGTTGTTGCTTCCAGGCTCAGGGCGGGGAAATCTCTGCCCTCACCTCACCTGGAGTACAGAGCCGGCAAAGAAAGGACTGAACCTGTGTGCCAAGATGTCAACGGAACACACAGCGCAGATGGCCACCGCTCTCGGGGATGAAGCTTTGATTTCCTCTTCCTATGACTTGGGTCATATTTTTTCTTTATAACAATATTGGGTTGTGTTGTGGGTTGAATTGTAACGCCCCAAAAGATATGTTGAAGTCCTAACCCTGTTACATTTGAATGTGACCTCATTAGGAAATTTGTAGATGTAATGTTACTAAAATGAGGACATACTGGGTTGGGATGGGCCCTAAGCCAATGACTAGGGTTCTTTTTAAGTTTTGTGGGGTGATCACCCAAAGTCTGGTCTCCCTCTGACACCATAAATTTGACCCCTTTTACTACCTTCATCCCCCACCCACCCCCTCCTTCTCTGGCAACCACCCTTATGTTGGGACTGGTGTTCTTATAGGGAGAGAGAAATTCAGGCACACGGGGAGAACATGTGAGGACAAAAGCAGACATTGGAGGGACGCCAAGGATTGCCAGCAGCCACCAGCCAAAGCAAGAAGAGGCAAGGAAGGATTTTAGAACCTCCCAAGAGACTATGACCCTGCTGAACCATAAGTGTATAGACTTCTAGCCTCCAGAACTGCAAGATAATACATTTCTGTTGTGGTAGGAAACTAATACAGGTTTATTTTAAATTTTTCCATTTCTATTTTTAACTTCCACAGTATTTGTTCATCAAGACTTGAAGATTACATTTTTATTTAAAAATGTGTTTCTGGAAGTGGCAGGTTTCATTGATGAGTGGAATGTTTGCGTATCGGGGGAAAAGAAAGGAAATGCTTGCTTGTGTGTGCAAATGCATTGCCCTTGCCAAAACGGAGTAAGTGTCTATCCATGATACGACAGTCCAGCGAGGACTAATTCTGCAGCAGGAAACCTGCAGAGAGTGAACTTTCCACCAGCACTGCTCCCACAGGTACGTGGCTACGAATTTACCATGCCGGAGAAATCTCTGGTGCCCACCAACAGGCTTCTCCGTGAATCGTTTCTACTGGGCTGCCCTGCACCTGAACGTAATTAAGTGCTGACAGACTGACAGCCCCAAATTTGAATCCTCATTAAACGGTCTTACATCTTAGGGCAGCAGTGAGAAATAAACAAGATAACCTAGTTCCTGCTCCACAGGGAAGGCCCAGTGAAGAGAAACCACTAACACTATTATTGACTAAAAAGGTACCTGAGATTTTCTTACTGGAAGTCACTTTAAATCCTTTACAAAAGGAAGCAAACTCTAAAAAGACATGTGAAGTATATATCCAAGAGGTGAAATTTACTATGTATTTTTCCAGAACACTTGAAAACCTCTTGCGACCCCAAATTCTCTCACTTTTGTACCCCGAATACAAATCTGCCCCTCATCGTACACACCCAATGACAGCAGTGGATGGTCCACCTGGCTGACGCTGATCCATCCAGGGTCAGCTAGTGACATGTTGACGGCCACCTGGACGGCAAATCGTGCATCTGCCAAACCATAACCCTCAGATTGTGAAGTCCTATTGCAAGAACTAAGGCCAGGTCAATACTGCATTTCAGCTAAGCCCATTCTCTTTGATTGCCACATTAACTCCCACATCAGCTGATACCTATTGATGCTAAATTTCAAGTAGGATAATGTAATTTTGTGGGAACAGTGGCTTGAACAAAGGCATGAAAGCTACGTGAGGATACTACTGTTTTTAGAGGTAACATCTGCACGAATCGGTGGGTCATGTGTCCACATGGGACCTGTCCTGATGAATGCCGATTCGTCCCCGCCAAGACCGAACCCCTGGGGCCCTCTCTCGGGAGTCTGTGCAGCCGCTGTGGCTGCTGGGTCAGCATCCTGTCATGATTGCTGGGCCTCCCCTGACCGGCCAGGTTAGACCCAGCACCTCTCAGGGGCCCACAGACCTCCAGAGCGCGCCCCCTCCCGCCTCTCTGCCACCAGTGGGGGGCGCCCGGCCTGGAGTGGTGAGAATGCTCTCCCTCCCTGTCCTGGGCAGGGTCCTCTTCCATCCTCACTGCTGGAACTGAGGGGGCAAGAGGTGGCTGGGATGCTCGCTCTCATTTTACTTATGCAAGGTGAGTGTGTGGTCTTGGCGTAACAACCTACAGTTAGGAAAAGACTCCTGCCCTGGCTATAAATGACAAGAAGAGGGTTAAAATAGCAGCCAGTATAGGAAATGGAGTAGCCAAAGCACTTATATGCATTACCCATGGGCATGAACAATGGTGGAGAGATTGCCTGAGGGAGTGGGGGGAGTTGGGTGGCGGGAAGCAAAGGGGGAAAAATCAGGACAACAGTAATAGGATAATCAATAAAATATAATAAATAAAACAGTAGCCAGTAGGATCAAACAGAAAGCAAGTATGTAGTGCGTTTCCCAAGATGTTTGTTCATATCAAATTTAATCAAGTTTATTCTTATGAGTATTTCTTGTGACTTTCTATTTTAAAATGATTTAAAACTTAGGTTATAAAAAGAGTACAAAGTATACATGTGCCCGTTACAATGAGTCATCAATTGTTTATTCTATTCCATTTGCTTTATTATTCTCCAACCATAGATAGATAGAAAAATAGAGATGTGTGTGCACAGATTGTGTCTGTGCTTGTGTATGCACATGTGAAGTTTATATGTGTGTATATGCACACACATGTGTATGCATTTAAACATGTAGATGAACTTATTTTTCAGCTATTTCAGAGTAACTTAAAGACACCACATGCCTTTATCTCGTAATGCTTTAGTGTGTATTTTCAAGGAACAGGACATTCCCTTACAAAACCACACTGAAATTTTCAAAATAATAATGTCATTTTGATGCAGGTCTATTATCTAACCTACAGACAGTTTTCAAAGTCCATCAAAGTTCCCCAAATATCCTTCACATAAAGCTGATTGTTTTTCACTCCAGGACTCCCTCCGGGACACACGTGCCTTTGGGAGCCACGTCTCCTCAGTCCCCTTCAGTCGCACGTTTCCCGTCCTTGTGTGTGCTGACCTGCCACTTTCAGAGATGACAGGCCACAGCATCCCTCAGTTTGGATTTGACCGGTGTTTCCTCGTGATTAGATAGATGGTGCATTTCTGTAGACCCGTCACACGGGGATGCTGCACCCTGCACAGTGCGCCATCTTTGAGACACGTGCGACTCGCGTGTCCAGTTGCTGGTGAAACTGCCTCTGATCATTGGTTACGATGGCGTCCATGAGGTTTTTCCAATTAAAGTCACTGTCTTCCCCGTGAAATTAATAAGTAAGTTGTGGGGAGACACTCTGAGATCATGAAAATACCCGGTTTCTCATCCACTTTTCACTCACTGGTTTTGGCTTCCAGTGTTGATTTTTTCTTTCAGGTGTTTTTTTTTTTCTCAGCTTTTATTTTTTTAATTTAAAAACTTTTTTAATCGTTGTTTAATTACAGTTGTCCCCATATTTTCCTCAAGGCTCTCCCCCACCCATCCCCCCTCACCTACATTCAATCCCCCCATTGTCCTTGTCAGTGTTGATTTCTAAGTCCATCATTCTTTCTATATTTACTATATGACATTCCATTTTACTATTTTTGGTTATGCTTCATGCTGTGATTATTAGTAAGTATGTATTTTTCATTTATTTTTCACTTGTATCAATATGAACTTGTAGGTTTTTCTTTTATTCAGTGTGTTATAACCCATTAATATAATTCATTATTATCTAGATCGACCAGTAGAAGCCTTTTCAAGCTGCTCCTCTTCCTCTATGTCGGTCTCCACTCATTGTTCAGCACTTCTTCACTTCCCAGCAAAACAGGATGCCTATGAGCACTTCTAACAAAATAATTACACGTTTGCATTAGCGATAGCCACAAAAAAACCCCATTGGCTCAGCCTCCCTTTGTGGGGCCCGTGCCCTGCAAGGCTGGCGGGTGGCAAGGAGGCTGACGCTGGCACCTCGTGTCCAGCGAGGCTATGGATAAGCACTGGGTGGCAGAAATGCCTGCCTAGCTTTAGGAATCGGGGGTCACTGGGAAGGAAGGAAATGGGCTTATGCTATTTATTTTTCACTGAAGCATCTACGACGTCCTTTGTTATGGTCTTTCTCTGCTCCTCCTATGCAATATGACACAGAAGAGGGAAAAGTAAGATTCATACGAAGCAATGATCTCAGATACAAGGGCCCACACCTCAGCCATCGCTGTGCACAAACTGCGCTTACGTCCGGCCTCTGGGCACCAGGACATGAGAGCAAAGAGGCAGCAACATAGAACATGGGTCAGTTTCGCAGCGTTCTGCACATGTGGCTTCAGACATTTCTCAGCTGGCCCACAAGTGTGATGGGATGAGGAGACATGAACCCTGAAGGGAGCGTGGAGGGAAGTTTATATTTCATGCTTAACAACCGAAATTCCCATTCCCGTATCGCAAAGGATTAAGGCGGTTAAATTATTCTCCACTCATAAAAAAGAATGCTCAAAGATTTATTTTAACCACTAATCCCTCTTTAGACCTTAAAGGAAGATTAATGGTGTGAGTGGAGGATCTAATTCCATTGCAAATTTTGCCTTAAGATCGCCTTTTCCTAGCAGATTACATGATTACAGTGTATTTAGTCATCATAATACGGATGAATTACACCTTCTCTTGTTTGGAGGCCATGGCACAATTGGAACTTCAGCTCTGGGAAGCCGAGCTCTCCATCACACTCACTGAAAGGAAAAGGGAGTAGTGAGTAGGTCACAGATTCAGCTAGAAAATCAAATTCTGAAAAACTGTAAACAAATTGCCTCAGGGACTTTGCATAGATGGCCTGAAATCTGTGTTTGCCAGGCATGGACCTTACCCCCTGAAAGTGGGAAAATGCAATACCCCAAAACTACACGCAGGATGACAGACTTGAAAGAGAAATAAATTATACCGATAATAGCTCTGATTTAATCTGTGGGGCACAGTTAGACTGAGCACATGAATATGGCCAAAACATGTCCTCACATACCTCATAACAAAGTAAGCCCTCTTATTTTTGCAATAGACATTAATTTTTATGGCTTGGTTAGGCACCGTCACCCTCACCTCTCCACTTAGAGAGGAATTTCCCCTCGACACAAATCCAGAGAAGGAGGGTGGAAGGTGCGGGGAGAAGCAAGCGGCACAAGAACCAAGTGGCCCAAATGCACCACACTTTACCTTCTGTTATTTGGAAATGTGGTGACTTTAAAAGCAATTTAGAAATAAAGGTGTTAGCATGTGGAAAGTTAGCCTTCACAGAATGCAGAAGGGGTCTCTTGGCACAGAGAAGGTGTCTGATAAAGTGTGTTCCAGACCAAAGCTCCAAATTAAGTATTTGAGAATGTCATCCAAAAGAAAGAAGAAAAAAAAAACACCAAATAGTTGGCAAAAAACACAGCTGAATCGTGAAACTGTACACCGAGCTGCCAAGTCTCAGAGAATACTCTTAGGTACAATTTACTAAACCAACTAAATAAGAGGCAGCCATAAATTACAGATGAGTGCAGATGTTGGTGGACTCAAGAGTCACCTCTAAACCTATTAAAACTTTAAACACCCTGGTGCCTGATAGCCTGAAAGGTTGAAAGCAGTGCTGGGGTGAACTGCTTAAAGGAGACTGTGTGTGCATGCACGTGTATGTGTGTGTGTTGGTGGGAGACCGACAGACACGGAGACAGACAGAGACAAACACAAACACAGAGAGAAACACACAGACAGGGAGAGGTCTCCTGCTGGACACCCATTCTGCCCGGTCGGTCCTGCCCGGTACCTCAAAAAATTAGAAATAAATGCCTGCAGAAACAATCCCTGGTGCCAATGGAAAATGAAAACGGCTCCAAGAACAAGGGTGCCAACAGAGCTGCTGAAGTCACAGAGCTCTCACTGACTTTTAGAAACAAATGCGTACAGGGCTTCGTTTAAACAGTGCATGAGAATAATTCACCAGGGAAAGGGAGCACGGATGTTAGGTTAGGAAGCGGCTGCCACACTGCCGCCCCAAGGAGGTGAGGGTCCGTGGGGGTGGGAGGGGGGCGACCCCGTTGCCACAGCTCTGGGTCTCTTGAGGCCAAGCTCTATTCCTCAGAGCGGTTCTACTTACCTCAGAAAATAGCAAGGATGATTTGACCCCTCTTTGTGCTGTGCTTTACAAAAAGCTAGCACGTACCTTTAAACTGTTAAAGAGTCAACTCTTCTCGAATGTTGACTATCTTTTATTCTGAAAGAACTGCTAGGAAACCAAAATGTAATTCCTCAGATGCTGCCTAAAATTTTGCCCAGTGGTGAAATGTCAGGACCTCCCTCAGTGGTGTTGGGATGACCCTCAGATAGGAAGGAAGATGGCCAAGGAGCATCAGCCTGAACCCTGAACTGCCTTCACCGTGAGCGCCACTCACGCATCAGCAATGCTCCTAAATGCCCTCCTTTCACAAGTCAAGGCCGGGACACCACATGGCACATTCACCAGATAGGCATTTATCTTCTCTAAACTGACAGCTGAAAACATAAATAATCCAGTAAAAAAAGACACACGAGGCCGACTAATGAATGAACAACTCTGAACACAACATGAATGATATGTATTTGACTTCATGGCAAAAAGTCCAGACCTGAAAGTCAGACAGAATCCCAACTGTACCGCTTACTGGAGCCAATGACCGTGGGCGAGTTGCCTAACTTCCCCATGCCCCAGCTGTCCATCTGTTAAATGTGATCATTGTGAAAACACCCACCAGTCAGGGTTCCACAGAGAAGCAGCACTAATAGGATGTGTATGTATCCTATTCTATACAGAGAAAGAGATTTGAATACTATTTGAATAGTATTTGAATACTATTGAATAATGAATAATAATTATTATTATTAGGTAAGGAGTGACGAGTGGCAGAGGAACCATGTTGATGGCTTTCCAGTAGAGACCTGCCCTTTCCCCAAAGGCCTCATAAAGAACTGGGACTTTTCTGGAAAGAGCAGCTGGAACATTTGGAGGCTAGATGTGGCTTGGAGGACATCTGAGCAGGAGCAGAGCAGATTGTGCAGGAATAAGGGGACAGGGTTAGCTTCAGGCACAGAAGGTCCTACCCTCAGGCCTCTGGAAGCCTCTCTAAGACCTTTGGCTGGGTTGAACGAGCTGAGTGAGTGGAGCATAAGGTGCCTTTGGCCAAAAAAATTTGGAGGAAGGGCTCAGCAGGCGGCTCAGCAAGAAGAGACTGCCGTGCTCCAGATAATGATGGAAGAATGCCCGTTGGGTCCGCAGCCCCTAAAGACTACAGAAGTGAGGAGGAAGGTATATAAATAGGGTTGAAAATATGTTGGAGTTTCTTGTTAGGATGTTGAAAACTGCCTGCAGGGAGATCTTCGTGAGAAGGGAGCTTGGCCCAGTGGGAGGACAGCACAAAATTGAGTACCTTCTTTCGACCAGTGGCATTTTCATTCCGGCTTTCACCTTCCTATGCAGCTCCTCACTCACTTTAAATAAACCTAGTCTTCTGAACTGATACCATTAATAAAACAGGACATTAATTTTTTCACCTCAGTCAACAGGCTGAAACTTAACACAGTATGTTAGACAGTGACAAATGGTGTTATTGCTGCCTAACTCCAGCAGACATTCATGATCCAAAAGAAAAATAGAGAAAAGGAGTTAAGTTATGGGATCAGAGCACCAGTAAATCCTCACCCATGGGAAGTTCAGGGTGAGCATTCACACCAAGAACTAAGAATAAACTGCAAAGTCACCTGTCATTCAAGGCCAAGAAGGCTTCCTCTGTGGACATCACTTCAACCTGTCCCTGCAGTTTTTTGATTCAGCTGAAGACATTTTCCCCTTGTGATGACCGTGTATTTTAACTAGGTTTTAGTGAAGACATCCAATTTCTCTTACATAAGTTAATTTTATAGTTAACTTTGTTTGATTCATCTTTTTCATCCATCTTATCCTCCCCACATCTCAACCCTGGTCTCAGGCCCACCAAGATGCCTGAAGAAGAGGATGGCGAAGGACAGGACCAACGGCCTGGCGTCCCAGACAGCAGTGTTCAGACTCACAGCGGTTCCTCTCATCTGACCTGTGTGGACCTCGCTCTACAACTGCCTGAACTACCTTGAAGGTGCCCCGGTGCCCGGGCCGGGAGGCTAGTTCAGATTACGTGTGGGAGTGGACCAGATGCCAGCCAGACCTAAGGCTTTGTGGTAGGTGGTGATGCAGGAGTGTGAATCTTTTAGATGTTCTCTTTTCTTGAGGATTTCAGAAAATGAGAAATTTGGGGAAATAGTACATTGAAAATGATGAAGGGGAAACTTTTAGCAACTAAAATATGGGGTGGACAAAAGTAGGTTTATGGTTATGAGTACACAAAACACAGTGTAATCTTATATTATTATTTATTCTTGTAGTACGTGTTTTTCCACATGAACAACTGCAAACCTACTACACCCGGTACATTCTCCTCTCACTGGGATCCTCCTCTTGTAAAACACCTACGAGAGCAAGGAGGGGCCTGGTTTGATGATGGGCAAAATCAGAGTTGGCTTATTATTTTTACTGTACTTCCTGCAAAAGCAAAATTGAGGAAAGGGTGACTATAACAGTATAAGGAAAATCCTACCTAGAAAGGGAAGACTCTGAATTAAATAAAAGAGTTCAGCTTCACAGAACTCCCCCAGTGCTACCTCAGTGGAAGCTTAAGAGCCAGGGCATAACCTGCCACCTTCCTTCTCCCAGCCATGGTCCCAGATGTCGTCCTAGCCATGGTCATGGCCATGGTCATGGTCATGGCCATTTTCCTGGCCATGGTCCCCGGATGGTGATCATGGAAGCCCGTCCAGAGGGAGCCTCCATCAGCCTGGGTTTCTGAGAGACAGAGATCCACAGCACGCCCCTGCCTACTCCCCACGGGGCACGTGTGTGTGAAAAATAAACTTGTGTCGGGGGAAGCCAAGGAAATTTCTGGGTTGTTTTTAATGCAGCAAAACCTAGCCTGTCCTGACAAAGACCAAAATCTAGAATAAATTCAGGAGGATGGCAGAGGAGAAAAACAATCTTCAGAATATTTAATGTGTCAAACCCTAACATCTACAGTAAATTTTTTTATTTAAAAAAAATTTTTTGTGTAAAAACAAAAATTTTTGTGTAAAAAATTGTGTAAAAAACAATAATGGTGTGTCGCTATCTGGTTCATTTCCCCTTCCCCTAACACATATAACCCATAATAACCTCAAAACAAATAAGGCAGGATATTAGTATCCTTAGGAAGAGTCATTATATATTAAATAAGTTGACCATGCATGAGATCAAAATGTTTTGTGTGCATTCCATTAACCTACACTGGAGGTAATAAAAATAGTTAATATATTGAGCACTTAATACATGCCAAATGCATTGCTAAGTACTTTATTTCCTCTAAACTTTGTGACAAGTCTGTTATCCTCACTTTATGGGTGAGGAAACCAGAGCTCAGAGAGGTTAAGCCACTTTCCCAAGGTCACACAGCAGATAAATGGTAGAGTAAAGATGAATCTAGAGTGCAGCCTCAGAGCTCACCTGCTTAAGCAAAACGGTATATGATGTCCTCATTTTTCCCAAGCCCAGAGAGGCTAAATGGTTCTCCCAAAGTCACAGAGGCGGCTCGCAGCAAAGCCTCAGTCAGTGTCTAGGTTTTTGTTCCTCCTCCACTGCCCTGTCTCACCCCAGCTTTCCCCTCCGTCTCTGTCTCCTCTTCTCCGTGCGTTCCCCTGCCCCTGTGCAGGACTCTGTGTTAGAATCCTGGGTGTTTTCTAGCTCTGGAGAGGGAATTTTACAGCAAAGCACTGTCCGCTCGGCTAAAATCGCTCAGTGGCACAGATACGCCTGCAGACCGAATCAAGCCAGACCATCCCCCCAGCCTTCTCCAGGTTCCTCCCTTGCTCTGGCTCTTCGCGCATTCTCTCTCATGACTTAAGCTTCCTCAGTGATTCGAGGGACAGCAGAATAGGAAGCACCAACCAAAGGAAAAGTAAACATCATCGAGGAGGCAAAGTTGGAACTTGACATTGTTCCCACACCAGCTCTGAGGGAAGCAGCTTGGCTTGACCCCGGGGAAGGGTGGGCCTCTGCGGACACTTTGCGATGGTGACAGGGCCACCGTCCAGGAGAGTCCAGTCGGTGGAAGGAAAGAGAGGAACAGGAGGCCCAGGCCCCCAGCCCCTCTTCTTTGCACTGTCCTGACGCCCAGCTCCAGGCAAGGCTGCGAGGGATCACTTCTTAGGAATGCTCTCCTCTGAGAGAATCCTAAAGGTCGGGTCAATCCTCAGGGAAATCCTGACTTCCTCATTTCATTGGGAAAGACAAGTTGGTCCTTCCCTTGAAGGAGGGAAGCCGAGTCAGGCAGAGGAAAGGCAGCCAGGAGCCAAGGCCCAGAGAGAAGCAGCAGGAAGACAAACATCTCTTGGCTTTTCGTGGCGAAAGTAGAGGGAGTGACCGCAGGACCCTGGAAGATTCGATGTATGCTGCCCCTCAACTTTTTAACTATTTTATTTTCCTTTACACTCAGAAAACTTGGATGGGGGTTGAAAGAGAATGGAGAAATCAAGCTCTCGGTTTGTAAGAGAAACTTAGAGACTGGGAACCTCTGTGAGAGGTGCTGATAGCTCACCTCGCTGCCCACTCACCCACCGCCCCCGGCTCAGTGCCCCCAAGGGGACTCCCCAAACCAAGGACCCCGCCCTAAAAGTGGGCCTTGTCTGACTCAACAAAGAAGACACCGAATGGCCTCCTTTCAGCCTCGCAGAGCTGAGAGGGGACATTACAAGCTCAGTTTCTTCCTTTTGAAAGCACAACAAAATTCTGATGGGAGGGTGGGTGGGGGTATGTAAGAAAAAGTGGAAAAGAAAAACGCCCACGGAGTAAACGTGTTCCCTTGTCTCCATTTACGAACCAGCGGTGCAGGGATTCCCAGAAGACTTTCTCCCGACGTAGCTCTTTCTTTTTTGACTCCTGAAGGCGAGTACATGGGAGCCAAGTTTTCTCTCTCCTTCCCCCCGAGAAAAGAGAAAAAAGGCCCGTGTCCTGCATTTTAAAACATCTGGTGGGGCCATCAGGAGAAAAAAAAATGCAGAGGCTATAATTTAACTTACCTTTTGGGATAGTTTTTATTACATTTACTTTCTTGGATACACAGAAAAGTTTGGCATTTTCCCCATTAGTTAATGGGTTCGGAATTTTATTAATCAATGTCTAAATGTTCATAAAATAATGCCACCTTTTAAAACTAGGGGCAAGGACCATTTCCAAATGCTTCCAGTCAGAAGGAATAATATTAAAAATGCAGGTTGCAAATGTGTTAAAACCAGTCTTTGGGGAGTGGGGCATAAGCTCTCAATTATCCCAACCACCTCCAGAGCCAGAGATCAAGGCCAGAAATGCACCCCAGGCCAAGGAATGCGCCGGACGACTGGGCCTGCAGGGCTCTCTCTCCTGCAGCCACGCTGAACCACTCGCCTCCTCCACCCAAGCCCGCATGAGACCCACCTTTAGTCCAGCCTCCGCTTCCGTCCCAAGGAAGCCAGGGCAATGGGGCGACAGTCACGCACCCCGAGAAGTGTGTTGATGCCCAGGCCCAGTGTGCTGTCCCTGGAGCATACATGCTGCTCTCCAAGTGCTGGGAAAGTTGGAAGTGTATGTTACATCTCCCCGTTTTTTCCGAGTGCTTATTCCCTTTATTGTTCAGTACGACTATTTGTTGGCATCGGCTTCCTCCATTCGTTGGTAAAATTAATGAGAGCGGGGACTAATGTATGTGTTGCTCATATTCAGTATCAAGTGGTCAGCACAGAGCCTGATATAAAGTAGGTGCTTAATAAAAGTAGTTAACGGATGCCCGGCAATTCCACTCCTAGGTAAACACCAAAGACAAATGTGTGCATTTGGCCGTTAAATACCATGGATACACATTTTCATAACAGATCTGTTTATAATCGCCAGAAACTGAACACAACCCAAATGTCCACCAGGAGTAGAGCAGATAAGTAGAATGTGGCGTATTTGTTCGAAGGAATACCCAGAACTTTTTTAAAGAATAGGAAAAAAGGAGCTACTATTCTATTCAACAACACAATATTGAGCAAATCGAGGATAAAAAACGTGTGGTCACATTTATATTAAGGTTCAAGAACAGATCTATAATGACACCAGCCAGGTAGCAGTACCTTCTGCAGGAGGGCCGGTGGCGGTGGGTGGTTGGGAAGGGGGAGTTGACTGGGAAAGCCCAGAAATGCATGAGGAGC
The DNA here is from genome assembly GCA_028533065.1 of Trachops cirrhosus. NCBI lineage: Eukaryota > Metazoa > Chordata > Mammalia > Chiroptera > Phyllostomidae > Trachops > Trachops cirrhosus. Next base: position 19,405,582 of record CM052545.1, on the reverse strand, counting down.
TGGAACTCCTTCCTTTGGATTGAGATGGAGCAGATGCTAAATTGTTCCACGTTGAAAATAATAACTAGTGAAGGAAAACTGGTTTAGGGCTCTGACTAAGAATTTGGCCCTATTAATAGCCCTATAAAAAGGAAAAACACCAGAGCAGTGACTTGTCCTTGTTCACCCTGAATCTCACCACCTAGACTAGGGCCCATCGCATTGCAAAATTATTTTTGAATTGTCTTTGGGCCCCTCCAGCTTCCCATGGACACGTTCCTCTCCCCGACACTTCCATTCAGAACCCTCCTGTACTCACTCAACACTCTCCCCACCCACAAGAACCAAGCTGGGCCTGGCGGGCCAGCTGCTACCTTCAGTCAACATGTCTAAATGACACAACTCATACTCCCACCCTCACCCAGTTCTTTCTCCTAGGCTTCCTCTTTCTCTTCCACACTCTCCCTCTTACCCAGACTTGATACTTGAGCCATCTTTCACACCTCCCTCTCCCCCATATACCACAGCTCCTCTGTAGCCAAGAGCCCATCTCATGCCCATCCGTCCCCTCCTTTGGGTTCCCACCACTCTCATCCTAGCCCAGGCCATGACTACCTCGGTCTGGGCTATCCTCCAGGAACTTCCAACCCACAGCCCCCACCAGGCCAGTCTTCCCCAAGCACAGGTTGGATTCTGGCCGTGTGCTGTTCACAAGCTTTCAGAGGCTCCCTACTGCCTACCAGGTAAGTCAGCACCCTCCTTACTCTGACACCGCCAATCCTCTAAAAGGTCTCAAAATACCTTTTAAATCTGTATCTCCTGTTATTCCCCTACACATTCCCTACACTAAAGTCAAACTGTACACTTCAGTTCCCCCAACCAGCGTGGTGGTTTCCTATCTGTCTCCCGGCCCCACCAACACCATGCCTTTGCTCACGGCTCCCTCTCCCCTGGGAAAGCCTTCATCTCCTGTCTCTTCACCCTGCACCCTCTCTACACCATCACTTAGAAGGGAAACCCAGACCCTTCTTCACAAATGCTCCAGCCACACGTTGCCTCCCCAGCGTGCGCTCCTGAACTCCCCAGGGGTTTGTCTTCAGGTCCTGCTCTCAGTCGATATTTCAATGCCATTTGTGTTATTCTTATGGCACTAACTACATGCTATCTTCTGATGACTTAGGTTTAGGTTCCCTTCTTAACTGCAAACTCATTGAGCGCAGAGTGCAGGTATTATTCCTCTTTCAAACTCACATAGTATCTTGTCCTCAGCTTAGGGGCATATTGATTGAAAGAATAAATCCATGAAGGGAAAGAAAACCAATTAGTGTTACACTGAATAAGACTCAATAAATTAATTTACACTTAGATGTAAATAACTGCCCAAAGGATTACAGACAGACATTTTAACTGTAACTGGGGAAACCCCAGTAAATGAAAGAATGACTGTAATGACACAGCCTCACGTATGCAGTTTTGGAGCTTCCTGACCCCACATCTTAGGAACTCTTCTGCTTTGGATAGAATAACCTTAAGGACTGGAGGTTTCAGGGTCCGGGGGCAAGCTTACAACACTGCTCAACTCAAAATAAAATAAGGCTGTCATGTTCTCTCCTCCATCTGCTAAAAGGTGTGGCTTTTAGTGGGAAAGTGATGGACTTGTACAAGGCTTGTTCTTATCTGTCAAGTGAGACTGAGAATCCCACTTTGCCAGGTTCTCATGAGGAAGATGATCCACTGCGGGCAAGTAGGGGTGCCAACGTGGCCTTCTGTATCCAGGTTTCTCTGGGCCTCCCAGACAGCAGGTGTGCTTGCGAGGCTCTGTGTGGCTTTGGCAGGAAAGTGGAACCTGCCACTCTCCCTCCTTGGGCACTGCAGGGAGAGGTTCCAATCCCCTCTCCGGTCCTATGGGAAGTTCTAACAGGAGGCAATAAGAGACAAGCTCCCTGATTCTTATGAGTTCCTCCACCTCTGAGTTCATGAAGACCGAAGGAGCTTTTCCCAGGGAGAAGAGAAACATTCCAGTCTGTTGACATAAAAATGCCCATGGGATAGTCCAGGAGAAATCACCGTTCAGGAAGGAGACTGGAGAGACTGCGTGGCGGAGGCTTCGGGAGAACACAAGGTCACGGGGTCAAGCACACGAAGTGAGAAGAGGAGAGTGCTTCTGCCAGTTCCTTTCGATGAACACACACACACTTAGCACCGAGAGCCAATACACATGCACATGCGCACGTTAAAAATACCAAAACAAAGCTAAGTTTTCCCTTGGAAAAACTTATAGCTCCTGGCAGAAAACTGTGAAGTGAATTATGAGGGGCCGGCCCGTGCTTGCCCAGTTTTGCTCAGACGCTCCACACATGAACGCTACTGCTCACTCTTACGGCCAGAGAGCCCCAGGCCGGACCTTCCGCTCTCTTGTGGGGTGGGGGTGGGGACGCAGTTTTGCTGCCAATTGGCAGTGAATCCAAACACATTGGCAGGGCCCCACCTTGCTTTAAGTGAATGCACGTGCACCTCTCAAACTCACAGCAGATACCCATTTGCCTGCCCCACGGCCCTTTCAGGGAGGTTGAGATGGCCCATCACCCGGGCTGAAAGGTCATCCCCCGAGAAGCAAGAAAGAGGCCTCTGCTCCCTATGCCCCTGTGAGTATAAAGGCTTTCTGTTCAGGGAATCAAGTGCTGGCTCTTTCTTCTGCATTGGATTCTCCCTACACATTTCTGTGGTTACGTGCTGTGTCCAAAGTTGAGAAAAGTTCGTAGAGCTGAAAAACACCCCAAAAGTTAGCCCCTGAGCATGCATCTAAATACACCCCAGGGAACACAACCCAGAAAAAAACTCAAATTAAATCCTGGTGAAAAACGAAGCCTGACCACTGTCATCTTGAGTCCCAACTGGCTCAGCTAAGGAATAATGGATTCATCCTGTGGACACACCAACCGACATCTGGTCACTGCAGGCTGGTGGGAGACGGGGGCTGTCTTGCACTGTCTGCTTGGGAGTCCTCGAACCATCTGGACAAAGAAGACCTGAAGGAAGGACAGAAGAAAGGGAGACCTGGGGGGCTGGAGAATTTGCACTTGACTTCCTTCCCCTCAGAGAGGCCTGCTCTCTGCTCTGGTACATTCTCCTCTTTGTCTTTGTCACATTTTCTCTCCCACTCCATTTTAGGTAAACTCTTCAAAATAGTGCATTTCCCATCTGATGACCAGCTCTGAGAAATGCTGGGCGGGGTGGGGGGGGCGGGTGGGATCAAATGTTACTTTTTGCACAAGCCTGTGTGGTTAGGGGGTGGGGGTGGTGCCGTGTACCGTGTTTAAGGACAGAGAGCGGACTATAATAGCGAACAGAAGGCCTCTGGGGAGAGCCAAGCGCCCGGCGGTTGTGCCAGGCCACCTGTGGAAAGTGACGCCCACCTATCTGCAGGGCTGTGTGATTTTCTCCAGCTGTCACAGCAGCCTGGGCATGCGCATGGAAAACCAGGTGTGATCCAGGCCCAGCTGCAGTGTCTATGAGCGACAGTGAGGCAGAGAAGAGGGTCCAGGCAAGAGAGGGGTTGACTTCCTGGACAACCATCAGCTCTTCCGGGGAGGGAAATAAAGGCAGGAGGTGGCTAAAGGACAGGGAAAAGATGCATGGCTTGGGAGACTGACGAACATTCTGTAAGTGCCAACTCAGAGCCCATCTTCTTCGTGAGGCCTTCTCTGAACAAAGCTGCCCGAGGGGTCTGCTCAGCTCCTGGGGCTGGGACCCTTGAATCTGTTCTCGTTCAGTCTCCAGCGCCCTCAGGAGACCTCCTGTTACCTGACACAGCTCCTTGCCCCACACATCCTCTGCATCACTTGCTCTCACACAGGTTTGTGGGGAAGGCTGAGAGGAGACTAGGAAAGACAGAGCTATGCAAGGCAGGAGCAGGAAAAGATGGAGAAGGGTAGCTTTTTTTTTTTTTAATTCGTCAGTGGATCACTATTTAGGAAGAGAGGCAGGGGCACAGGAAGTTTGCCACCAAGTTCACCTTGCTGCCCATCAGCCATAGCTGCGGCCTCCAGGTAGGGACAACAGGAGGCCAGCGAGGCCTCAGGTGTGTCGACCTCAATCCCCCCGCCTCTCAGCCCCAACTTCCCATCTGGGACAAAAGGAAGAGGAGGAGGCGCTTCAGATTCTCACCCCACCTTCCACACCTGCTGCAAGTGTGGCGAAGTCTTCAAGCCGAGCTTCATAGTGACCCTCTGAGGCTCTGCTGCATCCATAAGCCCTTCCCAGTGACACTGGGTCTAATTAGGTTGTAGGTGGTCTGTGCCCTTCCTGACATTCTTTCAGGAGACAAACACAAACAAGCTCTCTTTGTTGTTTAGTTTTTATAAACCCTCACTTAATCCAAGGGTTAAGTTTTTCTGTTGATTTTAAAGAGAGTGGAAGGGGTAGGGGAAGAGAGAGAAAAGAGAAACATTGATTGGTTGCCTCCTAATGCGCCCCAACAGCGGAATCCAACCCACAACCTAGGTAAGTGCCCTGATCAGGAATCGAACCCACAACCTTTTGGTGTATGAAACAATGCTCCAACCAACTGAACCACCCAACCAAGACAAGTTGTATTTGTTTTAATTTTTTTCTGTTGATATTTGAAAACTGACACATAACACATCTGTAGAAATTCTCGGTAAAACTAAAACTCCATTTGAATGCAACATCCTACAGCCTGGACGTGCTGCCCTCAGCTTAGTCCTGCCGACACTTCTGCTTGGCCAGCCTCAGCGTCCTTGGCCCTATCTGTCTACCCTACTTTGGCCAGCTGACGAAGGTGGAGGGAACTATGCACCTTCGTATTCGATTTTAGAACAAAACTGGCACAGTCTTTTGGAAGGCAATTTGATGATACCATTCAAAGTCTCCACCCTGAATACCCATCAGTTCCACCTCTAGAAATTCATCCTAGGAAAATATGCTACAATTTATGGGTAAAAATAGTGACAGACATGTTCTTATAAAAGCAGAGAAACATTAAAAAGTAAAGATTTTTGTTGAATGAGTTACAGCACAAAGGAGTATTTCAAAACCATTAACGAGTGCTTATTATCATGTATTTATTGCAAGAAGATGTTCACAGAACAGGAGGGAGATAAAAGGGATTGCAAATGGAAGATCCTATTTTGGGGAAATGAAATGGAAAGAAGAGAGGAAGCAGGGAGGGAGGGAGGAAGAAGAGAAACAGTCTGAGGACAGTGTGAGGCAGCAAGAGGCGGTCTTCTGCTGCTCGAGCTCAACTCTTATGATTCGGATTCTTTCTCTCATGGAAAATTGTTATACCACAAATTAAATCCTCATTTTGAAAACAGAAAAGTCTAAGGATATACACCTTAAAATGTTTCCCTGTGTGCTAACTTTCCTTTTTCTTCATGCTGACATTTTATAAATGTTCCTTACAGCCCATGTTACTTTTTAATTGGAGGGGAAATCATGCTACTTACACACACACACACACACACACACACACACACACACACACACACCCCGCCAGCTAAGCTGAAGCTGTGTCTGAGATGAGGTTCTGTCCAGTTGGCCAGCCTCCTGCCTGGGGCCTTGGGGGCAGGCCCGCCACTCCACCAGGCCAGGCGGCTCCCAGTGAAGGCAGGGAAGAGGCGTGTGGAGGGCAGGATAGTAAGACCCCCCCAGTGACCCAACTTCTCCTATTACTAGCAAAGACATGGTAACCAAACCAAACTTCCTGTTACAGAATATTTTTGTTTTCAGAGCCCCAAATCCTGGATCTACAGGAAAAGGAGAAAGCCCTGACAGGGTGAGCTGGCTCTACATCAGTTATTTCAACCCGTGACTGTACGTCCTTGGTTAAAATAATGTAAACATTTGTTTCCTATTGAGGCACGTTGAACAAGTGCTGTTTGAATGGCCGCAGGGCTGCTCAGGGTCACGAGTCCCCCTGGCGCCAGCCCCCACGACCCTGGCATCTCCACTGGTCCTCCAGGCCTCAACGTCCTCCTCTACAGTTACCAGTAATGTATGTCGAGGGGAGCCTGCACACTGGTCAGTACTTCGCACTCCCTGTCTGTGGAGCTCCGTGGTTCAGTGGAGGTGCGGCAGCTGGAGGACTAAAGGGGGGCCAAGGAAGAAGCCAAATGGGCAGCACCCTGGTCTCCCCCTTCCCAGTATAACTGGAGCAGCTCCATGCAAAGTCTTTTGTATATTAAGTTTCAAGCTAAGATTTTATCTGGGAAAAACCTTCTAAAATAACAAGTTTGAAAACCACCAGCCTAGTCACTGTGATGTTCTTTGTCATAAAATATCACCCCTAAGCACAGTGGACTTAGCATTTTCCAGTTGAGGCAGGCACTGACCACCTGGAGCCTTTTTTCCATTTTCAGTATGATTTATTTATTCACACAGAGGAAGGCTGCTGTCTCTGGGTGCAGCCTCAGAAACAAGATTCAAATACGCACCAGACAAGGATGTGTTATGAACTCGTCCTCCCACAAAGGGGGCGGGAGACCCATACAATTGGCATCTCTACAAGGCACCTGGCTCCAATTAGTCCCGGCCCTGGGTGAGCGGCTCTGCACAAGAGTGCTCGAAAGTGAACTGGTGCTATTTTGGGCTCTTTGCTTGGATTTTATTGGGTATTTTCTTTCCATATGAGGAAATGCTCTGTTCATTGCTCTGTTCTCCATGGTACCTGCTCTTGTGCAGTGGGGATGTCTATGTTTGTGCATATATCCATACCGGCTATGCCCTTTGCTAGTGGATCTCTACATTTTGCAAGAACATTGAATGAGGGGGAGTAAACGCCAAACTTTATTTCTTAAAATGAAAGTACCACAGCAGAACTTTCAAGGCATTCTTATTCTTTGATTAAGCAAGATTTAAAAATCTTAACTGCCCTGACCTGTGTGGCTCAGTCAGTTGGGCATCACGCCATAAAGCGAAAGGTTGCCAGTCTGATTCCCAGACAGGGCACATGCTTGGGTTGCAGATTCGGTCCCTGGTTGGGGTGTGTACGAGAGGCAACTGATGAATGTCTCTCCCTCGCATCAAAGTTTCTCTCCTTCTCTTTCTGCCTCCCCTCCCTTCTGTCTACATACAAATAAATAAAATCTTTTTTAAAAATCTTAAGATTAAAAATTCTCTCCTTTCCTGGACATAAGAAGAAGGAAGAGGAGAGGGGAATAGGAAGAGAACAGGAGGGAAAGGGAGGAGGGGGCAAGAAAGAAGAGATGATAAAGAAATTCAAATTCATTTATTTTAGCATAAGTTTTTAAATAGCAAGTATACTAGATTCCAGTTCTGGAAGGCAAGGGGAATTCTTAGCTTGTTATGTTTCCATCAACTTGAAAAGCAAAACCATCTATGGGAAGGGCTGCCATGGGGACCTGGGTTTGATGGCATTTTGCCGTCACCTCTTGTGCAACATTGTGGGGACCATGAGGAGCATGAAAGTCATGTTGACAGAATCCAGAGCAAAAAAAGAAAAAACAAACAAAAACAAAAAAACCTTACCTGCCTAGTTACCACTCTTCTCTCCCTCTCCCCCATCTCTCTGTCTCTGCCTCTGTCTCTCTGTTTGTCTGCTTGTCCATCTCTATCTCTCTCTCTCACACACACACACACATGGGTTGAAGACTGTTAACAGCTCACAGTCTAGTGCTGGGGCCCCTCCTCTCCCCACCCCCACGTCCATCCTGCCCAGGCAGTGGTGAAGGTCTGGGAAGCCACTCAAGAGCGACTCATGGGATGGATTGTCCTCCCCCTAACATGGCACAGAAATCTGGCCCCTGCATTAGAGTGTGAGGAGACTGAGGAGTTTCCTATGGCCTACAGAGGATTTTCACTGTATTTAAATGAAGTTGACTCTTGCCAGTATGTTGTTCACAGAAAGCTGTACTTGTCTTACTGTGAAACATCTCCATAGCTATATGGAAGGGCTTTGAAAGTTGGTACATTTGTCCAGCTATAGTGGTTTTTATAATACAGTGCAGAGAAAAAAAGGTGACTTCAGGGAAGGTTGAAATTTGTGTTTTAGCAGATGCCCTAGGAAGAGGTCTGTGGATTCCACCGCACACCTGACCATGCCTGGTGTGTGCTGGCAGTGGTCATAACGCTAACATACCTTGCATGATACCACTCACAGAAACATCTCTGAGTCCTTCACTTGAACGAACTCATTTAATCCTCATAGCTCCCCAAGTACGGTATGTCCTGTCATTGTCCTCACTTTACACTGGGGGATGGGTACCTTGCCCAGGCACACAGCCAGCAAGTGGTAAGCAAGACTGAACCTGGCACTTTGGCACCAGAACCCAGGATGGAAGCCACTACTCTCTGCCACCTTCTTTCCAAATGAATGAAATTGGTTCCACCTTTGAAGGGAAGTACTACCAGGTGGAAGAAGAAGGAGCAGGCATATTCACATACAGTGTGGCATGTGGGACAATACCCCCTGGCTCAGTGGAGAGGCACACAATGGCACAGCTCTGGATGGAGGCATTTGCAGAGCAGTGAATAGCAGATCGCCTGTATGGTTCTGGAAATTGAGTAGAAAGTCAAATATTTTACCTAAGGGCCTTATTTAATTCCTGCATGCCTTCATTGCAATATTCATATCTCTAGTAACGACTGCATCAAAACCTGGGAAAAACTCTGGCTGATCTTTGAGTAAGCATTCCAGAATGGAAGCAGTCCATCAGAGACACACTGGAAGACCCTTCCAAGCTCCCCCTTTCCCTTAACCAAGACCATTCCTATGTGTAGGTTTTTGACCCATTTGTGTGGCCTTGGATGACATGACTCTGCTATTCTGGAAGGCAGTTTATATTGTGTTCTGGAGGCAGGAGTATTGAGAGAAGTATTGCACTCTGTTGAAGACATGTGCAAACAATGAAGAGATCCATTAGCCAAATGCACCATTTGCAGGGATTAAGTCATCGTTTTATTTCAATGTTGTCCACTGTCACTTTGCCAGAATGGGACACAGCAAGTTGCAACAAAATACTCAACCAGAGCCTTGGTCCCAAAGCCTAGAGACAAAAAATGGCAGAGGCCTCTTGGTGGTCAGAGCTGTCCTATGTGGGAGTAGTAAGGTCTCCTTGGAAGACACGAGGGGACTGTTGGAGGGACTGAAGGACAGAAGTCTGGGTCCAGACTCACTTCTGGATTCCATAGGATGTGCTCTGTTCTTTGAGTGGAGGTGGGAGTGAAGGCCAAAGCAAATCACACGCTCATACCCTCTCTCACAGATACCAGCCAACCTGGACTTAGGCCCATACCCCAGTCACATCCTAGAGGAAGATAGATAATTGCTGAACCCCACTTCCAACAACTTTATTCAAGTGAAAACAGGTTAAAATAAGCAACCAAGGGTATATTCAAGAAAAAGAATAGAGAGAACACGGTGTTTAGAACACAGTGAAAGTACTACCTCAGTAGGAAGTAGGGGAGGTGTAGTAACTCCCCTTAGTGCCAACTAACAAAAGCCAGGCAGAGCTGTATCTGAATCCTGGCTCCATTACTTAGTAACTGTGTGATTGTGGGCAAGTTTTTCAACCTCTCTGAGCCCCAGTTTCTTCATATGTAAAATGGAAATAAATCTTAGAACTTATCTCAATGGGTTGTTGGGAGGATCAACTAAGGCAGAGGGTCTGGCACTTACTAAGCATTTCCATGAATCCTGGCTTTTATCATGTATAAGTGGTTCAGTATGTCAGCCAACTCCCACCCTCAAGAGTTCCTCTGCTGGGTGACCATCCACACCCAATTATAATATTCACTCAAATCCTGGGACCTGGGACATTAAGCCTAAGTATGGCTCCTCATGATGGTTATACTTCCTTCTGGGCCCAAGCCTGTGCACAGGACTCCAAATTTGCCAAGAGGTGGAATGATTTCAATAAATCAAATCCCAGTAACTACTAAAAGGTCTTGGCTGTAGCTAACCTGATTCTAAGACAAAGGCAAAGCCTTTCCGTTCAGGTTATCTATGCCATATATTAGCAACACACAGATTGTCTTATTGCACTGACTACAATCGCCAATATGATCTTGAATAGAAGTATTGCGAGCAGACATCCTTGCTGTGACAATCTTAGGGGAAAATATTTGATCTTTTATAGTGAAGTATGATATTAGCTATAGATTTCTCATAGGTGTCTTTTACCAGTTTGGGGAACTTTCTGTTTCCAGTTTTGCTTAAGTGTTTTTATCATGAATAAACACTGAATTTTGGTAAATGTTTTTCCTGCATCCATCAAGCTAATCATATAGTTTTTCTTTTCCAGGCTATTGAATTACATTGATTTGCAAACATCAAACCAACCTTGCATTCCTGAGATAAACCCTGTTTGGTTTATATTACTGGATTCAATTTACTATTTTTAAAAGGATTTTTGTTTAATGTTTGTGAGAGATACTGGCCCATAGTTTTCTTTTCTTATAATGTCTTTCTCTGATTTTTTGGCATCAGAGTAATGACGGTTTCACATCGTAAACCAGGAGAGTCAGCTCCAAGTGGATTTTCAGTATGACCAGAGATCCAATAAGGAATTACAAGGCCTGATCCTGACCTGTTTGTTCTTCCTTCAGCCCTCTCTCTTATTTACAGTTCAAAGTTGGAAGAACTGTCATGTCTGTTTGGCAGAATTCTGCAATTAAAGGGGTACTACTAAGGTTTATTTTCAAATGACCATTAAAGGCCAAGAAAATAAAATCTCATAGCCATGGGGTTATTTTTCTTCTGAGTAACAAGAATATGCCATTTATACAATTATAATTCCTTTATGGATCAAAGTGCTTTTTGATTAAGGTCCTTTATTTATCATAACTAAGGATCATGGAAAAAGCAATCCTTGGATTCAATGATTACCACTTTCCAGAAGAGAAATTGAAATTCAGTGCCAATATGCCCATTACATTTTAACTTTATCGGGATATTTGGTAAGACCATGCTTTCCCCATGCTGAGGAAGTACAACTGAAGGCTCACATTTCTGTAGATCAGTGCAGTCAATAGGATTTTCTGTGGTGACTGAAATGCTCTATATCCGTGATGTCCAACAGGTAGTCACAAGCCATAAGAGGCTACTGAACATTTTAAATGTGACTAGTGTGTCAAGAAACCAAATTTTAATTTTTTATTTAATTTTTAAATTTTAAAGTTAAATAACATGTGGCTAGTGACTACCAAATGAGATAGTGCAGCTATGGAGTGCCAACTTGGCCTCCTGAAAATTTTCAGAAACAAAAGTTCTTGTTAAGAAAAGGGTGAGAAAGCCTTGGGAACAAGTTGTAGGGCTAGAGATACAAAGTTCACTGGACAGCGTGCAGGTGAAATTTCTATCAGATTGCAGACTAATGCAGATTCAATGCTTCTTAAACGAATTCTACTCTGATTAACTTCAGGATTATTACCATCACACTGACAAAAGCATGAAGTAGACAATAGATGGCAATGCTATTGTTTTTATTTGGAAATAGATGTGCGTATGATGCTCCATATCTGTATACAGACACTCTCCCTGGGAACATCAAATTAAACGTTCAGCCTGACTTCTCCGAGGTCTGATTCCCACACACTGAATACATGTTTTGGCTCTGGGGGGCGGCAGCATGAACGCCTGAGCCTTCCATCACCAACAGAAGATTCACGCAGGAACCAAACTGCGTGCTTGCGTTTTGTTTCTTTACTATCATTTCACCTTCCCTTCTCTGTTTACTTTTTCTCCTTCCTTCTTTTATATTTTTTTCTTAACAAGTAAGATGGGTGAGAGAAACGATGAAAAGTAAACAGCCTGCTTTGCAGTGGCATTGAGCTTGACTCCGTGTTTATGCGTTTAGCTCAAAGGACCTTTTATGTTAAATCACTTACTTGCTATCAGAGATACTCTCAGTGAACACAACTTAGAGATTCATCAAAATGACAAAACTGAGAGTCTCCAGGGCAGGAAAAGGTCACCAGACTCTGCACAAGCGCTTGATCTGCTTGAGTTCTTAACAAATGCTCCCAGGATGGTGATGCCTTTCTTCTCCTCTATTCTGGTGGAAATGATTTAGTGAATGCTCTGCACCTTTCTCTTCCTTCAATGCCACCCTTGACCCCTCACCCCCACCCTTTCACATGAGATCTTTTTGCTTCACTGGCCTTTCCAGATGAGGAAGAGTCTCACCCAATCACGAATGCACCTTTTCAGAAGAGGTCAATTAGTCCCGGGGAGTAATGAGGACTAAGCTTCCCTCTCCACTTTGACCATTGATTTAAACGCTATTCACAAGCACCGTGGTGCTAGGGAAGCAATGCTCTGGAAACTGATGAGGGACTTCATCCTCCATTCCCATAACCCATGCCCAGTCACCCCAGACAATCAGCCACCAGCCACAGCTCCTTCTCACCCAGCTACATGGTAACCAAAACAAGCTCCTTCTTTGTACACTTTCCGTAGCGTGTAATTGCCAACTGATGAAAGAGAAGAATGGAAAGGAAATGCATTGAGAGAGCTTTGACAGAATTATCGTAACAAGGGTTCTGATGCCCCAACTTCACAATGCCAAGAGGCAAACGTTATGGCGTGGCCCATGCTTGGAGTCTGGGCGCTGCCAGGAACTGCTCTGTAGAGAACCTGGCACCTTCGCCAATGCCATACACACCACATGGGCCAGCTTGTGCTCCCCAAAATCATAGACTCTTCAGAGTCAGGAGAACTAGGAGATTCTTGGAGATTTCTCCTTTCTCAGCAGGAGCACTCCCTCTTTAAATACCCCACAAGTGGCCACTCCGGGGTAGAGACTCCACTGTTTCCCTACGGTAGATCCAAATTGAACTAAATATTTCATACTTGCTTTATTTTATCATTTCTGCTCCAAGATAAATTCCCCTGGTTCTTTCCATTGTTCCTCATATGACATGATTTTGAGGCGCTTCCTTGTCCTGGTCAATCTTACAGTTAAGGCTGACAAGGAAATTCAAGCTCAGCCACGTACATATAGATGCCATCACTGGCCTCTGAATGTTTTATGCGAGCTTAGCAGAGCAGGGTCAGAGGTGTGTGAAAAATGTAGAGGAGGTCAAGGGAAGTGGCAGAAGCTTTAATTCACCTCTAAAGCAGCATTGAGTTAGGGCAGGAGTGCATGGACACGGGAACAGGATATTTTGCTGATAAAGAACTTCAGTCTTAGAAATAATTATGTAATTTTGAGTACCTATCAGGAACTATAGCAGGCATTTCACACACATTAATCCTTACAAGAAAATAACCCTTACTATTCTCACTTTGCAATGAAAATTTGAGTCTCATAGAGATTACATGATTTGCCCAAAGTCATATGGCTGATAAGTGGCAAATAATGCAATACCCCAAAATTCAAAACTTGGAATGATTTTTCCTGACCAATGCCACATGCTAGAATTATACAACCTCTGTGGTCCAGATGCCTTTTTTGTTTTGACCTTTCAGATCTATCCAGTCACTCCTGTTTGGTCTGATTTTTGTGGGCTCAGCTCATTACCTGCTATGACCTTCCATCCCTTCCTGATCCTTCCAGACTTGCCTGCTCTGAATTTGGATGTCTTCCTGATCCCACAAGCTAGCCTGAGTCCCTAGTTCTCCACACATTGTTGTGTGTGGACATCTCCTTGATCTCCCTCAAGAGAAAGGGAGATTCCAGCCTCCTGAATCACTGAGTCCACCACATGTTCTCGTTTTGGCAAGTCTGTGAAATAATACTCTGGGTGATCAAAAGGGAAAGTTAGCTCTTTAATTTTAGGCCTCCAAATACCACTAGATACATTTTAACTTCTCCAAGTCTTTCCACTAAACGTTCACCTCTTTCTTCTCTTTTTGTAAACTTTCCCAAAGAATCCAGTGTCCCATGGATACTTCCTGAATTGTCAGAAAGAAAGAAAAATGGAAGAAGCATCCAGTTATTTAAAGGCTCATAACCTGGCTTTCCGAATAGCTCATGCTCAAATGATATGGCTATTATAAGCTGCCCTGCTTATAATACCATTCAGTTGGTTGGGAGCTACTAGGAAGTTCACATCAGAAATCCACTGAGGCTGAACATGAACATGGTGCTCTTACTGAAGATCCTGGTTCTCATGAACTGAAGAGTGCTTTGTACTTTCAACAGCTGCTTATAAACTCGAGGTCCAGGTGCCCAATCTCTGCAAGTCATAGAGTTTGGGTAAATGCACTTCAATAAGAAGATAAAGGCAGTTCCAACCTCCCCTTGAATATCTTAAAGGATGTGAAAGAGAACCAATTCATAACCCACAGTCACATTTCATAAAAGTCTCCTTTTCAAATTATTTTCCTCCTCAGTATCCATAATACCCCCAACTTCCCCAAAACTTCTCCTTATGGACTTCATTTTCAACTTCCAATCCCACACTTTCCTGTAAAAACATGTTGGCACAGACCTCTTGGTTTTCCCTACGCAGAGCTTCTCTGAGAAAGCACAGAACCCCTCCGCACCGGTACACCTGCAGGCCCCCAGCGGGAGGCAGCTAACACCTGGTGGGCAAAACATGGCTGATGGAGAACAGGAGCTGCTTGTTAAGTGTGCCCTTGTTTCTTCCCCTGGGTATTTCATAATCATTTCATGTTGTCCTAGTGAGCAATGTATAAGATACTTAATTCCTTTAATAAATTCCTTTGTTTTGGTAGAAATGTCAGAGTTCCTTATGTTCTTTGCTACCAAGAACCACATCCAACAAACATTCCCATACTAATTTATTTGCATTCCAGTTTCCCTGGGTCCTTGACACACCGGTTACTATCAATCAAAATGAGCAAACAAAATAAAACAAAAACATTTCCTTAGGGTACAGACTTATAGGACAAGAAAAACAAACAGATTTCTACAGGGTGTACCACAGTTGAGCTCTTGATTCTGAGCTACAAACTGAGTTTGGGATTCACAGAATCCAGGGGTCATAGGCATTTAGCTGAAAGACTATTTCCATCCTTTTATTACTCTGATCATTTTGTATTGTGACCCCAGTTTTCATGTGACGCTTGGTGGAAAATATATTTTGCAAAGCATGACTTTCTGGTTGGTAAACTCGATGAGGGGATTTTCTGACCTGCTGGAGGGTACTATGGATTCCTTCTCAGCTGAAGACCTGGTTCTCAAAGCATCTATCCAAATCGCCTTGCCTCATAACAGCTTCCCCCACTTACCTACTACAGAGTAAATACATTCACTTCAGGATCTGGTGGCAGAGCAAGAAGTAGCACAACTTGGATTTAAAATGTCCTTGAAATTGTGTTTTTTATCAAAAATAATTTAAATTTCACATTCTGCTCTCTAAAATGTCAATGGCTCCTGTTATATAAAAGTAATAACTAGACATATGCTAAGGAGACTTCCAATCAAATAAAATAGATAGAACAATGCATTCAGCTCTGCTCTATGCAAGATGGTACCAAAAAGAATTTTAAATAACATAAACCTATGAAGACAAAGAGATTATGACAGAGAATGATACTGAGAAACAGATGCAGCCAACAGAAGAAGGAAAACAAATTGACTAATACTAACTAACTTAGCAGAGTAGAGAAAGTGAGGACCTGAAATGACTGTGGAGGGAAACATCAAGCAAACAAAAACCCAAAAGATCTGGGCTGCAAAATTCCAGAGATGACCAATCTTATTTCTTACACCAATTTCTTACACCAATTCTTATTGATGTATCAGTATATCTGAAAACAGAGTCGAGGATCAGGAGCAAAACCAGAGGAAACTGGCTAAAAGTCTATTTAGGGAACACACATATTGTAGATCCTCCTCTACCCGCACTTCCAGGTGACTATGGTCCCCAAGCTCCCAACCTAGAGGCGGATGGCAGGTTTATCTTCTGGAAAACCAAGCCAGAGAGGCTGGGGAACAGACCCAGCAGTCTGTGGGAGGGAAGCCCCCTACCAGAAAGAGGATTCAGTGAGTCTACCTGTGAAACGTGACTACCTGGCCCTCTTCCTCGGTCAGCTCCCCGAAAGCTGGCAGCCATACGTACACCCCAGAGGGACTGATGGACCCTAAAGAAAAGGCCTAAAGAAATTGACATCTGTGTTGCCAGAGGGAGGGGAGTGCTAGGATGGGGAAAAGGCAAAGGGGATTAAGGGATACAAACTTCCATCTGTAAAATAAGTAAGTCACGGGGCTGTAACATACAGCACAGGGAATAGAGTCTATAATATCATAATAACTTTGTATGGTGACAGATGGTTACTAGACTTATCTTGGTGATCACGTCGTAAGGTATATAAATGTAGAATCGCTGTGTCGTACACCTGAAACTAATATAACATTGTCTGTCAATGATTCTCTCTTTTCAGAAAAAGAAAAGAGATGAAACTGACATCTGTGCAACACAAGGGAAAACCCAGGCCCCGCAGCGGTTGGGTAGCAAGGGCGGGGCCGGGAGCTGTCAGCGCAGGGCGTGAGCGATAGGGATCGGCTGCAGAGAATTTAAAACCGGTAATGAAATCGACTAGAAGCTGCTTTGCGTTTTATTTTTATTCACAACTGGGCGGCAATTCTGAACCTCAGTGATAAAATATTCCTCCCCACCCCCAAACTCTTTTCTGCATCTAAGTTACAATTGCTGAGGCGGCCGTGGAATATCAATAACATGTACATAAACTTCAAATTAGCACATTTTTATTTTCTACCTGGAAGGTTAATTCAGGCCGTTCCCCAATTTTCAGTCAACCCCCTGTCAATGCAGAGTCAGCTACGTGTGTTCCTTTTGAGAGCAAGTTCAAAGGTTCAAATCATTCAAGTTTGCTTCGGCGCAGTTTGAGTCTCCAGGCCCAGGGGTACGATGCATTCCTGTGCTTAGACATTAGATTCGAAAGTCCACAATGACACCACAGTGATTGTAAAGACTGAAAACCTGGAACTACTGGATTTTGTCATTCTACTTAACCACGCAGAGGTTGGTTCTGTGGATGTTCAAAATTTAAAGCAATGGACAGAGAACTATGAAAAGTAATTATTTGTTAATTGCAAAATTTAGTGTAAATGTGATATAATTTGATTAAAATTAATATCTTTATTTTTTGTATCTTTAAAATTGAAATGTATTGTCCTTGCAGATGGAAATATTATTTTTATTGTTAATTGTTTTCAACTACAGAACTTGTAAAGAAAGAATCATTTAACTGATTTTTTTATTGCTGAAAATAACTTATCTACAGTATATACAAGGGTGGGCAAAAGTAGGTTTACAGTTGTTCATACAGAAAATAATACAATAGTTAATAAATAATAATATAAGAATAAACTCTATGCAGTCAGCCAGCAACCATCAGAGGGTATAAGAAATACAGAGACCACCCTGACCAGGCGCTTCAGTTGGCTGGGGGGTCATCCCATGTACAAGAGCGTTGCAGGTTCAACCCCTGGTCAAGGCACATACAAGAGGCAACCAATCAATGTCTCCCTCTCACATCGATGTTTCTCTCTCTCTCTCTCTCCCCCTCCCTCCCTCTCTAAAATCAAGAAACATATCTTCAGGTGAGGATTGGGGGGAAAAAAGAAGGAAAAGAAACACAGAGACCAAAATGAATAAACCAAAAAGATGAAGCAGAGACCAGGCTGGGACAGAAGGAAACTTAAACCTCAATCTAAAATCCTAGAGATAAAAAAAAATATTGCTTCCTTGACTAGAAATAACAAAAATAGGATGTTATTTTAAAAGAAAAAGACAAGAAAAAAAGACTCAGAGAATAGGAAAGAACTCTTGGGAATTACAAATATAAAGGCAAAATTAAAAATTCAGTGAGAAAAAAATGTGAAGTTGAGAAAATTTTAGAAGTAGAACAAAAAAATAACAAACTGAAAAATAAGAGAGAAGACATTTTTAGAAATAGAGGATAGATTCACATCGGACTCTAATAGGAGTTCCAGAAAGAACACCAAGTAAACAAATGGAAGTAAAAAAAAAATCAGATAATATAGAAACGTTTCCAGAACTAAAGGCCAGGAGTTTCCAAAATGAATGGCCCAACAAGTGCTCAGGACAATAAATGCAAAACAAACCACACCAAGGCAAACCACTGTGAAATTTCTGAATATTGGGAACAACAACAAAAACAGTCCTAAGAAATCCCAGGCAGAAAAAGCAAGGCACACACTGAGGGCCAGGAATCAGCATGGCCTTGGATGTTCCGAAAACACCCTGAAGTCTAGAAAATGCCGGAACAATAGTATCACTACTCCAAGTTTAAAAATAGTTTCAATCTAGAATTTTATACGCAGCCAACTAGAAATCAACGTAAGTGTACGATAAAAAACTTATGACATTCACCGTCTCAAAAAATTTACACTCCATATCAAAAAACTTCAGGAGGATATGATCCCTAAAAATAATAGAGGAAACAGAGATAAAGGAATGCAAGACACCCAGAAAATAAGGACGACAGCCTCAGGAAGAGATGGGGAAAGAACTCCTTGTATGACAATGATGGGAATCCCTAGGTCAGCAGCTAGGTCACCATCTTGAAAGTCCTCAAGGTCAGGTTGCAGCAGGAAAACGAAGTACTCCATAAAACAATGTCTCCAAGAAAAAAAAAATAACATAAAATAAAACCAACTTCTGAAGTCCCATTCTCCCGGAGAATGTGGGAACTAATGAGTATAAAAACATAACACTAAGCAGATTTTTCAAAGGAAAAAAGGCAATTTGAATTCCAGGAAAAATAAAAGGCTGTGCAAGAACGGAAATGTAATCACAGGAGCGGTGAGCAATACTTACATTGTCCTGAGAATGCAAACACTGAGAACGAATTGAAGAGCGAATTAGGATTTAACTGCACTGGGAGGACGAGGCTGAAGAGAAGTATGCGTGTGTGGGAAAGTTCAGTTTCCATCTTTCATAAGAAAAGTCAGTCGTTATAATGAGAAGCTGCAGTAGTGTTATATTATTTAGAAATACAGAACTAACTGCAAAGGACTAAAATCAGAAGAAACCAAAGCGGTGGCCTCGGGGGAGAGTGGCTTGGGATGCGGAGTCAGGGGCCTGCTGTTTTGCTTTGTCTGGTGCTATGTTTTTTAAATTACGACCACATATTACATTACCTTTGGCAAACATGTTTAAAAGCAAGCAGCAGGAAATCAGAATTTTATTGGAAACCCCAGGTTCGATGTTTTGAAATTTAATATAAAATTAAAACATGAAATAGGGGGACAGTTCCGGTTCCAACAAAATGCCACCTCGCCAACCTCTCTATATCAGATCAGGTCTCTGGGCCACAGGGAAGGCTTTGAGATGAAGGGAAGCGTCACTTACTGACGCGTCACCTACTGCGCCTTAGTATCATTGCAGGAGATTTTCAAGATCACTGTGACTGATCTACCCCGTCACCCCGAGGAACAGAGGAGGCCCAGGTGAAAGACTAAGTCCGTAAAGGATGAAGAACTCGGGTGCAGGCATCTGCTTGTATTTGAGTGTGAGCCCCAGGCGGTCTGTGAACAGATGTAACAACTGATGCTCATCACAGCTCCAGGACAGATGTGAAGCCATTTCACAGATGAGCAAGCAAGATCAGTCCTTAACCGAGATCAGGTGGCTTAACCAAGTCATACAAATAGTAAGTGGCAGAGCTGCATATGGCCCCAGCCTCCCATATAACTCCCCACCCTGAAATCTGGACAGAGACTGTGTCTCATGTTATCACTATGCCAGGGACATAGGAAATGCTCAAGCCCAAATCCACTAACTGAAGCAGGTAGGGCCCTGAAGAGGTCTCAGCTGGTTCATTGGCCCAGGAGAATTCCCAGCAGAACCCAGCACCGCCCCCACCCAGCCCTCATCCTCCCTTTAGCTGCCCCACACGGGACCTACAGCAAGGATGGTCTGAATACAGCTCCCACAGAGCAGGGCCCTCCATCAGAGCAAGAGAAGATGGTTCAGCTTTCCCCAAGGAGGAGGGTACAGGTTTTCACAATGAAATGTCTCACATTTTAAATCACAGGACAAGAACAATTTCACTCTTGAAAAACACCAAAATTAAAACTTTCATGAAAAAATGAAATTGTGCAAACAATTTTGGAGCCCACGGAACTTTTGAAAATGTCAGGAACAAACTGTGAAATCAGGGAGATAAACATCAGAGGCCCCGAGGCGGGACAGCAGTGCCCTCAGCGCAGCACCCTCACCCTGAGTCACGGAGAGGCCGGTTTCCATTCTGCGGGCCCAGGAAGCAGCGGGTGAGCATGTCTCCTGCTCAGCGCTGGCTCCAAGGGCGGCGGCGTTTGGAACACAAGAAACGAGTGAACTCTCCAACATGGGAGGTTGGACCCACTGGAGGCTGAGAGGATAACACGTGGAAGCCAGCGCCCTGGGAGACGGCCTGGGAAGCAGAGGCGAGCACTTCAAAGGATCTGGGGGAAGTGGGTTCATTCTCAGGGATCCTCTCTGCTGTTTCCACACATCTGTGCCGGAGTCAGGATTACAGAGCCTATCTTCGGGGCTTCCACGACGATAAATTTAAAATGATTCCCGGAGGAAATGTACTTGTTGTGGGGATTAAGTGCAGCAGAGCATGCACAGGGAACAGGGTAGAGGACAAAATATTTTCAAAAGAGCCTCTTTGTTCACTAAGAACTTTATGGTCATGGTAACATTAGCAGAAAATTTGGGTGTCAGCTCTCTTTATTACTCACAGAGATGCTGCACAGCATGAAATGGTAAAAGAATGTCTAGAGAAGTGCGTCTGATCCCAGCAGGATGGTAACCTATCTAAATTCTCTGTTACAATTGCCAAGTTCAAGAGTGTGGGGGTTGTAGAGAGGTGCTAAGGCGCCACTGTGGTCCCTGTATATTTCCCAGGAAGTTCACACAGGCGGCTGCAGGCCCACTTTCCTGGACCCAGGCTTTCTTGCCTTCCTGATCACTGGCTCAGGAATTCCTGAAGGACCTACCCAAGCCTTTTGGACTACCATATGTTCAGGTTCTCATCTGTGAACAGGAAGTTGCAAAAAAATGGCAAGAGCAGAAATGTGCTTATATTTCCAACTCTGGGTATGAAACACTTTGGAGGCGTCTGTCACAACTCCAGGTGCCTGCTAGACCTTCCTAGAGCCAGCTACCTAGGGCAGGTGGTCCCCCTCCAAGTCTGCTGGATGTCCAGTCAGGAGTGACCGATGGAGCACCACAGAAATGCATGTTTCTGTAAACCACTCATTGTTGGCAGGAGCGGAGCATCTCTCATTTGAACAGCACTGGGAGGGAAACTATTGGATAGTGGGGGCACCTGTCGTAGGAAAAGGCATTCAAGCACTGAACTGCCCATCCTTATCTTCAGTAAGGTTGTCCAACCATTTGTGCTCCAGCAATCCTTGAAATTCTGCAGAATTACCTAGGAAAACACTCTTTCCTCCTTAACCAGAGGCACATGGATGCAACCATCCTATTTAGGGCAGAAATGCAGGCTTTACGATTTATCTACAGACTTTTTGCTCAATGGTTGGGAGAAAGCGTGACTGTGCTGCTTGACTTTCAGGCCCGCCACTGCTCTGCAAATCAACTATCCCGAAGCAAAACGCTCCTCCTCACAGTCCTTCCTTACCACCACCAAGACATTTTAAACTTGGCTTCTCTTGGTTGCTATTCAAGTTCAATACATGAAACCCTGCTCTCC
>CM052545.1:19262692-19383460 GCA_028533065.1 Trachops cirrhosus | reverse complement strand
AACAAGCCGGGGTATCAGAGACCTGCTCTTGGCAATTTCTGCGGAAAGTCATCCTGGGCGATGATGAATTCCAACGTCTTCGTAGCTCTCACGGTTGTTTCTGCGGCTCACTTTATAACAAACAAGCCAAGGTGACCTCACTCCTCCAGCGGATGACAAAGTGAAAACTCCTTTGCAACAGGGATTTGAGTTCATCTTAAGACTTGGACTTTAAAATGCTCAAATCAAGGAAATAAGAAAGTTTAGGAGACTAAGTATTCATGGAAAAATACAGTAAAGATTAAGTCAAAGAATGGCAAAGAGTTTGAACAGACACTTGAAAAAAGTGTGTATACCCACTGGATTCACATGTGAACACGCAGCTTTCCATACAGCGATGCAGATACTCTGCAACAGTATGCTTAAAATCGAGCACTGTTGTCATTACCCAAGAAAACCAGATGATATCTCCCCTCGTGTGATAATGACTTAGGGATGTGGGGGGGTGCTGGATATGACCTGCAAGTCCAACACACAAAACCTCAATGGCCACCTGTCCCCACCCCGCTATGACAGTTCCCAGGAAGTCCTCTGCTTACTCGAACCGACAATAGCTTCAGACTTTCATACGGAAAGTTCATCGCTGTTGCAATTAGGCTTTATCCCCCTATTGTTTCTTCCTGTGTACTACGGATAAATGACATAAAAACACTGGACAAATAGTGCCAGATGGTGCCATAGAACCACTGTACTGGACAAAGAGTGCCAGTGCCAAATAGTACAAAACCTGTACTTACCCACTTCAAGAAATACAGCTCAGCCCACATTTATCAGCCTAACCTCACAAATCCAGCCAATGGCTACATCTCTGGATTTCTTCACATTGTTTTTCATTGCTGACCTGGCAAGTTTTTTCCATTGTATAAGTATTTGCAGTTTTACTTTTTAAAGAGTTGATTAATCTCTTTGTATTAAGGCTGACTTGCATTCTATCCTATAAATCTAAGGTATCTTGCTTCATGAACTTAAACTTACTACTTTTTAAGGGATGTAAAAAAGAAAAATAACTTATCGAGTATCTACTATTTCCAGGTACTTTTTAAAACTTATATTTATATCTTTAAGAAGTTTACCTGGTAGCTATTGTTACTGCTATTATATGGAGGAAGAGAATGAAAGTCATAGAAGTTAAGTAACTTGCTCAAAAGTGGTAGGAATATGAGTAGAGATGTATCTTGCAGCAAAACCAGTGGTATTCCCCCACACTGCCTCGTCACAGATCTGGCTACGTGGGGATTAAAGAAAATACAACAAGCCTCTGGGGTGATCACCAATAAATATTATCATTGAAGCAGGATTCCACACACTATTTATAACAGGAATAACTAAGGTCCTTCCTTATATTTTCCCCCACATGTGCACAAAACAACCGTCTCAATGCCTTCAGGATTAAATGAGAGCCTGAGTTATCAAACCATGTACACATACAGAGATATACCATTATGCGAGTTCACTGGGGTCAAAAGAACTGTGTAAAGACCAGCTTCTCCACTTAAAATCTGTGTGAATTTGCGCAAGTTGCTTGTTATTACGAGTTTTCTTATTTGTAAATGTGTGTGTGGCAGAGAAAGGGAGAGCTCTCCAGTTACACTTCCCAACCTCCCCGCAGTGAGGTTGAGGCCATGTGACTAATCTGAGCCAATAACATGTGAAGGCACATGACTTGGGGCACTTTGGGCCAAGGCAGGTACAAGCCAGCGCGCCCCTCCATCTCTTTCTTTCTAAGCCGAAGCAACCTTGCGTTCCAGATGTTCAATGTGGTATGGCGGAAGGTTGGGAAGGGTGGTCCAGTGCCATCAGACTTCCTGATTGAGAAAGAAACCCTGGGTGTGATAAACCACTGAGATTTTGGGAGTTAAGTACAATGGCAACAGAAGTTCATTAACCCCAACTAGCCTGTGGGATAATAACATACCACATTAAATTATCCTATTCAAATAAAAAGATTGGGATAAATATTTGTTAACCCTATCTTTATATAGATTTAAGGCTTATTATTGCTTTATTCATATTGTAAAGAAATATGACTGTCACTCTAGGTTTTTGTCATGTCACGATTATATAAAAATTGTTGTGGTTATCATAGCAATTTTTTACAAAGGAAAGGATGCTTCTGATCTGTTTGAAATGTTGCTTTAAGTGGATATTTTCTTCATCTTATGTACCCTATTCTCTTGTTTGAGCTTTCACGGATAATACAAATGCAAACTTTAACTAATTGAACTAATACAAATGGCTACTCTTTTCCTAGTTAATGAGGCTTCATTAGAGTGTACTTTCTAGGAAATTTCTCTCTTTTCCCTAGTCGTGCGGACAGTGGAAGAGAAGACAATCGGTTTTCATGAGACTAGCACCATTGAGCAAATAATCCCTGTCCACATCAACAGGGCGGCAAGTCTGGCTTTCGACCCTGCTAACTACTGGCCTTATCTGAACCAAAGTCAATTCATTCACCGGGTATCAGAAAAGCATCCTGAACAGGGCAAATGAACGTGGCCATGGCCCCTTTCTCTCCAGTCCCAGACGCCTATGAACTTGAATCAGAATCGAGAGTGGAACTAGAATCTGAGACCAAGGCATGACAATGATCTAAATTAACACACAAAATGATGTTACTTAGAGCTACAAAAATAGAGGAAAAATAAATACACAAAAATACATATCAGTGTTTCTTGATAGATGAATGGATAAGGAAAATGTGGCATACATTATAGTGGAATAGTATTTAGCCATAAAAAAGAAAATTCTGCCATTAGCTGCAACATGGATAGACCTTGAGGGTATCATGCTAGGTAAAATAAATAAGACAGAGAAAGACAAATACCACATGACTTCACTTTTATGTGGAATCTAAAGAAAATAAAATACAAAACAAACAAAGAAAATCCAAACTCACATAAAACGGAGGAGTAGTAATTGAAAACAAGGGGTGGGGTAGGGGTGAAATGGGTGAAGGGAGTCAAAGGTATAACTTCCAGTTATAAAGTAAATAAAATCTGGGGATATTTAAAAAAAAGATGTGTATCAGATATCCCCTGTGAACCTTCTAAAGGCAGCCTTGCTGCATTTGGAAGTGTTGGGAGGTTTTCAATCTTAGGGGATGGGCCCACCAATCAGAAATGAAATTTGCTTCGTTCCCATATTTTGGTAATTAGTTTATATAAATAAGCAAGTGAGGGAGGAAACACACCTATCGAACTACGATGTTATTAACACACACACATACCCAGCACACAAACTACATGCTTGATTTCAATGACTAAGCTTTCATATCACCATGAGCCGTGCTGAGTCACAATGGAAGCCACAGAACCTACGAGGACGGAAAAGGAAGAGCAGTGGAGATAGAAGCAGGAGAGGAATGGGAGGAAAAGAAGGGGTAAGGGGAGGGAGAGGGGACCACACCGAACACAGGCTGGGCTTCCACCGGTCCCCAAGCCTTCCTCGGACTCTGTGTGGTCAGAGGACAGCCTTGCTGAGGAACTAGAGAGTTAATAGGAAGGTAAGAAAGAAAAGGTTATCCGGGAAACCATGTTTTCTTTCAAGAAGAATATTTGAATTATGAATAAAAACATTCTCGGCTTCCTGAATATTTCGTAATTAAAAAAAGGCTTTTATAAGTCTGCTAGTAATCTAACTGAAGAAGTTCCAAAGCATCAGGATTTCAGGGGTTTTTTTCTGAATTATTGTGTATCATTTTCTTCTTTTAAGAAAATTAAGGCAAACCATTAAAATTAAGAGGACTTTTTAAATGTTGGCAGAAGAAACATTTCATTGTCACAACAAAGAAAACTCTGTTGAGAAATGCTGGACAAAAGTGAGCGCGAGGGCAGTTAAAAATTGATTTTCAGAGCGGTTTGGTTTTGTTCTAAATCACAAGCCAGCTCACGCACTCCATCCCTCCTCCCGCCCACTTCCTGCTGTCAAATGTTGGGGCCTGGTCAGGGAAGTTGTCCCCCAGGGTCGCACTCAGCAGTGACAGAGAGAGCACTGCGGAGGTTAAAAGGTCTGGTTCTCCAAGCAATCAGTGCGCAGTCAAGAGAAGAAAGAACCAGCCAGGGAATACTCATTCAGTCAGTGCCAAAAAGGGCTTATGTTTGAATCCATAACCTTTGCCGTTAGCCCAGTGCTAATCACTCACATCCACAAGCAGCTAGTGTTCCCCCAGCAGCTCCTAATAATACCTCCAGACAAGCTGTAACAGAAAATTCAGACACGGGAACAGACAGCGGCTTAACCTGGATTTTAAAAATCACTGCCACCTTTGCAGTGGGTGAGTGTGCCGTTCGCTAACGGAGTGGAGACCTTCCCCGACAGAGCCCTCTTGAGCTACCTAAGCCTGGAGGAGTGCACCTCGTGTTTTCTCTACCTCCCACAGATCCTCGTGCTGCAGCCCAGCCTTGAACCTGAAAGCAGCCCTATAAGCAGTGCTCTCTCCCAGACCTTGTCCCTATTAGTAGGTCTGATTTCCCTGTATGCACAAAACCACAAAGCCAACCCCAAACCGAGTTGTGCCGCCAGATCGAGACGGTGGAGGGTGATATGCAGCAGCTCTGGTCGGCTGACCTCTAACCATCTGCTCTCTTATTTCATCCAGCCAGCAGGTATGGCATCTAGGTTTCCTCTCGTGAGACAATTCTAACCAGTTAGTATTTTATGCCGAAAATTCTGTGTTGAGAAGGATTCTAAGGATATATCTGCATTCATGAAAAATAAGGGGAAATCTATCATTTGAAAACATGGGTTTGCAATTTTGCAACTA
Organism: Trachops cirrhosus; assembly: GCA_028533065.1. Lineage (NCBI taxonomy): Eukaryota > Metazoa > Chordata > Mammalia > Chiroptera > Phyllostomidae > Trachops > Trachops cirrhosus. The sequence continues at coordinate 19,378,659 of CM052545.1, read as the reverse complement.
GGCATCATGTCAAAAGGGAGAATCAGTAAACCAGTTTGGAGGTAAAATAATGGCAAGGCCAGGAGGACGTGCCTGGTGGACCTATAGCTTGATATAGTTTCTCTGGAAGACAATTTGACAATAAACAGGTAAAGTTTTAACAACACATAGGTAAAGTTTTAACAGCATTCCTATGCTTTGGCTCAATATTTTTAATTTAGGAACTTATTCTAAATCAGTATGAATGCACTCAAAGTTTAGTCTATGAATATGTCCATAGTAGCAGTACTTATAATAGCTGAAAATTAGAATCTATATAACTGTCCAAAAAGTGACTACTGTCTAAAGAACAGAACTTACATACAAAAAAAAAATATTATGTAGTCTTTAAAGATTATATTGTACAAAACTATTTAAAGATATGGAAAAATGTTCACAATATATTGTCATAGGAGAAAAGTCCAAAAGAGTATTCATAGTATCATCCAAATTTATTTTTAAAAATAGACTATAAAGATATAAATGTATGTATGTTCTAAAATGTTAACTCTGAATATCCTAAATGCTCCACAATGATTAGGTGTCACTTTTTTAATAATAATTTTTCAATATTTTTGTTTTTAAACATAATAATGGACAGCCTAAAAAAATGTACATTAGGCCAGAAAGTAAAAAATGTTATGGAAAATAAACGGGAAGAAACAGAAGCTATTGAGCACACGAGGAGGGAACCAGTACTAAAGTCTCCCAGAGGCATCCCCAGGGCGCAACCTGCCGTCTCAGCACATGGGAGCAGCCAGATGAACCAAGAGCAGCTCCCTCCTCCATCAGCAGTTTTTCTTTTCTTTTCTTTTTTTCTGGTGTTTAACTGTCTGAAATAACTTCCATAACAAACCTAGACGTACAGATTTATCAAGACCACCACGAAGTGATTGAATAAGAAGTAAACTGGCCATAACATCAGGGATCCTGGGCACCAATTGCTCAGAAACATTCGAGTGAGCACCAGAATGTGAACTGCAAAGTTCCCTTCGAGAACGCGCCCTGTGCTTTCAGACCAGTTTAAGGACAGCTTGCAGATTCGCAGACCTGTGGTATGGCTCACTCAACGAGCCCAAGGTGGGGAATTCGTATTCTGTTTCGGGAACCCCGAGCCCCAAGCTGCTTGGTTGTGTGCTCTCTCTACCTCAGGCCAAACTTTTCTCTCCTGAAAGCAGAGGGAATAATCTTCAGCTTATTTTTTGCCCCCAAAGAGTGAATGTTGTTGAGATCATGTCTGGAAAGATGCTATTTGGAAGTCTGCAAACTTTTTGTGAATCAGAGAATCCTCTTTTCTTCCTGTTGTAGTTAGTATAACAAGTCCAACAAAAGAAACTCTGGTTCTAGTTTACAATTTATCATCTTCTCCAGTAAGATCTAACTTGACTATATACGCATATTTTTACACATTGATGAAAAGTTGTATTGAGTCTATTCACAAAGGAAGCATGAGCTAGCTGAACCTTCACTTTGCCATATGGAGAAAAAAATCAGCCACCTTGATTTGGGATTAGATTCCCACTACACTTTTTCCAAATGAGTGATTAGTACAAGCATTTGACCCTGTGGTTAAAGAAAATAATCATTAAAAATTAAAATAAAATATCCAGATAGCCAAAATGAGAGAGGTAAATTAAAAAAAGAAGGAGGCTTCTGTTTCCCACAATCCCAATTAGCTGGAGAAAAATGGAATTTCCAGTCTTAAAGAAATACAAGGACCTTAATCTTTGGAATGGAGAACTTGAAGATCAAATGAATGAGGTTAGCTTTTCTGGCTACCAATTTATTCTCTGCAAAATAAAACGCCTTGAGTGATCCATCCATAACAGACTTTTTAAAGCTGACATTTTATCTGAAAAGACTTTTCTAGATGAGAGGAGAGAATTATAGACTCAAACCCTGACACTTGATATCATCCATCCTGACAGGGAAGAAACTTCAACCACCAAGTGCCTATCTCTCCTTCCAATGACCTTGAACCCAATGCTAAGTGACTCCAATTGGAGGCTCCCACAGGCCTGTCCACATATTTGTTTCCAAGTTGCTGCTACTCACAAGTTTGTTGGATACAGTGAATGATGCTGTTTATGCATGATACCAGACTGCTTGGGATCAAGAGCTTAAATGCTGCAATAGGAAACAGTCCATAAAATTCGGGAACAGAGGTGCTACCTAGAATCTGAGCCAAGCATAAGCCCTTTATTTTACTTCTGTGCCTGGGACCCTTATACTCATCAGACATTTAAAAGCTTCTTTTCCCTAGCAACTACTATGGGACTTTTATGTGCATGCCCACATGCACATTTATTGTCACTTTATGCTTCCACAGAACTGGTTACCTTGTAATTGTGCTTCAGTTTTGTTTTAAAACAGCACTGACCGTTTAAAAATACCTGACATTTGCTTTTTCCAAAAATCAACCCTCCCCTTTAAAAAATGCAATTCAGGGGTAGTAGAATAACTGAATAAAAATAATAGAATGTATGTACAGCAGACAAAAAACAACCACGTGTGTGTCATGGGTGGGTGGGTGGATGTGGAATGAGAAAGAGACCTACATGGCAGAGAAATACACTTCACACAGATATCTAAGCCGAGGGCTTGCTCAGTGAAAAACTCAGACAATAGTTAGTTGCATATTTCTGCATGTTCACAGTGGAATTCTGCTGCTGTTATGAAAAAAATAGTAAGTCCAAGTTGTTTGGTCTTCACGCAAAATAATAAAGAAAACCGCTACACAGAGGAACTTCAAAAAGACATTCAGTTCTCTTTCTGAGAGATGCATCTTACAACAACAATGTTTCAGTTTTCCAATGCTGCCGCCTGTTTTGGTTAAGAAACTGCTGTCCCCTCACAGAGGTCCGGCCCTCTCTAAAAGTGAATAAATCAGAAGGCATAGGTCTTTGCTTTTTTGGTAGCCTGACCCTTGACCCCCTTTCCTTCTCCCAGGCAGGGGCCTCTTAAAATTTCTTTTCATTTTTGTTCTGGATCACTGCTTCCATTTCTTCTGAGTCCGGAGTGGCTGAGCTCACCGCCAAATCCGACAGCTCCAGGAAAAAGCCTGAAGCTTCTCTAGACGCCAGGGTTTCGCCAGAGCTTTTTCTTTGTGTAGCAATGCGCGCTCCAAAATCCTTCCTCATAGGGGTATCTTATAACCTATTGTTTCATTTGGAAACAATAAAAATTCTCCTAAGAATCTCAAAGAAACAACTCATCAGAGGTGGCAAATAAATAGTCCAACCATAGAAGAAAACACAAAATTTTTCTCAATTGGAACAAAGCCCCCACATCTGCCCCTCACACACTGGCAGTCAAAGTTTTTGACCAGAGTTTGTTCTTGGTTTGCATGGATGCAGCTATGGCTAGAGGAGCCCATTATTTCCACTTAATTTTTTCTTTAAGTGATTTTCAGCACTCTCCAATGAATGTTGCATTTTCTTTTCAAACCTGCAACCTCCATCTTTTTCTGGTGAACTGCAGACACAGAAGTAGAATTGTGTTTCCCGAGTTTGGCGTGAGAAATGGGTTCCTTAAGGCAAATGTGTCAAGAGTCACCTGAGGAGCACTGTCCCAGCCCTGCCCGTCACTTCGAACAACGCATTCCTTCCATGTGCCCTGGTTCCAAGGATAAAACTCAGAGTCCTCACTGTTGATGCGAACTCTCCTGGTTCAGAATCCTTTAAGAGGCTTCCTTCTGCACAGCCGCACGCAAAGCCTGGATCCGCCCTCTCCCTGGGGGACAGGCTAGGTCTTTACTTACGGGGACAGGCTTCACAAGGAGCACCTCGCCTGGTCCACGCTGCTCCATCATGGCATCTTCCGGGTTCTCTTCACTGTTACCACCTTCCTGTGATGGGCTTATAAGTGTGGCAGGCATGGATTTTCTTTCACAGTACTTGGATACAGGAAATCTTAGATCCAGTTACTTCTCTACATCAACTTAAATCTGCTCAGCCCAGCCCCTCAGTGGACCCAGTGGCAAACTCTAGTCAGTGCTGCGAATTCCTCCCTAACCCTGAGGAATCCGACTCAAAGCTGGGGGTTCACCCCAGGACAGAAAACTGAAAGGAGGTGTCAGCTTTGGAACTGCCATCACCCCTGCCATCCTTGCTCCTCATACAGGCCTCTGGGCTCCAGGAAGCACGGAGATGCCCTCTGGGTAGAGCTGATGCTCAGAGAGCCTCAGTGTGCTCTCAAGCCCAGAGGGTACACAGTCCGCCATGTACAGGCCTCCTGACCTCCACAGAGGGGCCCCTGCACAGCACAGAGACACCCTCCAGCCCAACCCTAGCCTCTCTCATCTCAGGGAGTCTAACCTCCCTCTGGTTTGCCAGCGATGGCTGCCACCTCTCCAAATGCTCTCCGCCACCCTCCCTTTCTCTGAGGACCCATCAGTCCTGTCGATGAACCCAGGCCTTCAGAAGCCGAAGACGGGACGGGAAGTCCTTGTGGGTACCTGGCAATTTCTCCTTTTGACCTATAACCCTGAAGCCCCTGAACTAACGGAACATAAATGCCTGACCGCACGATGGGGATAAAAGCAAAGCCCAGCAGCAATGGAAATAAAACACAAATTCATATTCCAATCAAATATCGTGCCTATAAAAGTAAGCACATCTGTTAGTGATGCATTTCTAAGGAAAATAGACTAGGTGTTAATGCAGAGTTAAAGAAATGGCTGGTTTTTTGCAGGGAGTGTGAATGACATCCTTGGGGTGAGTTGATTCATCATGAATTAAACACATACACCCTACACCCCCCTGTATTTAGCTTTTACCCATCTCAGAATAGAGACCAAATAAGAGCCAGTTAGCAGGCAAAAGTTATCATTACTTTCAGTGGAGCATCCTGGAGAGTCCATATAACCAATGACACGTCGAGACATCACACCGCGTAACAGCATTTGCTTTAAAGGTAAGAGCAACCGCAGCACTAGTCTTGCCCCGTGAGCCAGTCAGGCTGGGCCGCGCGGACTTTCTAAATGGTGTCCTCCCTCGGAGCGGACAACGATTCCAACTCCTCTGGTCATTACTCACTCTTAAAAGATTAATTTAACAAAAATGAATACCCACCACAGTAATGAATGTAATTCACTGGGAGAGTGGTTTGAGAAAGCTAGCCACACTGGAAACATTACTTCTTAAATTAATGACAGAACTGAAGGATTATTTTCAGATTTGGTCAGCATTTTTGAGAAGTAATGATTAGCCAGGGTGGGAGAAATCCAGATTAGTATTAAGTGTTTGCATGTTATGAGGCAGAATAAGCTAAACCCAAGGCTGGGACTTATTACTCAGCCTCTCACCACCCGCTTTACTAGCCAAAAGGGACGCCCGGGGTCAGACTGTGCTGTAAAACCTGAAGAATTAACAGAGCTGGTACATTAAGTCCCCAGTCACATGGATTCATCACAAATAAGAGCTAATAATAATAGCTAGCATTCATTAAGGGCTTACTCTGCCAAGCCACTGGGAAAAGCACTTTATATGTAGTATTGTATTTATGCCACTAACCTACAGAAGAAGGGAGGTATTATTATTCTCACTTTAAAAATGAGGGAGGATATTTTGGAACACAGAGGATGAATAATTTGCCAATGATCAAGCAGCTGGTACGTATGGATCCAGAATGTGATTCCGAACCACACGGCTGCAGAGTCCCTATCGTTAAGTGCTACGCAATGCCACGGCAAGGACAGACACAATGCACACACCCACACACACACACACACACTCGAAACCCCTGCTACACGTGTGCAATGCAATAAATCACTTTCATGGACATTACTGTAGCTAATCCTCACCTCGTAACAATGACAATACCAACCTTCATGAAGCCCTGGCTATGTTTCAGCCTTTGCTCTAGAACTTCAGAACTGTTCATTCATTAAATCCTTAAAACAGCCCTATGAGGTACTTGCTGTTTTTACCCCTATTTCACATAGGAAGAAATGGAGGCACAGAGAGGCTAAGTGACTTGTCCAAGGTCACACAACTGGAAAGTAGCAGAGCCAGAATTTGAACCCAGTAGGTTCTAAATAGTGACTCTTATACCAACCTGAGAAAGCAGGTATTATTATGCTTATTTTACCAGGTGAGGTAACAAATTCAGTAAGACTAGATATGGTTTGTCCCAGGAAGGTGTTGCTAATCTGTTGCCAGTTTTTAAAAGTTACAAAATGTTCAACAAGCTAATATGCTCTTTTGTAAATATGTATATATGTATATTCTTTATTTTTGTGGTAGGACCAAATAGGGGTTAAATGTATATGTGAATACACTTGAGCATTTAAATAGGGATGCTCTCAAAATGTTGGCCTCCTCCCAAACTCTGTACCTCCGCCTCACACCGCACTTCTACCAAATCCTTCAACGCCTGGATCAAAATGCTCTTCTTCCTTACAGAAGCTGTGTCTGACTATGTGAGCTAACCAGGATCCACTCCTAGACCCCCACCCCGAAAAATCACTGTCAAATCATGCATCAGAATAGTTCTACCAGCCTATCCGAAAAGTTATTTGAGAAAAGTGACTTAAGTGTTTTTCAAAACGTAGCTCCACCCCTTCCACACCCCCAGGCCCTGGTGGGCACATGCAGTGCAAGGGCCACAGAAGACAGTCGGGGCCTCATTCCCAGTCACAGATTTCAGGATGGTTTGCGGTGGTACCAAGTATAAAATTCAGTCAGTCAGTCAACAAGCAATGAACAAATAAAGTTCCTGGCTTCTCCAAACTTAGAATAATGCCAGTGAAGGAAAACATGTAATAAGGGAACAAACAGGTAAATATACCTCATTACTGATGATTGTAAGAGCTACAGGCAAAAACACAGTAAAGACAATAGGGTGAGGTGGGAGGTGGATGGGGACAGGGTTGCTTTTTTGTCAAAGGAGCCAGAGAGGGCTTTCTGGAAAGGAGAAGATTGAGCGGAGATCCAAAGGAAGGCCATGTAGATAAAATGTAGTCATATCTGCAAAGCACTTGGAATAGACTTGACCTATTATGAGTGCAATATAAGTGCTATCTCTCCTTGTGGGAAAGCATTCCAGACAGAGGATTATCGGGGCAAAGACCGCCAAGGTGGGAGAGTGCTCAGCGTCTCCATAAGGAAACCAGCGTGGCTGGAGCTGAGTGGGTGAGGATGAAGTAAGGCGAGTGATGTGCTCAGACAGGGAATGAATTTGGGGATAGGAGAACAGCTTCCAGAGCCTCAAGGGCCATAGTAAGCACCCCAGCTTTTATTCTGAGTAAGACGAGCAGGTGTTAGATCTAAGGCAAGCCGTTACATGATTTGATTTATATTGTAAAGGATCACTCTATTTGCTACATTGAGTGAGGTTTAAATGAAGGAAATGAGGAGTAGCTAAGGCAAGGACAGAAGCAGGAAAATGAGGTATCATTGCAATAATCCTGGTGCGAGACGATGGAAGACTGGACCAGAGTGGGGGCGGAAGAGGTGATGAGACGTGGTCAGGTTCTGGATATGTTTGAAAGGTGAATTCAGCAGGAGTTGCTGATAGATGAGATGAGCAGCTGAAGGAACGGGAGGATTCCCAGATGACTCTAAGGCTTTTAGCTTTTGTTTTCTTTGTCTTTTGAATGCACAACTGGAAAGATGAAGTAGCTATCTACGAGATGCAGAAGACAATGAGAGAGCAGGATTTGGGGTTTTAGTGGGTGGAAGATGGAAATCAGAAGTTCAGACTGGGTCATATTAAGTTCAAGGTGGCTATTAAGACTTCCAAATAGAGGTATTAAGTGGCCCCTTGGATACACAGTTGAGGGCGAAAGGCAGGTTCCCCCTTCTGATAATGTCCCTGATATACAAGGGAGAGGTCCAGGCAGGGGAGGTGAGTTGAGCTTTCGCTAGCTTATGGGTAATGTTTAAGAGCCAAGAGACCAAATTAATTCACATAGGGAGTTAGTATCAGAGAAGAGCCAAAAGTTTCAAAGATTAAGCCTTGGGACACTCCAGTGCTTAGAGATCAGAAAATGAGATGGAAGGGAAACTGAGGAGAGGAACTGGAGAGCCAGTGCAGAAATCTCGAGTGTTTCTGTAAAGGAACAGAGGGATGAAGAAGCAGCCAAAGGGAGAGGGGAAATCGAGAAAAGGTCGAGGTGTTTAAGGTGAGAGAAACACAACGTGTCTGGAGGCCTGTGTAGGGTGCTAGGGCGGCCAGAACACCGTCGGGGGCTTAGACAACAGCACGCCACTGGCTCACAGTGCTGCAGGCCAGCAGTCTGAATCAGGCTGGCGGAGCTGGTTCCTTCCCCGGGATGTCAGGAAAGGGTCTGTCCTGGGATTATTTCCTTAGCTCATGGATGGTCGCCTTCATTTTCACATGGCAATCTCCCTATGGGTGTATGTCCCCAACTTCCCCTTGTTATAAGGACACCTGACTTACTGGGTTAGGGCCCATACTAATAACCTTATAATAACCTCATTTTGGCTTAATTACATCTTTAAAGGTCCAATTAAGGTCACATTCTGAGGTATTGGGGTGAGAACTTCAACATATGAATTTTGGGGGTACACAATTCAACCCATAACAGAAAGGAAGTCAGGACATAAGTTTGGGAGTAGGAGAAGGACAACTTAAAAATAGTAGATTGCTTTAGTAAGCTGAGAGAGAGAGAGAGAGAGAGAGAGAGAGCAAGCAAATTAAATCTAAAGTAAGCAGAAGAAATAATAAAAATTACAATAGAAATCAATGAAATTAAAAACAAGAAATCAATAAGAGAATATCACTGAAATAAAAGATGGTTCCTTAAAAAAAAGATCAATAAAATTGGTAAGTCACTAGCCAGGCTAATTAATAAAAGAAGAGAGAGGGCACAATTATTAACACCAGGAAAAAATATATATCACTATAGATTCTATGGACATTAAAAGGATAATAAAGAAACACTACAAACAACTTGATGGCCACAGTTTGACAGTGTAGGTAAAAGGGACGAATTTCTTGAAAGACACAATTTCCCAAAGCTCACACAAGAAGAAATGAACAATCTGAATAGGCATATGTCTGTTAAGAAACTGAATCAATGATTAATTACCTTCTATAACAGAAAGCACCATGCCTGGATGAGTTCCCTGGTAAGCTGTACCAAACATTTAAGGAAGAAATTAAACCAATTTTCTATCATCTCTTTCACAGGGTAGGAACCGAGGAAATATTTCTCTATGTTTTATCTGTTCTCTATTATCCCACCTGCATCACTATAGCTCAACAAATGGTCATTGAGTTTCTTCTACTCTGTCTCAGGCACAGTCCCAGGTGCTAGGAAGGAGAAAGTACTAAGATAAAATATGATCCCTGCCTGCAGATTTACAAGCTACAGGAAGCAATCAGGACTAACAAAAACTGTAAAATTAACAAAAACTAAAAATAAACGGTAGGAAAAAATGGCATAATGCAGACACAAAATGCCATGAAGATGATGGGGAAAATGTAAGGATCAAAAGTCGTAAGGATGGGAATCAAGCAGGCTTGTGACTGAGGTAATATTTGGGGCAGAGCTTAAAATATATGGACACTTTCAATGGTAGAAGCCTGTGTGTCTGCACAAGCCAAGACACAGAGACTGCGAATGTATGACTTGTTCGGGGAATGACAAGCAGTTTTAACATCCTTGGTGTCAGAAGCGCCTACATGCACAAGCATACAACCCAGGATATAATCAGGAACATCTGATGTTTTCTGAGCAAGCAGGTGAGATGATCAGAACCTGAAGGATTTTCTGATAAAAGCACGCATCAAATGGATTGCAATGGAGAGCTGAAAGGGCAGGAAGAACAGCTGAAAGCGTGTCCATGGTTTAAGCAGGGTGGGCAAGGGACATAGACAAGAGATCACAGATTACAGAATGTTACAGAATTAGACTCCACGGGGCTTGATAATTTGTTGTCTGTGGAGGGCAATAAATGAGGAGAAGTTGGAGAAGAGAAGACACCAAGGTTTTGAACCTGGTGACTGGAGAACAGAGAGCTATTCACAGACATAAGTTCACAAGGAGAAGCTAGTTTCAATGGAAAGATATTTTGAGGGAAAGTGGGCAGGGCAGGGGAGAGCAATGGATGGGGGGATGGGGACAACTGTAACTGAACAACAATGAAAAAGTTTTTTTAAAGACATTTTGAACTTGCTGAATTAAAGATGCTGGAGGACACCCAAGTGATCAGTTGGAAATAGAGATCAGAGATTTGAAAAGTAGAGAGGAGTTAGAACTTTGGTTGTCTTTTTCAAAAAGAATGGTTAATATTGCTAAAGTGTGACAGTAGGACTTTGGTTAGGACATGGAAGAACTGGTGATAACAGTCAGGAAGTAAAAGAGGCGGAAGCAAGCGAGGAAGGGATAGTCAACAACCCCCACAACGTCAAATCCTGAGAAGACAGAAATGCAAATAAGAGCAGAGAACAAAGAGCTGAATTTGGTACTTAGCGGGACAATGAGAAAACCTCAGGACTTCAAGAAAACAGACAATCCTGTACTAGCAACTGTCTTACTATGTTTCAATGAGAGACTGCCAAGCACTGACAAAGAGCATGGAATCCTTTTATAGGACACACGAGTTCAAATCCCTGATCTGTCACGTCAAAGCTCTTGGTCAAGCAAGCCAAGCTCCCTTCCTCATCTAATATAAGACACACCCTGTCTTCCTATCTGTAAAAATGCAGGATTTGGTCCCTGACCGTAGGTATTATTATTGATAATGTTCACTGCACTGAATGGGCTGAACACCTAGATGTTCCGTGTAGTTCATTATACCACCCAGATTAAAAATAATCTTAGAGAAGAATTACATAACACAAAGGGAACCCACACCTATTTCTTATAGGTAATTTCTCAAGATAAATGAACACATATTCATTTAATGTATGTGGCATCCTCTCATTGTTCTATTTACTTTCATTCCCAAACCAAGGATTTTTAAAAAAAAAAAAAAGCAGAGTACAAGGCAAAAAATTCTAATCACTGGGGGAAAAATATATCACCTTTTTAAAAGTTAAAGGGCAGCATGGTTACTATGGAAATCAGAACAGTGCAGACCTATGAAGATGATACTTACACGAATATTTTAGAATACGACAAGGAGGCAAATACATCTGTTCCTTTTCCATTCAGATACGTGGGAAAGGGCAAATATACTCCAATCATCAGTCAAACCTGGACAATGTACAACTTCATAAATTAGATAAAGATGTTTGACGTTTCTCTTCTATAGTAAATTAAAGTGGTCATAAAATGCAAAATACTTTAACCCAAAAGCACTACAGTTTTACAGGCTTAAGACAAGGAGGAGAAGGAAGTCTGTTTCCTTCTTGTTCTTGTTTAATTGTTTTTAATGACTGAAAGGCTAGTGATAGTGCAGGCTGACTCCAATATTTTTATGGGGGTGAAGGAAGGGTTCAGCCATTTTACTTTCCTTTTTAGGTAATTCTTATGTTGTGTTTTTGCACTGCACAGCATGCATAATGTCAGTGTTTGTAAAAGGGGATTCTGCTCTTACAGGAAGCTATTCGAAATTCAGCAGGAGGCAGAGGGTGTGCCTCGCACTGACCCTCTCTGATCTGTAAAACTGTACTTTGAAAAATGTTGGAAGGATGGGCCTACCACATGCTGGGCTTTAGTCGTGGTGTGTAAATTAGAGTTGGCAGGCCATCACAAATGACACACACTGTTAAAATACATTGTAACGAGTTTCTCAACCTCAGAAATATGGACACTTAAGGTACATAAATGTTATTCTGGGGAAAGGGGAGAAGGGTTTTCCTGTGTGTAGAGAGACTGGTAGCATTCGAGACTTCTATCCGCTGATGCCGCTACCATCACCACCACCACCCCAGCCAATCCATGACAACCAAAAATGCCTCCAGACATCGCCAAATGCCCCTGGGGGAGCAACTTGCTCCTGGTGGATAACCACTGAAATATGGAAATAAACTCACCAACGATCACTTGCAATCCCCCTCTTTTTACAAAAAGTTATCATTTCTTTCCTTTTTAAATCCTCTTCTGAGAATATTTTTGTTGATTTTTTGAGAGAGGAAGAGAGAGAGAGAAACATTGATATGAGATAGAACATCCATCAGTTGCCTCCCTCATGCATCCTGACTGGGGACTGAACCTGCAACCTAGGTATGAGCCCTGACCGGGAATGGAAACTATGACATTTGTGGTGTACCGGATGATGCTCCAACCAATGGAGCCACCTGGCCAGGGATCACTCCTTTGTTTCAAAAAGATTTCACAAGCTGTGAAAATTCGATTTCTCAATATTTGCCATATTGAAGAAAGGCTTTCAATGTTTAGTCACCAAGTAAAAACAGTAATCCTGGCAGACCTCCCATTCCTGATATCATCAGGAGATTCACACAGATGATTGCAGAGCAAAACCCAGACACTGCATTAAGTTTTGAAATGCCCCCCTTAACATAGATGATTATGATGAAAAGAACCAAAACTCAACATACTGGAGATTTGAATTGCAGGACAAGAATTTTGGGGCAAGGGTTATAAAGATGAATGATCTTACTGAGTTTTCTTAAGTCTATAAGAGTAATTGTTGAAGAAATAACCTTGCACAATTCTTTCCAAGGGACAGCACGAAGTTATTAAGTAGATAATCATTCTGCATCATTAGCTTTTGAGATTATGCCCGACCATGTCTGTGGGAAATTGGGATTCACAGAGATTATGGATGACTGACCCTTGTTTCCTTTCTGTCTTGGAGTAATCATCTTTCAATTCATTCACACACACACACAACCCCAATTAAACATGGAAACTAGGAGAATTTGTAAAAGAAAGCATCAAACTTCTTGGTTCCAGACTCGGTTTCTTGGGACCTCAATGTCTCATGGTTACCTCTTGGAAGTTCAATTACCTAATATCCACAGCCCCTTCCCAAGCTTACAGTGCATGGGTTTTATGTTTAAAATCCAAGTCACCAAATAGAAAATACGGGGAATGATAAGAATTCGTGAGAGCATGCGCTCCGCTTTGATACTTACATTCATATTCAGATTTGCCCAGGCTGTGCAGAGGCTCTATATTCTGTCCCAGATAAGACAACAAAAGTCTCCCCCTGGAAGACCTGGGTCACACAGTGTTTGTCTTTCATAAAAATGCAGAGAGGAGGCCTCTTCTTCCATTATGACAAGACTATGAGTTTGTTACTCTGGGGGAAGGAAGATTTAGTGCCAAGAAAGGAAAATTCCAAACCTCTGACCTGAGGAGTTGTGCAAAAAAGATGTGAGGTAGAGTTCAATTTTTCCAAAGACCTTTCATTTCCCCCCAAGAAACTTCATCTGTGTTGTTCTTTTATTACATGTATAAAAATTTAATAAGCAACTGAATTTTTGAAAGAGGAAGAAATACATATATATACTAGTATATCTGCTCATCTGACTTTGCACATGAGTTGGCACATAGAAAATTCTCACTCAGAAGGAATGTCTCAAACCAAGAAAACCAGAAGACTCAACCCAAACTCTTTCTGCTTAAGATGATAAATCTTCTGCAGGCGGTGCCAGTACCATTAGAAATGCTTAGAATAAGGCTATATCCAGACAGAGATCCACAGCATCACTGTGGCCATAATTTTGCCCCAAATCATCAGTGGTTGTCTTTCTTTACAATGAAATGATTCGCATGACATTTTAAATGTTTATTACTCAAATTTCTTCTCCTTGGAAACAGACTACCTGATTGGAGGAAACTTGTGCTGGTAAATTGAAAATGCATCCCAAGCTAATAAAGCTTACTGTGCTCTCCACCACGTGGCATTGTCTAAGCTTAGTTTTAATGTCTCTGTCCAAGGATTCCATATATGCTTTAAAAGAAAGTATTGGTATGTAGCAGACTTATTGGTGAGCCTCGAAGGTAAAGAAACCAGAATCAGCAAAGATGCTTTACTGAGTGGGATGGATTCTGAGACCCTGCCCTTAAGGGTTTTGCCAGAGTTTAGGGAAATTCCCTATGATTACAACAACACCATACTCTTTCTGCCTTTTTATACTTTTCCTTCACCTTTTAAAACATCTGATAATTTAAAAAAATAGAGTATTACATATTTTTATGGGGATGTTTCAGGGTACAAGGTTTTGTTTAGAACTCTTGGGCTTTCATTGTTTGGGTTAGGATTTTCTCACTATGGGGTATTAGGGTGAAAGAGAGGGTGTGTTCTGTTCATATTTTGTCTTTATCTTAGTTGCTACACTTGCTTCTTACCCCTCTCCTGGTGCTGACTCCTCTGAAAAGATGATAATCTTGTTTCTGGCATCTTAAGAGAAATTCTTAACAGGTCAAGAATCTTAATCAGGGTTAGATGATTATTTAAACCTTCCTTCCCACTGACATTAAGCCCAATATGAGCCCAAATGTGATGCATTCCATGAGTTCTTCTCGAATACCCTTGAAACAGGCACACCGTTTCAGTTCTATTTTACAAGAGTCCCTCCCGAAGCACTGCAGCTTTCTGATCTACCTTACTTGTTAGCATTGCATTTCTAGAAAGTACACCAAAATAAGCCTTTCACTGGACACAACCTTAAAAAATAAAATTGACCTGAGTCATATCTAAGAAACATGAAAATCTTCCTCCCAAGATCCATGGGTTAAAGAAATGGACAAGGACAAAATACAATAAAAAGTATTTTTCAAAGCCATTTGCTTCCAGATCCAAAATGGGAATCTAAGTTCTTTTCTGACTCTGAAGCTGAAGAAAAAGACCAACTTCATTGTATAATTCTCTACTCTACCCTTGTGGTTGGATCTGAACCAGTGTGACAAGTAAGAAGTCTCCAGGGAGAACAGAACAGTAGTTTTCTTTATTCTTGGAACACCTGTTAAGAGGTTACAGGGGGTTTTATATACAGCGAGTACAACTCCAGTCTTCTCTCTCTCGGGGTAAAAAAAAAAAGCCTCATTAAAACATATCCTTTGCCAATGTTTCATTGCTCAAGAGTCGATGTAACTTTCAACCCTTAGGCACTCTGCAAATTGTGCTTTCAACCTTTCCAAGAGCTTTCTTGTAAATTCTGAGCTTAAATATATTTCCCATCATTTTCTAGGTTAAAGTGGTTTCTGAATTAATATGTATTTAACTACAATAGTGATTAAATAAGTTATTTCTTAATGAGCCAGCATATTATATGTGTACTTTGCTGTCATAGTATATATATAGTCATCTCGTAAGTGTAACTGAGAGGTTAGCATAACAAAGTGCTCAGGAGAGTCAACAGGTAACCAGAACACTTACAATAGAACCAAGATATTACATACTCAGTAATGGGAAATTTCCAGTCACTACAGTAGACTGAGTTGGCACAGAGAACACCTCCAGTCTACGAACACATAAAAAAGGAATAATAATAATAGCTAATGAAAATTAAGCTGAGAGTGAGAACAAGGAAAAGAAAGATCTCTATGTCAGATAGAAAGGGAGAACTCAAAACTTTCAGTGATAAGCCGAAGACAACTGACCCACGTGGTGTCAGTCTCGTCCACAGCCCCGGGAGGCTGAGGTCTGAGCCATGCCCAGGGAAGAGAAATATAAGCATTCAGACCCAAGAAAAACAGGGGGACTGAATAGTGCCTTCCGAATAAAGCTGCCCATGTGAGAGACAGGCAATAAAATATCTCTGCCCTCTAGCCTGGGCTAGCTTCACCAATCATCCTTCCTGAGATGGTGAAGGAAGAGTTATTTTTAAGTCATCAAAGCCTGAATCCCAGCACATGCTCAGATGTGGAGTCTATATCCTTCTCTCAAGTGGTGCAAAAATCCAAGGGTGACACAGGAACATAAACAGTGAAACAACGAAATCTGTAGGTCCAGGCAGATACCAGCCCAAACCACTCTGCAGGGACACAGTGACCCAGGGTGCATGGGGCTCCGGAAGGGACCTCTGCTGCAGAAGAGCTGACACCAAACATGACAAATCATGACAGGAACAAACCACCCAACAAGAGAGAGTGGGCACCTCCAGAATTAGAGATAATAGATCCATTTGAAAAAAGCATTTAAAATAAGTGATTACAATTGTTCAAAAAAAAATAGAGAAGAAAAGAAGCCACCAATGGTACCACTGCCTTCAGACATCAGTATCATTTTATCCATCGAAGGACAGAGGGGAGGGTGGAGTCCAGCTTTGAGGAAAGCTCAGGACACAGCGCTGAGACAAGCCCATTTGTCTGGTCTGAATAAGCTTTCTGTTTTCAGAGGGTGAGATACCCCTTGCAGGAGAGGCTGCCAGTTCAGACAAGTGACATCAGGAATGACGTAGTTCTATACTCTTTTCCTGGAGAGGCTGCACTGACAGGAGTAAAAAAACACAGCAATCTTCTTTGACTTTTTGGCAAACTTTAGGCTGGAAATTTTAGTTGCCATGTATCAGCTTTAATCCTCTTCCCCCCGTGAGATGGGGGAGACTGGTGATTCTCTATGCTCCCTTTCTAGAAAAAAATTACTCATTTCTTGTCATTTTTTCCAGTACTGATAAACTCTATAAAATTTTTTCAAATCATGATGACCAGCTAGTTTCCTCTTTCCCTTGTTTCTGGTAATCTTCAAAGTAAAAAGAAATTCCCTAAGTAGAGCCAGGATTACTATTCTTGAATAAGTAATCCCATAAACCTGAGTTGCAGTCTTAGTCTTGTCCCTAACTAGATGCCTGATCTTGGGCAAGTTACCATAGTTCCTTCTTCTGTGACATAGAAGAAAATAGCATTTTCCCTGAAAAAAATTTTGGAAGATTAAATGATGCAATAATTTCAGCAAATGCTGGTTTTCTCCCTGCCTGCCAGCTTTCAATCAATAATCTTGAATTACATTGGCTTGGTTCATCTATGAATCATAAACTACTTCTCATCTAAAGAATAATCAAAATATATGATAGGGTAGTTGAGTTTCACAATCTCTTTGGACTACCTCAATCTTCAGTTATTTTATTACACTGCTAGTTATTAAAATCCGGGTAATTTGTCATTTGGCCATTGTTTAACTGGACATGCAGGGGAAAGTGGATCTCCAGAAAAAGCTGTAGGGACCACTATATTAACTACTTCTAGAATAAAAATTGAATGTTTTCAGAGAGTGGTTGAGTTTCACATCTTACATATAAAATATAAATATACAACTGAGGATTAAATTGTACTGACTACCTAACAGGGTACCAACCCAACAAACGCTTCTGTCCCTGTCATTGTGAATCTAATCATTTTCTTAAACATAGGGGAGGACTGATTCAGAACACAAAACCAAAATGAAACCTAGGTGGGAGTGATTAATATAAAGTCAATATTCAGTGTAATAGGCAATGCTGATAGAGAACAGCATATTAAATATCTATTATGGTTTTATGTTTAAAGACAAATTTCCACTTAGGAAAAAACCCTTCAGACAAGTAGAAGCTTAACAGTCATTCTGAACAGGCATATGGGTTCAAGGACCATGCATATTCAACTGAACCTCAAGAAACTTGAGAAATAACAGTGCTTCAGAAGATAAAAATCTTCAGAAAAATCAAAGGGGAACCCTGGAATTAACAACCAAAACAGAGCAAGAAAACAATGGCAGTATCATTAGAAGAAACTCTCTCATAAACATTTCCATATTATTCCCATGGGAGATACATTCTATCGCATCATACATTTATCTTGTTGTATATCACATCGCTCATAACACCCGAGATCCAAAATAATAACACATCTACCGAAATTGTTCTGGTAATTGGCTTCATTTCTATAACTATTCTTGCTTAAATAGTCATACTACCTTGACAGGCCCTCAAATCTTTCTTGGAAACTTTACTGAGAAAATAACAAAGAAATTCCATGTTGTTCCATGACACTAAATAAGATTGATCAAAAGATTTATTGAATATGTAAATGTCCAAGGAAAACTAAACCTAAAAGTTCTGCTCAAAACTCTTCAGGAGGCAGTGGGAAACTAAAAAAAAAGAAGAAGAAAAAGCCCATCAAACTACTCACAAAACGTCTCTGTCAATAGTTCTTAAATGATCGGGCTCTACCATCTGGAATCAATTGCCCTGTGATGGAGAAACAGATGTTCTATCGAGGTTGCTTTGTGATCAAGTGGGCCAAGAAGAAGGGCAGGGCCAACTCCTGAAACACGCAGAGCCCTGTACAGAGATGAGAAAAGGGAAGGGAAGATAAAGAAAGCAAATTGTCTTTGGCCAAAAATGAAATGAAACGAACAAGGCTGGAAGTTATATTTTGGCTCACTTATAAACTACCAATCCTGTGGCAAACCAGGAATCACCACCACACTTCATCCTTAGGTTTCTAATATATATAAGAGAGAGATAAACACATTATTTTTCTGTGTAGTTCTACTAAAATATATGTCCAGGAGGGCAGTGGCTTTCATCTATTTTGGGCCTTGCATGAAATAGATCCTCAGTTATTTATTGGATGGATGGATGGATTGATGGATGGTGGATGGGTGGATGGATGGATGGATGGGTGGATGGATGGATGGTGGATGGGTGGATGAATGGATGGATGGGTGGATGGATAGTGGATGGGTGAATGGATGGATGGTGGATGGATGAGTGGATGGATGGATGGTGGATGGGTGGATGGGTGGATGGATGGATGGTGGATGGGTGGATGAATGGATGGATGGGTGGACGGATAGTGGATGGGTGAATGGATGGATGGTGGATGGATGGGTGGATGGATGGATGGATTTGTGGATGGATGGATGGTGGATGACTAGATGGATGGGTGGTAGATGTGTGGAAGAATGGATGGATGGGTGGATGGATGGGTGGAATGGATAGTGGATGGGTGAATGGAT
The DNA here is from genome assembly GCA_028533065.1 of Trachops cirrhosus. NCBI lineage: Eukaryota > Metazoa > Chordata > Mammalia > Chiroptera > Phyllostomidae > Trachops > Trachops cirrhosus. The sequence goes on along the minus strand of CM052545.1, from coordinate 19,359,817 downwards.
GGATGGTGGATGGATGGGTGGAATGGATAGTGGATGGGTGAATGGATGGATGGTGGATGGGTAGATGGATGGATGAGTGGATGGGTGTATGGTTGATGGGTGGATGGTGGATGGATGGTGGATGGGTGGATGGATGGATGGTGGATGGCTGGATGGATGGGTGGTAAATGGGTGGATGAATGGATGGATGGGTGGATGGATAGTGGATGGGTGAATGGATGGATGGTGGATGGATGGATGGATGGTGGATGGGTGGATGGATGGATGGCTGGGTGGATGGATAGTGGATGGGTGAATGGATGGATGGTGGATGGATGGATGGATGGTGGATGGATGGATGGATGGTGGATGGGTGGATGGATGGGTGGTAGATGGATGGATGGTGGATGGGTGGATGGATGGGTGGTAGATGGGTGGATGGTGGATGGGTGGATGGTGGATGATGTTGCTTCCCATTGAATTTGCACCCCTGATTTGGATGACACTCCCATCCCCTTTTAGTTGACATCAGCCATACCCAAAGGCCCTCAGATTCTAGAGTCTTGATTTGGATAGAGGATATGTGACATGAAAAACACAACTTTATTGGTATATACAATATTGATGTGGAATTTATTCCTGATTCAAGTTGAAGTCCAATTTACTCCCAAAATGTGAGTTATTAGGACTTTTATAAATTTTACCTGCTGTAAAAAAAATTCTAATCTTTGTAGACAAATAATATTCGAGTTTTAAACCAACCTTTGGAGCTTGTCTTTATTTTCTGCTCTTCCTTTGTTTTAAAAAAAATTGTTTATTCATTTCTAGAGAGAAGGGAAGGGAGGGAGAAAGAGGGAGAGAAATATCGACTGGTTGCCTCTCATAAGTGCCCCAAGTGGGGACCTGGTCTGCAACCCAGGCACGTGCCCTGACCAGGAATCAAACTGGTAATGTTTTGGTTCACAGGCTGGCACTCAACCCAGTGAGCCACACCAGTCAGGGCCTGTTCTTCCTTTTTTTTTAATGAAAGAAACATAAATTCAAATGTATGTAAAGAAAAGTAAAAGACCAATTCTGCATCTATTAAAATGATCATCTCATTTTTCTTTTGGTAATATGATGAATGACATTCATTAGTTTTCAAGAACTAGTCTTTCATTTTTGGCATAACTCCCACCTTTTTATTGCATAATATCTTTTTGCATGTTATTGGACTTAAATGCTGATGTTTTATGAAGGATTCAGTATCTACATTCATGAGGGATACTGGTCTGCAATTTTCTTTGCTTTTTTTGTAATATTTTTTGACAGGTTTTAGTATCAGGGTTATGTTGGCTCATAAAACTGGCTGCAAAGTATTCCTATCCCCTCTATTTTCTTAAAGAATTTGCTAGATACTTGCTAGAACCCAGCACTGAAAACATCTTAACCTGGAGTTTTCTTGGAGGCAAAGACCAGAGAAAATGTACAATAAAAACTTTTCCTTAGGCCCCAGCCAGGTAGCTCAGTTGGTTAGAGTGTCACCTCAGTCCCCCAAGATTGTGGGTTTGATCCCCGGTCAGAGAACATACAAAAAACAAAACAAAACAATAAGTGAGTGCATAAATAAGCGGAATAACAAATCTCTCTCTCTCTCTCTGTGTATCAAATCAATAAAAAGGAATAAACTCCAGATTTAAAAAACAACAACTTTTTCTTGGTATCTCATTTAAAACTCGTGAGCTACTGTTGTTCACTAGCCAGTAACTGTGACCATGAATAATAACTGATGAATTACCAAGATCAAAAATTGGCATGATGTTTAGAGAAAAATGCTCAAATTTCTTATTTTGGTTGAAAAATGATCTGATTACACAAGAGCATTAAAAGCTAGTTAGGTAATCCATATCCCAATCCAGCAAGTCCAGCTTGGGGACCACACTTCCAATGCTTTCCAGAGCATCCTCAGTGTAACTCGTCTTCTCTGGCCCTGGCATTCATGCTTACGCCATGTTCCTACTTTCCAGCAGAAATATACATCCCTGAACCTGCCAAGCATTGAAATTGGTTGGTTCAATGAAGTAAAAACTGCCAAGAGCAGACAGATTTGGACTATTACAGATATATGGAATTTTTGTTTGTAATCCCCCCATTCTCAAAGTGAGATCTTCAGGGCTCTGTTTCACTCAGGTCACTGCCAACGCATGCAGATGGCTCCATGAGATACTTACCTGTATATGTACACATGAACACACATACTTGGATTTCTCATTTTCTCTTTTTTCCACTTTCCATGATAAATATCAACAAAGAATACCTTGTTGTTGATACCTAAAAAACTATGAATATGTCTTAGATTGAATGTATCAAAAAACATTCCAATGTGTTGTCAAAAAAAAAAAAAAAAGACATGACCATAAAGGAATTGTGATGAATGAACTAAAACATATTCACGTCCTCTGTTGGCAGCATATTTATTCTGGTGAGTTCACATTCTCAGTTTATGTAAGGGACGGTTCTCAGAATTGCCTTCAGAACCTCACCCATCCTCCTGACAGTCCTCAGTGGAGTGAGGTGGATTACTATTAACAGATGAAAGTCTAAAGACCGTGCTGGAGAGTCTCCATTTGCCCCTCCACTCTGCTCCACGTCCTGGGAGACTGAACTGTGCGAGCTGTATTAAGACACTCTGGCTCTCTGGCTTTCTCTCAATTTCATCCAAAGGGAAACACTATCAGAAATTTGAAGGCAAGGAAGAACATGAGCTCAGAGATGTGGCTGCCTCCCCCTTTTACCTGCATCTCATTCCACATCCCAATAGCAGCTTCCTCCTTTTATCCCTTCCAGACCCACAGAACATAAATTCCCTTCTATCCCCTGCTCGTTTCCCATTACCATTTATGCATCTTTTGTAAATACAGTGGACCCCTGAACAATGCAGGAGTTAAGGGTGCCAACCCCTGCACAGTCAAAAATGTGTATATAATTTTCAACTCCCCAAAATCTTAACTTGTTTCTCAGTATCCACGGGGTATTAGTTCTGGGACCCACCCTGCTACCATGGATACCCAAATACATGGATGCTCAAGTTCCCCATATTAAATGAGGTAAATCAGTGCTTGCATCCAGTCCTCTGCAGCCACAGGCTCCTCACTGTGGATCAAAAACAGCTTAGGTATTTATTGAAAAAAAAAATCCATGTATTAGTGGACCTGCGCAATTCAGACCCATGTTGTTCAAGGGTCGACTGTAGAACCTTTATTTAGGACTCCTTAATTACATACATACACACACTGCAGGTTTATAGCTATTCGTGTGAAAAATAATATAATAATTAGTAAATAGTAATGCAAGAATAAACTCTGTGTTTACACACTCACAACGGTAAACCTACTTTCATCCCATGCTGTATGTTTCTTTCAAACCCAGACTGATAAAGGATTCAACTATGCTGAACAAAGTAGATGATCAAGCTGGGTAACATGTGTTTTAGTACAAAAGATAGACTATAATCATAGAGTAACTTTTTGGCATTGCCCATTCATTGGCTCTGAACTCCTTTCCAAAAGAAAAATTCCAAAAAAATTGTTTACAGCAGGAACAGCATATTCCAAACATCTCTTCTCCAAAGGTGACTACTTTGATGGAAGCACTATTCGGTTAGCTGTTCAAGTTCTGGATGTGTGTTGTTTTTAAACATTTCATGATGTTATCATCACATTTTATGATATCTGTTCATCACTTCCCATAAAAAAATAGGTGCTTTGGAATTTCAGAATGAATAATCAAATGTTGGGGCTCTCCAGATCCAAATACTAAAAACAAAACAAAACAGGAAATAGCTTATTACTAAAAAGAGAGAGGAAGATAGAGAGACTCTGAAAGAGATATTTGAGAATAGATTGGACATTGTGGGGTACTGAGAAAGAAATAAGGTTGTTTCCAAAAAACATATTTTGTTACATAGATATATGTAAAATTATTTTCATGTTGGGAGGGGCAAGCTGTCTGTGTAAAATTTGTATATGCTTGAAGAATCGTTTCTTTTCTTAGACTCTTCAAAAATCTGTTCTCTTTTTCAGAATATTAATATTTAAGACAAAAATCTGAAACTTGACCTGGTGGCTAGTTCTTTACTTGGCTCTACTTGGCAGTTAATTTCATGAAGCTGGTGTTAAGTTATTCTCTTTCTTTTCTCTGAACATAATGTACTATATTGAGCTGTTATTGCAGCTTAAAAATACATGAAAACATTTTGAATATTCCCAATGTTTTTCATTTAGATTTGCACAATCATAGAAATTAGAGATGGAAAAACTAGGATTCTTCCTCTTAATATGAACCATAGTCTTTGGTTCAAGCTTGGTTCTCTTTTTGATTGATGAAGTTAAGGGAGTGTAAAAAAATCCCTCTGGGTCATCACTCCCATTATTTCAGGATTTCTGGACTAGGGTTATCTTTTTAATGGAGAACCATTACTCTAGTGATTTACCCTGGAGCCCTAACAAATCATCTCTTTCTCTTGGCATTACATACACATGAAACTTACTGGTTGAAGACACTGCGCCTCTATAAACTGATGTGTATTTGAACAAAAGATGTTGTCATTGAGATCAACTATAATATCAAGATTGGCGCAGAAAAGGCAGCGATGAGGAACTCTCCGGTCCCCTGTGTTCAGGGCCATGGAGACAACCAAATTCCATCTGTCTTTTAGTCATATTTAATTTATATGATGGAATATTAGCACACATAGAATCCTATGTAGGTTATTTTGTTAACAATAAACAAGTTAAATTTGTATTTAACTCCTTCAATCTGCCCAATAACTTCATGCTTCCATTTCTTTTCTTTTTGTTCACCCAAGAGGCAAAATGGTCTTTTTACATCCTATATTACTTTGGAGATTCTCCAAAGTTATTTTCCTTTCTCAAGGAAATGGAAATGTTAGACTCATGTAGCTAAGAGGAACTTTGTAAATCATCTAGTTGCTAACCCCAAGTCACGCAGGAGGAGATAAATGCAAACGATGATAGTGATTCATCATTATCCTGCTCAAACTTTCTCCTGATATTCACTAGTAAGATATGATATACTGGACTTTAAGAATAAAACTTGAAAAAGAATATGATCTACTTTTAAGGAATTGAAACCAAATATATATTTTTTAATTTGAAATTCTCCTAAAACATCTTATTTATTTCAAATCATTTATTTCAAAATCATGGTCAAAGCTGTCAGTTCCGATGTAAAACGGAGGTAGGTCAAAGGCCAATGCCGCCCGGGTCACGTGCTGTGCCAGCTAGCTGTATTTTCCTATCTCTCTCTTCTCCGCACCGCCAGATTTTAAGCTCTTTGTTCTTTTCTTCTCCCGAGATGCCTTGCCCCATGCTTTCCATGTAATCAAGTAGACTGATTGATGGAAGAGCTGGCAACCCAGAATCCACAGCTCTTTATTCTAATCCATGTAATGATAATGCCAATGGTGGTTTGGGAAAAAATTAATTAGCATTTACTTTGCTTTAAAAATACCCAGAGAAATAAGTTTATTGTTATTAGCAGAAAGAACCCAACACATATCTGAGGCAAATGTAACTGTTTAAAAGCAAACAAACACGATTTGAACATTAGAGCAAGGGAGGAGCTGCAGTGACTCTCAACCGCCCTATTTGATTGGTTGAAATTGTCTTCAGTGTTCAGCTATCACTTACGATCAATCAGCACAATAATGCAGGTGAAATGCCACCACTTCAGCTTAAACTGTAAACCCAAAGAGTTTGCTCTCTCTGGCTAGAAAAGCTGCAAAAGGGCAGTTCTAGTGGAATACACTTATTGTTCATTACAAATGTCTCCTATATTTAATATTGTTCATTTGATACTTACTTTTCTGCTTCTTTGTTTAAATGAACAGTGGTCTCCATCATAACAATCTAGATTTCTCCAAAATATTCATTAGTTAAACCTAAAAATGTTTTCCTCCGTATTATTTGTCTGACATTCCTTGGAAAGAATTTTAACCAATAGGAAAAAAATTAAAGTTTATACTGGAGAACACTTTCTTAAATCCACTTAGCCAGGTCAGTAGGTTTGGAATTTGGCAGTGCCTATAAATTTCACTTAATTTCACTTCATTTTGAAGTTTTGCTAAGTGCATAGAACTAAAGAAATCAGAAAATGATTGACTATAGGCATTTTTTTTAAATATTGCCTAAAATATGGGGGAGGAAAAGACATGAGAGAGTAAGAGTGAGTTGAAGATGAGGAAACACGGTAATGAATTAACAGAATTTTAGAAAATCAGGCACTGATAAAGCGTACAGGATAAAAAGGAGACTCAGAAAGGTTTTACCTTTCAGAAATGTAACTAACACTGCTTTCTCATAGAACTTAGTCAATATTTAGATGGACTTTACTAAGGGAATATCTTAGTAATGAAAATATAAATTGGAATTAAAAGAGTGTGATGAGTTCTTTGAAGGATTTATAGAAATTACTCCATGTTCTGACCACACATAGATGTGGTTATTTGAAGAGTGAGACCACCTCCTCTCTCAGGGACTTCTTCACTTCCAAGGTTGACTCTTCAAGGCAGTCATGAGCCCACAATTTTGTTATGTTATGGGAGTTAGGTGTTCTGAGTTCTGAGCTGTTGCTTTTACGCACTGAGTGTTTCTTCATACAGGTACCTCAAGCATTTAAACCACAAAAATGTCTGAAACAACATCCATTTTTTTAATTCCATTATGTAGTGACATAATTAAGGTTTGTTCGAGGGTGTCTAGGAGCCCAGAGGTAGAACTGGCTGTACCGTGGATGTCAAGGAAAGCTTCACAAAAAAACCTGAAAAATTGGAGTTCCTTACCTTCTTGTTGCACTTCTCATACCATAAACAAGTGACCTTTTTACAGTCTATTTAATGCCATGTTTTTGCATCTGTGCGCCTTTTGTGGGTGAGTCAGCTGTTGAAAGTAGCCCCTGGGCATGGTGCTGAAGTGCTGTGTACTGTTTCTGAGCACAAGAAAGTTGTGATGTGCCTTACGAAGAACATAAGCGTCATTCAGGCAAGAGTTAGAGTGCTGTTGGCTATGGATTCGACATCAACGGATCAGCAAAATACAGCGGTAGGCAAAAGGAGGTCACAGTGGTGATGACACCAAATGATATTCTTGTATTATTTATTAATTTCGGCATTATTTTCTACACAAACATCTGTAAACCTCCTTTTGCCCACCATGTACATTAAATGAGGCGTCTTTAAACAGAGACGCACATAAAACAAAGTTATGTAAAGACTGGTTGATAAAAATGTGACCAGAGGCTTGCAGGGACCCAGCTCTGCATGTCCCTAGGAACCTTGTCCAGCATTCACTAATTCAGTGTTTGCAATGACTTTACAGAACACAATTACTGCAAATAACAAAAGGTGATGATGTTCGAGGATATAAGGCTAGAATAAGCCAAAAGCCACATCAGTCCTAAATAAAACTCCTAATTTACTCATAATAGTTTATTACACAAGTACATAAGGTTCAGGGTGGAGCATAACTACTTTTAAGCTTGTATTTGGGTTTCTGAGGCCAGGGGGGAAGAAAGATTTTCTCTTTGAACCACGGGATCATTGCCTGCATCACCTGAACAGGAGATGGAAAGTGTGGCATGGCTTCCGGTGCTCTGTGACCTTGAAAAAGCATTTGCCCTCTCCGAATTCTTGTGCTTCGCCTATGAAAGGACACAATGACACCAGGTGACCTGTCAGATCCCTGTCTGCTCTCACAGTCCAGGAGTCTACAGTGAGCCCCTAAAACAGACTGTGTGCGAGCAGTTGCAACTCTAGGACTACATAGGCTTGTAAAGAAGGATTGGCTGCATTTTCTGGTTCCCAGAGCAACATAAGGACAGATTCATCTGATTTTTGATTTAAGGACTCTGCAACTCTTGTCTACTTTTAACTTCAATGACAAAAAGAAACCCAAAGGGAACCTGTAAAACTGACAGAATGAAATACCCTCAATCATTACAAACTTAATGGCATTAAGAGTAGAAAGAAACAGCACAAAGAGAAGTGTCTGGTTGTAATTATCGTAATTTCTTTAAAGCAAATGGCTTGACTGATCAAGGCTGTACCCCAATGATGACCGTGCCAGGCCACCCTGAGCACCCTGCTCTGTCTCTAGGTCTCTTCAGAGGACCCGTGTATTTGACCACAATTCCATGCTCCATTAAGCACTTGGCAAAGGACTGAGTGGACATGTGTGACCCAGACGTTTGCACGGAAGGTTAGGCCATGCAGATGGACTCCTCATCTTAAGAAGATGTGCAGGATTAAGATATAATCCATTATTTCAACGGATGCAATGGTACACAAAATCAATGCTCAAGTTTATGTTTCCTCTAAAGAATTCTTTAGGTTTAGAGAATACACTAATAAATAGATTCTTTCACTTAGCCTAAGTTACCTCTCTTCAACCTAAATTGTTGGAGGGCAACCCTAACTAGAAATGAAAAAAGTTGGAAAGATTATACACAAACAAAAAAAATTACCTTGCCTCACCTTTTTCTTTAGCCAATGAGAAAATTGCCATAACTACATGCAGGCCCATACCTACCATCTGTGGGGGTTCAGCCACCTTCTCTTCCTCCATCTCCAGCCTACATCTGGAGGGGCCTTGTACGCATGGGTACACACATCAGCACATAGTAACAGCAGAGTCAACACTCAAAAAGACAGACCTATAAAAGAAGCTTTTACAGGCTCTGGTAGTGGACTCAGGGCCCGGGAGCGAGGAAGTTCTGAGGTTCTGGGTACATCATCCCTTAGCTCCTCGGGCTCTTCGCCCCCTGGGGGTGGACACTGGCATATGTGCACCTCTCTCAAGAGGCAGTTTTATTCTTCCTCCACAGATGACAATGTGCATGTCTTTTCATAGTTTTCCAAAAGATCCTTTCAACTCTAAATATCTGGGCACATTAGAATTATCCCTCTGAGAGGATTTAAAACATAACGTGATGGTGTATTGCAATGTAGCAACACACTGTAAGTGTATGAGAATACACTGGACCTTTGGGTGTAAGAGTAAAGAGTCTCTTCTACACAAAAGCAGCTCAAGATGTAAAATAAATACAATCAATGTCTGACTGAGAAAGAACCGTATACTCCTATTCACATTCATGAGATACAGAAACGCATAATCCATGTTTCATCTCCATTTAACAAAGCCCCTTAAAGATGAAAGCTTTATGACTATAGGAACCATGTCTGTCTCTGGCACCTGGCCCAGTGATTGGCACCTAATGAATAATCAATAAATGTTTGTTGAATAAATAAATTTAATTCACTCCTTTAATCTGTAGAACTTCAGCGCTTCTGCTCTAAATGAAATTGGTCTAATTTCAAAACCCACATCATAAAGTAGACCTGTATTCCCACCCCATGTCTCTGTGGCTAGCATTGTTTTTAATCCTAGGAAATGCATGTAGTGACATGGTACGTCATTGTTTGCTCAGCTAGTCTTCATGATGAGGACCCATTTACTCATACAGTGCTCTTCAGAAGGTTGTGCGAGCTTTCAGCCTTGGGCTTTAGGCAATAGACTGGGCCCAGCAGCAGCAGCAGCTGTGAGGAGATGACTTTTAGACAGAGGACAGCAGAGGACACGGAGATGCAGTCATCACTACTCTTTCAGAGCGTGTTCATGACACATGGAAATGTCCCACACTTTGTTTGGCAAGCAACCAAGATCTGCAGCCTTTCAAGTTAGTTTACTTTGCTCTTGTCATCTTTTCTTCCCTAAACATCACAGCACTCAGAAGTCTATACAACAAGCCAAACAACTGCTGACACAGAGGTAATAATACCATCAGAACCATTAGGAGCTGAGGAATGGAGGAAAGGTAGGATCTTCTTAATTGCTTTTCCCGAGATAAGGGGTAGTTACAGCATTTAGATATTAAATTGATACATGTCATCCTACTACTAAAGAATAAAAATACTTTTGAAATTACAAATGTAGTTGAAAGACCTGCAATTGTATTGTCATTGTGTTATGTTAGGTGAAAAGAAGTCAAGTACAAAACTATATACAATGCACTCGGTGCTGGTGGTCGGTCAAGATGTACTGGTGCAGCCAACCTGAACCAGGACTGGAATGTAACGGTGTCTCCAAGTGCCCCCTGTTGCATTGGTCCTCCTCTGGGGCCCCTCAGCCCTCCCCCCCATCCAACCACTAAACAGTTACAGTGGGTCAGTGCCCCGGATATATATGAGGTCTGTGCAGAAAAAAGTCTAGCCATTGTTAATATAACAAGAACAGTTTGCACAATGTGATGTAACCTGGCAGCCAAGGAGAGTGGACTGGAATGCACACACGTGAACAAAGACAACTTTACTGTACTAGTCTGTGGGGGTGGTAGATGCTGTTGAGTGAGCGTGTGTATTGTGTGGCTGTTATATTCAAAATGACCGAGCGAGCAGAGCAACAAATCTGCATGAAATTTTGTGTTAAGATTGAACATTCTTCCACAGAAACTATTCCGATGATTCAGAAGGCTTTCTGGGATGATGCAATGAGTGCAGCACAAATAAAAGTGTGGCGTGAGTGCTTCAAAGATGGTTGAGAATCTGTTGAAAGTGATCCACATTCTGGAAGGCCTGCAACAAGCAAAACACCAAAACACCTGAGAATGTTGAATGTGTACGGGCTGCAATCAACAAACATCAGCAGCTGACAGTGCGAGAAGCTGATCTGTAGATTCCCAAAACTACTGGGTCTGAGATTTTGACTCGGGATCTTGGCATGAAATGTGTCGTGGCAAAATTCATCCTGCGGCTTCTGTTATCAGGGCAGAAGGAACGTGCTGCAGTTGCTAGTAACTTGATTCAATCCGCTACCAGTGAGCCTGATTTCCTCACAGAGGTCATAACCGGAGATGAATCGTGAGTCTACGGCTATGATCCGGAAACGGCCCAGTCATCCGAACGGAAGTTCCCTGGCTCTCCACACCCAGAGGAAATGCAGCAAAGTCACAGCAGCACCAGGACCACGTACTGAGCAGTAGAAGAGATGCTGGGAGAACCGTGTGCGATCTCAGGGCACCTACTTTGAAGGGGACTGAGGCATCGTTGTCCTATGTACAATGTTTCTTGTATTTTTGTCAATAAATGTCTGTATTTTTCATAGTGCATGGCTGGATACTTTCTGAACAGACCTTGTAAGTCATTCAAAATTTTTAATACCATCCCTATAATATAATCTTAATTTTTAACTTATGTCTAATGTGCATGTGTGTGTATCTGTATATGTGTGTGAGAGAGAATATACCAAAATGCTTAGTAATAATTCTACTGAGAATTTGAATTGTGAGTAATTTCTGTTTTCTTCCTTACTATTTTAGGACTTTCACAGTTTTCTACACTAAGCAAATATTGCCTTTGTGGTTGGAGAAAAGATGAGCAAAAATGTCATTTGTTGAGGGAAACTCTTAAAGGAAAATTAAATCATCCTGTTGTTCACTCATTCCTCATTCAATTCTGATAGCAATTTACTAAATCTGATATGCACTAAATTCAGTAAATGTGTCTTGGGTGCCTACTATGAGCTTAGCACACAAGATATCAAGTAATGTAAACATGACCTCTGTCAAAGTGTTTCCAGTCCAGGTGGTTGGTAAAACACACACACACACACACACACACACACACACCACCTTTCCTACTTTTGCTCAACTAGCCTCATCCCAGAGGCCCACCCTGGCCATCCTGTTTAATACTGCAGCCCCCTCCACCCCAGCACACTGGGTTCTTTTCACCCTGCTCTAGCCTTCCCTTTTCCATTCCACTTAGCATCACTTAAAGGGCCTGGAACAGCAGTACAAGGCATTCAGAGCAGCATCGAATCTGCAGGCTGTCAGAGAAGGAGCAAGAAACAGGGGCCTGGACAGTTCCAAGGAAGTGCTACCAAGAAGTGGGACAAAGGGGTGAGGAGGAAGGGAATGCCAGCCCAGAAAGAACTGATTTACCTAATCCTCAAGCTCCTAGGCTTGGGGAGGACGGAAAGACCACAAAGAGCAAGCTTACTTTTTTTAATTGAAGGGCACTGCAGTCATCAGAGCAAGTAACTGACTTGTCACCACAGGGAAATTCAATTCCTTAATCCCACTGGTTACAAGCTAAGGTTCTCTAACCAGAAATGGACCTGAATGGCGGGTCCACATGCATTACCTCTGTGACCCTGGGCAACTTATTCAACACCTCAAAGTCTCGATTTTCCCACCTATGCCGTGAGGAGAATAGCAGAGCCCTCCAGAAGGAATGGAATGGAGAGTGAATGCAGAGCGTCTCATCCCGTGTCTGGGGAGGGCACAGGCCCTGCACGCCAAGTCACCTCCCTCCCGCAGGTGTCTCAGAGCACAACCTTCTCTCAGTTCTCTGTGTGCGGGGTTGTAACTGCACACTGGACAGGGACGTTCCCAACATCTGTTGCTGTCGAAGACATGCATCTTTACTGACCCCCACCTACTTCCCCACAGCCCTGGAAGATCCTGCCTTTGTTCTGCCAGTCCCTGTAATCTCACTGTGCGCGTTTGACAGATGCGAGCAGAAAAGCGATGGAACTTGAGTGGACTTAGGCGCTCAGTGAGTGACGGCGCCCTCACTATCCTGGGAACACAGGGACATTTAACTGCAGACAGCTCTGCTTTCCTCCTGCCTGCCCCACCCCATCTGCAGAATACCCCGGAACTGCTCGACTGGTAGAAAGAATACCCAACGTGACCGTCCTCCCCCACAGCCATCAGGAGACCCTCAGAGCCATCATTTTTCTCAGAAAGGGGAAAATCAGCCTGCTTAATCATGCCAAAGTGTGAGGGGTGTGTCTGGGTTGAGAAAGGTTCAAGTAGTCTTGCGAAACAGTTTTAAGAAGGTCCCATGGAAGAAGGTAGCCTTTTCAAGAAACCAATATGACCCTCACACCCAGGCCTCCATGTTTTCCCAAGCAAGGCACCGCTCTTCTTGGTAGTCCTTAGAGAGATGAGAAAAACATATGTTCTACAGATTTCTTGAATTCAGTTTCCCCTGTCAATTGTCCAAACAAAGGTCAACTGTCTTCTTTGTCCCAAAGGAAAACAGTTGTTGGTGGTGACAGACCATGTGTTAGCATCTTCTCTGCTCTTCCTGTGCTTAGGACATGCGACTATCAGGCTGTGAGACATGTCTATTCCAAACGTCACAGTCAATCATGAGAAATTCCATTTTACATGTACGCTTGTCCAGCCCCTCAGGGGACGCATCATCTAGTCCCTCCCATTAGCACATCCACTTCTCTATTTCCTCTCCAATCCAAGGAAACACGCACATAGTGTGAATTCAATACTACAAGAGCCCTGGATGGGTGGTTCAGTTGGTTGGAGCATCGTCCCATACACCAAAAAAAAAAAAAAGTTGCAGGTTCAGTCCCTGGTCTGGATGCATACAGGGGGCAACTGATAGATGTTTCTTTCTCTCTCCCTTCCTCTCTTTCTAAAATTAATAAACATATTCTTGGGTGAGGATGTAAAAAAGAAACTAGAAGAAACCATTCTAATTTTCTGGCCCAGAAGTGAATGCATTTTTTTCACTCAATTTTCATGGCTTTTTTTTTTCTTAAGCTCTCTTAAACCTACCTAAAGCAGAACCAAATCTAGTTTTTTCATGATTAATCTGGAACTACAGTAGAATGCAAAAATACTCTCTGAACCAAATGAACTAAAATCTAACTCTTCATGCCATTTGAGTAAACAGTTGTGACACATCCTGGTGTCACGTGCTTTGGCAGGGTGGTGGGGAGGAGAGCTGAAAACTGGAGATTACCAAAGTGAAAAGAGTAAAACATGGTAGAAGATGGAACTCGAAGCCACAGACCAAGGTCAAGTGACTGGTCTGAAATAAATGAGGTCACAGGTCCGCAGTAGTTAATATGTCCCAGTTAGGTAATATCAGATGCAGGTCAAGAGTCAGCACCAAGTAAGAGGCCAGACACAGGCATGAGTAAGGGACAGCCACAGTAACAGGCTGGGTAAGCAACAAAGAACCAGGTAGACAATGCAGAAGGCCAGTTGAGGCAGTGTCCAAGAATCTGGGCCAGAAACCTGGAAATTATGGAAGTGAAGAAAGAAAGCATAAGTTATAAGAAGGTATATAAAAAGATAATAGGGGGAAGTTTTCTGGTTACTGAAAAGATGAGGACTGACTGTCCTAGCCACGCTGGCTTAAGCTGAGATGGCCAGGGGGTGGCTGCGACAGCTTCCTGGAGGTCAGCCTGCCCCACAAATGGGGCTCCAAGAGTCCACACCCTACACACAGCACGTGCTCTTGACGCATGCTTTCTGAACGAGTGAATCGGCTCCTGGAGAGCTGAGGTAGCCTTTGCTATTTTTTCTTTTACATACTATAAAAGACAAGAAGAATAAGTTTCATAAAGATAACAGTTTCTCCTTCTGTAGGCACTGGACTCTTGAATCTAATAATCAAGTAAATACCACCTGGTGTGTCTCTTTAACACTGGATAGAGGGGATCTTTAATTCTAAACTTAATACTGGTGACCAAAAGATGTTTTGTGAACGATATGCAAGCCACTCTTTATTTTTTTAATCTTTCAATTGAAATAACTTTTATTTTACTTCTAATTTACTTTATTTATTTTTATCCTCACTTGAGAGGGAGGGAGAGAGAGAGAGACATCTATGTGAGAGAGAACCATTGACTGGTTGTCTTCTCTTACGCATTCCAACCGGGAATGGAACCAGCAACCTGAGTGTGTGCCCTGACCAGGAACAGAACCTGTGAACTTTTGGTCCACAAGATGATGCTCCAACCAACTGAGCCACACTGCCTAGGGCTATTTTTTATTTTTTATTGAATTTATTAGGGTGACATTGGTTAATAAAATTATATAGATTTCATGTGTACAATTCTGTAACACATCATCTATATATTGCATATTCACTACCCTACGTGAAGTCTCCAAGCCACTCTCCGTGCTTCTATGAACCGAAGCACAAAGCATGTTCAGAGGGTTCTGATACCAACATCTGGCTCATCCTTGCTGAGAAGTAACCAAAGGAGACACTGTGGTGTCACTGGGATCCTTTTCTGGATGTTCCAAGTACTCTTGTCCCCAAAGCCTGGTTTGTCCTATACAATCATTCTTCTGGCAGCACCTTGCAGGTCAAATCTCTCACCAGCTCAGAAACGAGTCAGGGTTCCCCCACCATCAGTTAATAAAATCCATATCCCAGCATACCTTCGAGTCTTGGGCTCCACTGTCCCCTCTGCACATGCGTTCACCCCACCCATTAGGTCCCCGTTGTTTTTACCAGGGTCTCTCACTTTCCCTCCACTGTCCTTTGCTCATGCATTTCCTCAGCCTGGCATGTTCCTTTTCCTTTTCTGTTCTCTGGATTTAAATCCCACCCATCCCAAATTTCAGGCTCCTCCCTGGGCTTTTGCTTACTTCTAGGCAGCTCAGTTTAAGGGATTTGAAGTTCTATTCCAGCAAACTTTCTGCATGCCTTTGGGTCAGATAATCATATCCAACCCAATCCCATTGATTTTGGAGAAATTTGTCATTTATATGTCACACTCAGGTAGAAGCAGTGAACATGGCAGCAAACTGCCAATCTCAGAGTGAAGGAGAAAATACACTCCACAATGAGCCAAAAGTAATGACCTAGGGACCCGTCTCCATGACACACAACCCTCTGAATAAAACCTTAAAAAATACCCCACCACACTGAGGAAGGATGTGCTAAAGGGAGAGCACAGGGGAGTTACAGGGGCAATGAAACCACTCGCAACCTGCTTGTGGTGGCGGTGGGGACACAATCCTACACATGTGTTAATATTCATGGAACTAAACACCAAAACAAAGAAAGGTCACCTTTACTGTATGAATGTCTTTTTTTTAATTTAAGAGTTCTACAGGAGAAGTGAACTATGCATTAATAATTACTCATTATTTTTCTGAAAATAGCTGTCAACCAGGGTCAAACTAATGACTTACCTTTTACATTAGTCCGGCTCTGAGATGATAAACAGTGTTGGTTTTGTGTTTGGCAGTGAGGGAAGGGGGTTGAGGAAACAGAGCATTTTATGCCAAACAATACTGTACAGTTTGAAAACTTTGGCCTTAGTATATGTAGCACCAGACTTAATTTGCAATTTCCTTTCTCACATGCCTTAAAACAAGACCTTAATACAAATATAACATACAGATTTTATATACAGCTTTTCTTCACCTGACCTAGACCTTTATATTTATTTTCATTCATTATTTCTTATCTAATTAGTTTAGTTATTTCAACTAAACTTGGCTTCAGGTGATGCAGGCAATTTGTTTCAGAGCCATAAAACTATGCGTGTTTTTATTGTTACTCGAGTTTTCCAAAGTATGCACTACTTTGCCATTTGCGCCATGCATTATCAGGTGAATAATTCATTCCTATATTATTAGCCATTTGATGCCTACAGTAAAATCTAGATATATGGACCATAAATTATCTAATATGGCATCTTTTCCATTGTTTCTCCATATTAATCTAATTTCCATCCTCCCTGAATTCTGTAACAATCCTAATTGAAATCCAGGAGGGGTACTTAAAATTCAGGCTCAAGTGAGAAGGGATTTAAATGAGTTCTTAATGGAACCCAGAGACCTGCCAAATTTAAAAGCTGCCTAATTCCTAGCCAGGGTATAAAGACTTTCAACAGTGAGAAGGTGCGGCCCAGACTCTCAGCAGATCTTACTGAGGACAATGGTGACCAGACCAAGTTCTGGGTTTTGGGGCTTTTCCCCCCCACAAAGAATGCAAAGACAAACAAAACGTAGAAAGTCCCCTCTTACAAAAATTCTAAAAAGCACTTCCACTCGACCAGGTTATACTCCCTGTATGTTTTATGGTGTGTCTCTATTCTGCGTAAGAGCACTTGGGACATGTAACCACCAACAAAACACGAATAAAATATGGGGTTTGGAAAATTCTTAGCCAAGTCTTCACACGGGGGGACTTCCGTGCCGAATCAATGTATTCTCTGCACACGAAATCACTGGGTTTTAGAAGGGTAAAATTCCAAGTCTCAAAAACAAATTTTCTGTTAAGGACAACACTGTCACCTCCGTTCTTTGCCTTACTTAAAATTGCTATAATGACGTAAGGAAAATTTAATAATGACTAAGGTAAAATTAAAAATCAATATATAAAAAGGGAAGAGCAGTTTTTTCTAATCACACACATCTAAACTTTCATAGCTTTAAAAACACCCATATTCCCCAATTTTGCCTCAATACTTTTCTTTCCCTAGGAAGGATTTTAGTGGTAAGGGACAAGACTTTCTCCCCCATGACAAACAATGAACTCTTTCCCAGATTTCTTCTACCAAATGCTTGCTGTAAAAATTTTAGATTGAAAATCTGAGGAAATTTCTGCTCAGAAAGGCATATAGCTCCAGAAACCTTAATACTCACGGTTTCACAATAAAACATGAAAATCATCCCTACATACAAATACAAGAGCACTTTCTTCAGTCAAGAAATTGCAGGAGTGGAAAGCATACGTGATGGCTGTAAAACAGGGGTCCCATTCTGAGAGCAAGCCTGCTGCTCTGTGAGAACAGATGGGACTCGGTGCCCCTCCGTTCAGTAAACCAGCCATGAAACATAGTCCTCCGTCCAGTGCCTGGAAGGGTCGGGATGGGCCTGAAAGAAACCCGGCAACAGAACCACAAGCAGCTGTCTCATTCTGCGTCCCCTCTGCAGACATCAGAACGTGACTCTGATACTCCGGGACGCCAACATGATTTCTCCTGGCAAACACTGTGTTTTCTTAGCCTGACAACAGTGATTTTGCTGTTACTGACCCATCACAATAAGGGGAAAGCCCACTTCACACTTTCCAACAATAGCAATGGATTTGTGCAAAGCTGTTCATATTTTCGCAGGCTCACTTGAGACTAGCTGGTGGAGAAAAGGCATCCGCTATGGCCAAAGAATAGGGCAGAACAATTGGCCCTTATGGAGATCAAACCCGAAGTCACATCAGCACACACTGTAACCAACCTTACGAGGTCTCAGAAAGCTGACCATAACAAAAGTGACAAGAATAGGTTGTCAAGGGATACAATAAATTAGGGAGAGGAACATAAATAATCAGGCACTCAATCTGAATAATAAAGTATACCTTTGGAGAATAACATGGATATAAAATAAATAGATCATATAATATTGTAGAACATGTCATTGCTTTGTAAATGGTACAGTCTTTGTTTTCAAAATAGATCAAGAATTAAGTAATCATATAGCAATTTCAAGTAAAACACACCCACAAACTCCCAAAATGATTTTGCTTCAACTAACAGTGGGTAAACTTTTCTAATTAGTTAACTAATAAGGAGTCTAAAACTTAACCTTTTAAATGAACTATTAGAGTTTTTGGTGTGTATGTTTTAAAGTTAGTACTGCAAACAAATTAGTTTCATCACATTGTTGCAGAATCTCCTCAGTTCTCACTTCGTTGTCTCAGCCCAGCATTGCTGAAAGGAACGTGCAGGTTAGCTACCTGCACCACTTATTTTGTAAAATGAAAAGACTGACATGGCTATGCACTTCAACCAGGAGAGCCAAGAGGTGAACCCAGCATCTGACTTTTAAGCCAATGCTCATCGCAATATTCCAAGCTGACAACTATGCTGATTTACAGCTTGATTATCTAACAAAGGAGAGTGAAAAAGAGAGAACACGTGTTCATCCTTCTGCCTTGACTTCTACCTTGTACTGTGTCACTTTATTCTCTTACAGTTTCTGTGCCTAAAATCCCAGATAGATCCATCTGTGTGTCCACATAGCTAGAAGTATAGAAAATGTGGCAGTTTATTTGAGAAATATGAGCAGACTCAAAACAGACACTGGAAGTGTTTACTTTATAAATCGTCTTGCTAAGTTAAAAATTGAACAACAGCTGGGATCCATGACCCTTCAACTCAGCCACCTCCTTCAGTGTTTCTGAGAGCAATGTATGGTCGGGGAAGACCAGGCGAAGGTGCTCTTTCATTAATCAGAGGCCTTAGTCCCAAACCCCATGTTAGCGCTGTGATTTATGCCAGAGAGAGGTAAAGTAGCCTCTGATTCCCAGCCCACGAAGAAGTCTCCTCTTCATCCTATCATCTGATGACAGGCAAGGCTTAGCAAAAGGAAATGTGCCAAGAGAAATGAAAGGACAGCAAGAGTTTCCTTAAAGGGCCTAGAGCTTGTCTGACCTGCAACCACAAGGCCTGTGTTGGGCAGAACAAGCTTCCTAGGAAGGAAAAGGTTGAAATGAGACCACTGCAAGTTAAGACCTTGAACTCATCATCTAATTACACCAAAGCTCCGAAGCCTTATACTATGGCCCAATAAATATCCTTGACCTTGATCCATTCTTATCAGAGCTCCTTTCCTTGGTTGGGTGCTAGGGAAGGAAAGGCAAGCACAAAACCTTGCAGTCCCACAAACTCAAATCCACATTTAGCTCTGTGCCCTGTAGACACACCCCAACTGAGACCTGACTTAAATAGAAGCCTACTCATGGACACCCAGCGTCATCTCTCCTCTGCGGTTGATTGATAGGAGTGATTTTCTCCACCACCTTCGAGTAACCCCTTGATGATGAAGAATATCCACCATCTCCCCAACATATAATAAAATCCTGTACCTCATTAGAAAACCTCACACTGCACCCCAGTTTCCTGAGCCACACTGCGTCCATTTGGAAGTGAGGAAAGAAGTATAGACTGAACATTAGGGAAAAGAAATATGGTCTAAACCACTGAGGAAAACCATCAAAACTTCTCACTCCTTCTCTTGGATTTTAATCCCTTACTTACTTTCAAGATTCTTTTGTTAGCTTTAGTGCCTCTTGGATTGGCCCTATCCCACAAGGGTCCAAGCTCTGCTGATACCATGATAGGCTGAACAATGAGCCATAACCCACAGGGTCAGAGCTTACCACCAGTGCAGAAGGGCGTGGGGCCAGATTCTGTCTCCCCTCTTACATAAGCCCATTCATACTTCCTGAAAGTTTTTTCCATTCATGCTCAGATCCATTTGGCAGAAATTGTCTAAGTGAAAATCAGACAGCGCCTTGTTAAGCGAGGTGGCTCTCTGCTGGGCAGAAAGGAAAGCGAACATGCAAATAGTCTCACGTTGTCAATTTTCTGTACAGAAAGTGATTTCTTCATTAAAACGTCCCAACACTCTAGAGTAAAAGACCCACGTGGTCAAGGCTCTGAGTGTACAGGGGTCACGTTGGGTCCCTGGGCCACCAATGCATGCTGCCACCCGAGAGAAAGGACGACTTCACCAAAATATGTTGTGACAAGTTGACCCGATTTTGCCTCTCGCAGACTCACAAGAGCAAGACACTTTTGACTATTTTGGTTTCACATCAATGTCACATCACTACTGAGTTGACTGTGGGATCACATCATATGACGTAACCTGGGTATCACTTGCAATAGTCCAATCCAGTCGATCAACATAAAGAATTACCTATTTCCCTGTTTGATGCACTGGCTATTGTTACCCCAACTAGTGTGTCTTAGAGCTGCTATGGTTAACCAACTTTTTCAGTTCTTGAGATATAGGTACATCAACATCACCAAGACGCCATTCTTCCTGAGAGCTCTCTTCGCCCCATGGTAGACTATTTTAGCCCTCTTTACCTTGAGAAAAGTTTCTCCCTGGCCCTTTTCTAAGTGGTAGAGCTGGGAACAGGACCCCAATTTCCTGGCTGTTGTGGTTTTACCCACAGTTCTCCTTGGTTTTAGAATTACATATACACTTTTGGTGTGCCTCTTCGGCTCCAGCTATGTTATTAAACTATTATTACCTAACAATACTCCCATTAATCACCATGACAGATGGAAACCAGCCCTGGGTATGTTCTCTGAACTCAACGTCAAACAGTCCCAATGCTAATGGAGATGACGCCAGCCATGAATTAGCTCTAAAAGCTTCTGTTTATCCCCCCACCCCCTTTCCTATTACTCTTCACGGCAATGCCTTTTTCTTGTCACAAGACTCCATACTTCTTTATGGAGCAACCCCTTATGGGATTCTGGGAAATGGTTTTCTGTTGACAGACACCATATAATGATGATAAACGATGGATAAGTCTGCAGCTTTAAAACTGTTATTCCCCTAGCAGCACACTTGCAAATACGCGGAGCATTTCCATAGGCTTAAACAGCGGAAAGCTGCAAACCTGGAAAAAATTCTCCATTCAACTTCCTTTCACAGACTGAGGAAAAGAAGTGATACTAAACAGAAAATGTAAATCACCTGTGAGGTAATACGCCCCAAATGATGCCTTGAAAGTGTTGAGGGTACATAAACAGTTTCTTTACAAAAGAGCTTTGTTCTGACTGAAGTATGAAAGGGGGTGTTGGTTCCCCTCGCTTTCCCCGGATAAATTACAGTGTGGAGTAAGAGTCCCGTAGAACAGTGACTGTCTCCCCTGAAAATTCACTTTTTAAAACTCTCATTCAATAGTGCTCTTTTCATTGGAAACCATTTCATGTCTTATCTACTAAGAAATTATTAGATATATAACTCCACACAACTACCATGATATTAACAGAAGGAAAACATAATAAAGAGGCCAGGCCTAAAAAGCATAGGACAGCTGTACAATTTTCTCTGCTGCTCCCACTGAAGGATGCTAAAAACCAGATCCCAAAAGGTGAATCTTCACGGGCTTGTTGGATGAGATCGTTCTACCCCACTGATCCCAGTGAAAAACAAAAAGAGAAAGTACCATTGAGGAGAACACTCCAGAAGTTGCTCCTGTTCTTGCTATTGGACGTGACTGTTGATATCTTGCTATTGATTCAATCACACGTATCAAAGGCAGAATAGAGCTGCACTATCCAATATCATAGCCACTAGCCACATGTGATTATTTAAAATTTTAATTAATTTCAATTAAATATAGCTTAAAATTCAGCTTCTCGGTGACAGTGCCACATCTGAAGTGTTTAATGGGTTGGGTATATGTGACCTAGTGACTATTGTATTAGGCAGAGCAAATCATAGAACACTTTCTCCGTTACAGAGGGTATGTTGGCTAGAGCTGCTATATGGCTCCCATTCACTCACCCACTCAGTAAATATTTGCTGAATACAGTGGTAACCAAAACAAGTTCATGTCCTCAAGAAAACAACGTTTCACAAGGGAGAGAGACAATAAAGCAATTAAACAAATAAGTGATCAAAATCATTTTACCTAGCATTAACTGCAGTGAAGAAAATGAAACCAGATGACGGGTAGATGATGATGAGACAAGGGATGGGGTGAGAATGGGGGATCATTCTAATCAGGTGACAATAAGCAGAGCCTCAAACACCAGGGAAGAGGACCCCAGGCCAGGCAGCTCAGCTGGTTAGAGCATCATCCTGATACGCCAAGGCTGCAGGTTCCATCTCTAGGCAGGGCACGCACAGGACGCACTCAATGAATGCATAAATAAGTGAAACAACAAATCAGTATCTCTCTCTCTGTCTCCCTGTCCTTTCCTTTCTCTCTCTAAAAGTCAATAAATAAGATTTTAAAAGAAAAAGAATTAAAAAACAAAAAGAGTCAGCTATGGAAACCTGGGGACTGAGCAATCGGTCACGGGCAAGAGGAATGCTCAGGCCCTCCTGGGGGAGCCACTGGCAGTGCCCGAGGGACAGACAGGAAGAAGGCAAGCTGGCTGGCATGTAGAGACGTGGGTGTGGCAGGCGATGTCGGGCTCATTAGCACGGGTCAGGTCCAGTAGGACCTTGTCACTGTGAAGGAGAGTTCAGCTTTTATTCTTTCAGAACCCAAACTCAACACTCCCTTAAAGCTCTCAGTTTGAAAGGACTGCATGTTGAGAAATAACTCACTCTGCTGCTTCCTCACCCAAAGCAATGGCCACGAAGAGCGTGGCCCAGGTTTGCAGAGTCGCTGGAGGGAATATCCAAACTTGATGGCTATTCACCATTCGGTCTGCAAGTCACGCAGAACTTTATGAACATCACAGACTTCCTCCAACACTGCTTATGAACTATTAAGTATTGTTCATAGAGGGCTTGGTCATTATAAAAATTAATTAATTAAAAATAAATAAAAATCAATAGTCACCCGACAAAGCCAGTGTGTGGCTTTAAAGTAAATTCTACACCCACATCTCAGTGTCTGAGATCGGAGCCATTTGCAAGTCCTCCCAGATAAGTAAAAAATCACCCTGCACATTTATAAGAGAAAATTTGATCACTTGTTTGAATTAGTGACAGATTAAAAATAGACTCAAATATTCTCGTGATGGAAAGACACGTGTCATATACCTCTTTTACAGTGGAGGAAACTGAAGCTCAGAGAAAGCAAGATACTATTCAGTGCCTCTTGGGCAAATGATTTTCTACTGTTATCTAGATGAATTAATTAGTTTTAAACCAAAGAAAAATGGGTTTTATTCATGAACTGAGCAAGGACACTTACACGCTAGAGATAAAACTGAGTGTCCCGAAGCCCCAGGGAAGGCCACACTGTCTCCGTCACGGTTTTTCTGAGTCTGTCGGTGCTGTCAGACTCCTGCGGACTCCGGAGCTGCCAGCAGTGCGCTCTGAGTGAGAAGGAAATGTGGGCGGGTAGGAGCCCCTGGATTTCGCAGGAAATCTCAAGGTCCGGAAGATTCGTTACGGACCGTTGGAGGGTGTGCGCAAGCAGAGGTGAGCCACGTGCAATCTTCTGAAGAATTACAACAGGCCGTGTGTACACTTAAACTTGGCTTCGACCGAGACGGGCGTGCGGAGAGCCACACAAAAAGGAGTTTCTACCCCCTCTCTCCTCCCTCTCTGGGGCTCCGTCTCTCACAGTCAGGCTCCAGCGTGCGCTTCATTTCCTTCTCAGCAGAGACTAATTAGTTAAATTAATGCTCAACTTTTAGCACATTTATTAGACTATTTCCTTCTCAAATATTTTATATAAAACTCTCAAGTTTGAAATTACAGGCACCTAAAGTAAATAAGAAATACTTTTTTCTACTTCTGTGAAATCTTGTTCTAATTAGGTGGTTCATTTTTAAGTCTAGATGCTGTTGGAACGTTCCCTTCTCCCCCATAAGAATAACATGTGCCAAAAAGTACAAGTTTTAATTTTTCTGAAAATCTTCAGGATCAAATTTTCTCTTTGTTACCTGGCTAATACTTGCAGAGAATGAATTGAAAGGGGTCATGGAGAACACATGGCTAGTGACCAAAGGAAACAGACCTAAACCCCAGAGTCCCAACCCTTCCACACGCTGGCCTCAGTGGCCAGAAATGACCATGGCGTCAGACCTTGTGTCTCCAGGCAGCCAGACTCCCTCGCTAGGCTGAAGATAAATCTGACCATTGGCTGGTTGCTAGAGTGGAGCTATAATGCTCAAAACATGAATCCAGATCTTTAGAAAAGCTGTCAAATAAACAAACACACCAACATGAATTAACCCTTTCTTCACACTTCTTTTAGGAATGTAGTCAATTTCTTCCGGACATAGTTTAGATACTTAAAATGTGATCTAGGTGAAAAATCATGCTAGATTATGCATAAAAACATATAAAGTGTTGTTAGCAAACATCTGTAGAGAAGGATGTCGGGCATCAGGGAAGCAGACTGGATTCTGATCCAGGCTGGGTCTTGCAACAGAGGATAACTCTGGTTAAGAACAGACCTCAAGTTGAGTAAATACCTCAGCATAAGCCATACACATGTGTATGACAAAAGACCCCAAATCTGAGTTGCCAAGGACAGCAGACCCCCAAAATGAAATCTAAGTAGATTATGCCGCAGATAATACACAGAAAAATAAAATATCCCAGCTGGAAAACCAAAGCTTTGACACTGAGAATAACACTGTCAAGATTCTTCAAATGGTGGGAGGAATAGAAACTGTCCTGCTATACATCAACTTTATTCACAATTACTTGTTATTAAAAAAACAAGATGCCCATAGGATGCACGTTGCAGTAAGTACAGTAACATTTGCTCCTTGTTTGCAAATATCACCAGTGCTAATACCCCTAAATTAAAAGGAATTAGCTCCTCCACAAGATGAGCAGCCAGAATAATAACAAGACACCTTCCAGCGCTAAAATCATGTCGCTACACTCACTTAGTTGAAAGCTCTAAAATTCTGATGCCTGAACAAAGAAACAAAATCTCTTCCACTCTCAAGTTCAATGTTTTCTGTGGAGGATGTGGTTGGATTCACGGCCCACCCCAGCTCTTGCTGGAACACACTTTCCTGGTCTGTCCAGAGAGTTGTCAGCAGGTTGCCCGTGCTGCCCTTTCCTCCCCAGGCTGCTGTTGCTTGTGGTATTTTGCAATAACTCACAAATAACTCGCCTCTGCTCTATAAAGTAAACTGCATTTTTCTTCTGTTGTGGAAAAAATTAAAGTTTTTCAAAATTACAGAGTCGCCGGATCAAAGAGGCCTGATCATGTATACAAGGCCAGCAAACCACTCCTCGCTGAGTCACTGAGTCATGAATGAACAGCTTCTGCAAGTGGCCTTCTCAATGGATACACAGCAGAACACGATTCAGACCCACGTCCCCGAGCTCAGGTCTCCTGTCGCTGTGTGCGGGCGCACGTGTGTGTGCAGAGAGAGGGATTACATTCAGCCAAACGCATAACCCTTACGAGGATAAGATAATAACCCTTAAGATTCTTGCTTTCTACCTAGAAGATGTGTTTACTGAAGGAGAAGACACACAGAGAGATTTCAGAGACAAAGAAAGAGAACATCAGACATCAAACGATAAATTCTTCCAACTTCAATAACCCCTCCACAGGTCAGCCACCTTTTCATTTATGCTCGGGAGGCTCTAACATCAAGGAGAAATGAAGACTGAGAGAATGGAGATCTGGTTGATGCTAGAATCTCTCAAAAAAAATGAGAGGAGTTTCCTACAAGGTGCAGTATAAGAATGACTGCTGAAGTCAAAAGTGTTTCAAACCTTGTATTGCTGAGCTTCATCCCCTTCTTCATACAAACCCCCCACCATCCCTGCCCTTGCCTGCTGGACCTTGGGAAAGTTTCTTTCTGATAGTCCCAGGTTCTAAGTACTATATGGAGGGGCCCACTTGGTGAGGATTCTTCCTACCTTACTCTTGTGTGAATCCTCCTCCCTGGGTAAAGTGTTTTTCTTCTCACCCCTTAATATGTCTTAATAAACATTTACTGAGCACCTAGCATCATCAGTGCCTCGGTTAGATGCTATCGTCAGAGACACAGAGATGAATAAAGCATCCTGTGGAGCTCACAGACTACTGGGGGCGGAAAACAAAGAATTACTATAACAACCATACTGCAAAGCAGAAAAAGTGCAAGTGGAGAATAACAGAAAAATAGATTATTTCTTCCCTCTGGGTTCATGTAGGAGGTGATTAGCCAAAACTCGACTAGTAGAGAGGATTTCAGTCGGAGAAGAAGTGAAGGACATTCCAGACTGAGATAGTAGCGTCAGCCCTTACCTAATAAAGTACCAAGAAATGGCCACAAAGTCCAGGGAAGGTGGGAAATAGGAAAGTAAACTGATAAATGTAGATCAGGAGATTTGGGCACAGATGTTCGAGAGCCTCAGAGGCGGTGCTCGAGAAACAGGGAGCCATGGACAACTTCTAAGGCAGCAGCGGGAAGGGGCGCAGGGAGAGCCATCCAAAGGAACACAGTCGGGTGGCAGAGAGTCTGCACAGAGTGAGAGCAGATAGAGCTAAACTAGGCCAACAGCAATGACAGGGACAGACCCGAGAAAGAAGCAACAAGAGTGAAGGACTCGGGGGCTGTAAATGATAAAGGGTGGTGACCAGAAGGATGCTGGTGCTTATAAGTAAGGAGAAGGATGGCAATTCCTGTTATGGACATATCGAGCTGATGGCATCCATTAAAAAATGTCCAGTGAGCAATCAAATGCTGGAAGTCAGCTCCATAGAGATAGTATCTGAAGTCAGCTGGATGAAATCAGAGCAGAAGCAGGCTCGATTTACTCACTGGTGGGTCACAAGTAATGAGCATGATTTCTGGTGCATATTAAGGATTCATTAAATATTTGCTTAATAAATATAATCTAGAAGGAGGAAGTAAACAGAGAATTGGTATTGTGTAAGGCCTATATTTATAGAGGAGAGGCCATGAAAAAGAGGAGTGGAAATTAATAGAAAAATGAGACTACAATACTTCAGAAACCAATGAAAGAGCAAATCTTAAGAAAGAGAAAATGCATTTAATCACTTATTCAACAAATACTGATTAATACCTCCTCATCCCAGGTACTACTCTGTGTGTTCTGTATGTTGAGGATATAACAAAACGAAAAACGAAACAAAACAAAAAAAAAAAATCTTGCTCTTACAGAGCTTGATTTCTAAGGAATAGTTAGCAAAGCCCAGTGTCCACTGTTTCTGAAGGTGTTACATGGGGGGAGCATAAGCAAACAGCTACTGGGTTGGCAACTAGGGAGTCTTCAAAGATCAATCTGCAACCACATTTAAAGAGCAGGTTAGTGGAAAGGTGGCAATAAAAGCCACATTAGCCATTTACATGTCTATTTTTTCCATAAGCTCTTGAAGGCAGGAACCAACCTTATCTATTACTGCATCCACACACAGTCTGGAAAACACTAAGTGGATATAAATATCAATTAGTGATAAGGGATTAAAAAACAAATGCTTGCCGATAAAGAAGCAGCACAGAATAAACCCTTATTTTACTCATTCATTACTCTTATTCTACTCGTTCATTTAACCTCTGTGCATTAAGTGAAATTGAAAATTGGACCATTCTCCTGCAAATTATTATATATTGGTCCAGATTGGTTTACAGAAAAACAGAATCTATTTGTATCCATGAGGGTTTAAACAACAATTTGTCACAGAGAATCCATATCCCTATAAGCAACATGGGATACGAGATCTGTCACACTGAACTTATGCAGTTGTGTAACTGTCACAACTTCAGCGGAAGACCATTGCCTCTGCACGTCTGCTGCAAGCTTGTGGTTGCTGCGTGTCTGAGAACTAGTAAGCAGAGGAGGGATGAGTGTGAAGCTGGGGAACCCGTGAAGATCAACTGGAACCTGTATCTGTTTCTCGCTCCTTCTGGCCTCAGTCATGCTAGTGATTGCAGAAGGACTCGGTGCCCTTCACCATGACGCCATGCACACATTACAATTCCAAGAAACTGCAGGAGGAAATCTGGCAGGCACTGGGGAACACGGGCCCAGAGGCTATGCCGTGTCAACAAGGTGAGCCTTCAGCCCCCTGGGGCAGGAGCTGCACGTGCCTTGTGGCTCCCACCCAGCTCAGAGTGTGGGGCCTGCTGCTTTGCTTCCGTGTTCCAAATCTCATGCACATTTCTTTTGAAGTCAACCTTAACCTCATCCTAACCCCAAACCACAGAGGAAATGACTCTGGAAACTCAGCTCTGGCCTCACTGACACATGACAAAGCCACCGCGGTCCTCCCCTTGTCTACAGATCTCTTTTAACTATACTTAACTTCCAAATACAAATTATTTCAAAGTTATGCCTCTACCTAACATTATGCAACTCATGTCCAAACTTCAACACCAACCCTTTCTCCCAAAAAGGGTACAAAGTCACTTTATCCATCTTTTGGTACTCTTGGTTCTTCCACTTGAGTCATACTTCCCCTTAGATATTCTATAACTTAACGACTGAGATGTAAGTCTAGATGGCAGGAAAATGGAAGAGGGGCAAAGAATTCCTTGATATAGATCTCAAAATAAGGAAGAAATACTCATAATATTACGATCCTGTTTACTGCAACCACTCATGTGGTCTTAGCTGACATGTACAACTTACATCTTCTGCTATCCATTCTGTATTCCTTTGGCCCTCAGCAGACACCTTAGCTGGTCATAGTTCTCTGCCTGGTTGGGCACTCATAGCTGCCCATTGACTTTTATCGCAGGACATGACTGTACAAAGGGGCTCCCTGGGGGGTCACCTGAATCCCAGACCCATTCTTCCCCACCCCCACTGTTTAGGATCGACCCTCAGTAGTCAGAACCCATCCTCCACCACTGCTCATGGACTTGTATGCAGAGCCTCGGTGGCCAGGTGGCAGTTTCAACTTGAGTTTCACAGAAGCACTGCTGCGTCCTCTAGTGGAACCTTCCTCCCTTGGGAACAAAGTCTGCCGCACTAGCGTCATCCAAAGTCACAGATGGGAAAAATTGCTAATAAAACAAAATTCCGGGGTCAATAATGGGAGAAGCCACTCCCGTTTCCACTCCTGGATTCCCTGGACATAGAGTCCAGTCTATGGGAGAGAAAACACCATGTAGTAGTCGCTTCATTAGAGTGGGTACACCATTCTGAGGACATTCCCTCAGACTGGCTCCATGAGTGAATCTTTGAAAGTCCATCCCACCATATTATCTGGCCGGCTGCATTGGAGTGGTGGAGAACTTGGTAGGACCAGTGAGCTGCAGGAGCAGAAACCCAGTGTCATACTCGACCTGCTGTAACAGGAGGCCCTTGGCTGGAAGTGATGCTGCACAGACTAGGATGAAGAAGAAGGCATTCTTCAAGTTCACAGATAGTGGTTTTGGCAGAAGCCGAAGGCCAAATTTGTATCCAGAGTAAGATTATATTCTAGTGAGAACAATGTTGTCCCTTCCACAGCAGAAGCGGTACAACATAACCAAACCGAAAACAGGGGCTGACTGATCCTCTGGGGAGTGGCGCCCTATTAAAGACTGAATGTTGTTCTCACTGCTGGCAGGTGGGGGAATCGGCTGTGCTAGGGCCCGATTGACTTTGCTGCGTGGAAGTCTATGTTGCTGAGGCCACGTATAACCTCGAGTTCTGCTGCTTTAGCCGTTTTATCCATGAGCTGACCCAACAAAGACGGAGGAGGCTGGGCAAAAGAAATCAACTAAATTCTACAGAACCAGCCACCTGGACCTCCTGCTTACTTCCCTCACCCTCCTTGAGGCATCTCTTTGGTGGACATTCATATGGAACACAAATACATTCACGCTCCGCCCATTTGGAGAGGTCTAGCCCCGTCTCTCTTCCACAGATGTCCTTGTCACCAGTTTCCTAATCATGTGGATGAAAATTTTAACTACATTTTCAAAACAAGAAAGAAAGTTAATGAGAAAAATAGCATCGTTTTCATGCTTACAGATCTCTTTAACGTCTGACTTAATAAAAGTCAGCTGGGTTTTCGTCTGCTCCTGCAGTCTGTCTGGGCTCCAGCACGCTCTCTGGAAATCTCCACTGTACACTCGTAAGAATGAGACTTAAAAGGGCAACAACATCTCAGAATTGCAAGTGTGATGTAAATGGTCTTCATGGCAAGAACCCCTGGGAACAAGGATTACGCTCTGAGAATTGCTGGTCTGTGGGGAAGACTTCTCTACACGTGAAGGCCGCATATCATGTATCTTCCCAGCAAATGGCGCCTAAAGCGCTCTATTTGTTTCTCCATATCGATTATCACCTTCTAATACACTATATAATTTGCTCTGCATGTGTGAGTATATTGTCGCCCGATAACTAAAATGTAAGTTGGGTGAAGGAGGAATTCTCATTGTTTTGTTCACGGTCTCACATGCACCCCACCTTCTCCGCACCAACGATACAGGGGCTGGGTGGCAGGAGAGAGGATGCTAAAACAAACTACAGATATTGAGTACAATTATTAACCTAACATTTTCATGGGTTCTACACCCTGAGTACCAGTTATTTATTTCACCCCATTTGAACATCTAAGAAGTGGCTGAATGTTCTTTAACATAGAGAATCCATAGGTCATCAGGGACCACTTAGCTACCACCTCCCACGACAGAGGCTGTGCTTACTGTCCCATATGGGGATTACTATATCCCCTGCAGCCTCTAATTAGCATAATAAAAACAGAAATGACAATATGAGGCTTCAGAGAGAACATGAGTGAAATGACACTCATCAGCTGACCAAGGACTGCAGTCACCATCATGGCTCAACATGGCTTGAAAACCAAATACTGACTCGTGATAACCTTTTGCAATTTGGACCTTTTGGAACCCATGCCTGTTCTAGCTACAGAAGAGGTGAGAGACAGGCACCACCTGATGGTTCGGGCAGCAGAAAGGAGGCCTTCTAAAAAGAGGAGCAATTTGAACCAAGACCAGAGCTGGAAGACGAGTATATAAGAGGATATCGCTGGTTAAACAGAGGCATTTATGAAGTTACTTTGTTCTGAAGATGTGCGGAAAAGTACAGCAAGGTGAGCAAGTCTTTGTCTCCCCCCCAAATCTAGAAACTATAGACATGCTGGCCTTTTGCCTGGGAGCTCAGAGCAGAAGCCTTTCCGATGGGAAACTGAAAGCTCGATGGCATCATCGAGATGCTGTTACTCCGAACCTTACTGTCCAAGTCCCTAAGCCCCTCTCGGCCCTGCTGACACTTTAAAACCAATGCTCCGCAGAGAAATACAATGCAAGTCTCATATGTAACTTTAAATTTCCTAAGTGACATTTTTAAATAACAGATAAAATGATTATTTAGTCACATATGTTATTTAAACAGATACACCCCAGATATTATCATTTTAACATGTAAGCAATATAAAAATTATTAATGAATATTTTATATTTTCCATGTTTGAAAAGGCCTCCCACTTTTATTCAAAAGTTGGCCAACACTAGTCAAAGTACACATTCAATCAAAGCAACTAAATAAAATGTAAGTAAGATAATGTATAATGTATGATTCTATTTATATAAAATACAAAAAAAAAGGCGAAACTAATCTATGCTGTGGGAGTTAGGACAGTGGTTACCCTTGGCAGAGGGCTATGATGAAGGAGGCATGAAGGAGCTTCTGAGTTTTGATATTATTCTACATACCCATCTAGGTGCTGCTTACAGGAGTGAGCTCAGCGAGGACATTATTTATTTATGATACATGATTACTTGTGTCTGTGTGTATCTGTACACATTTGTGTGTATATATCCATAAACCCATACATATATAACTTCAATAAAGAGTTAAGATATAAAATGATGAGGACTGGGGCTTCTTTCTTAAGTAGAACACAATGATTTAAGGGTTAAAAGTTTGGATACAAATAGGATGCTTTTGCTGGCTTCATCTTCATAAAAGATGACTAACTCAAACACCATGGCATAAAAGATTTATAATGCATAAATTCTCCTGTTTCCATTAGTGAATAATTCAAACATTAACTTTCCTTTACCCAGTTAATTGAACACTGGCCATGGGATTTCAAAAACTATCTTCAAAAGTATATTTTGAAGCAGGATCTAGGAACTTAAAATTGTGTTTGAGGATGTAAGTGAATCTTCTTTATTTCAGGACACATGCATTCCTTAGCTACTAGTCCACTTCAGCTCTTCTTGTCTGCACGTAAAATATGCAGCACAATCCTTTGGGATATCTTGGAAAATCAATTTCTTACGAGAAACTGGGAACATAGCACTTACCAGAACAACATTCAAAGAAAAATGGCATATTATCAAAAAATCATTATCACCTTAATTTGTTATACACAGCAATAATGCTTTATTCTCCAATGTATACAGCATGGTAAAGACAGGGACAAGAAAATCCAAGAGGATAATGAAATACCAAAAACTGTCAGATCAAGACTCAATGTTATCTCCCTGGAGCAACTTCACTTTCCATACATCCCTCCTCACACACACACACACACACACACACACACACACACTCCAGCAATGAGTCTGGCACCAGATAAACAGAAGCCAACAGAAACTAAATTCAGGACCTAACACGAAGGGCAGAATGACAGGGGGCCCGCGACTTGATTCTGTAGTCCTTATACAAAATAACTCCATCCAAGGGTCACGCCCACTGGATAGATGGAGAAGAGGTTGCCTCCTACTGCCAGCTTCAGACTGGAGCCCTGCCTGTCCACCTGGGATCCCGTGGACGCTGCCTTTACAACAACCCTGCTGGATTCCAATAGCTTGATATCAGGCTTTTCCTCCCCAAACTGTGAACCCCTGAAAAGGAAAGTATTTAATATAAGGCCTGGCACATAATAAGTACAACTTGAAGTTAATTTAAAATATTTTTACTAAAATAAGAGAAAGGCTCTAACAAGTAAATGCCAAGAGACCTGACTCTAAGGCTAAAATAAATATTCTTTAAGTACGGAGTCACCATAAAGGTACATATATATTATGGTGAGAATAAAAATTTTAGTGTGAAAACAGGGAAGAGGGGAGCTGTAGACCTTTAAAATGTGTACAAGGCTTATTTTTTTTAATTGCTCAGAAAGACTCCCCTTAGGAGTGTGATAGGGAAAAAAGGGGGACTACTTTGGAAAGTAACGTCCCAGGCTGATCTGATTCTGAATTCCTAACTGGGCAGGTTGTGGTAGATGACCAGCTCCAAGCCTGTAACTACTTGGGTGAAAAGTTTTAAACCAACTCTGTCCATAGCTCTTGTGCATCTAGTTTAACATACCTTTGAAATACTAGAAGGGGGATTAACCCTCCAGAGAGCACATAATCTTGTTACCTATAATCCAATCTCCACCTCCCTTTCTCCAATCTTCCTTATGGCCCTTCCTTAATTTCAAGGGAACGAAAGCTACAAAACTTACTCTTGGGAGCAGTTGGGATCTTTCTCCCCAGCACAGGTTGTCAGATTGATTCAAACAAACGCTTATAAAAATTCTCTGCAAGCTTGGATGTTTCTTACATCACCAAGAGTCCTTAGAATTGAGACCTCAGTACTCTGGAGAGACCTGCTTCCATCTGTCTTACACTCTGCAATATGTCCTGTGCCTAAAACAGTTCCTAGGCCTATGGCAGCCCTTGAGAAATAGTTAGGGTGTGAGTGCACAAATGAATGAACTCTTCCAGAGTGCTGGTGACCATTTCCACAGTGTTCGCTGCTCTCTAAAACTCTCAGTAGAGAGCTGCACAGTCCAACACATCGCAGTCACCTCAAATGCTAGTTAAAGTGCTGATTCCCGAGCCCACCTCTGTGGCTTCATTATTAGCCAGGGTTCTCCAGAGAAACAGACCAATAATAGGATGG
This sequence comes from Trachops cirrhosus, assembly GCA_028533065.1. Classification (NCBI taxonomy): domain Eukaryota; kingdom Metazoa; phylum Chordata; class Mammalia; order Chiroptera; family Phyllostomidae; genus Trachops; species Trachops cirrhosus. The sequence goes on along the minus strand of CM052545.1, from coordinate 19,325,743 downwards.
ATGGATGGATGGATGGATGGATAGATTGATTCATTCTAAGGAATTGGCTCACAAGATCACAGTGGCTAGCAAGTCTAAAATCCATAGGGCAAGCCCAGCAGACTGAAAATTCAGGTAAGCATCGAATCTGCAGAGCGGGCTGGAAACTCAGGCAGCGTTTCTTTGTTACGGTTCTGAGGCTGAATTCCTTCTCTTTCCAAAACTTCAGTCTTCAGTCTTAAAGCCCTCAACTGATCAAATAAGACCCATCCACATTATGGAAGGCAATCTCCTTTCCTCAAAGTCTATTGCTTTAAATGTTAATCACATCTAAAAATGCCTCACAGCAACATTTAGACCAGTGTATGGCCAAACAACTAGACCCCACTGCCTTGCTAAGTGGACACATAAAATTAATCCCACACCCAGCATGGAAACTCACCTAGAAAGTTTGTCTCAAATGCAAAAGGTCTGGGGGGAGGGACCAGGAGTGTGCATTTTTAACAAGCAGGTCAGATGATTCTGATTCTGTTCCATGTAACCACAGTCATAGAAAGACAGCAGTTTAGATGCTTCCTGGGCACTTTTGGAAGCCATGATGTTAGCCACATTCTGGAATGTGAAGGCAGTGGCCTGGGATGGAGTCCAGCATCACCATGAGTTGGACATTGTTGGTATCACGGTTCAGTCAGAAAAGCAAAACAAAACAAACAAAACAACAAAAAATACCCATTGCTCTTTTAACAGAAAATTTAATACAGAGAGTTGTGTAAACAAACATTGGAGGGCTGAAAAAATAAAAGGGAACCCTGAACACAGAGCGTTACCACAGGAGGCAGCTGCCACTCTCAGGCTGGGGAAACAAAGGGAAACAGCTGGGTAATTAGAAACAGGGAGCCTGGAGCAGCCACCCTGAGGACGGAGGGCCCGGACGCCCAAGGAAATGTGGGCTTGACCAGCCCGGGCGTCTCTGGAACTTGGAGAAGGACCCTGTGGAGCTCATGCCCAGATCTCTGAAGGAAAAGGCAATAGGTACATGGAGCTATCTCTCTGAGGGGCTGCATCGAGCCTGATTCTGAGAGTTGGGGGTGGAGGACAGGTAGGGACCAGAAACTGGAACCAGCTGCCGTTGTCCAAGTGAATTACCATTTCTGGGGCCACCTTGACAGGAACAAGTAGACCAGGAGAAGCAAGTCCTTCTTCGTCTTCCATCATGCAGACTCCCTCTCATGCCCCCTATTGGCAGAACCTAGCAGGGAGCCTGCAGGCACTGCAGAAAGGTGGTCTGCAGAGTTTCAGCCCCCCACCTCAGGACATGGCACCGAAGGGCGGGTTTGGGAGCTGATTGTCAACAGCTTGATCACTAGATATCGCTGCCGCCAAATGAACACATCACCAGACCACCCCAGATGAAACAACCGCATCCAAAAGAAAACAGGTAACCTGGACCACCCAGGACAAACCATCTCTCCTACTTGGAGCAGCACACCTTCTGTTTTCCCACAGCTAGTGCCAGTCTTCAGGCCAATGGTCCGGAAGCATACCACAGTCTCAGCCATTTTTAAACCAAGACACTTGATGAAGTTGGGGAAATGCAAATGCAATACGGTTCAGATGTGATCTCTACAAACAGTAGAACCTTGGAAGTGTTCTAGAACGATGGCTCTCAAAGGAGGGCCCCTGAACCAAGAGCATCAGCTTCACCCGGGAACTTATTAGCAGTACAAATTCTCTCCCCCTCCCAAACCAACTAATCAGGGACTGCGGACAGGCCCAGCAACCAGTGTCTTAACAAGGCCTCAGCCTCTGACGCTCACCAAAGGCTGTGACCCACTGTTCTAGTGCATTTAATAGCTTAGCTCATCAAATTTCTGCGTTGAAGCATCTTTACTTACCTCCTCCCTTATGCAGGGTTTGCATGTATCTTCTCTGCTTCTCGTGCCCCATCAGTCATCATCCTGCCACAGAAAAAGTGATTACGAGTCGCAGCTGAGCAAAGCATCAATTATAAGGTTCTGTTTGTCTCCGCACGCACAGTGATCTTGCCTGCTTGTATCTGTAATTTTTTTTCAGACTTGCCCTGTCGTCTCAGGACCCAATTTAAGAAAAAAAATTACTGTTTTCCATTTTATTTTTAGCAATAAGCTAAGTAATGAAGTCTTTCCTGGTTCCTAGAGCAATCCAGCTTTTCAGAGGACTTTAAAATGCAGAAAGAAAGTCCAGTGGATAGGCATGGACCTAGGAAATCAACTTATGAAAATTAAAGTCCTAGAGAGGTCAGAGTATGTAACCAGATGGAGGATTAAATGCATTATTGTATTTCTTTCCTCCAACTCTCCATGCCATTTTCCATGTTAACATTCTTCTCCATATTTACACAGGAAGGATAGATTTGATGCATGGAAAGCCCAGAATAAACTTGACCCGAGAAAGAGGTCTTCCAAATCAGAGGTTGCAGACTGGTACTCAGCGGCCAGATTAGGCCAGCAGATATATCTTGTTTAACCCATATCCTGTTTTGTTTGTTTGCTTAATATTTGACAATATTTTTAAATTGGGAGATTTCTCATAAAAATTGAGAATTCTGGCTTCCTTTTACCCAGTAACACTGGACCTCTGTTTTTCCATGACAGATGTGGCTGGGGCCCTGGAGCAGCTGCTCTCTTAGAAGGACAGAGACTCTCCAGGTTACAGAGGCCCACCCCCTCCATTCTGCTCACACTAGACTTTACGATTTCTGCCTCGTCTCCCACCCAAAGGGTTTCCAGATTGGGATGAGGATGTCCTCTGTCCTTTTATACTAAAGGGACACCAAAAATTAAGTTTCACTCTATAGACCAGGCCAACCCAGCTGCTTTTCTGGAGTGGCTTCCTCCATTTGCTCGAGACCTGCTCATTCACCTGGACCCTTGGCTTTCATCACCTCCCCACTGCACCGTCTCCACCACACACCCTCCCACCAACCCCGCACCCCACCCTTCATCCTTTCTTTTGCTATTGGAACATTAACAAATTTACAAGCCCTGAAAATGAAAACTAAAATACCTCTGTGACCCCAGAACTATCCTGAAGCCACCATCCAGCCTGTCCCCACCCTTTCTCTTTCATCTCCACTTCTTCCCTCCACCTGCCGCTATCCAGCTTCTACCCCCACCGCTCCATTGAAATGGATCTGGCCGATATCACTACAGCCCCTCAGTACCAAATCCAGTGGACTAGTTCCAATCTGGATCCTCCTCCCCCACCCCTTCATGTCCTTTCTTAAGCTTCCTCATCCTTCAAGTATCAGTTCTGTCACTGCCCCTTCTGAGCCTTCCCAGGGCTCTCAGCTGGGTTGGAAGGCTGGCTGAGCCAGGTCTCCCATGGCACCTTCTTCCTGCCTCTATCATTCCATCCCAAACATCGCATCACAACTCTGGCTTATAAATCTGTCTCTCCCACTGGAAGATACGAACTGTGCCTCATTGGCTTTTGTATACAGGGTCCAGAATAGTGACTGCCATACAATATTCATTTGACAAGCGCTTCTGAATAAAGAAATCAATAGATAAACACGTGAATGAACCAAGAATTAAAACACCCTTTAAATTTAAGGTAGGAAGGTCTGACCAACTGATGTGCACATTGTGTAACTTACAGGCCATTGTTACCAGATATAGTAAAAAACATAATTTCCGATATATCAAATCACTGCCTCATCGGCTCTGAGAATAGTCAACCATTTCTTAAATTAACAACAGCTTTTCAAAGTGATGACCCACATGACAAAAATAAATAAAAACAGAAACTATGACAATGAAGACTGTCATTTTATATAAAAAATATTTGAAACCTGTTCATCATTTTTCCACTAGGGACACAGATATTGAAAGTTTCTGGATAATCTCATCACTAACAATAACATTTTCCAAGCATGTCTATGTAAAGCACTATGCCTTCTTCCTGTTTGATATCTACCTTAGTAATAAAGATAATCCAGTCCAATCTTAATACAAGAAAATTACAGCCCTGGCTGGTGTAGCTTAGTGGATTAAGCGCGGGCCTATGAACCAAGAGATCACGGTTCGATTCCCAGTCAGGGCACATGCCTGGGTTGCAGGCCAGTTCCCAGTAGGGAATGCACAGGAAGCAACCATACATTGATATTTCTCTCCCTCTCTCCTTCCCTTTCCCTCTAAAGATAAATAAATAAAATCTTTAAAAAAAAAGAAAAGAAAATGTCCTCGGGTGAGGATAAAAATAAAATTTAAAAAAAAAGAAAGAAAATTACAATAGTCAGTGATACAGAGTTTGATCTGCAACATCTCTTAGCTCCTAAACGTCACTGCTGAAAACCATCATAATCATCAGTAGGAGATCTGTGTTCATGTGGCTTAGATGGGAAAAGGCATGACACCCAGTGGCCCGGTGAGTTCAGCAGGCTGACTGGAAAAGGCAAGGGCGTGTTATTATGATCACTTTGCCAAGGTGCATGTGCCAGGGCTGGCCTGAACCTCAGCTCTTCCGAAACCAGCTGCCTGAGCAACCAGTCCCAGGAATGTAACTAGCTGCCTGGTGTTTTGCAAAGCCATTCCCCTCCCTGGAGACATTTGGGGCAGAGAGCTGAGAGATGAACAGATCTGAGAGTCTGGGGAGGATTCAAACATGGCACTCTGGCAGCTCCCTTTGCCCTGTTTCCCTACAGCCCATATGGCACTTCATCACTTATGAGTGCTAGAAAGTCACTTAGCGTTACTGAAACCTCGCCACCATGCTGTTTCCTCAGAGCAACATGTATGTTATCTCTGCGGCATACATTTTGCATGGGGAATTTTCTTGCTGCAATTACCCTTTGCAACTAATAAAATGAGGTGTAATTATAGATCCACTGTTAGTGCCACTTCCCATTTCGCTTGCTACCTCTGTGGCTGTCTGGAACTCCAGATCTGAGTGCTGTTTATTACTCTCATTCACATGTTATCGCTGGGGACAATGCTACTCACAGTGACAGCTACCTGGGGCAGCACAGGCACACTCCTTTGGGGACCTCTCTGCCTCCTTGGGCTCTGTCTCTTTGCTCGTAGCTGCGTTTTCAACCCTCCATGGAATGCTTCCAATGCATCATTCAACCCATGCAGAGCCCTCGTTGGCCATCCTGAACCCACAGTCTAGTGGCCTGTTTGTTTTGTTTTTGTTTTTGTTTTTATTTTTTTAAATTACTTTATTGTTGTTGTTCAATTACATGTCTGCATTTTCTCCCCACCACTCCCCGCTACCCCATCCAAACCCACCTCCCTTCCTTGCTTCCACCCTCCCCCTTGGTTTTGTCCGTGTTAGTGGCCTGTTTTTAAATGTCAGTCTCGTACCCACTGATTTCAATGAGGAGCAGAGATTTGCATATGAGACCTCAGTCAGAAATCTCAGAAAGAACCCACTTGTACTTGGACATGACAATGGGCTCTAAAGAACTTCTCTGCATTTTGTATAATGAGCAAGTATAAGTATTATTTTTTAAAAAACAGAAAAAGCATACAATACACATTCTATAAAGCCAGGAGGGGGATAGGCCCTTCCTTCTGAGATCCCCCCACAGGAACTCTGGACGGGCATGAAGACTCGCCATGAGGTGCCAGGACTCAGAGACTTTAAGGGAATTCACTTCTGGAAATGCAACTTCCTAAACTGGGTCTCACTGAAAACTGTGCCTAAGTCTGCGTACACTTACCGCATGCATGTTACACATCGGAATAAAAAAGTACATTGAAGAGTTCAAAGAACAATGGAAGGCCTGCTGCTGTGAGCGTCTCTTGACACTAACGTCTCAGAGGCTGCACAGAGGTGCCCTCAGCCCTCAGGATACGGACGTCTGTGGGGAGGTATAGAAGTCTCAGGAAAATTCAGAGCCTGCCTGTGAAATCCTCTAGCCTTTGAGGACAATGTCACTTTACTGACAAGCTAACCAATGAGATCTCATGGCTGCCCATCAAAGGAGTAAGGCGGCCCTATGAGCTCAGTGCAGGAAGGTATGGAGCAAGTCAGAAAATCCGCCTCAGAACCAGGGCCCGTGGGTGGCGAACGCCTGGACAAGGTTGAGACTCCGAGGGGAATCCAGCCGGGGAAGGGAGAGGACTCAGAGCACCAGGCAGGGGACCAGAGACAGGGCAGTTAGCACAGGGTGCAGCAAGAAGTGTGTGGAAGAATCACTCTAGCAAAGAAGCCCAATCTAACGAATCCTGCTGGGAAAGAGTATTCTCAGAGCCTGCTCCTCACAGCCATGGTGAGGCTCTCTCAGATTTGGCAGGGTTTCCCACGCCTGACCCCCAAAAACAGGGACAGGCACTGAGCTGCTTGGTTTTGTTAGACATCCTTGAAAAAAAACCTCGAGTCATTCTGCAATGAAAGAAAACCCACATGGACAATCCCGCTAATGCCTGTTACCCTCAGGTGATGATTTCTTATTGAATAGTATTCTTCTGTGTCTGAAATGTCCCTGATTGGTTCCTTACACGGTGTCCCTAAGCTAAGGGGTTCTGCATCCTGAGTGGCTGGCATTTATCAGGCTTTTTTTAAACCATAAATCTGACCACAAGTAAATGTTTTCTAACAAGCACAGAGCATATAAAAAAGAGTTTCCCGCCCAGCGCTAAGCAGCAGCCCTCCCCCAGTGGAACCGGCAGCAAATGGCAGAGGCCACCTGGTGAACTGGCTGCCACAGAGAAGCTAGGACACTCTCGTGTTTACAGGAGAAAAAGACCGAGCATTGCGGACAGAAACAAAATGCTGCCCCTCAAGCTCAGAGAAACCTTAAACCACATATCACAACCTTTCTCCATACTTTTTTTAAAGTTCTGCACCAACAGTTTTTATAGGTCGTTCATTAAAATGTTAACAATGGTTTCCCTCCCCCACCCAGGTGGTAAGATATGAAGAAACATTTGCTTTTTTTCTTTACTTTTTTCCTATTAGATTTTTCAAAATATCTGCAATGAGCATATATTTATAAATGGAAAAATTAAAATACAATTATTTCTTTCATAAAAATAGGGCATATAAAGAAACATCTTACTCAAAAATTGTAAGTGGGAAAGCAAGTTCATCTGCTCTTTTATTTCTCACTTGAAAGAAAAGCATATGTGATAAATGCTGAAACCTGCAAAGTTCTTTCTCATAAATTATGGAAAACCCTGGGATGCTAATGGCTGCAACTCAAAGTCACCATGAACATTTCTAGGTCGAGTCACACAGGAACAGCTGACAGCCATCTGTCTCATCTAGCACATTTTAACTAAAACTCCACTGGCTATTAGCAAGTTGAAAGATATAGCAGTAATTTTTTTTTAAATAGAGAAAGTTCAACTCAGAATATGACTTTAGTGATCTAGTATTCAAGTCCAAGGACTTCTTATCTTTAAAATTTTTTTGGTACCGTCCACCACGAAGATGATAATAAACAACACCACGGCACAGCTCTTTGACCTCATGGAATCAATCACCACTAATTTCACACAGAAAACCTCAAAGGAAGTGAAATGTTTTTGGAGGTATGCCCACTCTTCTCCCCTCTCCACTGCCCTGTGCTGAGGCTTGTTCTTTAACCAGCTTCCCATGATACCCTCAAAACTCTTGTCTTGGGACCAGGACCACCCTCCATCCTCAGCCTCCTTGCCTGAAGAGACAGCTGGCCGGTCCTTGAAGACGTGGTTTGCTCAGCCTCCCTCTCTCACGTGCAGTCTGACGTTTTTCCACAGCCTTCAAGCACAAGGTGAGAGATGGAATGAGTCATCTTTCTTATTTGCCAGTATTCCTTCCAGATCATTCCTCCTCCAATTTTCTGGGGAAAACCCACTGCTCTTCAACATTGTCATCTTTACCTGTCATACTTCCCCATCACTCCCCTCTTAACTGAGCACTTTAGCACCTGTCTTATTGTCTTCCCACCAACCTTCATACTCCCCCACACTGTAGGGGACCCAGAAATCCACGCAAGCTTTCGGTTCCTGGATCTGCCTAACCCACAGGGTTTCTGAGGTAAGGAGAGATTTCTCTAGACAAATCATCAAGTCTGAGCCCTTCAGTTGGCAAGCATACTAATACAGAATCTTTATTTGTGATTCCACACCACCTCTGAAATATTAGATTCAAACTTCCTTCTCTTTCATCATCTCCTGCCCTAGTTCTCTCAATGAGTTACTCCCCACACACATACCGATCAGCCCCATCTGATGTTGCTTCATACATCCAGCTTTGATTCCATTGTCTGACCACTCTCCTGCCAACCTCATCAACTCACCTGCCCACCTGGCCTTCCATCGGTATCCTGGAAAAGCCTGGCCCTGTGTACATCCAACTTTCCACCTTCTCTATGCCAGTCCTGGGCTTGCTTAGCACTGTCACAGACCAAACTGATAGTTTACTATTGTAATAATAACAATAGTAGAAAACATTTATTAAGTGCTTCCTGCCTACCTATCAGACACTATGCTAAGTGCTATCTCATTGAACCCTCTCAGCAACCCCATGGACAGCCTATTGTATGAGTATTCTCCCAACTGCACAAAGACACAGCATCAGGGACATTCCATACCTGCCCAAAGCCACACACACAATGTCAGAGCAGGGACTCATGGCACCTTGAACCTAGGCATGTCTTCGTCAGAGCGTGCATCCCCACCACCACAGGGCAGGCTCACCACGGTCTACCTCCATGGCCCTGCACTGCCCTGTAGCACTGCTTCTGTCCTAACAGGGACATTTCAAATCCTCATTTTCCTCAGACCTCTCACCGCTAACCCTTACCTCCCACCCAAAGCTGAGCTCCTCAGCTCCTGCTTTACAGGAAAATAAGAGCCAGCAAAAAAGAGAGCAGCTGCCTCTGCTTCCCAGCACCAACCCTATGGAAGGAGCGTCCCATCCTTTGATCCTTTCCTCAGCCTTTCCACGACTGCTTTCTCCACTTCGGCTTGTGTCCCATTCCAACCATTCCTTCAACTCTGTCTTTAAACTCTTCACTCCCTTGAAGAGGTAATTGGGCTCTTTCTCACCTCCGATCCTCTGCTGCACAACGTTTCCCAACTGGAAAAAGTTGTTCCTCTCCTTCACTGACTGGATCCACACCTGCCACTTCCTCCAAGAAGGCTTTCATCAGTTCCCAAGTGAGAGGGTGTGCCCATGCTCTAAGCTCCCTGCCACCGCACTCTAAGCTTCCCTTTATGACCAACTGTGTTTACTCCAGGGTTTACTTTCCAGGCTACTGCTGGACAGCATGACCCCTGAGATCAGCACCTGTGTTCACAGTGTTCTTTTCAGCCCTGGCATAGTACTTGGCACACAGAAATATGCACTGAGTGAATTAATGAATGGATTAATGGAGGCAAGGAGAGGCGATGCGATAGAGAACTCTGAACTTGGCAGAGCATACAGACTTAATAAAACAAGAAAAGGGAGTCATTGGAGGTTTTGAGCAAAGGGATGAAATAATAAGACCTGAGGATTTTATTGTTTTGTTTTATAACATTCATCTTGTCATGTCTTCAGGATAAAATGAAGTGCAGAAACCAGAGTTCTGAAGCCAATTAAAATAATAATGCAAGTATAAAGTAACGAATGCCTCAGCTAGGGTTACAGTAGCCGAAAGGAAATGATAGTTTAGGGAGACACGTTTGTTGCAGGGGCAGTGCGCCAGCCACAAGGAATGTGTCACGGACAAGCTAACTGGCATTGAAGAGCAAGGCTCTGGGTTTCACGTTCAGAAGGGCAGAGTAGATGACTCAGAAGACTCCATCTATGTCAGGATTCCATGGTCCATCTGCAGGTGGCTATAGGGAGAACATAAGGTGACATGCATGCTATAAGGTCTTTTTGGTTACCTGCCTAAAGTTATCTAACCTGCTTTGTTCACTTAATGCATCCTTTGAACTGAGCATAACACCTTGAACATAGCAAGTGCCAACTAAACAAGTGAATGGATATTTATTCACCTTTTATTGGCTCAGGTAATTTTTGGGAAAGTAACAGATATTTAACTATACAAACATATAGTTTCAGATATGTAGTTGTGTGTCTATATAATGTGTACAGATATGCATATGTGATGATACATACATTCCTGGTTCCTCTAATGCCTTTTTTTCAATTCACAAGAGTCATAATAACCACTTAGAATAAAATCTTTTCCTTGGATTTCTCCAGTCACATGTTAACCTCCTATTAACAATCCTCAGTCAAATCTTTTTCTTACTAAAGATATCTGAATAGATTTCATCAAAGAAATGCAAATGAACAATAAGCCCACAAAAAGGTTCTCAGCATCACTAGTAATCAGGGAAATGCTAATCAAAACCACAATTAGATACCACTCCACATCCTCTAGGATGGCTTTAGTCACAAGAGGGATAACAGCAGGTGTTGGCGAGGATGTAAAGAAAATCGAAACCCTCTTATGCCACTGGTGGAAATGTAAAATGGTGTAGCTATTTTGGAAAACAATATGGCAGTTCCTCAAAATAGTTAAAAATAGAGTTATTATTTGACCCAGCAATTCCACTCCTAAGTATATACCCAAGAGATATAAAAACATATGTCACAGAAAAAACTGTACACAGATATTCACAGGAGCATTATCTGTAATAGCCAAAAGGTAGAAATAACTCAAATGTCCATCAATTGGTGAATGGATAAACAATATGTGATATACCAAACAGTGAAATATTACCATAAGAAAAAATGCAGTACTGATACGCACTAAAACATGGATGCATGTTGAAAATGGTATGCTAAATTATAAACTAAAATCTAAAAAATAAATAAATAAATTTTTTAAAAAAGTCATGGAAGACCACATATTATATAATTCCTTCTGTGCAAAATGTCCAGCATAGGCACATCTGTGAAGACAGAGAGTGGATTAGCCGTTGGGGAAGAAGGGATCAAGGGACAGTGATGGCTAAAGGGTGTAGGTTTGGGGGGTGGGGGAGGATGAAAATGTTCTAAAATTGCTTATGGTAATGATTCCACAACTCTGTGAGTATACTAAAAACATTGAATTATACACTAAATGCCTGGGCTGTATGGTATATGATTTACAGTTCCATAAAGGTGTTACAAAAATATTGAAGCAGCATTCTTTTACAGGCTTTTTATATGCAGAAAAGAAAAAAATTGAGAGGGTACTATTTTCAGGAGTGAAGGGTTGGGCATATTCATACCAACTGACTACTTTTCAGGAAACAAATCAGGACTATAACATATAGAGCATTAATTAAGGGAAGCATAACTATTACCAATAATGTTTCCTCTTTGCCTCCACTCAAGATAAAACCTGCGTTAAGTTTTGAATTAAATGGAAACACCTTTATCTACTATTTTACTGAATTTGGTTCACCTGCTCTGTTCAAAGGGCCATGAGAGTGTCAAAGGTGGGGGAAGGGGGCATCGATCTAATTCTTAAAATACTGAGATAAAGAAACTTTACTTGTGAGGAAAGTTAAACTAAAAGATAACTCAAATTCGTCTTTGTCAAAGATCCTGTCTAAACCCTATTTTCTCATTGGTAGAATGTGAAGGAGTGTGTTTATCTAGGTACCCCTAAGGTTCCTTCTGATTCAAAAATCCTGTGACTAGCCACAGAATTTGACCACAGAATATGTGTAAGAACTCTGGTCAAACCCATCTGGATTAAAAAGCAAACTTCGAGATTTCCCAAGTGTTCAAACGATAACGCCATCTGTGTTCGTGGTCGGAAAACTTTATCTAAGAGCTCACCCTCTACACGGACTCTTTTATCTAAGTATGATATGATGGGGAACATTCAACGCAGCACTATTGCCAGGCCTCCATTCTGTAATGCCAACAAGTAATCAATGCACGTGGTTAATTCTGAATTGTTTCAGCCACTACATAAACAGAAACAATCACAGAAAGATTCTCTCAGAAATCATCTGGTCCCTTCGGGCCCATGAATTGGAATTGGCCAATTTCTCCCAAATATTATTATGTGTTTTTAATGGAGTGGAGACTCAGGAAGGAATTTTTCAGGCCAAAGTGATACATTCCTTTTGCCCCTTGATAAATGTAGACAAGTTGAAGCCGTCAAAATAGGAGATGGACTGTGGGACAACAAAGGAATGCAAACTGGCTCCCTAGCTCTGGAACTGGGGAGCAACATTCCAAGGACTGGAAACCCAAAGATGTGGTGGTCCACTGGGCAGCACAGCTCTGTAATGGAGGGAGCTAGAAAAGAAACAATAATAAAGACCTAATGAGTTTCCCAGGAACTGGAAATGCTGAGCAGTGAGTAGAAGTTCAGAGAATTAAAACTGGGATGTATAGAAAATGCATTTTATCTCTCTCTTATAAAATAATTTTTTGAAAGATCCAGGCTATCTGAGCAAGATGCTCACGTGATTACACCCCAGTGTTAGAGGTTCACTCGGTTATCCGCAGGACCAAACGAACTTGGGTCTGCATTCACCCCGTAAGTGACGAACCAAACCAGTCACATCGCATGAAATGGGTTGGGTCCTCTCAAACCGCCTCAGATAGTTTTCCGTTTTCCTAGATTTTAGTTGGCTTTTAGGGAAGAGACACGTAAACATTTGACTTCCTTCTCCAATCCATAAATTCAATTTTACTTCAATGTAAATAATCCGCGACATCAACTTTGGGTGCACTTCAGCTGTGTTCCAGCTGGACTTGTAAAGTCATTCTAAGTGGGGCAGCGAAGGGCCCAGTTTCGTGCTTAATAAATCAATTTCAGGTTGCATTCAAAGTGCGTATGTAAGGAAAAATAAGGAAGATGGAAAATCGCACTATACAAATTATGTATGGATTTGGAAAGGAACATAGAAGCAGGGGGAGGAAAAATCTATTTGCCAGTTGTTTGAACAAAATGCCAAACTTTTTTCAAGATTTCAAAAGTGGTCTTTGAGAAGATTTGCCTGGAATGAGGGGCAAACTCTTGTTTTCGACTTATAAGAGACCACTATGACTAGTTCAAGCAATTGACAACCTACGCACAAGGCAACCAATTAAGGAGAAATCTTACAAAAGCATGGAGGCTCCTCAGTCTGAGTTTCTAGAACTTCTACACAGAGGACTCAGTTCAGGAATTCGTTTCAAATGGAAATATGAATGTCTTGGAAGCCAAGTTAGTATACTGCCCGACTCTCCTCCTATGAGGGCCACTGTGTTTCACCGTTACAGTAAGTCCTGCTTGACTTCAATTATGTGTAGTGCAAAGAATTTATGGCAAAGATACTACATAGGAATTCAATGAATTTACAAAAGAAAAAAGGAAATTATTAAATGGTTCGAAGAAAAAGGAAAACCTCAGATCCAGAATGAAACTCCATATTTCTGTCTACAAATGACCAATAAAATGTGCGCCCTGAAGAACACCAAGAAGAAGTCTCCTAAAATCATAGGGAAAAAAATCCCTGTGGTGTTTTAGGAAAACAGGAACCTTTGTGAGGTCCTAAGCGTCAGCTACCTGACATATATTATGTAGAAGGTCTTCTTTGGCTTACTGTCCTCCCTTCAACAATGAGACAGTTACTCCCTATGGCACAGGTGAGGACTCCAACACTCAGAGAGGCCAAGAACTTGGTCCAAGGTCAGTCCAGCTAGTGAACCAAACCAGAGTTGGAACACAAATTGGTCCGGCTCCAGAGTCCATGCTATTAAATCACACTCTGTGAGACAGCCTGTGCTTTTACAAACTAGGGAAAAATTTTAAAAAAGAATTAGCTCAGCCATCTTCCTTGTTTTCCTTTCTATATTTTCTGTAAGGAACAACCTCATTCTGAGTACAGAATGCATTTAAATGCTTTCCCATGTCCACAGACTAACTAAAGTTCTTCAACATTCACACATCGTTACCAGATATCTGGTACATGGAAAGAAGCAGATGTGCCCAAGATAATGCTAGATCTCCATTTGACTTAATACAGTCAATGGTGTTCACTAAAGGGAGAAGCCGTCATATGAAAGCTCCTTATGCTTCAGTTCTTTCAAAAAATGCGGCTTCATTAACTAATAGTTAACTATGCTTTTTAAGGCTTCCGCTCCCTCAGAAGCTTTACTTGCTTTTGTTGATAACAATCCATGAGGTAGAACAGGTACTCATGCAAGGTATTTGAAGTACACATAGCATTTTATTAATTGCTATTATATTATGGGGAAGATACAGCATCACTAGACAAATATAAACACTTCATTGGCACATTATCTGTTTGAATACAAGTAGATTGTATAAAATACTTGAAGTGGGTTATTTTACATAAAAGAGAGGCTTGATGCACCATTTCCACTGTTGGATAGCCACAGAGCCCACGTGCAATCCTCTCTAAAAAATGACCCCCTTTATTTGTCTCTCATTCTTAAATTCATTTGAAGCTTTTTTTCCCTGAAAGCCTGCTGCGTATGAGAAACAGTGCTAGACATCATGAGGGCCACAAAGACAAAAAAATCGCCCATGGATCAACAGCTTAATGAAGAAATAAATGCAGTACTACTAAAATCATCTACCAAAATGTCACATTAGCAGACATACATCCTTGGATACAGGTGGGAATCACTCAGTGAGGTTTACAAAATTCGGGTCCCAGCCACAGAGATTTTGATTTACTTGGTCTGGGAGGTAGCCTGGGTGTGGTGCATGGAAGAGTTCCCCGGACGATCCCAGGGGTCCTGAGGCTAAGAAGCACAGCTGTGGGAGCACTACAGAGGGAGCACAGAGGTGAAAGAGTGACTCAGTGTGTCCAGTCTAGAGCTGTTGGTATATTGTAGAGCCTGCCTTCCTCCCTTCCCTGAAAATAGATGAAGCATATATATTGGAACATGAAGAATGGGGGATTTTGAAGCATTGGACATGAAGGGAAGAGAAAGGGTGTCAGAGAGGAAGAAAACGCTGTAAACCAAAGCAAGGATGTGCAAAGGACCAAGGAACATTTCAGGATTTTAAGTTTGAATGCAGCAGTCTTGGGAGAAATCCGGAGGGAGAATAGGCTAGACACACGGCAGGGTCCAGGAGCAGAGCGGCCCAAGGCAGTTAAGCTTGGAGCTGGTTTCTGAAGCAATAAGAAACCACTGATCATTTCTGAGGCAGAAAGTAGTGTGAACAAAGAAACTATAACTCTGCAACTGGAGATTCAGGAAGATTCATCCAGAGAAAGTGGATTGCAGGGGGCAGCCTGAAGAGCAGAAGGCCAGCTGGGCCACTTAGGAAGTGATGGAGATGAGGGAGGAAAAGGTCAGAGGTGCTGTGTCAGGGCTGTGGCAGTGGGAGGACAAAGGACAGATTCCAGGTGTGCCGTGATGGAGGAAGTGACAGGACTTAATTGGATGACAGGAGACAAGGAGAGAAAGGGGTCAAAGATGGCCACAGGATTTTGTACTTGGTGACATAATTAAGAGACATGGGAAGTCAGGAGGAAGAAGCGAGTTTTAGAGGGCAGATGATGAAATCCATGTTTCGTACTTTGGCCTCAGCTGCCATCATGTCACCAATTTGGAAATGTCCAGTGACAAGTCGGAAAATAGGAATCAGTGCACAGTAGAGAATTAAGGCAGAAGTAGAGATCCGGGCGTCATATTGTCATAACTGTGGGTCATTAAAGGTAACCAGTGAGTTCTCCAGGAGACATAAATAAGGTAAGAGAACACCTTTGGATATGCTTGAAGGGGCTTGTGAAGGAGACAGCGAGGAGACAATCAGAGAAATGGACAAAGGCAGCTTTGTCACAGGATTCATTGAGAAAAGGAGATTCTAAGCATGGGATAATCTATAATGTCAAACGTTACAGGAAAAAATTACAAGTGAAGCCATAAGGTAACCCTGGGTATGGCCAATTACAGGTCACTGGTGACAAGTTATTGGAGTAAATGCAGCATCCATAGCATGTGGGGTAAGAGAGAGTCAGCAGGAAGTTGAAGGCAGGAGGCAAGGAAGTGGAGACAGTAGGTGCAGTCCACCCATTCAAAGAGTTTACAGCTGGAGGCAAGAGGGGAAACACTCAGACAGCTGGCACATAAGTACTCGGAAATCAGTACAGGAGCATTGCGAATGTGCACACGTGTACGGCCAGAGTCAACGGGAGACTCTAGACGCCAGGGAGCACTCGGTGCTGAGGAGAGTGAGGGAGGGCATTTAGAAGCCAGAGGGAAAAGGAAGGGGGGGCAGGTGCAGGTGGGCAAAGTGTGGGGGATGGAGGTGGAAAAAGACTTTGCTTGGGGCAATGGGCGCACGATGCAGTGTGTAGATGACGTTTTACTGAGTTGTACACCTGGGACCTGCACAGTTTTGTGAACCAATGTCACCCCAATAAATTCAATTAAAAAACAAAATCTAATAAATATTTTGTCAAAAAAAGAAGATAGTTCAAAATTCAGTCAATGGGGAAGATGGGAAGACTGCCCCAGAAAAGAAGGCCAGATCACCTCGAAGCACAGGAAGGAAAGGAAGAGGAGATTCGCCAGAGGACAGCTCGGCAGAGGTGGAAAGGAAAACAAGGAGGGGGCCTGAAAGCCTGATGACTGAGGTGGTTTTAGTGAAGCAGAAAACATGGGCACCTGCCAAAGAGCGGGGAAGGAAGATAGCAGAGGGGAGAGGAAGAAATGCTCGTGACAGGCAGGGGCAGGTCTGGAGTTCAAGCTGTGTGCTTCTGACTTCTTTAGGGACTCGTCATTGACTAGACAGACCACCTGAAATGCTCAAGGAACCCAGACGGTGCCCTCCTCAAAACGATGTCTCTATAAACGCTACCACCTAGAACTAAGCTGAGTTTACAAGCTCCTCTCTGTGGCTCAAGTCTCCCTTGAGGTCTTAAACCAGTAAGCCTTCCCCACCTTCCATTTAGGGGTCAGGATTTCTTCAGAAAGCTATAAACTCAGCCTACCCCAGTGAAACCCGCTCCTCCCGGCTCAGCCCCACTGCTATTGTCTTAGCTTGCAAGTCCCTCCTGGCCCACGCAGGCAGAGTCTCAGCTCGACATGTGTCCTCGAACAAGTCGCATATCGTCTGCCTTCTCGACTGGAAAATGAAGGGCAATGGGGGCCCTGCCACTAGTACAAAGGGCTTATGGAGATGAAATGACTGAGCAATTTGCAGTTAGGAAGCTGCAGAAAAGCTTCGTGATCATCTCTGCCTGGCTGGGCACGGTGCAGTTCGCCAAACACAAAGGCCACATTCAGACCATCCCAGGAGCCAAAGGCCCCCAGACGGCTGGCCAAATGAAGCAGAAGCAGAGGACAAAAGAAAATCCTTCCACAAAACAAGGCAAGAGGAAAGGGGATACGTAGAGGGAAGGGACTGGGAGGTTAAAGGGTCATGGAGTATGCCGCCACTGGAATTCCTCTGAACAAAGAAATCATGTCACGTTTCTCTTTGGGGGACAGCATATATCAAAGACTGCACATGGACCCCAGACCCATCTAGGAAACCTATCTAATGGGAAGAGAGAGCCCTCTGCTCTGCACAGGTGCCACTTCTTTCCCATAAAACAGGCTGCTGTGCCATTCCCAGTCTTCTCCAGTGAATTCCACCTGGGGAGTACTCTGTTTCAGGAAGGAGACAATACTCACAGCACTGAGGGTGGACTCCTTTTCCTTTTCCTACTCAGCCTCGGACTTGCTCCATATTAACTTCTTCATGCATTTTAGAGATTTTAGTCTTGGGTAATAGTGTAGCCAAAACTTTTTAAAAGACTACTAAATGCAAAAAGACACTAAACTTGTCCATTCTTTTCAGTATTCTAAAGGGCTAGCTAATGAGTATCACAGTGGCACTCCAAGGAAATATCCCCCTTGGGAGTGGGTCACACTTGAATTTATTGTGTAACCCCGGGGTCCCCAAGGCCCAGTCCAGCCTGCGGGCCCCAGAGGGCAGAATGCATGCTAATTTAAGTCCATTCCGTGTTGAGCCATTGTGTTTGACCAGCCTGGCCCTGTGCCCCAACTGCTTTCTCCATCACACCACCCCGGGATTCCTGGGCTCCAGTGCTATGGCTGTCTGCTTACGGTGGCCACCACCTCCTGTTCTGACCTACCTGTTCTTGATCATGACTGTCCCAGGCTTCTGCCTTTACTCTGCCAGCGTCTGGCTTCCCTGGCGGTCTTCATCTTACATTGCCACTACTAGCTCTCTCCAGCTTACCTAGGAAATAGGTCTTTTCATGCCTACTTGTTCAGAAGAGGGACGGACACGCAGCTGCAGGGTCAGTGGGTCCTGTGGCATGAGTACGTCACTTCCTGTTCACAGGCAGCACTGTCTCTCACAGCGCACACAGGTTTGGGAGGAGGGACTCCTGTGGTCCTTGGTCCCCTGTGCCCTCCTAACATCAGGTCTCTAGCTTGGTCTAATCCGCCCTTTCAAACTCCTTGTTCAGTCCCAGTGATTTTCTTCTAGGACCCTGCTTCCCATCTCCCCTGAACCAGGTGTCCAAAAGGTAGGAATGGGGGGACTGTTACAGAGACAGTCAGGTAGGCAATGTGACACGTCAGGATAGATCTGGAGTCAGTGCTGAATGAGATTAAACTCTGAAGGAGCTTCTGGGCCTCAGGCCTGAAGCTCATCCCCTTAGGAAGGTCCCGTAAAAATGGCCCCTGGAAAACGGTGTTCTTGCCACTGGGAGCACAGGCCCTGCTGCTGCCATCCCTTGCCCTTAGCCAGACAGCTTCGAGAACGCTCTCCCAGGGGTCCCCTCCAATGCACCGAGTGGGGCCCATGAATTTCGGTGGCCCAGCAATCATCCAGGTAGGGAGTGAACTGACAGACTGTCCTCCTTTTAAGGGTATCCCAACCTCCACGAGCAGCTCCCTTGCATTGCCACCACCCACCTCCGCCTCTGAAATGGGTACCACATATGCACACACAAACACACCCAGAGAGACTCCACCTCCTGGGCCGACACACTCTTTATCTTATCTGTAACTCCTTACTCTTCACCTTAATCGCTCTCTCCAACCCACCCTCCAGAGGTCTGATAGGCTGACGTGGGGGTGACAGGTTAATAGTTTCATGCCTGGCTCTGCTAGCCTCTTACTCAGTCCAGCAGGAATGTGTCTAGCTCCCTCTTTGAAACGGGGGAGGTATTTATTGCTTTGTTCTCAGCTTTGGGGCAACCACTAAGAGTAAAACAATAGAATATCGTCTCTTTCTCTGTGTGGTTAGGTTATCGAGTGCGAATTATTGATAGGAGTAACAGTTGTTGAAAGGCAAAGGTTTCCTAACAGTTTTTAATATAAATTAGCCAGCATTATATCTGCTTCATGATGAAATACTTTCCAGAGTATACCCACAATTTAGTGCAGAAAAAAAGAAATTATAAAGGTTGGCCAGAGCTTCAAAAGACTAAGGAAGAAACCCAACATGGCAGCATTTAGTGTTGATGATTTCACTTATTTGAGATCTAGTGACTCACTTCTGTTTGCCAAGCCCGTTTGAGGCAATAATAGCTCTGATTGCTCTGAGAGATCTAAAGCAATTGGAAATCAGGGAATTCGTTTTAAAATGTATTCTTTGTTCTTCCATATTAAAGTAAAAAAGAAAGAGATTCACCCTGTGTAGAGTCTAATTACTAAGTTGAAGAATCAAATTTTAATGGAATCCTCAACACCAGAGTTTACCCCCTCAAGTAAAAAAAATTCCAAGTAAGTTAATATGCTTCCAAACCAAAGACAGTGTGCTATTTCGCATCATCCAGAAATGGTCACACAAGATACAGCTGGCTTGACATTTAATCCCTGCTGTCATATTTTTGGCTCTCTCTGTATCATTGACCAATATATTATATAAACTTCTACTCCAAACCTAGACACAGTAAATCAACTGTACCTTTTGTTTGGGATTTTTTTGCAGAGTTGGCAAGTTTTGACATAGAAAGAATTAGGAGCTGAGGCGTCCCTGACAATCCCACTGTTGATATATCCCTGCAGCTTTTGCCTCTAAAACGCAGTATGTCCACAGATGTTGCTGAAATACTGTTGGCCGAAGGAGCAACCCAGGCAGCCGGTCCACCTGCCGAGGTTTTCGTACACACACCTGCATCCCGCCCCAGACGCCACTCGTTCTCCCCAGCCTTGGCCTGCTCCCCAGCGCTGCCCCGGGGAACAGCCTCCGCATATAACCTGTCCTGTACATTCCCCACTTTCCTGCTGCCCCCAGTCCGTTGCCCTGAGTGCATCACACCCTCGTGAAACCGGGGAGGCCTGTCTTTGAATCGTCCACCTCTTACTTTCTGTCTCTGCTTTTCAGTGTCATCTCCTGGTTGCCAGGCCCCAAGGACGTTAAGTTTGTTCCCTCCTCCTATCAAAATGCATTCTCAGGAGGAATCAGAGGGATTCACTTCTACGTGAAGCATAAAAGACTCACAAGGTTGCGTTTTTCCTTAATGACTGTGACCATCATTGACTCCCTTGTTTGGCTTTAGCTGAAGCTCTGACTGTTGTAGACACCTGCCAGCCTCTCTCTGCAATACACTCTCATTGTCATGCCTCTATCATACCTTCCCAATCTCAAGATATGGTCCCAACAGCACCTTCCTCATCCCATTTACTTCTGAATGTTTAATAAGGTTCGCCTTTTATTCACCACCAGCCACTCTACTTGCCCCTGTCCACACACACAGGCACGTACATTGCTGTCTCTCAACCCTAAGATGTAGTCTTACTTTCTCCCAGTAAACTATACTCTCCACTCACTCCTCCAGCTTTCAGCAAAATTGTTAAACTTTCTAGGAAACCTTTTGTCCATAATCCCTTACAAGAGAAAAGAGAAACTGTAGGTTCCCTAAAGTGAGTTGTCATTCCTCCATTACAAAAAAAAAGGCAAAGGAAAGAAGATAAAGTGCCCATTAATCCTTGGTAAATTGAAACCCAGGCAGTGTGTTTGAATAGCAGCCTTGAGCATACAATAAAATTAGTTGGCCAAAGTATACTAGGTTGAATATATAAAGAGAGGTCATTTTAAAAATTGGTGATTTCAAACAGCAAAATGTAAGTGTTATACAAACAATATTTTAAAAGGAAATGCAATTGGTTGCAAAAAGAGGAAAATCTCTCCCTCCCACATAAGAGGCAAATGTGAAGCTTCAAAGAAATTCACATTTTTCGTCTACAAAATTAGAGGAAAAAAAAAGAAAACACCCAACATTTTGGATGAGTAAACTGAAAGACCCTTTCTTAAAGCAATTTGGTAAAACATATATAGTATCCTTAAAAAGTTTATACTCTTTGATCAGTAACTCCATTTCTAAGGAAATATTCTAAATGCAGAAAAAAATAAAACTTTTTAAACTATATAGCAGCAATGCTTGTAAGAGCAAGACACAAATGATCTAAAGATCCAATAGCAAGGAAATACTTTACTATAATATGATCTATCCATTTAATGCAATAGTTAAGCAGCATAAAAAGTTTACATATACCATTATTATGCGTAGAAAAGGGGAAACCAAATATGCCAACTTGTTAGCAC
Organism: Trachops cirrhosus; assembly: GCA_028533065.1. NCBI lineage: Eukaryota > Metazoa > Chordata > Mammalia > Chiroptera > Phyllostomidae > Trachops > Trachops cirrhosus. The sequence continues at coordinate 19,304,316 of CM052545.1, read as the reverse complement.
TGTTTCTTCTGAGAAATGAAACTAATGATGACTATTTCTTTGTATTTGGTATTTTCAGATTTTTCCTGATGAGTATGTATTGCATTTATAGTTGTCTTTAAATATACCTTAAAACACAGGTGACAAACACAAGGTCCTCAGGCTGAATCCAGCCCTCCACCTTGTTTTATCCTGCCCAGCACCTTGTTTCTACCCAGCAGCATCATCAAGCTCTAGTTTAACTGTTAAGGAGTAGTTACATTTATACAGTCCTAAAATTACATTCGGCCCTTTGAAGGCAACCATGAGGCTGATGTGGCCCCTGGTGAAAATGAGTTTGACACCTCTGCCTTAAAAGAAATCATTTATAAGCTATACTTATTTGCAGCCTATTAAGTCTGGAAATCCAAAACAGTCTGGAGAAGTTCACATACCAAGTTCATCCTTGGCTCCTTCCTGATGATATCCTTCTGATTCCCACTGGGAGAAATAAAATCAATTAAAGGACAAGAAGTAATTCTAGTTCAAGATGATAAATCACACACACACACATACACACACACACACACACACACACACACACACACACCTGCCTTTCCTGCTGATAAATGTCTTAGAAACCGTTCTGGACCCTCCACATCCAGTTCTCCATGCCTTCATGGGTACACAGCTCAACTTAATTTCTCAACTTCTCTGAAAAGTCCACCCAGGTACTGTTGGCAGACATGCTCCATCACATGCCAAGGCCTTTCTGTAAAACCTCTCTCCCTCTATCTATCTCTGTCTCTCTACCTCTCCCCTGCCTACTCATCTGGAGGTGAAGGACTCACAGCTTGGAGGACAGTCAATCAGAGCAGATGCCCAAATAGGAACATCAGATTGGAGTCTGTATGAAGCAGAGATACAGCTTTATTGCATGGAGCCACTGAGATTTCAGGGTTTGTTTGTAACTAAAACATCATCTAACCTATTCTAACCAATACACCAGGACCTAGTGAAAGTAAAAAAATCCACATAGAAATAAACACATACACACATGTTGAAAGAGAGAGGGCTAAGGAGGCAATTTGAGGAAGAAACAGAGCAGAGAAAGCCGTACCCCAAATATGTGCAGGATAAGACTGCACTGAGGATCTTCCCAACAGAAACCTAAAAATGATATTAAAGAGCATGAAAGATGAAGAAATGGAGCTGAAAACAAAGTGGATGGATGGGAAATTACACCCTGCTCACAGAGCAACATATCAGCCAGTGTTTACCTTCAAGGTGGAAAAAAATTGTTTCTGAACAGCAGAAAAAGAAAAAAATAAGGCACTAGGAGGTATGATCCAATGGTATGTCCTAAAATAGAGAAAATGGAGCATAGGAAATTATTAGAGAAATAATGATCAAATATTCCCTGACCGGAAGAAAGTGAGTTCTCTGATGGTAAGGGCCCATGAAGTATTCTGCCCAGAAAACTGGCATGGACCTCCCTAGGCATGGCATCATGAAATTTCAATGTAGCACAGAGCCAAAGGAGGCCAGCTCAAAGACGACGGAATTGTCAAAGTGGCCGGCCACCTATAGCACCGAAAACCGGAAGGGACTATTGTTGGAAGGAATGGATTGAGGGTCTTGCTTTTTATTATAACTCATTCTACTTTGTGTTTTGTGTTTTCATGTATTACCTTGGTGTGTTTTTAGTTCAGTATTTGGTACACAGTATTATAATAATTTTAGGTACATAACATAGTGACTCGACATTTATATACCTTACAATGTAGCCACCACATGAAGTCTAGTGATCATCCGTCACTGTGCAAACTTACCACAACCTTATTGGCTATATTCCCCTTCATCTTTTTCACCCATCCCCCCATGTGTATGTATTTTTAATTTAAAGTGAAAACTAAAATAATGCTGCCTACCACATCTCTAAGCAACCCGTATCTGTGAATTATGAAAAAAGTGAGAATAAAAACACCCTACCTTTACAAAAACTACTGTTTGCATAAGCAAACTGCATCAAATGACTTAAAAATAGGCACTTTCCCAAATATCCATCATCGACCTGGGCCTCTGGCTCTCTCCCTGATGCACGGTAGACACTGGCAGGAACAAGGATCAAGTGCCTGTTGGTGCGGCACTGAGAGTCCAGATGAAAGCGATTTAAGTCGGCCATCATTTAAGTCGCCATCTTGTTTTCCCTCTATTACCAACTATTAATTAAGAGTTCAATTTAACGTATTCACATTCCGCCATTTTTCAGAAGGGGAAAGAGATTGGAAGAAACTTATAGAACAATACCATAAAATTAAGCAAAACAGTGACTTAAAAGAAGGGAAGACAATGGCAGAAAGAGGAAATCTCACAGGCCACCCACAACACGAGTGGCAGCGGGGTGGAGCATCAACCCAGCGTCATGTGTCCTCACAACTGAGGCAAAAGTCTCCTCTCATGGAACACACCAGACCAGTTTCCCAGAGAAAATCAAAGGTCTTTCTTAAACCAGCTTGGAGAGAAGTACACAGGCTGGGGTCTTGAGAACATTAGGGAACCTGAGGGCAATGTTCTCCCAGCAGCTTCTCGGCAAACAGAGATACAACGCTCCCTTTGACAATGTTATTTATCATCCACCTTCCCACCCCCCAAACACACCCCCACATAGAATCCACCCTTTTTAAAGGCTCATCCTGATTATACAAGGTGAGTGATTCCCAGACTCGCCTGTTCATAGCAATCAGTGGGTCTGCTGGTGAGAAATTGCAGTTCCTAGGCCCCTGCTTTGGAGACTCTGACTTGATAAGTCTGCAGGAATCTCCATGGTTCCCACACTCCCCAGGTGAGCAGGCAAGTCTGGGAAACAAGGTGATAGCTGATAGTCTACAGCTGCAAATGAGCTAGTTCCTTTTGCTCAGGATGCCCCAGCTCTTCAACCGCCCTCCTCCCTCCGCATGACAGCCTGCTCTGACATGCATTTGCAGGAAAGCATATGAGAAAGATAAGGAATGTAACATTTGTTCCTTGATGGTAATAACTCATAACTCCTCCCTCCCTTCTTCCACAACACTCATTTCATCAGTATGACCAAGGGAATTCACTAGAGGCTCCACGTGAGATACATCATGCACACGATTTGATACAAACACATCTGCGCCGATGCGCACATCTTTTTATCATTACAGATGATATGTCAGCTGCTGCAGAACATTTTGAAAGTCTTAAGATTGCGTCTATTATTTCTGAAACGAGGGAAGAAAAAAATCTCCCTGGGAAAACAGCTACACACACTGGGGCATACATCAGCATTGCGAGACTCCCCTGCTGGATTAATTGAGCTTCCAAAACATTCTTGCTTGAACCACGTTTCAAGAAGGCTCTCAGCTGCAGAGAACAAAACCTCCCTTCCATGCACATCAAAATCAGGAAATCAGAAGAGGCACCAGATCTCCCCCCACCGTGTCCTGTTTCTTTCCTGGCATTCGAGAGAAACCTGGTTCAAGATGTTGCATTGCAAGGAAATTGGAGATGAAACGGTCACAAAAGTAGAGAGATGTTTAGCCTAAGGACAGTTATATGTGTTCCAGAACAAAGTAAAAAAGGTCAAACCTAAGTCAAGGGAATGGCTCAGCTTTCTCTAAAACAAAGACAGAGAACTTTTCCCGGTTTAAAACGTAAGAGCAGGAGAGGAAAGAAACCCGAGGTAAAAGCTCGATAGCATTCCTCTGTCTTGGCCAAATGTTCATTTGGATTGTCGAAATTTATGGTTAATCAAACTGTGTTTGTGAAGCTTAAAGGTGAAGCAGGATCTATAAATAAATAGAAAGATCCCTAATCATGGGTTAGAAGTCGGAGGGCACCCAAAAACACTTCACTCCTGTACCCTGGAGTTTTAGGATGCACTGGAAGTCACCGGTTCAACAAAGGCCAGCCGTGGAGGTCAGACCCGCTACGTGCATTCCGAACCAGCCTCGCCAGTCAAACGCTGGCCATCTTAAAAGGATTAAGATTAGTTATCATTTCAATCCTATGAAAGAAGATCTATATTTCTCTTTTAGACACAAAAGTCTCTGGAGAATGGTGCTTGCCAACACTCTGAAAAAATAATCTCTCAAAATTCTTGCAATCCACTGTGTTATGATTTCATCTCATGAAATACAACACCTTTACATTAAACCTCATAAAACTGAATCCCACTGGGTCTCTTCCAGACTCAGAGAATAAGCAGCTCTGTTGGTGATGCTTAGCAAAGTAAAACAGCCTCTTCTCACTGGGCCCGTTCCCACCACTGGGTCCATTTTGCAGGGAGTAAATTTGCTTTACTTCTACCAAATATTTACGTGTGATTAATCTCACACATAATAGATCTTGCAAATGCTTTGTGAATGAAAGAATGCCTTCTAACACCACAGCATTAATTTCCCGAAAAAAGGTCATTTTAAAAAAAAAAGGTCATTTAAAATGAAATGTGCACAAATTCATTCTGGTCTTTCAGTCTATGAATGTCACCTCTGGTTTTCCTGGATTTGCCTGTGGGTGGTCATAAGTGTGAATATAAAGATCAGAAAGGACAAAAGAGAAGGCTCTCTGGCCAAAGAGAAATTCTCTTAAATTTCCATTATATTTTTTAAATTTTTTTATTGATTGATTTTATAGAGAGAGCGGGATGGGGAGGAGGAGAGAAACGTCAGTTTGTTGCTCCACTTATTTGTGCATCATTTGGTTGCTTCTCGCTTGCACACTGCTGACTGGGGATCACACCTCCGACCATTGTGTGTCGGTACGACACTCTAACCAGCTGAACTACCCAGCCATGGCTCCATTTCATTCTTCACTCAAGAACAAGAAAAAATTGCCTTGCTAAATAGAGTGGCAATATCCCCAGGTGAAATACACACACTTTCACACAAGGCAAATCTTAACACATTCTCGTCGGGAGCTATTTCTTTTCCCAACACCATAATTCTCAGCAACAAAGTCAGCCCTTAAGGAAGAACTCACCATGAAATCAATCGGTGATCAGTAACTCAAAGATTGATGCCTCGTGCATTCACATTATTACTAGAATCGCTTCCCTTTACTCATATTTATCTTCAGTCTTTTCATTTGTCTCAGAGGTGGGTCAAACATTATTAAGCAGTTCTCCCTATCAGCCCCATCAAGAATGTTCCACTGGAATTCTGTGTGTCTCCTCACATCCTTTTGATACCATCCTTTTTTCTATCAGATGTAAAATTATAGGATAGAGATCACCCTTTAGTATCACCATAGATAATTTTCCAAGACCCCAGCAAGTATTACTTGAAATAGAGGCTTTTTTTTTTGCCAGGAAACTTTTCACCAGTTGGACACTCAAATGATAGAATAGAGTTCTATTTTCATGAAAAAAAAATCAGTGTTGAATGCCTTCACTGAACTGGCCCGGTGATACAAAGAGCATTACTTGGTAGTAATAAACGTCCACCTCAAGAAGAATCTATTCTCATTTCTAATGCATCTTCTGAAGGATATTAGCACAAATTTGACATCCCTTTTTATATTTTCTATATACATATATGAGTATTTTCAGGATTCGACTCTTGAGTATTATTGAGTAAAAATCTGGAGTGAATTAGTCAGTGACATTTAACTGTGGCCTGGGGACCCCAATGTTCTGCAAGAATTTCAGCTGGTCTCCTATAGCATTCAGGTTCATAATGCACTCACATCTCTACTGAATTTCAGAAATATATTAACAATTCACCCACAATAGGCTGTCAGACATGTAAATTCACTCTTCCCACCACTTCCAGATTAGTGAGGGTAAAGGTTATTGTCCCCATGTTTCTAGTGCTGAGAAAAGACGGGATTAAAGGGTCTATATTAATCTTGGTCCCATCAAATGGTTCTGTAGCCACAAAGCTAAAGAATCACTGGCCCAGGCCTCCTTTATCTGATATGGATTATCAATCACTTACACTATCAATTAACAGAGGAAGCACTTTATTCTTCAAAACACCCAAATTCTTCTCCTGTTCGTTGCATTCATCCACTGGACCAATAAAACTGCCTGCACTGACTCTCTCTGGCTGCCCGCTGGAGTTCAAATTCAAGACAATGTCTGTGTTACCGAAGGGCTGATAATGCGGCTATGACCAGTTACTGTAAATTCCAGTGACCTTGTCTCATTTAAATATAAAAAGACTTGTTCCCTGAACCAATAAAATACAGAACCACCACACAGGTATTTATTCACTTACTATGCCATTAAAAATTTGCTGATTTCCCCAAATCTGGTGTATGGACAAGAAGTAATATAGGGCCCAAATTCTGTAACACAATGATCAGGGGGCAGGAGACCTCAGGATATTTAACTTCTTGGAGCTTCTTCAGTTTTCTCACCTATAAGATAGAAACAGCACTTTTCCCAATGTTTTTGTGGTTATTAAATGAGAGTGATACCTATGAAAACACTTTTTAAGCCAACATCAATTATTGTTGTTATAAATAAGCCCAGATCAAACCGCCCAAAGCCACTCTTCCCTGAAATCATTCATTCATTCTACAAATGTGTTCTGAGCACTTACTAAGTGCCAAACACTGCACGGCTCAGTGACGCCCCAAACCAGCCACAGCTTCTGCCTACACAGAGCCTGGTATAGTCTGTCCAGGGAAAGGGAAAGACAATAATCACACGTAAAAACATGAAAAATGGTAACTAACTAGTGCTCTGAAGGAGCTGCACATGGTGTTATGAGACTTTATCATGGAGGATTCTGACCAGCAGGGGCAATTACGGCTCATTTATTTAACAATATTAACTGGGCCTTAATTACCTCACCCCGTGAAGGTGCTGGGACTTCAGAGACTAAAGCATGAGGCCAACCCTTAATCAGCTCACCATGCAGAGTCACACGTGTAAATACGCAAGCACGGGACTGTCATAACAGGACAGCGAGGCACAAAGGAAGAGGTAATTCTATAAAGAAAGAAGGGAGAAGGGTATGAGAAAAGACTTGTAAGACAGGTGAGCCAAGTCTTAAAGGATAACTAGACGCTGGTCTGGTGTTCACGCTGAGAAAGGATAATTCACGAAAAAGCAGAAATGTGAAAAAGACACCGCAGTGGAAAGCACAGGAAGCTGGAGCAGTTCTCAAGGAGGGCCATTTCCCCACCCCACCACCAGGGGACATTTGGCAATGTCTGAAGATGTTTCTGATGGTCACAGCCTGAGAGGAATGAATGGGGAGGTACTACTGGCCTCTAGTGAGTAGAGGCCATAGCTGCTGCTGGACATCCTACAGGTCACAGAGAGCCCCCGACCACAAAGGATCATCCGGTCCAAAATGTCAGTGGTGCTGAGGCTGAGAACCCCTGCAACAGAGGAAATAGAGTAGGAAGGCCTCTCCAGTCATACATGTATGTCAGGAAAATGGCAACGTTTTCAGTTCCAAGTGAGAAACGGTCCCTGGTATCAGATGCCCTTCCTCTGCCAGGCGCTGCCCGAGTCTCCCTATGGGGGACATCTGAGAAGTAAGGTCATGCACGGGTCTGCGGTTCAAGGGACAGGTCTGCAATGGAAACACAGGTTTGGAGCACATCGGGGAGGCGATCACTGAAGCCCTAGAAGAGACCACCCAGAAGGAAGGTGTGAAATACTGAGAATATAAAAGTGCCCAGCCCAGACCCTGGGAAAGACCACCATTCCGAGCCTGGCAAAAGAAGAGGCATCATCAGCACAGGGGAACATGAAGAGATAATCAAAGAGCAGGAGGGGAGCCAGAGGAGAAGGGGGGCCATGAACAGCAAGGAACAATTGACTTTCAAAATTAAATGGTGATCACCCAAAGGAGTGGAAGATGTTTGTCTCCACACGAACCTGCATGCAGATGTCGGCAGCAGCTTTATTCATAACTGCCGAAATGCGGAAGCAGCCACGGTGCCCTTCAACGGGCGAACGGATTAACAAACCATGGTGCGTCCATACAATGGAACATTACTCAGTGATAACAATACACGAGCTAGCAAGCTACAGAAAGACATGGAGGAATCTTAAATGCATATTGCTAAGTTAAAGAAACTAATCCGTAAACGCTACATGCTGTGTGATTCCAAGTATATACAAAACTACAGAGATAGTAAAAAGATTCGTGATCGCCAGAACCTAGGAGGGAGGAAAGGAAGAATCAATAGGTGGAGCCCAGGAGATTTTTAGGGCAGTGAAACTATTCTGTATGATGCTGTAGGAGTAGATACGTGACATTATGCATTTACCAAAATCCACATAACGACACAACCCACGGGAACCCTAATGTAAACTACGGACTTCAGTTAGCAAATTTTGCATCAGTATTGGCTCACCAGCTGTAACAAATGCACCACACTGCAGCAAGAGGTAAAAACTGTGAGAGGGGAAAGAAGAGATACACGGGAACTCCCTGAACTTTCACTCAGTTTTTCTGTAAACCCAAAACTTCTCTAAAAATAATAAAGTCTATTCATTCATTAGTTATTTTACAGAGTGGGTTTAGTAACATGGTCAATGAATACTCATGTTAATAAATAAAGGTTAATGTAGAAAAAGAAGCTACATTTTACCTTGAAGATTATAATATATCATTTAACTTCAAGAACCACCCCCCTCAAAAAAATTGGGTGATAAATTGTTAAGTGCCACAGAGAAATCAAATAGGAAGAATCAAAACAGAATCTACTGAGCTTGATAACTGGGACATCAGGGTGACCTTTGACGGAAAGAGTTACGTGAAATGGTCAAAGCAAGGATTGTAGTGGGCTCAACGTGAATTAGTGGCGAAGACATGAAAAAATTAAGTGTAGAAGCTAATGCCACATGGCAATCACGTGACAGTACATAAACGTATCAATACAGCATAAATGTATTATGCCATACACCTTAACTTGTACAATGTTATATGTCAAATATATTTCAATTTTTAAAACACAAAAGAAAATGTAGACAACTGCTTCCAGAAGTGAGGCTGTGAAAGAATAAAAGGCTAGTGAGAGATGAAAAATAAAGGGTTTTTTTTTCTTAATGTAGGAAGGACTTGGATATTTTTGTGAACTTCAGGGAATAAAAGGCAGAAAAGGAGAGATCAAAAATATAGCAACAAAAAAAGGTTACTACAGAACAAAGTCAATAAAGAAGCCACAGCAGAGAAACTCAAGTCTTAGAGGGAAAAAATGGACATTTTCTTTGATATTTTAATAAAGAGATTTGGAAAGACAGAGGTAGTGAACAATTACCAGAGAAGAGAGTAGCAAGCCAGCTTTGTCTCCCTGACCTGCCTGGTCCAGCCTGGTCCTTAGTCTCAAGTTCCTACAGATCAGCATAAGGAGTCCCCAACCAGCTGACACAGGCCAGCTCTGTAACACAGATCTGTGGACTTGACTGGAAATCAGGAATCCCAGGACCTGCTCTCATAACCCTACGTGACACCACACCACCATCAGCATCACGCCCTAGTGATTTGGCTAAGTTGCTCAGTCCTCTTGGGGCCACAGGTGTGTCACCTATAAAACAGGAGAAGCACAGTCTTCCCAGCCTAAGGCTGGTGCTAGATCAACTGACCTTGAGCTTCTTTCTCTACAGCCAGTGATACCGCAGATGGACCACCTCTTTCAGTAAGAAGTGGGCCTTCTGGTCAGACAGATTTTCCTTCTAACATCATGGAAAAGAAAAACAAGTCAACCAAGCAGTATTCTCCATGGAAATTTCCAACATCTATTCTCCCCAAAGTCAAAGCAACCTCAAAAGATAAACTTGTGCTCTGAGTTCAATATGAACTTCAGCGTGAGCCAATTCTAATGTTAACCAACACTTGGGGTTCATTGGATTTTTTAAAGCCTTTCTGTTTATATCAAGGAAAGTTGCACTGAGGTTAGCACAGATGGGCTAAGCAATCCCTGAAATAAACAAAAACACTGTAAATGACTTTACATGGAATAAAAATCTTTATCACAAACTCTTGATCTTATATGCATGGCATTTTAATCAAGAAAGATAATGCTCAAAAAACAAAAAAAAGGTAGGAAAAAAACAAATAGGCTAAAGCCACATCGTCCTACAGTGTGTTTCTATGAGCTAGAGGTCAAACCCTAAAGACACAAGGCATCCTATTCCCGTAGCTGAACCATCTCAGTCTAAGAAGTTTAACAGAGAATCGAATGGAAATCTCAGTTGGAGGGTTTTCCAAGGGAAGACATTTCAATACCAGGCTAATGAGTGGCAAGTTTCCCCTAACCCTAACCCTGCACCCTGACACTTTCAATTGCTTCTTCTGCAGCCTCAGCTCATGTCTGGTCAGAGTGAAGAAAAACTACATACAATCAGAAAGACCCAACATTTTTGAGCCTCTGGAATGTGCAAAAAAGAAATTAATCATGATGAGGAATACCAGGATGAAAAACAACCAGATCTTGGGAGTTTATACGCTGACCCTGACCCTTGGCTGTGAGAGTGCTTTTCTCTGCCTTCTGTCTCTTGTGCCCGGCCTGTCTGCTGGCACAGGACAGGGACACCACATGACCACAAGCTGCTTATATCTTTCAGACACATCAATAAAATAGGCACTATCCTGTGGCTATAACAGGGGGATTGGAATGCTTGTGTCTCTTGACTCAAATGTCTTACAAACTTCCTATGGATTGTTCTAGAGTAGAAAATATACCATTGGACATTTCATACTGCAAAATAGCCCTGATGTGACTTTAGAAGCACATGATGTGTACCCTGAGGACCCAATGTTTGATGCCCAAAGATGTCCATGTAGTGTCTGAGATGCCACAAGGAATTTCAGATGCTTGTAGATCAGCTGATGAAAACTTGGGGCCAAATGTTAATACCTGGGGCAGTTATTATAAACTGCCTCGTAATCTGTGGTCATATCATATTGCTTGCTCCTATTATAAATTAAACTCCAGATACACAAGAAACATGTGCCATTTTCTTCCTTCCCTTCCTCTGTTCAATCTTCCCTAACTTCACTAACACACACCCAGTGCTGTAAGTTTTCAGAGATAACCAACACTAAATGCAGGAATGAATGAGGTATCAAAGCTGTGTCATGTAGGCGTGTGTTCAGCTATAAATTTAAAAAAATAAAACCAACCTTTCACCTCAAGAATTTGCACAGACAGTGGCTTTATTTTACCTCTGGCCACATGAAGTCTACAGGCGAAAACGCCCACCGGGCCGACAGGACCGGCATGCCACAGGTCCCCGTCCTTAGGATCACAGGCAGCTGCGCACTTCCAGACCCCACACCCAAGGTCCAGGACGGAGGAAGGCGAGTGGGCTGAAGGTCGTGTCCCCGGGCAGCTTTGTCTTTTTGCCTGGGAAGAATTGGGGTACACTTGCATTCCTGGCCAGAGCTGAGCCACGTGGTCACCCCCGGCAGAAAGTGTCTAAGGAAAGTGAGTGTTGAGCATTTCGGCCTCTTTAAAAGAGGAAGGCAAGGGAAAGTTCGCGTGGGAATGGGGCTGAGCGAGTCAAGGTCCTGTTCCTACCTAGAGGCAGCTCTCCTCCTAAGAATAAATGGTTTTCACAAAACTTGCTCCTCACTGACACTGTTCTTTTGAATTTATTTAGTCCAGGGTCTTGGGCTTCGTGTTATTAAGGATCCTCTTCCTTTTGTTTTTTGTTTTACTGTCTCCAGAATCCAGTAGAAAGCCTTATAATCCAGCCCTTCCGTCCAATTGAAATTGAACAGCTTATATTTCTATCCCAAATTTCTGTTCAATTAAATTCATTTCAATATCCACTTCTTCAAATTGATTCCTTTTCTTAATATTCTTTTTACCCTGCTTTGTTTGTGCGTGAAAGAGTTGGGTTCAAGCTAGATCTGCATTCACCACCGTTAAGCTGCTCTGGAGTAGCTGGGACTACAGCTTCACCACGGAGGGCGTCCGTAGCTCTGGCTCACTGAAGTCTGCATAAATCTGCCTGGCATGTGATAAACACATAAAAAGAAAATAGAAAAATAATAATTTACGGACTTGGAGAGTTGGCTATCTTTTGGAAAAAAAAAATTACAACCCTATCTCAGAGCGTACATAAAAATCAATTCCAGGCCAATTAAATACTTAAGTATGAAAAGTAAAATAACCAGGGAAAAATTTTAGGATATTTCCTTTATGAAATATATTAAGAAAGGATTTATTAAACAAGTCATAAAAACATAAACCATAAACAAAAAGATTAATAATTTTGCCTAAATTAAAATTACTTCTGAATGAAATACCATAACAAAAGTTTAAAAAATAAGACCCAGAGGAAGTGAAAATATTTGCAATTTATTTCATTGACTTTTTAAAGACATGACATTTATGATAGGTAATGAATGCCTATAATTCAATAAGGAAATAGAAAAAATAAAAAACAGAAAATAGGGAAAAACTGGCAATTTGCTCAAGAAGAAATCCAAATGGCCCATAAATATACCAAAAAAAAAAACACTACAATTTGAACGTCACCACACATAATCAGGGAACTGAAAAAAATTAATGCGATATTGATATCAATCAAATTGGTAAAAATGTATGCCTGTTAATACCAAGGGTAAGAATGTGGGAAAATAAGAGTCCTCCATGTTGCTCCTGAGAATTTCAATCAGCACAGACGTTTTGGTAGCAAACTGAACTCTCTAGTGCGTATCCCGTGACTCAGAAATCTCATTCCCCAGTGTGTACGCTGGGAAAAGTCTCTCAAATGTGCATAAGAATACATAAGCAAAGATGTTCACAGTAGCTCTGTGACAACAGAAAATTTGGAAGCAATCTAAGCATCCATCAGTAGGAGAATGGGTAAATAAATTATACATTCATCCAATTAAATACTGTAAAAACCTTCAAATATCCGAGATAGAGCTCATGGGCCAGGAGGGATAAATCTCCAAAACATGGTGGAGTGAAAAGGCACCACCGTTAATCGCGCAGTGTGGGCCTGCCTTTCCTTCCCACCCTCCCTCCGTTTAAGTTGCACCCCTCCTCCAAGCGCTTGCTCAGGTGCTAATCCTTCCAAAAACTTTCCCTGCTGCTTCCAACCTTGATCCTTCCCTCAGGGCCTTTGCTTTAGCTGTCTCTTAGGACACGCACTCCTACAGCAGAGCAACAGCAGGCCCTAGCATCAGAGCCTCATTAACATTCTTTTTTTAAATCTTGGATCATTGCATAGGGAAAAAATATCATTTTAACATGCACTTATTGATTTCTCCTGAGGTTAAAATGTTTCATGTGCTACCTCTTTATTCGTATGACTCCCATCTTTTTCATGTACAGCATCCTGGGCAGCCTTTAGAACCTGGCCCCTAGCACATACCGAAAACAGAAAACTAGTTTTCAACACAACTAAATTGAAAGCTAGAAATTCAAAGTGAATCAATAAAAACAAACCAAAAAATCATTCTAACATAACTTGTGTACTAAAATATAAAAGCATATCACTAATATGACAAACTTGCTTGCTGAGGCCCTTATTAGGTAAATAGAACACATACCTTTATTGCTTATGACGCCAGGTATAGGGGACATCCCTCCATCAAGGCTTAAAGAGCCTCTGCCCGCCTGAGGGACAAGCAGTGTTTGATGCAGACGGAAAGAATACAAGAGCCAAGAAGGTGTGTTTCAGCAGCCCGCGTTTCCCACACAGACTCTGACTTGTGAGGGAGAGGTACCCCTCCCAATAAGCCTTGAGTTCTGCAAATACGTGACCCTATTTTCTGTGTAACGTATGTGTCTTTGGAAAGGTTTCTATGAACATTATGACTTCTCAGATTTATAGCTAATAAGCAGAATCATAATTGAAATGATTACATAAATACAGAGTCACCTTTCCCCCAGAAAACACAAGCTACCCTTTCCCCCAGCAGTTCACGTGGCATTCAGAAGTCCCTAGGTTTTCTATTACATCTTTGTAGGGTCCCAGAGATCCCACGGATCATTTCCAGACAGCATAGTTTTTGCGGACAGCTTCCAACAACTACTCTGCCATTCAAATTCAGAGGATGAAATTAGAAATTAAATGTTCGATATAGAAAAGATCTGTAGCTAAAACAGCTATAGAACTGGAACTAACAAGATTATAACCAGTGACCATCCCCTCTCTTCACTCGTGAGTGATGCATCACTCTGTCTAGACTCTGACATGTAACTTCGGCCAATCCAGATTTTAAAGAAGGGCTTGGCTCCTGTAATGCTGATCAGACAGAATCTCTTCCTTTGGGGGTAAGATATCAAAAAAAATTGGGGACATCAGGGTAGAGCTCCTTCGGAGGCTAACTCCAGAATACCACTTACTCAGGGTTTAATCTGTACTGAACCCAACTGAACCAGTAGGTTTTATGGGTGTCCTGGGACACAAGGACAACCAGAAAAAGACGAGTTTGTCAGGTTTCCATTCCTTTATTCCCTTTGGGGTATATACTACAAGAAGGTAAAAACATTATTTGGTTAAAAAGGAAAACCAAGCAAAATAATGATGGTTGCATTGCCCCAAAATATTGTACTTCCTCTGAATATTCTATCAGGTGATACACTATATTTTCACAAATATATATTTATATAGAATTTGATCTATCTGTTATAAGGTATTGAAGAGATGTTTCTGCTTCTTTGTTCATTTGTTTTTTGCATTGTTTTTGTTGTTAGTGTCATGTAAAATAAATAACTTTGTACTGAATCTATAATCATCATGAGTAAATTCATTTCACGAAGTTAGAACAAAAAAAAAATCAGCCCAAACCAGACTTTGGTTTATATTATAAAGTTCCCTAGGGAACTGGGTTTTACATTGGAGCCCTGATTTAGCTAAAAGATTTATAAGGGCACATGTAGAAATACAGGTCCCTTTTGGGTGATGAACCAGGGCTGAGACATAATTATGATTCTCTCTGCTCTCCATTCCATTGGAAACGGCTCCCAGGGGCCCAGAGGTCAGTTGGTCGTCAAAGAAGAACATAAATGTTCTATGTACTGTGACCACCCGAGTCACCTTCCCAGTCTCCAACGCCAATCTCACGAACATTAGAAGATTACACACAAATATTTTCGGATATTACATTAATGGGAATATTTGCTTCCCTTGGAAAGCTAGTGCCATTGATATGTTCTGTGGACCCTGAAGCCAAATTCGCTGGATGTCTGTGTGCATCACGCTCTGGGCTGGTGCTCAGTTCAGCCTGTCAGAAGTGCAGGGGCAGCGCCCCAGAGCCTGAGTGAAAAATGATGTCGCCAAGTGCCATGTGTAAAACAATCCAGGAATGGAAAATTGAAATTTTCCTTGTAAAAAAAATAAAATTGCTTAATAACTTGCTGGGATTTCTCAGGAGTGAGGTCATGCACTGGGAGACCTGATCTTGGCAGCCTGTTCCCTTTGAAAACGTCCCCAAATCATCACCTTATGGGACAGAGTGGGGGAATCTATTCATCACTTCGCTGCGGGGGAGGGAGGCAGGCGACACAAGTTTCTTACAAGCCTCACGGGGTGGCAGTGTTGTTGCAGGTGTTTCGGTGGCCATTGTTGCTGCTGTTACTTAACTAACACAGCAAAGCCCTGGCCCACCCAGAAAACTTCTCCCGGGAGCCTGGTAATCGACAGCCTCTCTCCAGAGCACAAAGACTGAATGTTTGTATTCATTTCTATAACGAAAACAAGACTTAGTAAGGAGATTACAGGAAGTGTCTATTCTGTCTTTCAATGGTACCATGCCCCCCACCAACCACATGTCCTCATCTCTGCTAACAGCGAAATGCAACCCAGTCCCAATCTTGCAAAACTTTGATAACCGCCCTTCTCGTAGGAAAACGATCATGTTATCAATTCTCACTGACAAAAATATACACAGTTGTACACATATTTTTGTACACTCAGAGTGGGTGAAGGTGTAAAAAGTCAGAAATGTACAAATCTGAAGAAAATTAGCAAGGTTTTGCTCTGAGTACTTCCTGGAAGTCTGACAGTCCAATAAGGTTTAGATAGAGAAACAATTTTAAATTATTTTAACCCTATTTAGTTCTGTTAAATAAAAGGCCATCATTAATTGTCCACTTCCTAAAGTAAGAGGACTTGCATACTTTTCTAATGTTTCTGCTGAGGATTTCTTATCCCTTTGACTACAGGATTTCACTGTTGTCGATTTACCAGCTTGCCAGTATTTTTCATAGCTCTTTTATTTTCACATCCAAGGTGAGATTTGTCTCATCTTTTTAATCTCATACACTGTTTATGGAAATTAATGTCATTTTTTGGATAACCCCCAACATCAAGCTTTTTCAACATTAGAAAAAGTTTCACCTGCTAATCTGTGTAGGACTCTACCCTTCAACAAATGGCCGATGGGCGCCTTTAGCTTGGGAACTAAGTTAAACTATTCCGATGGCTATAAGCAATATTGAAGTGTGTCAATTTATTCATGCCTGTTTTCAGTCCTGAAGAATTACCTTCCTAGTGTTG
The DNA here is from genome assembly GCA_028533065.1 of Trachops cirrhosus. Lineage (NCBI taxonomy): Eukaryota > Metazoa > Chordata > Mammalia > Chiroptera > Phyllostomidae > Trachops > Trachops cirrhosus. The sequence goes on along the minus strand of CM052545.1, from coordinate 19,287,905 downwards.
GGTATGTGGTATTTGAAGGCCAAGGGGGATAGCCTTTGTCCTCTGTATTCACCTAACTAGGTACAAATGAAAAAATTGGTCGTGAACATGAAAATAATATATGCATTGGAATATTTATTTTATGGAGGTAGATGTACTTTTAACAATTGACCTTTCAAAATTAATAGCAACATGAAAGAGTAGAAAGAAACATCAGAACAAAAAAAGAAGCAAATGGAGGAAATAGAAGTGCCCACCACATACGGGCATTTGTGACACTAGAAAGAAGGGGACATAAGGAGAAAGAGGGAAGCCAGACACATGCTTCACCAACTGAGCAATCGATGGGTGAAACTGAGCGATACATCACTAGTCAAGCAGAATGAACCTTCTGCTGCTGAATAAGGGCCTACTAGATCCAAGAGTTTGAAAATATCATTAAATGAGAAGGGCAAGGAGATAATAATGAAAGAGCATGCCTCCTTGAATATGTCACCTAGAATATAATAACCCGCCCCCCAAGTCATAAATAAACAATGGCAATATTTGTCTACGAAGAACAGAAAGATCAATTCATTGAACCATTCAAACTTGGCTTTATGAAATATCTGCAACGATCTGCCCCTTGCTGTTCGGAAAGGAGAAATCATCACATTACCACTGCCACCTGTTTCCAATACGAATGCCATTCAATTACCATGAACACTCATTACTGGAAAGTATGAAATCTCAAAAGACAGTCACACACTTAAGACCTATCTGATGTGCCCAGACACTCTCATGAGGCTCTTGTTTCTGCAACAATTTTCATCCAGTCCTGCTTTGGTTTCCAACATGACAGCCCAAGGAATGAAGAGATGCATTTCAGGTCATGTCACTGGGGTCACTGGAATAATGGGCGCTTGCCATGTGCTAAGTACCACGCTAGACTCTGGCAGCCCAAGGTGGAGAAGACAGGATTTCTTTCTGTTCTTCAAGAGCTCCTAGTCAGATATGGTCTTTAAAGAGGTGATTAAATAAGTAAAGATGTTAGGGCGGGGCCCTACTCCAGCATGACTGGTTTTATAAGAAAAGGAGGAGAAACTAGGAGCGCTGGCGCTCAGAGGAACAACCATGTGAAAAGGCCACCTGCAAGCCAAGGGGTGAGAACTCAGGAAACTAACACTGCCACCACCTTGATCTTGGACTTCCAGCCTCCAGAACTGTGAGGAAATAAATTTCGTTGCTTAAGCCACCCAGTTTGTGGAATTTTGTTATGGCGGGTGAAGCAGACTACTACAGCACCCTTCCCTATAATGAAGGTTGCCTGATGAACGTCACAGACAGTGAAGGTGATGGGATGACCTTGACCCAGAGCTCCTGTGGAGTTCCCCACCCCTGTGTGTGTTCAAGTAGAAACTGGATGAATCTGTGTCGGAGCCATCACACTAGGCATAGGAATAGACCAGCTGGTCTCAAACACCTTTTCCAATGCTTCGATTCTATCACTTTTCTCTACAAACTTCAGTTTCTCTATGGAAGAGAATTATCACTTCCATCATCAAATATACATTTCGGTCTCCTATCTTGAAATTAAAACAAAACCAAAAGCACCTTTAAATACTTTCACTTGACTGCCTCTGGCCCCTCCTTCACTTGGCTCCTTAATTTCTCAAACACGTGGTCTCTTAATGCTGCCGACATTTCCCCTCCACTTTTTGAAGATGAATATTTGAAATGAAACCTGAAGTACCAATCAAATGATACCAAATGGGAGAACAAGGTCTGGGAGTTGTCTTACCAGATGAGAACAAAGAAGGTGACGTTCCCTTGTCTCTTGTCATGGTCACAAAGAGGTGAGATTATCTTTGAACAGCTGCAGTTACTATACGAAAGCGGGATTCTAGAATTTTCCACCAAGCTCAAGAGTCAGCAAATCTGCATCTACTCTTGCTGGTTGTAAAGAGTTGACTCAGCTTAAGGAACTGTGGTCTGCATTGAGTTGTTAGCCAATCTAACCAATTCTGTGGAGAAAAAAGGAGAACGAAAATAATGGCTATTGCTAATAGTACAACATTTTCACTTTGATGAATAAATTCTATTTTCTATGCCCCCAAATCATTTTACAAAGCTGCTGCTGAGAGAACCCACTAAATAATAGAAGTGTCCCTGTTTTTCTGTCCCTCCTTGAGTAAAAATGCTAATGAAAAGTGCACTCTACAAAATGTGAATAGCGCTTTAAAAAGTTAACACATATACTTAATGTCACTGAACTGTATGCTTCAAAATGGTAAAAATAGTAAAATGTATGTTATATATCTATATATATATGCTCTACCACAATTATTAGAAAGTAACGCAAAGTTTTAATTACATAATAAAGTAATGCTTCTCAGCACATTAGCCTTCTAAGAAAGCAGGAAGGAACCCGATCGCAGGACCTTGTTCTTCAGTATGGTGGGGGTGGGCTAGGGATGGAGAGTCGAGAATTATGTCATGTACACAAAGATTTAAATGTGTTTATGCTGAAGACGACACCCAGTATGAACTTCTCTGCAAAACACGAGTCACGCTGCCCTAGTAGATTTTACAAGGTTGTATGCTTACGTTGTTTGAATCGTTTTCCTACGAGCACTATCTGCCTACTGCTTTTGATGGAGAGAGTCAAGGCCCAGGGTGGAGGGCCAGACTCCAGATGCTGTGGCTCACGCTGTCAGTACCAAATTCACTCTTTGCATTTGGACCATCTCTCGACAATGGCGTGTGACTGGAAAAGACAATGGCTCCCTTCCAGGAAATCCTTCTGTTCTGCGTTTGCCTGAAGTGTACGATTTTATATTCAGCTCTCACTGCAGAGTAATAACAAACTACATCAATTATACACTTGCTGTATGCAAACATATCGCTTAGTCTCGGGGCTGCAGCCATACAAAAACACATAGACTCCGCCATCACCAGACTTAGAATCTGGATGGGTTGACAGAGCATGTTTCCAATTAGTAATGGTTACCCCGAGGAGATTACCAGTGAAGATTCATTACAAGGGTTTTTCTTGGAGTGCCAAGACTGTTTCCCTCAGTTAATATTTCAACTACTTGTCATCTATTTTGTAATACAATTTTTGACTTAAAATTCAAATTCCAACAACAGTAACGACATTTTTAGAATAATTAGATCTCTTTCCAATTTAGTGAGCCTGATTTTCATTTTAATGTGCATAAAGTGTAAGTCAGATTTGTTTTCTCTTTCCTGGGACGATGGTGTGGAGTTCACTCCTGGCCCAGACCTTCGCAGCCGAGTGGCGGCCTTCCAACTCTCCTAGGGATTTGGGGGCTTTATTTCTGACCTGGGCGAGTCGCTTCACACCTCATTACACCCACGTGAGAAGTTCCCAGAGGAAGCCTCCATGAATAGAGTTGGCTGACATGAGGCACTAACGACTACGTGGTGGAAAAAAATAATAAGTAGTAGTTACATGAAGTATTTACTCCATACTTCTAGGTGCCGTCCTCCTTCGGTGCTCGCTAGGTGTGTGAGAGTCCCCTTTGATTGATGAAGAAACTGAGGCGTGGAGAGTTGGGTAACTTGTCCAGGATCTCACAGCTAGAAAGTAGTGAAGCCAGATCTGAATGCAGTCTGAGTGTTTACCGTCAGCCTGCCCCAGACACAAGCCTAGCAGAAGCTGATCTTTCCCAGTAACAAATACATTTCTCAAGTTAAACCACTGGATTTGCTTTCTTGGGTTGCAACTATGCTGAAGAAGAGAATCTAAGAAAACAAAAACATCTGTAATCCTCATTTCTCCTTCTGTGACAAAAAGATTCTGACCCTCACCCCTGAGGAGTCTAGGCATGTTCTTCCTCTTTTTGGCACTCCCTGCTCCATGGAAAAGAAGAGAATCCAAAAAGTTTAGAGGGTTCCCTTATCTTCTTTCCCTCAATCTGCTGTCTTTATCTGATTTCCTGGCAATTTACATTGCGTTGAACATATTTTCATAGCTGGATCACCTCAAAATGTCAAAAAAAAAGAAAGAAAGAAAGAAAAAAAATCTAATCCATGAAGACCAGTAATGCATGTTATACAAAATATATGATAACTATGTATTCCTAGCTATAGTCCCAACACATTTTAGTTTGCTCAAGGATTTTGTTACAAAAAATTAATTTAGAAAGTCATTTTCTTCTTAAAAAGAGTTCTGCTCTCCCAGGTTGCATTCTTGTTAGTATTCTCTTTCCCTACATAATGCAATCACATTTTAAAAGCATATTCCCTTTGGTATGTTCTTTTAGTGATGCCCTTATTTCCGGTAGCACCTGTACGTGCTCCCATGGAGAACACCTATGGAAGTTCATTGAAACTTCCCATTAGAAATGCAGAACTGTCGTGGGAACCATCAGCTGGCCTCTCAGCCCCAGGGAGCAGCTTTGTGTTTCTCTAGCCCCCCTAACAGTGGTCTGTTTTTCTTTCTTCATGTTAGTCGACAATGCTAGTTACAAATGCAATGGAATCAGATCATAACATAGCTTGTTGTCATATAGATTCTGCTCTGATACCAATCAAAGCATAGCCACAAAGGTTCAGTAATATTTTCCAGTTGTCAATTTTTTCACTGCCCCCAACTTTACAGCATATCAACCTATAAATCCTACCAGGGTTCACTCATCACTTGACAATTTTTGACCAGCAATAGTAGCTTAAGCTAAATACAAATCCTGGAATTAGATAGGAAATGTGTACCTAGATGCAGTAGGTGGTACCGCTACTCCCTCATATCCAGTTCTGCTCCATGGGGCAGGATTGCACATTCCACCCTCTAAAGAGAGAGGTGGGCTTCTGACTGATTTTGGCCAATGGAATGTGAGAGTATGTGACATCATCCCTTCCGAATGGAACTATTTAACTTCTAGTGATGAGTTCACCAGCCTTCTCTTCTCCTGTTAAGCAATTATGGGAGCACCTCTTGATATGGAAGTGCCATAAAATAAAGCAGCTGGGAATCCTGAGCTGGGAAAATAACCGCACTGGAAGCCTCCTCCCCACCCCACCCCACCACCCCAACCTGGACCCACAGCAAACTTTGCATTAGTGAGAGACAAACGATCCTTTAGTGATGATCGTTACAGCAGTATAACCTAACCCATCCTGACTGGCACAGTACTGTATTCAGGATTTGCATATGTGTGATTTCTGAGTAAACTGGTTGCTCTGTCAATGGCCAAACATCATGTTAACCACTACCCTCTTGAAAATGAGTACTAATGTGTATAAGAACTGGGAAAGATAATTTGTATAAATGAGTATGCACAGTTTTTACTTCTACAAAAGTAAGTGATGCCACACAACCTACTGATCAATATTCAATAAGACCATCCTTGTACATAAAGGACACCCCATCGCATCTTACAAACCAAAAATCTATTTTAGCTAAACTAGTCCTAGAAGTAGAATACAGGGGTGGGCTAAAGAAGGTTTATAGTTGTGAGAATGAGATACACAGAGTTAAGTCTTCTATTATTATTTGTTAATTATTATATAACTTTTCTATACAAACAACCATAACCTCCTTTTGCCCTGCCCGGCACAGACAGGCACATGTTAACCAGTTTCCAGTTATCTCACGCCAGCGTGAAGATGCTTATGGGACATCTCGTGGGCACAGACTATGTAAAGAGGAGCGTCACTCACACGAGTGTGTGGATGTATTCTGACACGGTCCCTTCCAAAACCACACCCACCTGCACGTAAACACATTCTCCCCCACACAACGTAAACTCGGAGAACAATAACCCTCAACTACGACTCAGCTTTCCCCGACCTTCCCTGTCAATCACCCTCCTGGATGGCAGAATGAACCCTTCCAAGTATGTTCTCCAAGAACCAGAAAGTTGTTTCCCAAAGTACATTCTTCTCTGCACTGAGGGATACTTGAAATCCATGAATGGGAAAAATGGCTCAGCTAATCCTTCTCAAGTGCTAGCTATGCCATTTTTGAGGTTCACAAAAAAGCTCAATTGACTTTTTTTTTCCATCGAACATCTAAAATTCCTCCTTTCAACGAAATTGATATGGGAAATATCATATTGAGAAATACAACAAACACCATTTCTGAGTTGTAGTCAGTCTATCCAAGGGACAGAGACATTACAATCAAACTTCTGTCCTGGGAAAAGTCTGGACAAGGGGATGCGTACCCAGACCCACCTCACTTACGATGTACATGATCCAGCTGCTGGATAGGCAGTGCCACCTATGAGCTGGTAAGAAACTGGAGAGGAAATACCAGTACAGGGAAATCCACTCATGAAATTGAATATAGTTCACATACTATATCCAAAGGTAATTTATTTATGACATAGATGTCCATTTGTTAACTTAGGAAAAGTTGTTACAAATGTAAATGCATCATTTGATTGCAATTTTATAAACCTTCATGAATAGCAATTTTCTTATAAGTTAGAAGAATATAACAATTTTTCCCTTTTTTTGTAGATCTAGGCAGTGAAATTAGAGAGATGTCTACTTTCCTCTTTATAATTTGTGTTGGCAAATTTTTTTTTACATGTGTTACTTTTATAAACAACAAAGAAGCATTTGGGGGGAAGCAATTCATAAGTAAAAATGAAAGTTTCATATTAACTTGATTTAATTTTCAGTTTGTTCCCTTTTAGTCTTCTACCTAATTATCTGCTGTTGATTTCGGAAATGCAACTGTGCCGGATAAATCATTTAGCTGGTGGTTAATGAGAATTTCCCATGTACCTATTACATTTTAGGGTATTTAAAACATTGAATATTCTTCTCTAAAAGTAAATTTATAAACTAGACAAAATGTAACCTCCCTTTGTTAGTTTAAGTGGGTCTTCTTGAGGGCAAGGAACAGATCTCTCAAGATCTTTTACGTAAGGTTTTTCTGATTGTCTGGTTTCTAATAAGGCTTATGAATGTAAAAGACTGTATTTTATCACAATTCAAGAGGTAACCAAAGCTCTCAGACATGAGCTGCACACGGGTCCTTCGCCTAGGCTTTGTTATTCCTTTCCCCAGCAACACACTTTGGTTTCATGAGGTTTCCCATAGCCTCCTTCATCCAAGTGCCAGGGGAAAACATCTGCACCCTCAGCTACACGTGCCATCTTCAGCTTTCAGCTACATGTAGAGACCTGGAAATTCTACTTTTACCTGCAAACACTAAACCACGAACACCTTAAACGTGGGGACCTTGGATTACCCCCATAGTACATATGGAGGCCTAGTAATTTTATTTTTTAAAGATTGATTTATTTACTTAGACAGAAGGGAAGGGTGGGAGAAAGAGAGGGAGAGAAACATCAATGTGAGAGAGACACATCGATGGGCTGTCTCTCGCATGCACCCCAACCAGGGCCAGGCCTGATCGACACGGTGACCTCTTGCTTTGCCAGATGACGCCCAACCCACTGAGCCACGCCAACCAGGGTGAGGCCCAACAATCTCTTGCCTGGACGGATGGAATTAAACCCCAAGGAACTTGAGGAATTCATTCTTTAAGGCATGAGGCTGCTAATTACATCATCTGTGGTTCAAGAGAAGAACAGAGAGAATTTTTTTCCTGCCTGGGTTGACATGATAACATTCCACGGAAATCATCCCAGTGATTACCCGCCCAAGTCTTTCAGGCACCATGAGAAAATCGCAGGAAATAATACGCTTTTAGACACACACAAGTCCAAGGGGAAAGAAATTTGGTGTTGAAGCCAGGTACAAGCAAGATCAACTCTTCTTTCCTCCCACCCCCCACCCCACCCCACCCCACCCCACCAAACCTAATTCCTCTGAATGGATGTATAACCAGCATAACAAGTAAGAGGGTTCAGCTTGCTGATGGCAAACAGAAGGGAGTTGAAGACACATTTTCAGGATTTATTCCAGGGAAGAAATTGATAATAAGAAACCTCAGATAATCTTGCTCATTTTGAAGCTCGAATCCAGACAAACTTGGATGTGGGAAAGGGTTTCTGAACCAGTACAAACAATAATAAATTAGCTGTACTCATAAAGCATTCTTTTCTTCCTTTTTTCTTCCAGGGCAGAACTTCTTATGAATTTCTTCAATTAACTAAGATTTCAAGGAAATGAAGGAAAAATAGCAAAGCGCTGGATGACATGTCCAAGATGATCACTAGATATTTCCCAGACTGGACATGACCAGAAGTCCAATTAAACATGTGGAAATGTTATTTCTATGTAATAATTCACTCCCCATTGTACCACTGGAGATGTACAAACTATTAAGAAATATTAGGCTTAGTAATGAAATTTTACTAATATTTAGTGCTAATAAATTCAATCACAGTGCTGAGTCTGAGTATGCTGGATGCTATAGTTTGAAATTATAGGCTACACTGTTAGCCCTAAATCAACCAAAAACAAATGCTTTTTTCTAATTTACAGATTTATTTGTTTCTCTGAATACTTGTGACTTCCTGAAGCTGAGTATGTCACAAGAGGATGAACTACTCTAACGAATATGACAAATTTCTTAGTTTGGGCAGCACAAAACTCCACCATTAAAAAGAGAAACCCGGACAGACAAACGAAGAGTATGGCACAGTGTCCCTAAAGACAGTTCAGTAAGAATGATAAAGGGCTTTTTATTCGGGGATTTGTCTCTGAAAAAATTGTACATGTGTGCAGAAACTCAGGTTCCATCTGTTGCTTTAGAGCCAACAGGCTTTATTGCATTGACTCTGTGCTCTTATCTGGTGGCCATAAATTCCCGCCACAGTGAGACACCAGCTTAGCCAGTGACCCCTGCTGTTCAGATCAGACAATGGAGCCGGTCTTTCTTCCCAGAGACACTCTGTGGCTTCTGGACCGCCCTCTATGAATGCCCTTGGGATTTTGCTGTTTCCATTCAGGCTTTCCTAATGTGAGCAATTAGGAGATGCTTCATTTCAAGAGTCTCATCAGCAGTTGCAACACATCAGTGAGCAGTAAAACTACTGGAACCAAGAGACAGGAAATTGGGAAGAAAAGGGCAAGGAAGAGAGAAAGAGGTCTCCTGCAAAGCTTCTGGCATGTAAGAGGCGCTCCATAAACATTACTTTAATAGAGTGCAAAATAGATGAGGTTTACACAGGTGACATGAATTTCAGAATTTGAACCCCAAAGACCAAGGAACAACTACTGGTCCAGCAAATTCGAAGCCGTATGCTACCACTGAAAGTTGGCTGGGGAGGGTTTGTGCACTCAAAAGAACCGGAGTTTCCTTCCCTGAGGTCCATACCACTGAACCCCCACCCCCCCCCCACCCCAAACCCCCAGGTGTTGTTTGGTTAGGTTTTTTGTTTGTTTTTCTTTTTCTTTTGGAATCAGAAGGAGCCAGGGATGCAAGTCGAGCAATGCCATGCCCTAAACCCATCCTTTCTCCCAAAATGTCCAGGGTCAATAGATATCTTTGGGGGAACAATAAAAGAAACGGAACTGGGTCTCCCCCAAGGCACCAACCACAGCCACATGATGTGCTGCTTTGTGTTCCTGAGAGGAGCACAGTATAGCAAACGGCCTTCTCAGTCCATCCCAAATCAGCTGTTGACTAAAACACCTGTGCAGATGGGGAAGAATAAAAGTAATGATGATGATATGTTGCAGTGCGTTATCATTGTAGGTGAAATTTTTTAAGTCATTCTACTGAGCTCCAAAAGTATCCATCCATTCACTGCCTTCTGGCCTTTCTCATTGAGCAAGATCTGCACTTGGTACAAAACGCTCTAGGGCTTCAGATGGGCTTAGGACCCACCGACTAGGGAGCTCTCACAGCCCCTCGCAGTTTCTTCTCTGCCCGCCAGGTGCCCAGGGATGGTGGCTCCTGCTTCGCCCCCAGGGAGCCATCGTCCCGGGCCCTGCGCCCAGCGTCCCGCAGAATGCCGACCGCAGTCTCCTCTCCGCAGCCCCTCCCGCGAATTTCCTCCGCCAGCTCTCCATCCTGATGAAAAGGCGGCGCTGAGCCCTGCGTCGGCCTCAGCGGGGACTGGGACAGGGGGCACAGGGCCAGGCCTCCATCGCAGCTCCTGCCCTCGCCAGGGCCAGAGCTCCCCGGACCTTTCGTTTGCTTTTCCAACTTCGATCGGGGACCCAATGTCCCGGAGATCTTAAAAAAGATCCGCGGTACAGCTCAGGTTAGCAGTTGGTAAACTGCTCACCATTAGACAAAATTCTTCTTAAAATGCGACGCCAAGGCTCTCCAGTTGCAGGCCGGGACCTTGGTATCGGACATCAGCGTCTGACCCCTTTGCGTCCGAGGGCCGGAGGGACCCCAGAGCGCACGGCTGGGGAGCTGCAGGTCCCCACCCCGCGTGCGTTTGCCCGGGAAGCTTCCCATCCAGAATGATCCACGTCCTCGCCGCGGGTGCAGGGAGGGCCACAGCCGAAAGAATGAGGTCACCAATCCACCCGGCAAAGGCGGTCTGCGTCGCGCCCAACACGTAAAATGTGGCATCACAGAGCCTCAACCAGGTCAAAAAAAAAAAAAAAAAAAATCCCGACTTGCAACCCTAGCGGGACCATCACTTTGGGAAATGGCGCCACCAGATGGCTGCAGCGAATCCTACAGAAATATGCTCGGGCTAACGGGCCCTACAGCCCCAGAGGAGGCCTCAGACCACCCTCCCAGGAGGTGAAGGTGACATTACCCACCCGGCTAGCCTGCCTGTGGATGAAAGCCAAGCAAAACACCCAGTAGGTCAAGATGCGTGCCTAAAGCCCTATCGTGTAACACCAGCAGCTGGACCGCTCACGGTGTGACCGGGATCCAGTTACTTAACCCCTCCCTGCCTCAGTTTCCTCGCTACTACGTACGAATTTGCAAAATAATAGTCACACCCATCTGCAGGGTGGCAGTGAGGATTTCAGGAGACAGAGGCTCACAGTCACTTGACGTGAGCTAAGGGAGGTTGCTGTTCACCAGGCTCCCCACGCGGCTTAGGACCTGCCCTAGCTAACTGCATCCTTTCCCACTCAGGAGTTGCTTAAAACCCTCCGAGGGGGCCCTGCCTTTTAATAAGGAGCAGGTGTTAGCCCACTCAAGGGGTTTGCTGCTTGGGGTGTTCTATTCCAGGAGAAGTGGTTGTCCATAAGTAGTTTTATTTACTTGCAGCAATTAAAGGAGACAAGGGATTCCAATCTAAAGCTGTCTCCCCAAAGGGACACTTAGCGATTGCCTATATACACTACCTAGTTCATTACATGTTGATTTCTTCCCTGCAGCTGGCTAAACGTATCCACTTGAGTGCTGGTCGAGCTCATCCACAAAATACTGTGCTACATTTTTACATGCAGCAAGAATAGCATTTAGTAATGAAAGCGCCAGACCTTGAGACCTTTGTACTGCCTAACACAGGGAAACACAATCTCTCCAACCAAAAAGGAGGGCAGCTCACGGGTGCAGTTATTTGAAGGCTAAGAAACTTGTTTCCAATTCGAGACTGCCCATCGGAAGCCAGAGCTGGATTTTGAGAATTAAGAAACCGACATTTTATACTTGCTCTCCCCCTTCTTGCTTGCACTCCCTCTCAGAAAGAGTCCATATGCCTTAACTTTACTATTCGCGAGTGGGAGAGGGAGGCTGCATTTCCCCAGCTCTCTGCGGATGCAGAGCAGACACAGGGGTCAGAGACCCCTCTCGCAGAGAAGAATCTCTGACAATGAGAGCCACGATCCTGCCATCCCAGAAACTCTTGCACCTACCACAGCCAAATTGTTCTGTCGAGATGAGCGGGAACTTCCTTTGTGCCTCGAGATTCTTCTGTGCCTGAACATGCGGAAACACTAAAGCACAGCAGCGGGACCAAATCCGCTCTTGTCAAGGCTCCTCTACAGGCCTGCAGCGTTAGGGTGGGATGTTGGTGTGTGGTGAGCTGGGGTGGGAGGAAGAGTACCAATCCCATCACCAGAGACCCAAGGGCAATCAGCCCCCTTTAAGTAGGCCGCCCGGAGGAGTGGGCACGCACCACCACCTACCCTGGGTTTGGGAGAATAGTTTCCGTTCCTAAAACGGGCAAGTACTACATGGACGGGAGTAGAGGTGGTGAGCATTGACTCTTTGTAAAAAGCGAAAGCTTTCCGCCGTATTCTGTAAGTGGCAAGGATCTGCGAAGACCGGTAGGCCTGAGGGCTAACCCGGGGAGCAGCAGAGTCAGCAGGAGGGAAGGGGCCTCGGGGAGGCCACACCACGTGCTCGTGTCTCTGTGCGGTTGCACAGCGACCCCGGCTGGGGAGGTGCGCCGCGACGGTCAGCAAGCATCCGCTCTCCTGAGTTTTCACAAGGTCCGTGCTCTCGTCGCAGGTTCGGTAGATTATTCTCCTGTCCCGCTCAATCAGCTAGTCCCTGGGGCGCGCCTGTCACGTGGGCATGCGCTTGCCGCTGCACTAACAAGCGGGGAAGGAAAGGGATTGGGACGCGAAGCAGAGTGGGGAAGATGACACTGCCTATGCAAGATGAAGTCGACGCTGGGTGGCGCGGGTGCGAGGAGGGCAGGGGACCCCCGGAGCCAGGCAGGTCAGAGTCGGACAGTAAGCGCGGAGGCGATGGAGACTCCAGTGCGTCTCCCCGCTCCCCCTGGCGGCCAGCTGGGCTGCGCGAGCTCCCCAAACAATGCCTCCGGGCGCGCGGGCCCGCGCTGCTCCGCAGTGTGCGGTGGTGCCCAGCCTCCAACAAGGTCAACCAGTTCCGAGCTTCTAGAGCCCCGCCCTAGGATGTGTGAGGGACCGAGGCGACCCCAGGAGAAGGCCCTGGGGCTGGGGCTGGGGCTGGGGCTGGGGCGGTGGAGGCGGGAGGGCCCTCATCCCACCCCGGGCCCACGTCCCAACATCTCTCCCACTTCAGGCTCTGATTAACTGTTTGATTCGGAATGTTTTCGTTTTATTTAGGGTTTATTTTCAAAATAGTGTATTTTGGGGAGCGGGGCTTTTCGGTCTCTTGGGGGTTTAGTTAGAAACGAAAAGGCCCACGATGAGTTCTTCGGAAGAGGGGCCTTTTGCTGCCCGCGCCGCCACTCCCAGCCCCGACTTCTCCCGGGCAGAGTACCCATGTCAAAGGAGAAAAACATGGAAGCTCAACTGTTCGGGGACTCAAAGATTCTTGTTGAAGATTCCGGATGATGATCTCTCCCTCCAGATGGCGACTTTCTCCAGTAGATAACAGAATGGACTTTCGCCACCCATGCATTAACCTCCCTTCTAAGTAGTGGAACCACAAAGAGAGCCGGGAGACTTGGACGGGGAAGGCGGGGGCTGCCAAGGTCAAAACATCTTTCCTGAAGGAGGGAAAAGGGAAGCTGCGGACACAGCCTGTTAAAGGCTCTGAGTGGCTGGGGAGTAACAATGCGCCCACTTTACATAAGAAAGAATTTTGGCGGCTTGCTCTTCGGGATTATCTTTTTGGATCTGCACTGCCACCATGCGTGGGAGGTTTCGAGACGACCTAGCCATGGGGACGACTTGGGGTGGCTAGCGTAAAGGAGCCCCCCACCACAAACCTTCCCTCTGCTGGCACCCCAGTCCCAGTTTATAGCCCTGAATTTACCGTTTGCACTAGAGCACCAGCTGCACGAAGGAAGAGGACCGCCGACTTACTCACCTCCGCACACGAGGGGCCGGCACGGTGCCCGTTGACACACACAGCATGACTGAACCAACTTTGTAAAGGCCACGACTAGCACTTGTGCATCCCTAGGCAGAGCTCCTTCCTCTGTTCCTCTTTCCTTCCCGGCCTGCCCACCAGGCCTTTTCTGCCAGTCCCTTTTGCCAAGCACAAGCCCTTCCGTGCCGTGGGGCCCCATCCTCCGGCTCTGTGGAGCGCCCCGCTGCGAGGCCTGTGTGTGTTAGGGCCCGTGATGCCTCTGAGCTGTGATTCAGAGGAAACTAAAGAGGTGTTTCCACAACAGCAAAACCTAGACTCACCCCAACAAAATAGCAACCTCAACGTTTTCTTTACCATGCCAAAGTTTTACTCCTACTACTTTATTGATAATTATTATTTTTAAAAGGGCAAGGGGAGGGAAGCACGCTGTCCGGGATGGGCCAGGCTGGTGACTGTGCCTGGGAATTCGAGATGAAACCACGTTCGCCGAGGCAGCCTGGAGCAGGCAGGCCCCAGGTGCAAGCCGAAAGCACAAAGCCCGGGATGGTTGCCGGCTGGTGCCCGGCGATACAGTTCCACCCCGCAACCCAGGGCCGGGAGGCAACTGCAGGATGGGGCCAAACCAACCTGGCCCGGGCTTCGCTGGGGATCGAGTGCGTTCCCACCGGGACGTGTTGGCGAGGCCGCCCATCACGTCCCCGGCGTCCCCCGGATCCTCCGCCCCGCACGCTCACTGTTAGGGCGCAGCTGCCGGGCTGGTCTGTTTGTTTGTTGTTTAGAGCAATTCTAGAGCGCGCGCTCGGCAGCCTCTGAAAGGGGTTGTGGGGGGGCGGCCAGAATTTCCTTCCAGGGAGCACATGAGGGGCATTCTCAAAGGAAAACCAGACCAAGTGAGTAGTGACCAACCCTCCTCAGATTACTCTCCACAGGCTCCTCCCTTGCTCCCCCCACCCACCTCCAGATTTGCATTAAAAAGGCCAAGAAAACTCTGGCTGGGCCCCAGCAGCCGCTCACACTGCTCCCCCGGGTCGGAGCCCCCCGGAGCTGCGCGAGGGCTTGCTGCAAAAAGCCGAGCACAGAGCTCCTTGCCCGCGTAGTCCTGCCCGCGCCCGGCCTCTTGGCGCTCTTGCCGCCCCGCCGCCCACTTTCCAAGCCCCCCAGCCGCACCAAGCGAGTGAGCCGGCCCGGGACGAGCTCCGGCCTCGGCCGCCTCGCGCTTCCCCGGCTCCGCTCCTTCTGCCCCCCGGGGGTCGCACGCCCACCATGCCGCAGGGCCCCGGCTCGCTGCTGCTGCTGGTCCTGGCCTCGCACTGCTGCTTGGGCTCCGCGCGCGGGCTGTTCTTCGGCCAGCCCGACTTCTCCTACAAGCGCAGCAATTGCAAGCCCATCCCCGCCAACCTGCAGCTGTGCCACGGCATAGAGTACCAGAACATGCGGCTGCCCAACCTGCTGGGCCACGAGACCATGAAGGAAGTGCTGGAGCAGGCGGGCGCCTGGATCCCGCTGGTCATGAAGCAGTGCCACCCGGACACCAAGAAGTTCCTGTGCTCGCTCTTCGCCCCGGTATGCCTCGATGATCTGGACGAAATCATCCAGCCCTGCCACTCGCTCTGTGTACAGGTGAAGGACCGCTGCGCTCCGGTCATGTCCGCCTTCGGCTTCCCCTGGCCCGACATGCTCGAGTGCGACCGTTTCCCCCAGGACAACGACCTCTGCATACCCCTCGCTAGCAGCGACCACCTCCTGCCCGCCACCGAAGAAGGTAAGCTTTCCCCTTTATTTCCCCCCTCCCAGCTCCGCTAAGACTTTCCAGGCGGGATCGCGAGGCCCCCGCCCCACATCCCGATGCGTCCCCGCCTGAGATGCCATTCCTGGTAGGGCGAGCGCTCTCCTTGCCCTGATGTGTCAACGTGACAAATTTGAGATACCTCCCACATACACACACACCCCGAGCCTCTTATTTCCTTTCCGAGTCATACTAGTTATACCTTTCTTAGGGGCAGTTAAAAAGAACGAAAACGAATAACCGAAAGGCAACTTTTCCTAATAGATACACAATTATTTTTGCTACCACGGGGGCCTAAGTTTTGAGAATGTTGGAAGTGGCCCTGTGTGGAGGAGTTGGTGAGCATCCGGTCAGAGGCTTCTTGCTCAGCCTCATACAGCACGTTCTCACCGCTGGGCAGGCTCCTAGGCACAGGGACACTGGGTACAGACAGCATAGTCAAAACCCACACAACCGATCGTCTTTTGAGGTACTTGCTGTTCTTTGCCAATTCAGATTTGGGAAATAAAAGCAGGGCTGGCTCAGAGGTGTTGAAAATTGAGTGTGGGTTGTAACTGCTCAGGTGTCTAAGGACTTGGACATAAAGGGAATCTCCAGCAATCATTTTCTATCACCAGTCAGCTTTTATCTTAGGAGTGGTTTTAATTAACTGGAGAAAACCATGCAAAAAAAAGAGTTTCCCAAGTTTTTAGAAAACAGAGGGGGAGTTCCTGTGCAAAAACCATCAAAGCAATGAAAACCTCATGGGCTCTTGATATTCTTCCTGAAAACAAAACATATACAATGTGTCTGAGCTGCTTCAGGTCCCCCCTGGGATGGGAAGGGGGCTTCCTAATCCCTTTCAGGGCTCCAGCAGCATCTTCCTTTCAATCTCCTAATTGTTTTCCTACAGCCATCATTAGTTAAAGAAAATGCAGAGTTGCTTAGCAATCTTTCCTGGCAGGCACCATGAGTATGCAATCATCTTATTGGTTAGATTTCTAATTTATTGCAAATGTTTGGCATATTTTAAACATTTGTCCAACATACACCACAGACCAACCAGTACAGGTTAGTAACATTTTATATACATTCCTAGAGCTCCTAATTGGAAATGTTTCATTTTGTTTGAGTGAGGGGAGTTAAAGGCAGTTTTATATGTGTTGCTTTTGTTTTTATTTCTTTCCACTATCAGCACCAACATTATTATACACTACCTTTCTCCCAAATGCCACTTTCTCCCATCAGAATAAAAGTTTATGGTCTTCAAAATATGCTCTGCCATTTTTCTAATTTCACAAACAACTCTTGTATCATGAGTCTCATAAAATTTTTTTCTGTGAAAATTAAATTTCACCTAAATTTTAAAGACAGAACATTTATAAATGGGAGAAAAGGGAATATGCTTTCTTTTTTCCTTTTCCCAAGAAATTAGACTGGTTTAGAAGATTGGGTCAGATGCCAGAGACAGTTGGCGTCAACTTTGGTAAGCTTCAGGAAAAGCTTTGGGTGTTTTTGTTTGGCCAGTTGGGTCTTTTTGTTTGTTTGTTTTGTTTTTGTTTTGTGTGTTTGTTTTTGAGAATCTGAAGCAAACAAAGAGCATGAAGAACCTTCAGGAAGGACAAAGATAAAAGTGAAATAAATGCTGCTTAAGCACAAACTTGCCAGAGAGTACACAGTGATGCAGGGCCGGTTAGGGAAGGCCGTCGGGCGTACAGGTGTTTCCAGGGTGGGAAGGAGCCCCTACGTGGCCCTTAACATCACTCGCCAGCTTTCCCTGTGCAGGCTTCACAGTATCTTGAAATGACCCTCCAGAGACACAGAGCTCTGCGCAGGAGCCCAGCAGAGGCCCAGCGGCACTGGTGTCCTGCAGCAGAGAAGGACAGTCTTTGGCCATTTTTTTGTGGTTACATTTTCCAAACTCTCAGGAGTCTTCTAGTGCTTTCTCCTCAGAGAAGCTTTCGGAAGAACTTTGTCAGAGACCGAGTTTGTCCCAGAGGTGGGGAAGAAGGGCTAAAAAGCTGAAACCTGTCCCAGTTAACTATAGCTACACCTGCACACGATGCCCCAAATGCCCCTCTTCTTTGGGATTCATCATTTATTAAACACTTCATATGGACGCTTTTGTCCATCAAAAAATGGAAGGCATGGAAGACCTGGGAACGATCCATCCTTCTTTTATGAAGGAGGCAGAAGCTGAGCTCTTCCTGGGTGAGCCCCTCCGAGCTGTTTACAGAAACGCCACCTGCTGTTCTCTTTTAAGGAAACTTACCAATGTTTCACCTTTCTAGCTCCTAAGGTCTGTGAAGCCTGCAAAAATAAAAACGAGGATGACAACGACATAATGGAGACTCTTTGTAAAAATGATTTTGGTAAGTAATACACCACAACCAACAAAAGATTTCACATTCAAAAAGTTTTACTTACCAGCAACACTTAAAGGTCCAGATCATGAAGATGTTAACAGCTCAAGCCTGGGTAAGGTACCACCCCCGCTGGTTCACCCTTTCTAAAGTCCTCTAACCTGCTCTCTCCTGCTCTCCTCCCTAGGGAACTGTCTTCTGTTGACTTGTATCTTTTTTAGGTGAGATTCATTTGTTCTGTTAAGCGATAATCAAATAATGAGAATTATTTAAATTATTAATTTTCAATGGCATGTTTTCACTTTACTTTGGCTTCTTCTTGCCAACAAGCCTAATCCTGGGCCGTGTTCTCTTTCGGACACTGGACATGCGCACCAGGGACGGAAACATGTGAATCTTAGCCCCAGCAAACACACTGAAGGCATTAAGTTGTCCACAAATAGAAACGTAGTCCAGTGCCAAACTGAAATATTCTTACTTTATTCATAACCATTAGTGACTATATCCAAGATACTGCTTAATAACTGGAGGAGGGATTCCTTAAATTTCAAAAGAAGAAATAAAGCTTAGGAATTTACTTTGGCAAGCCACATGAAAGATCCATGATGACGTGGTGCTTGGGGACAATAAATAATGTGTGATATGTTACCCAAGTTCCATAGAGTGTAAGTCACTGCCCTTAAGAGGATATTATTAGGGGAAAAAGGGTTGGAGACTGTCCATACAGGACTCTATCAGCACCTTATCTGCTGTCCTCAGGCCCAGCTAGACACAGGGTCAATGCCAAATTCAAAGTCAGGACTGGCCAAGAACCTCATCCAGACTCCCGAGCTTTCTGGCCTTCATCCCATTCCAAAAGCAGAGACCTTCTGTTGTGTTTAAGTGGTTGGTACCTCTTAGAAACTTCCATTTGGGCAGAAGGCTGAACTTAGCAGTAAACAGACATGACCCCCACTCCATCCAACAACAAGGCTCTAACAGATCTATATTCCTGTTTCTGTATCCTCAACAAAGTCCTTCAGACTGAGAGGAATCACTGCAGCTCCCCCTGCTGAGGAACGCCTCCCCAGAAGTCTCAGGTCTGGTCAGGTCCCTGAACTCTGAGAATAACCCTAACAGTGCTCCCTACAACCTCGGGTCTCTTCCAGGGAAGGCCCCGGGTTTGCCCTTAGCTGGTGCCAGAACAACCAGAGCCACAGCTTCAGGAAAAGCTTCACAATGCCAAGGAAGGGAGGGGGAAAAGGCAGCTCTGTCCCAGCCAATCCTGCCCCTCAACGAGAGCCACCAATGGGATGATAGCATTTCCGATGTCTACATAAGATACACACAACTCTCAGGGCCAAGCATGCTGGCAACAGCAATCCCAGGGCCTTCTCAAAACTCAGTGCCTAGCTTCCACGCTACCAGACAGGATGAAGGGCAAGAGAGGAAAATATCATTCTAATAAATGTATACTAAAGTTTACATAAAATATCATCTCCTGACAGCGTGTATCCATTGCACTAGATTTCATCCAGATCTCTCTCCTGGCTTCCATGAAAAAGTTGGTTGTATTATGGGGCTCCAAACAGTTGACATGAGAGACATGCGCACACACACACTCACATGTATGAACTGCTTGCTTTGCTGCTCCCCCTACAGAAGACCTCCCTAAGGATGCTCTGTCAAGCCTGGGCCCAGAAACAGGGGGCGGGGTATGTGTGCGTGCTAGTGTTCCCTCCTTGGGGAAGAACGCCTTTCAGAACAACATGGCAGTTATTACATTTAAAGTTTCACACACGTAGACCCTCACAAGCTTTGTTTTCTGTTTCCCCACATTTGTTTCTGTCCCAAAAGGGCTAATGAACCTAGATTGCAGGTTTACAAGTGGTATTCCATAGTGCCTCTGTACTTTGGGGGAGTAACGGAAGGGTAGAAGGAACGAGGGTAGAAATCTGGTGTATTTAACATCACGTTCTTTCGCCATTGCACACCTGAAGCACAGGGACAGTGTAGAACACCTCATTTCAGTGGGAAAAGTACTGAAGAAAGGAAGGCCCACGCCACCTGCTTGCGTATTCAGTACAATCTGTCGTTGGATCGGATGGTGTCAGCACCTCTGACTACCATGTCCTGCATCCCTGTTCACACCTTCCAGGGCAGGAAAGGTTGTTCTGGGGCTTTCATTCCCTATATTTGGTCCCGGCTGAAAATCCAGGGAGGGAGTTCCTGCTTGTTTTCCCATGGTGATATTTAGCAAAGCTGGGAATTTTAAAGCTAGAGAAGTATGAGTAATAAAGCTTGCCCCTGGTTAAAAGTGATGATTTTTTTAATGTTTGGAGCTCAAGAATGTTTAATTTGACCAGGCGAAGTCACACATGCTCTCTCTGTACTATACATGAGGCTCCCAGGCAACACATAATCACTTTGCTCACTGTGTATGACCCCCATCCCCACACCTTACACCTTAAAGTCCATGACTGAAGTCTCATAAACCCTGAGAACTCAGAACCATGGTTCAGATGTGGTATTGGACGAAATAATGGCTGGCTAAGTCACAGCATCCTTGATGTACCCAGTTGAGCTTTGGTCATTTCCCAGTCGACTAGAAAAGCCGTCCTTAGTCGAATTCTCTTTCTGCGAGAGGAAGAAACCACCAGAGCAGTTATACTCACATACGCGTAGAACTCTGCCTCTGTTACTAATTTAAGCAATGAACTAAACCCCATCAAAGTCAGGAAGCTAGACTTGTGCGTATCCGTACAGGACAATTATCCACAGCACCAAGGGTCTTGGGGCGCCTACAGCGGGGTGAGGTAACGCTCCAGCCAGGACACAAAATTGGAAATGCCCTATGGGACAACACTGGTGCTCTAGGGGGTTTAGGACATGGTGTTCCAAGACTCCCACTCAACGGGGACCCTATCTCACTGGGTGATCTTGTGTAAATCACTCCAGTTCTCTGGACTTCAGATTCTTCCTGTGCCAACAAGAGCTGTTTAACTGGATGATTCCTTCCAACCTTCAAATCCTATGCTTTCTCTGCCTTCATGGATTCTTGAAATCTAATTCCAGCATGTATGTTTGCAGGGTTTTCTTTCCCAAAGCATAATGTTTATGACTCTAAAATGTGTCTTTTATGTAAACCACTTACTTTTGGTCTTAGCATTCTAATGAGTCTAATATCCATTTTGGAAACGGTACATATATGAACTGTAAACGCCCTGGCCTTGGACGGGCAAAGGATAGCATATGAGGATGAGGTCTTCAGAAAAACACTTTTACAGGGAAACATGTGCTCTTAAACAGAGTCTTGGATATTTTTCTCCTAGTTACTTTACCAAATCAAATGCAGCTGTAAGATCAATTCTCCTTCCCTATAGTCTGTTCTTTAGAAAACAATGATTGTGTGATATAATTTCCTTGCAGGTTTGTCCAAAAACCTATCCAACGTAATTAATTGAGTTTAAAGTTTACAGCCACAGAAGGATCATGTTTCACCTAAGAATCAGGCATTTCTTTTCATGCTGACGTTTCCAATAGGGGAAGTCATTTGTTGAGGAGAGCAGAGCACAAACCACATGCGACCTACACACAAACACCAGGGCTGGGACGAAAGTTAATTGAGTCCCACAAAGGGAGTTTGGAAAGGATGGCTGATTTGAAACAAAGTGCCTGGCAAGCCCTTTGAGGCTCTAGAAATGGAGCCACCTGCTGCCCCCAGTTCCCAACCCCCTTCGTGCAGCCCCCTGCCCCTGACAGCCCCTGACAGCCCCTTAGCTCTAGGAAGCTCTCCTCCTGCTCCCCTGCCAAGCCAGGTCAGGCCAATAGCAGTAGCGTGGGGTGAGGAGAGCTCCCAATCTCGACTGCATTCCCTTATTATAACTGGAATGATTCCATCCCTTCTCGGTAGCACTGAAAATAAAAGTGAAGGAGATAACCTACATCAACAGAGACACGAAAATCATCCTGGAAACCAAGAGCAAGACCATTTACAAGCTGAACGGGGTGTCCGAACGGGACCTGAAGAAGTCGGTGCTGTGGCTCAAAGACAGCTTGCAGTGCACCTGCGAGGAGATGAACGACATCAACGCGCCCTACCTGGTCATGGGACAGAAACTGGGCGGGGAGCTGGTGATCACCTCGGTGAAGCGGTGGCAGAAGGGGCAGAGAGAGTTCAAGCGCATCTCCCGCAGCATCCGCAAGCTGCAGTGCTAGTCGTGGCGCCCCGGCTGCTCCGACAGGCCGGCCCCACTGCTTGGCTGGCCACTTCCACCCCAGGCCCAGGCCTCAGCTCTCTGTCCCAAGCACAGTCCCTGCAGCTCCGGCTCCAGCCTGGAGCAGCACCCCCTGCCTTTTGCACATTTGCACCCCCAGCATTTCCTGAGTTATAAGGCCCTAGGAGGCCTCAGGAATGGATACCTGTTTTTACATTAAGGAGAAACCCAGCTAAGTCTTGTAGAAATATTCAAACTAATAAAATCATGCATATTTTTATGAAGTTTTAAAATAGTTCACTTTAAAGTTAGTTTTGAATAGGTACAACTGTGACTTGGGTCTGATTTTTTTTTTCCCTCTTTGGTCTGGTCACCTGACTTTCACTTTCTGCTGAGGATGCCATAAACGTCCAAATAGCTTCATTTTTGTCTGTGGCCCAAACTGCTGTGGGTCTCAACCCCAGTTGAGATAAAGCTGGCTGTTATCTCAACATCTCTCAGCTCCAGCCTGAGACTCCTCGCCCAAGTGTTATAACAGTGTCACTTTACACCCTCATTGGGACTTCACAACTGTAGCCTGCATTGCATTTCCAGGTAGAGGACTTCCATTTATAAAAAGCACATTAACTATCATAGCATGAATTCATTGAATAAAGGGCACAACATACAAATTGAGTAATTGACCTGAGTCCTTTAAGCTTTGTTTAAAACATTTTTTCTTATTTTTGCAAATTAAACCATTGTAGCTTACCTGTAATATACATAGTAGTTGACCTTAAAAAGTTGTAAAAATATTGCTTTAACCAACATTGTAAATATTTCAGATAAACGTTATATTCTTGTATATAAACTTCACATCCTGTTTTACCTGCGTGTCTTCTGTCTTTGTAGTAGAAGGGATTGGGAAGGGAACTATGTAAGAGTGGTGGCCTCCTTTTTCCTGAGGTCCTGCCTCCCAGCATTCCCCAGTGTCTGTTTCTTAAGTGACTCAGAAAGTGTCTCTCCACCCCCGCATGCCACCAGACTCCCACCTTGGGCCTCACATCTCAGATTTATGCCCTGGGGACCCTGCAGGGGGGCAGAGCCTCTGGAAAGGACCTTCCTTCCCTTGTTCCATCTCAGCAATGCAGTTGCAGCCATGTGGCAACCTTACTGTAACCCAAAGGTCCACAGCCTCTTACATGGTCCTTTTCACTCCCAGATGATTTTCATAGTGAAAAGGAATAACCACTGCAAAAATGTTAGTTCCCCTCCCCTCGAGTAGACGCTAACCCTCAGATGAAGAGCCATGATTAGATGAGTGTCCATGGGAAGGTGGGGGCCGGGAGGGGTGGTGAAAAGCCAACATTAAGAGAAAGACAGACAACGCATCACTGTAAAAATGTTCAAGTTTCCTTTAATTGATCTATAGGCCTAATACAATTCCTATCAAAATCTCAGCAAGCTTTTTTGTCAATGTGGATAACCTTATTCTAAAATTTACATTGAAAAAGGAAGGCCTTAGAACAACCAGAATAATTTTGAAAAAAAAAAGGAGAAATCATTCTTCTCAACATTAAGGCTTACTATTTAATTACAGCAATCAAGACAGTGTGGAGAAACTGGTGGAGAAACAGACACACAGACCAATGTCCACTTTAAATGCCTTACTATTTTATTTGTTAATTATACCTCAATAACCCTTGAAAACGAAGACCGTGTTAGGAGAATGAAAGGACAAATTGCAGATTAAAGAAAAATACTTGCAAAGCATATATTGGACATGGGACTTGCACCTAGAATATATAAAGAACTCTCAAAACTCAGCAGTAAGAAATGCAGCAATGCACTTAGACGTGGGAGAAAGACGTGAACAGACACTTGGGAGGAAAGGATGTGCGTGCAGCCTTGACGGTGTCGCCCTGGGTGTGGGAGGGAGGAGTGGGAGCCGAGCATCAACTGCTTGGGTCTCGGGTCCTGTGAGACAAAGGAGGCTTTCTCGCTGTGCTTAATTCTACAATGGGCAAAACACTGTGTTTAGGTTCCTAATAAAGCAGGAGTTCCAAAAACCAAGAAAAAAGAGGGGGAAGCATTTGATTTTTTTTTAAGCATCAAAATAGTCATCTTAGGGGAAAACCAGGTCATTGTACACTGACCTAGACCTAACATAAATAATTTAGTGTTTTCTTGGTTTTCAGAATGAAAATAGGAGGATGGTGTAGGGAGACCATAATAACCTCTTCAGTGTTCTGGACTTCTAACAATCTTGCTGAAATTGAAAGGGGAGATGTTCTAAGCATAGCATGGTCCTTCTCACATCCTGGCCTGGCTCCTGGCCTGGGAAGTGAAGCTAGAAAAGAAAAAACTAAAAACCACCCTGAACTAGTAAAATTACCTGCTGCCTAGCAGAGCCAGACCACCAGCATGGATGCTGAACTACTTCTTATGATAGGGAATTATCTAGGCCATTCAACAACTGGGCCATTCAACAACAGGCTCCAATTCCCCACTTTCAGTAGTGGATTGAACAAATAGGCAGAAGATCAACAAGGGAACAGAAGACCTGAACAACCTTTAAACCACCCAGGCCTAACAAACATCTACTTATAGAACATTCCACCAAACAGAATACACATTTTTCTCAAATTGTTGTATCAGTGGTCCAAAACCAGCCCTGGTATATGGGCCCTTATATTGGTTGCTTCTTCACAGCAGACTGTCAGTGTTAGCTCAAAGCCAAATTCAAATTCTTCCAGATCCAATTGCTTCAAATATATCCCAAATAAGCATATATTTAGGCATTTAGAGCCTGTCTGCTTTCGATACCCTGCAAAACTGCACCCAACACCTGCTGGCCATCGATGAGAGAAACCTTGTGGTTATAAGAGGCTCCAAACTGCCGCTGCCCTTCAGCGGTCTCTGACTCATAGCCCCACGCCTGGCTGCTGAGTGACATCAACTAGACACGTAAGCCCCTCCCCACCGTTCCCCTCTTCTCTGGGAGCTCCCCTACCTGCTTCCCCTTTTGCATGGTGGCCTCTGTCTCTGGAAGGTCCCCCACTGTGAGGGGCTTCCCCTCCCATGCAACCTTGTCCACATACCACCCAATAAGCTGGAAAATGGCCATCTTGATCAGTCCTGAGATCTTTGCACTCACCACATAAGTGCACATGGAACATTCTCCAGGACAGACCACACGTTGGGCCATGTAACAAGCCTCAACACATTGAAAACGACCAAAATCATGCAAAGGGTGCTCTCCAACCACAATGGAATGAACTTAGAAATAACTAACAGGAAGAAATTTGGGAAATTCATAAATATGTGCAAATTA